>CM033123.1:7962658-8593164 GCA_019321725.1 Paulownia fortunei
TTTTGCTACCAACTATATTAACCATTGTTCCAAATATTGGTATATTCTGCATGATATAAAAATATGCAATCACATCATAGTTAATACAAATTAGTTAATGAACAATATTTGTGTTAATGATGGACAATATTTACTAATAACATAATAGTAGTTAAACAAATATGGTTTAACTACTACTAGTGATTCCTAAGAGAATTAAATATTACATTATCTTCTAGTAACAATTAATTATTTACTATTACCACCTATGTCACTAACTATTTGGAATTAAATAAATTTGAAAAATAAAATTTAAGTAAATAATGCTGTTAATTAACAAGAATATGAGATGCTCATAAGGTGAATTGCAACACCCTGTATAAATCCAACCTTAGTCTCGGTCTTTCTCTAATTTTCAGAAATGATTTGTGGATCACAAATGGTTTTTTTGAAAAATGAGGAATTGGGTCTTTCTTTTCACTTCAAGAGGCTTTGTCATGCTCCAGGCCTATAGGGTGGGGGTCCAAAAGTGAGATCCATCACAACTAGTTCCACTAGCAAGTACTTTGCATTCATCATAATTCTGCAAAAATAGTTAATCCAAGTTGACACACAACACCAATGTGGGATATCACAGGCTTATATATTAGAAAGTAAGAGCTCACAATCGACCGCCTACCATGGCTAAAAATGGAAGTAGAAGCAGTAAGCCCTGCGGGTTTCAACTTATTCTCTTTTATGAACTTTGGAAAGCAAATTACACTTCACCCTGCAGAATGGTTAGAACTATAATTAAGTCTACAAATAATCTTTGACGTGCAATTGAACCAAGATAATAAATTGTAACTCGATTTAACCCTATAACCATTGTAAAACTAAGTTGTACTTAATCCTTCCAATCAAAGTCTGATGACTTGACAACTATTTAATAAATATGGAGCCCTACATCACCCCTCATAAATATCTCTTATATATTACTCTCTAGTTACAAAATTTATTAAGTTCATAAAAAAATCAAGAGAAATACATTATACATCTCTTCATACTTCCGTTATTTATTATGTGAATTGTTCTATTATTTTAATTTTAATAATCGCATTCAAATACTATGGTCACTCACTAAAATTACTTAGAAAGTACTTACACCAAAATAGAAAAACTTTCTATTACACTTTATTCACCAACAATTTCACTCAAATGAATTCATAAGAACATATTCATACTACCCAACTATATTTATGAATGTTTGTACAGTTATTTCTTCATTTTTGGTATAATTCATGTATTTATTGGTCTTGATTCATTAAAATTCATATATCTTTTAGCTAATGGATTGTGTTTCATCAAATTCTAAGAGTCAAAACTTCACATGAACAAATGAGAACACAGTCTTACTATCCTGAAAGTTTATAGAACAAAAACCTTTAGCCTATATTTTGCTTCCAACATTTGAGGGGAAAGTACTACTTAGATTATCAACAAGTACTTATAGATAGTTGTGGGTCTATGTTGTCCATCTACTAATAAATCAGGTTGATGTAACTTTTTTATTACTTTTTTTAGTGCTTGAGCATAATTTGGACCAGATAAATACAAATATCATTCCCCATATAAGTATTTTGATAAGATGGTTAGTACATGTACAGTGTATGAAAGAGACGTCTTCAGTCCAAGTCTCACTATCATAAATTTCATTCCACAGTCTTTCTCGCTCTAGTAAATACTACTAGAGCATTCACTAAATTTTTAACCACACACCTTAAACCCGTGGAGATTTCTAAGCTTTTGGTGATACTCCAAGAATAAACATAGAGATAATATGGAGGAGAGAGAATATAACAATATTATTGGGAGGCTTGTAGGCGAGCTGTTTATCCGTGAATCAAATAAATTTTCGTTGCTAAGGTAATATTGATTCAATTATTATTTATATGTGATTATAAATTTCTACAAACTTAATAAAGAAGTAACTCACAATTGATGGCTTAAAAATGAAATTGTTCCTCATTTGATGCACATTGAGCACTCTTCTACTGCACTTGTGGTGCTCTTTCAACTTGTGTCTGTAGCAGCTTATCCACTTTTGTCTTTCTCCTAGTTCACCACAACTATCAGAATTATGGTCCAAAAGATCTCTTTTAAATTTTAGACAACTTTTTTTCAGATGGCATATGTTGGAACGAACTAGTATGCACACTTTAGAGTCATAGTAAACTATTATATGAATGCAAAGTAAGACAAACCAATTCATAAATCTAGTCACATGTTATTTTGTAAATGGGATAATAATACAAAGGAATATGATTAATAACCAGGTTTGGAAGATGCATTGCTTAACAAATTTTCCAATTTTCCAATCAAATAATGAAGTTAAACAATTATTCCTACTTAAGTGAAAACCGAAAAACATACTAAATTACTATCCTACTTACAAATATTTTTCGCACTCAAAGAATTGTTAATGTTAATTGTAGTATCACAAAGATTCTAAATGCATTATTTCATTATGAGCATGTGTTCAATTGTTGGCATGCTAGCACAAACTTTACCAAAACAATAATTCACTTAAAATTTTCAATTCACAATATAATACTACTTTTAAATATTATACATGTCCTTCAAACATTAATGATTGTCACATATTATGACATAAGTAGAAATACATTCATCAATGTGAGAAATTTCAAAATTTATGACAAACAGATTGTGTCTAGCTAGACCACAAATGATATGCATATTAAATATGGTGGAAAAATAAATCTATTATGACTTTGAAACTATGTATCTCTTTTTCACCACTCTCTCTTGTTGAAAAGCTATTGTGGTAGGAACAAGTCATGTGAAGTTTTAGCTATAGTTGTATTTCATAGAAAATGACATTTTTTATAACAACAAGATGTTCCTCAAGCCTCAATGTCCATGCCACAAAAAAGAGTAACAACATATTGTTGCCCGATTTGCATGGAAGATGTGGTGGAAGAAATGACAACGAAGTGTGGCCACATCTTTTGCAAAAGGTGTACTATGGCTGCACTCGGCAATGTTAAGAAATGTCCACTTTGTCAAAGGAGGCCTAAAACAAGAGATATGTTTAGGATCTACCTTTCAAGCAAGAGTTGATTGGACCATATATTTAACATTTATATTAATACCTTTTCTAGCTGAACATCTTCCTGCAAACGGTTTCTAGTTGTGTCCCATATTTTGCCCCCATTTTGGTTGGAAATCCATGTTTGTATTTTTATATGTTAATTGAGACTTTGAAAACAAATAAAAAATGACTTAAACATCTTTGTGTACCCTTTGTGCATATCCTGTGTATGCATGGCTTGTGCTAATTCGATGATTATAATAGTTAATACATATGCTTGTAATGGTAGTCAGGGTCTTTAGTTTAGGGCCGACATATTATTGACTGACTTATCAAGTTGGTGCTAAATTTTTTAAATTGATAAATAATGAAAATATTTTGTATTTAATTTTTTTAGTTAGAAATTATATTTTGTTTAAGCATTTTGTTATGTTACTAGATCATATCTTAAATAACTTACTATATGTTAGTTTTCATTTTTCAAAAATATTTTAGTGTTTTCAATGCAAAACATGTTTGTTTTATCAATTTGTTTAAAAATATTTTTATGTTTTCCTTTTTGTATTTTAAATGTACATATTATATACAAAGTGTCATACATATTATACGTATTTCATCTTTTTATATATTAAGTCATCAACAATAAAATGATGACATCAACGAAGGTGTATTTTTATTATGGTTGTCTCATGCCCAAGGCCCCAGGATCATGACAATGTTGCAAGCTCTCGGAAATATTTCAAGAACCTACAAGGCTAATCCATCAGTTTTCTATATAATCTAATAATTAAATATTGGTATATAGCATCCACACCCATATCATTATAAGATAAACAATGAAGTATAAAAGATCCACAAATTAAATTTCTAATCTTTACAAAGATAAAACTCTGAGGATAATTAAATTCTCTAATGACAAGAAAATTCTCTTGTACAATAGATAAATCTAATAGTCAAACTTAAACTCTAAGTTGAAGCCAAAAATAGTAATGTCAAATGAACTCAAATATAAATCTATCAATGATCGGTTAAAAGAAATAGTAAATAACTAAATTGAACTCCATGATATTTGCTCAGTGAACCTCCAGTAATCTCTGATCGACTAAGTTACTGAATCATGAACACGATGAGCCAGCAAATAATGCAACACTCAACTAATTGCTTCAAACAAGCCAGAAAATATTTTTTTTAATTGATGAAACAGATAAAAAAATAAATTCAGGAACATAATCATTTAAAGAAACTTAGTACAAGACAAAAAATTAAATAACTACACGAAACTAGTTATATCCACCATACAAAATAACATATACAAAAAAAAACTTAGGTCACATGGCAGGCTTAACCCTCAAGTCCCAGGCCATGTTGGAGGCTACACCCCTTGTCTTGGGTCACGAACCAACACTTAACTCGAGTTGTCTTGACCTATTTTGGAATAGCCAATCGTGATATGATTTCAACAATAGTCTCAAAAACCAACGCGTTCCCAAAACCTCATTGTAACAATCCATTCTACAAACAATGCATATACACAATGAATCACATTCTTAAAGCCATTTTCATATTCAGATGTAGTATAAACCTACTTGATCCACCATAAAATGACAATTCTCAACATATACCAAAATACTACATATACATATGATTTATACTCTACAAAATTGAAAGGCCACTTACCCCAGCTCCAATAGTTAATATTCGAAACTCCCAGATTCCTTGTACATGAATAAAATTAATCAAAAATAGTAAATAAAATTTAATTAGTCTAATAATAATTTTTAAAGTTGTATCCAACTTCAATTGATTGACGCCCTAACATAAATAATCTTCTACTTATCACCTAATATAGAATTAAGCCTCAAGTTACTATCTCTAATTATAAACTCAAAGAACAACTCGATAAATAATTGATAAAAGTATACGTGATATCAAGGTTATAAAATATTCCATGTATTTTTTGTGAAGTACTTTTTTTTTTCTCCTCTAATAACGACTAACCCCAATTATTCTATAATTGCAATTAAAGTCCTACTCTACTAATTTATTATTTAACGGACTATACATATAATAAATATATACCAGTCTATATAACTAATTATTGATAATAACTTAGTTGGGTATTACACATATCTTTCCTTTTTGGTTGTTCGTTCTTTTTTCTTAAAGTGAGTTGGTTTTCTTTTTGGTTATGCAACTTTTCATTTAAGTGAGCAAATTTCTTTTATACATGTTTATTATATACGGTGGGTTTGATATCCAACTCCCTGATATATTATATTAATATTTTTGTTTTACTCATTTGCTGAGTTAGTGATCTCACTTTCCGAAGAGAGCCTTGATTCGGCTATTAATTTTTAATACTTTTTATTAGAAAGAAAGAGTTAATTTGAACAGTATGAATCTAATTGAACACTTGCATAACTACTTATTACGAATACTACATGCATGGCTAATATTTATAAAGGTTTTAAAAATAAAAAAACCAAGAGTTTTAACTCATTACAGTTGGAGCATAAAAACAGCGACTTTGCTTGTCTTTTTAACATAATCAACAGATCTATCAACCTTTCAAAACTTCTCTAGCCATGCCAAGTTAATGAAATTAAGGTATACTACTTATTTATTCATAGTAAGTTTTAGAGCATATGCTCATTTCTGAAGTCTAGTGTATTTTGTTAATTTCAACATGCATAGGTAAAATATTATCTAATATTCACAGGTTTAACGTTATCGCTTGTCAAAAATGGAACTTAAATGCTTGAAAAATAATTGTCTAAAAATCATAGAGAATCTATTCTCTCCACAAATTCTTTGATTGAGATAATAATGCAATAAAAGATATACCTATACATATAGGTGCATCACATTGTCATACTTCTCTCTTTACTCTATCCCGAGATAGTCACACATCACAAAAAAAAATTATTAGACTTTTTCATACAGGACAAAATATATCACATAATGTGAAGGCGTAAGAGAGCCGAAGATCAGTCCATACTCCATAGTTTTCATAACATTTTAAAGTGTGCATAGGTTTATCATTTTTACCTTTTTCAACTCGGAAATATATAAGAATAGCTTGGTGATGAAAATGGTAATATATGAAAATAAGAGGATAAATATTGATTCAGCATAAGTTAAAAATTAGGATTAGTTGGGATTCAACTATTGTGGAAAGATAAAGATCCTAAAGTTCTTTGTCTATTAGCAAATAAAATTAGATCTAATTTGAATTTAAAATATTGTAAGCAATCAAGAACTCAGGAAAATGTTTCAAATTTTGATTCAAATGATTCAAATGCCTTCGTAATTTCTTTGTTGGAAGCATCACTTTCCCATATGAGATTTATCATCAAATTATAAAATGCAACCATTTATAGTTTGAGAAATTAGTGTTTAGAATAACATTACAAGGTAGTTATATTGCGGAGTAAAAATGATTGCAAATAAGTAATTTTGACTACAAAACAAACTTTCATGGAGGTCCTATGTTTTGTGAATTTTGTGAACGCAAGTACACGTTGTCATTAACAAGTAATAAAATGATGAGTGAGTATCGTTTTCACGAGAACTATTGAATTACTAAGTACCGAAATTTTGTCAACTCTAATTTTATTTGAACAAATGAAAATGGGTGGTGATTAATACAAATAAATTTAAATTACTATTAGAATAATGCACAAAAATCAAATAAAGATAAACTTCAATGACTTAATGACCTAGGGTTATGATTTTACCATAATTAGTTCGAATTGAATAATTTATCTCATCAATCTCAATTTATTTCCAAGTGATAGTCGAGAATTCCTAAATTATCCACTAGCCTCTCCTCAGGTCTAATAAAAATATCATCATCATTGGTAACCTACTATATTACTATATGAATTACAACAATTAACAATTCATTAGGTTCTATGGATCTCCAACAAGACTACACAAACTATGCAAGTAAATTCCTATCTCACATGCAATTTATGATTTTCAATACATATAACTAGGCACATATCACCTCTCGCGTCAATATGATTAGCAAATTATTCAATTAGAAAACTCAACTTGAAAAATAAATCAAAAATTAAATTATAAAAAAATAATCAAAATATTCTAATTAGATTACATCGCAACCCTAGAAAAAGAATTTAGTTCATGGTGAAAATAGAAGACAACTTAACAATATTCATACATATAAGAAAGATCAAAATCAAACTTGAAAAATAATGAGTTTTTTCTTTCCTTCTAGATGTCTTTTTCTTCAAGCTTTGATGAATTCTCTTCTCCTTCCCAAAATTCCTTCTCCTTGTCCTCTTCTTGTCTCTTCATACCTCCTCTCTCTCACTTGGAGGCTCTTCAATCCTTAAAATTGGATGAGAGATGCCCAAAAGTGGGCAAAAATCTCATTTTTGCCCTTATTTGTCCGTCTATTTTTGCCCTTATTTGTCCGTCTGGCAACTCTTAGGTGCTGTCTTTATTGAAAAATGATCATTTTCCAATAGCTGCAACGCCTAGGCACTATAGCTACTGAACTCAGACGATTTTTTTTTTTTTTGGAAAAATATAAGATAAGTATAGATTTTAGTACATTCAAGTGACATTCTTTCTTCTTCCTTAAATCTGCCAAATAAATACTAAAAACGATAATAAAATTGACAAAAAATCTTGTAAACAAATCAAAAGGTTAAACAAGTGGTACTCAATTAATGGGCATAAAACCTACTAATTAAATACCCCCAAACTTAATATTTTCCTAGTCCTCAAGCAAAAGAAATAAATAAAACAAATAAAATACCAAGTGATAATCAAACTTACTAACCAAATAAGTCTCAAAAATCATTGTGAGTTTATAACTCAAAAAATCCTCAAAATCCATGATTTCAACTCAAGTGTCAAATTCAACACTCTTTAAATCCTTTGAGTGTGTGTGTGTGTCTAGCCTCTTACATTTAATTTTTCACTACTTGGATTAGTTTATTCAAACTCATAACAAAATAATTGATCTCCTATTTATATATTTTAGAATTCCATTGGCTTGCTTTTCATGTCACTCTTACTAATATAAACTAACACAACATTAAGGATCATTAGAACTTTAAAATCTTGTAACATGTGGCTAGGGTAATGGTAAGATAAAAGACAATATAGTGGCTCAAATTACTCATAGCATACCACTATTCTAAAACCTTGTTGATGAGCACCACCACATATTCATCTCACACCTTCACGAATATTTCATCTTTTGATTTGTCGCATTACTTTATTCATTAAACTCCATTTTTTTCACATATTTATTTTTTAAAGTGCTACACCCCAAAACTTATTGCAATGGATGTTGCACTTTTTTCTCATTTTTCTTTATAATTTTTTTTTCTTTTGGGAGTTTTGAACAAATTACCACCTATCTTTTGCCATCTTTTTTTTAACACTTTCAATATTCAAAATGATATTACTAGAATAGCCATAGGCTAAATGTGGGGTAATATATATGATAAAAAGTTAATTTTAATTCTTTAGCTGAGATTGATTTGTAGGGTGACAAAGAAAATGGCTCAACAGACGAACATGGGACACAATGGATCATACATAATAAATATGATGGCTTGAAAGGCTCAAACAGTCCAAAAATGTCCTAAATCCCTTCCCTAATATTATGTAGCCTAGGATTTCACCTCAAGTGATTATCAAACAAGTTCTAGAATTATATGAGATTGTAAAAAAATATCGAGTTCACATAAACTTTCTCTAATCAAGCAGAAAAATAAAATGTTCAAGGATATATGCTCAATATGCCAAAGAATTACAAGAAAGGTAAAAATATTATAAGAGTCAGGCACATACCTAAACACAATATTCATCAATTTTGAAAAGTTATAAACAAAAAAGATCAAATGAAACACATATATCCACCCCCAAACTTAGAACTAACATTGTCCTCAATGTTAAATAAAACAAGATAAGGCAAAGAAGACTTCCCTGAATGAGGGTGTTGTCAGTTCTCATCAACTTCATCACCATCCTTTTCAAGAATATTGATGAACGTGTGTATTCATTAGTTGGTGATATATCACTCTTTATTTACAAATCCTCACCAAAACTTGAGTTGAATCCTGAAATAAAAACAAAAATTTCATCATACTAAATGGAAAAATGAATATTAAACAACTAAATAAACCTACATTATAAAAATAAAAGAAAATATAAAACACTTGGGTTATTTCCTAAGAAGTGCTTAATTTATAGTTTTTAGACAGACAGTCTCTAGATCTCGTTACCCTAGGTCTGGTAAAATGATTATAGACTCTCTCCAACATCAATGTACCATTTTAGTCATCGCCAACTCGCTTGGCGCAGAAATTCCAAAGTTTCAGGATCATTTTTATTTGAAATTCCGAATAAAGAAGTTGTTAAGGGCTAAGGTGGTTGTTTTTCTGAAATAGTTACTTTCATGCATTTATCAACAGTCTCCACTCTCAAGCAACTATCAACTCCCCTTGGATGTTTTATCTCATTGAACATATTGAACAAAACTTGTTCATCTTGAACTCTCAAAATTAGCTCACCCTTCTACACATCAATAAGAGCTCTTCCCATAGCTAAAAAAGATCGACCAAGAATTATTGGAATATCTTGATCTTCCTCCATGTCTAATATGATGAAATCTGCAGGGAAGATGAACTTGTCAACTTTCACTAGTATATCTTCGATTATTCCCCTAAGGTACTTAATAGATCTATTAGCAAGTTATAGAAAGATGGTGGTTGGATTTACTTCTCCAAACCCAAGTTTTTTGTATACAGAGAGAGACATTAGATTTATACTTGCACCCAAATCGCATAAAGCTTTATTAAAAAATAAATTTTCAATGGTACAAGAAATCGTAAAACTCCCTGAATCTTTCAACTTAGGTGGCAACTTATTTTGCAGGATGCGTTGTATTCCTAAGTAAGTGTCACTACCTCATATTCCTCTAGCTTTCTTTTATAGGAGATAATCTCTTTCATGAATTTTACGTAGTTGGGCATTTGCTCTAAGGCATCTGCAAAAGGAATGTTAATATACAACTTTTTAAAAAAATCCAAAAAAATTAGAAAATTGCTTATCTAATTTTTGTTTTTGGAAACATTAAGGAAATGGGATAGGAGGTACATATGAGAGAGGATTATCAAATTTGACCTAGGCTTCTCAACTTTCTTGCTTGGAGTTTCATTTGACTCCTCAATTGCACTCTCTCTTTGCCAGCTCCTTTGGAGCAGTGACTTTTTTTTCTAGCTCTGATAATTTTTTACCATTATGAAGAGTAATAGCTTGCACATTCTCTTTAGGGTTAGTCCATGCACTAAACATATTGGCAATCTGGCCCATTTGAACCTCCAAGTTTCAAATTGAGGCTGATTGATTCTGAAAAAAAAAAAAAAGACTCTTGTTTCTGCAATGTTGCCTCTATTCTTGCCATGAATTGTGCAATAGCATCTTCAAGAGAAACTTTAGGTGTCTGTTGAGACTAATTTGGAGGCTGAAAATTTGATGGTGGTGGTCTCACTGTGTTTTGTCCATTCCTCCAAGAAAAATTTGGATGATTATGCCATTCCAAATTATATGAGTTGGAGAATGGATTATTTTGCCCATTGAAGTTCCTAATTAATTGCACATGGTCGGAGTGATGGAGCAAATGGATTTCCAACTTGACATTTAGTACAAGGATAATGACCATTACAAAAATTGCATACCTCAATTGGTTTGGAAACCACACTGGTAGTGAAGGAACTAAGTTGTTGAGACAATGTAGCAACTTGAGCAGTAAGTGCAGTGAAGGCATCTACTTCATGTACTCCAAATTCTTTCTTTGGAATAATTCTTTCAGAAGGCCAATGATAAGCATTTGCATCCATAGTTTCAAGTAAGTCGTAGGCCTCCTTATGTGTCTTTCCCATCAGAGCTCCACTTGCTGCTGCATCAACTAACGTTCTAGTTTAACAACTCAAACCAATATAGAAAGTTTGTACTTGCAACAAATTTGGTATGCTGTGATGTGGGCACCTCCTCAATAGATCCTTGTACCTTTCCGAAACCTTATGCAAGGATTCCAAGTCATATTAAGAAAATATAGTGATATCATTCCACATCTTCACTATCTTAGAGGGTGGGGAAAACTTAGCTAGAAATTGTTGAGCTAAGCGTGGTCAAGTAGTGATTGTCCCAACAGGTAGATAATTCAACCAAATTTTAGTCTTGTCCCAAACTGAAAATGGAAACAATCGCAATCTAATGGCATCATTAGTAACGCTATTATACTTAAATGTATCATAAATTATGAGAAAACTAGCTATGTGTGCATTGGGGTCCTCATTGGCTAATCCACAGAATTGATTAGCTTGAATCATCTAAATAGTTGGTTTAATCTCAAAAGTATTTGCTTGAATGACAGGGCGCTTGATTCTCGAGAGTGTATCAACGACCATAGACATAGTATAATCATGTAGTACCCTATTATTCTTTACATGTTCCCTTGTGTTTGCCATGGTACTTTGAGACTATTTGAAAACTTCTCTCTTTACCCACGCTCAATGCCTAGAAATTTGAAACATAAAACGAAATTAAAAAAAATCAAATAATAAAAAAAAATCAAATTAAAATTAGAGTTACTTGGTATAGATATTAATAAAACAAAACAGTCCTCGGTCATGGTGCCAAAAACTTATTGTGAATTTCGTGAACATAAGTCCACATTATCGTTCACAAGTAATACAGTGGTCAGTGAGTATCATTCCCATGAGTACTATTGAATTACTAAGTATCAAAATTTTGTCAACTCTAATTTTATTGAAACAAATGAAAGTGGATGGTGATTAATGCAAATAAATTTAAATTACTACTGGAAAAATGCACAAAAATCAAATAAAGATGAACTTCAATGACTTAAAGACCTAGGGTTATGATTTTACCGTAATTAGTTTGAATTGAATAATTTATCTCATCAATCTCAATTTATTTCCTAAGTGATAATAAAAAATCCCTAAATTATCCACTAGCCTCTCCCAAGATCTAATGAAAATGTCATTAATTACTAACACACTATATTCCTATGTGAATTACAATAATCAACAATTCATTAAACTCTATGGATCTCCAACAAGACTACATAATTCATGCAAGTATATTCCTAGCTCAAATGTAATTTATGATTTTCTACACATAGAACTAAATACATATATCACCTCTTGGCTCAATATTATTGGCAAATCATTGAATTAGAGGCCAAGTAATTGAAAGCATTAAGAATCATGTAGAAAACTCAACTTGAAAAATAAATCAAAAATTGAATTGATAAAAATATTAAAAATACCCTAATTAAATTACACCACAACCCTAGAAAAAGAATTTAGTTCATAGTGAAAATGAAAGACAACTTAACAATATTCATACACATAATCAAAGAGAAAGAGGAAAATAAAAATCGAACTTGGAAAAGGATGAGTTTTTTCTTTCCTTATAGATGTCTTTCTCCTCAAGCTTCGAAGAATTCACTCCTCTTCTCCAAAATTCCTTTTCCCTGTCCTTTTCTTGTCTCTCCCTACCTCCCTCTCACTTGGAGGCTCTTCAGATCCATAAAATTGGATGGGAAATGCCTTAAAGAGAGCAAAAATCCTATTTTTTCCCTTATTTGTCCGCTTGGCAGTGTCTAGACGCTGTAGTTGCTGGACTCAGATGATTTTTTTTTTTTTTGTTGTTTGAAAAAATATAAGATGAATGTAGATTTTAGTACATTCAGTTGACATTCTTTCTTCATCCTCAAATCTACAAAATAAATAATAAAAACGGCAATAAAAGTCACAAAATATCTTGAAAACTAATCAAAAATTTAAACAAATGGCACTCAAATGGGTGACTTAATGGCCTCGTGCACTCCACGTGACCTTTTCCATCGAGAAACTAACATTGGGATCAAATTTGCAACAAAAAACTAATTTATGGGACTAAATTTGATTTTTTTAGAAGCATGGTAGAGAATTTTGAACACCCACTAAAGTGTGGGACATAAAAGTATTTTTTTTCCTAGAAATGGCCATATGCACTGCACGTGACCTTTTCCATCGAGAAACTAAAGTAGGGATCCAATTTGCAACAAAAAACTAATTTATGGGACTAAATTTGATTTTTTTAGTAGCATGGTAGAGAATTTTGAACACACACTAAAGCATGGGACGTAAAAATATTTTTTTCTAGAAACTATGTTTCAATACGGAAAGGTCTTAGGCACCTTCATCATCCCATATTCAAGTCTCTTCACCAACTTATGTGTTTAACAATTAGTTTTTTGTAGAAATATTTACCCTATAAAAATGTTACTCTACAGAGACTAAACATGAACTGAAAAAATAAAAAAGGATAATTATATTTTTGATCCTTTATATTTGCTACTAATTCAATTTAGTTCCTTTGGTTCAGCAGTGGATAATCTTCTAATTCTTGAAAAATTCAATCTTTGCATTATACTCTCCCTTTAACTGCTAATATTATTGTATATGTGTGAGTGACTAAAATTTCCAAAAGTTTAAATTTAAGGGATAAAAAGTATAAAAAATTCAAGGTTAAGGGACTAAAAAATGCTAACGTGTATTACACATGAGCAAATCCTTTAGGACCTAGCGGAGTTCAAATGGCTAAAATCATTTTGTTTACGAAAAAAAAAAAATATGAGATTAAATTTGATGAAGACTAGATAGGGTGAAACTGAATTGGTATAAAAGATAAGAGACAAAGGATATAAATTTCCTGAAAAGAAAAGAGTATTTGAAAGAGAAAATACTCACTGGAAATCACAAACTGAATATAACTTGGGGTGAGGCAATAAGGGTAAGTGTCATAAGAGATAACCCAAGTTATCTACTATTGGCTTTTATCACTATATGTGGCTTGATTCAACCCAAATGTTGAGCCTCATGATATAGCTTTGATTACAGAATAAAACTTTTCGATATCTGGAAGGCAAATGCTGTGCGATATTTTAGACGTTGTCTATAGGATTCACGTGCTAACAAAGGCCCTTCTTACGTGCATATATGACACCTGCAAAGGGAGACGTAATTTAGCAGAGTATTAGGATTTAGCAGAGTACTTTCCAAATGAAGTTAAAGTACAATGCCATCTTATTATTATTTTTATTTTATTTCCTATATGACAACTAAGGTTAGACTAATGAGATCATTTAATAATTCTTAATATAAATATACTTATTGCATGTCCAAACATTTTGACACAAAATAATTAGATGTAATATCTATCTGGATACTTTGAGCTACAAAAAAAATATAAATAAATACGGCACTTATTCTCCTTGTTTTGTCAATGGTGCTTTTTCTTAATCAATTCTTATGGAGATAGTGTAATCGCATTGTATGGATTGGATAACGATTTCCGGGTTTAGATAATGGTAGTCTGGATATACCGAGAGCATTAGTTTGGATAAGCATTGAAGCTAACAGAATCTTCTTATAACAGCAGTTACCACTCTAGCATTTGAACGACACCATATGAACTCTATATGGAAGGAAGTTTAGATCTCCTGTCCATCCGAATGATATTAAGTATAAACCTTAAAATTGAACTATAATAAAGAAACACATTAAAAAGCATCAAAATGTTTTTATTTAAATAAATAAAAATTAAAAATTAAAATATACGTGAATGGGATCGATAGTTTTGAAATTAATGAGATTAGATTTTAAATTTTGTTTTAAAATATTGAGAATTAGAAAGAAAAAGTAGACAGAATACATGAGATATTTGTTTTTTTTTCTATTGTGTTTTCTTTCCATGTTTTATTTTAATTAGATCTAATCAATGAAACAAGAAGTCAATACATTACCAAAATTTAACTTATTTTAATTAATATGATACTACAATCAACATTAACGTAAATAAATTTCTTTGAAAGTGAAAAAATATGTGAGCACGAAAGTAACTTACCATCTTTTATAACACTCACTTAAGTAGAAACAATTATTTAACATATTGTGCCTGTGAAATATTTGTTTAGCACTGCATCTTCCATACCCTGTCATCAATTAGATTCCCTCGATATTAATTTTTCATTTAAAAAATAAGGTGCGAGTCAATTTATGTTAATGGCTTATCTTAATTTGCAATCATATTATAGATTAAGATGACACTGCATACTAGTTCATTCCAACATATACTATTTGAAAAATAATTGTGTAAAAGTTAAAAGAGATTTCCACATAATTCAGAAAGAAGTGGATAAGCTCCAATAAGTGCAACTTGAAGGGGCAATACAAAGGAAGTGAGAAAGTGCTTAATGTGCATTCAGGGTGAGCAACAATGCTTTTAAGTTTCTTCAATCTTCATATTTCAGCCATCAATTGTAATTTACTTCTTTACTATGTTTTCCTGGAATGAAATTTGTGGTAGTGAGACTAGGATAAAGAACTTCTCCTTTTTTTAATATGTTATATATGTACTTTCTCCTCAAATATCGAACACAAAACATAAGCCTAAGGTGTTTGTTTTCTTCAAATTTTCAGGATAGTAAGAAGTGTTAGCATTTGTTCAAGCAAAATTCTTGACACTGAGAATCTAATAAAACACAATCTTAGCTAAATGACATGCAAAACACATATATAACTACACTAAAATTTAAAAAATGTAGTTGGTCAATACTAATATAAACTCCTGAATTCATTTCAGTGAAATTTATGGTGATAAAGTGCACCAAAAATCACTAATATGTTGGCCCTGAACCAAAGAACATGACGACCATTATAAGATCAAGCACATGTATTAATTGCACGTACACAGGATATGCACAGAAGGTAGATAAAGGATGTTTAAATTTATCATCTTTCTTTACAAAGAAAAGTCTCAATTAACATATACAAAGTTCCTATCAAAATATCAACATTGATTTCCAACCAAAATGGTGACAAAATATAGGATACAACTAAAAACCATTTTACTAATCCAAATTTTAAGCATATGGTCCTATCAATTCTTGCTTGAAAAGTAGATCCTAAACAAGTCTCTTGTTTTGAGCCTCCTTCTATAAATTGGGCATTTATTTTTATTAGCTAGTGCAGCCATAATACACCTTTCGCAAAAGACGTGGCCATACTTTGAGGGTATTTGGCTAAGCTAATAAGATCTTCAAAATATCTTATAAAATGTTTAAAAGTTTATAAGCTGTCAAAAAGTATTTGGTAATTTATTGTGAAAGATCTTATAAAATCAAAAAAACGTTGTTTGAGAGTTTATAAACTCCTAAAAAAAGTAACTTCACCCCAACTTATTTTTAAAATAAGATTTTATTTGAACAAACTCCTTTAATTTTGATAATTTTAATTACAAAATTGTCATTACTAATATATTAAAACCTCCATAATTTTATTTTATCCAAACACTTCAACAACTTATTTAAAAATAAGCTCTAACATCTTATAAACTTAAAAAATATCTTATAAGATGTAGAAGATTATAAGATCTTTTAAATAAGTTTAGCCAAACACAGTCTTCGTTTACGTTTCTTCCACCACTTCTTCCATGCAAATTGGGCAACTAAGTGTTGGCACTCTTTCTTATTGCATGGATTGTGAGGCTTGAGGGACATCTTCATTATTAAATGAGATAAATCAAATATAGGCATCAACTATCTATCATATGTTTATTGATATTTAAATTGAAGCTAATTGGAGTTCTAAACTAATAAATGATAATCTCTAACTATTTCAAATGGTATAAAGTAGAAAATATTCGACAAGCACTTTTTCATGATTTGAAAGAACGCAAGTCTTGTAGATTTAGTTGATACCAAAACTGTTATTTATTCTCTAGGAGATACAACTATAGCTAAAAATCTACATGATCTAGTTCCTACCATGATAATTTTTCAAACAAGAGATAATGGTATGAAAATGAGATACAAACTTTCAAAGTCGTAATAGATTATTTTCCCACCACATTTAATATGCATGTCACATGAGGTCTAGCTAAAAATAATGTATATGTCATAAATTTTAAAATTTCTTACATTGATAGATGTGATTCTATTTAATTAAGTGGGAAGAGTTGGAACATATTATGTGCAACCATTAATGTTATAAAGTTATATAATAATATTTCAAAGTACTATTACATTGTGAATTGGAATTTTTAAGCGAGTTATTTTTTGGTAAAGTTTGTGCTAGCATGCAACAAATTGAACACATGCTCATGATAAAATAATATATTTAGATATATAATGTCAACATATTACCAAATATTACTCAATTAATTTGAATAATGTGATACTCCCAACTAATAACCAAAATAAATGTATCTGAGTGTGAAACATATTTGTGAGTAGGAAAGTAACTTATTATCTTCTATAGCTTTCACTTAAGTGAAAATAATTATTTAACTTCATTGCTTGAATATAAAATTTGTTAAGCAATCCATCTTCCAAGACCAATCTCTATTATCATTCACATATTAATATTTCATTCACAAAATAAGATGTGAGTATATTTTTTTGTGGAATGGTTTGCCTAAATTTATATTCATATAATAGCTTACGATGACTCTAAAGTTGGCACACATGTTCATTCCAATATATGCCGTCTGCAAAATAGTTGTCTCGAAGTTAAAAAAGATCCTCTGGACCATAATTTAAGCTCCTATAAACACAAGTGCAGTGGAAGAGTGCTTAAAGTGCATCAAATGAGCAACAATATTTCTATGTTTCTTGAATTTTTATATTTAAGCCATCAATTGTGAGTTTCTACATTACTAAGTTCGCCTGAAACGAAAATTATGGTAGCGAGACTCGAGACATCTCTTTTTTATACTACATATACACTGACCATCTCATTAAATATTTATATGAAAAATGATATTTGTATTAATTGTCTCTATAACATGTTTACTTTATGCTCAAGTACTAAAAAAATAAATAACTGAGTTTTATCAAGCTCTTGTATCAATAGAAGGACAACATAGAATCACAATTGTGTATAAGTATTTATTGATAATCAAAGTAGTAATTTCTTCTCAAATATTGGAAGCAAAACATAAGCTAAAGGAATTTGTTTTCTTCAAATTTTGCGGATAGTAAGGACATGTTCCCATTTGTTTGTATGAAAGTTTTGACTCTCAAAACTTGATGAAACACAATCCATCAGCTAAATAACATGATGAAGTTTAATGAATCAAGATCACCAAAGACATTAAATATACTAAAGATGAAAAAATAAATATACAAAAATTTATAAATATAGTTGGGTAGTACAAATATGAACTTATGAATTCATTTGAGTGAAATTGATGGTGAGTAAAGTGCACAAAAAATCAATAATATGGTGGCCCTGGACCAAAGAACAAGGCTACAATTACAAGATCAAGTATATGATTAAAAATTATTTTTCAATTAGCACGACACGCATACATAGGATATGCACAAGAGGTAGATAAATGATGTTTAAGATATTATTTTTTTTAGAAAAGAAAAGTCTCAATTAAAATATACAAAGTTATTATAAAAATATCAACATTGATTTCCAACCAAAATGGTGACAAAACATAGGACACAACTAGAAACCATTTGATAGAAGATGTTCACCTATAAAATGTATTATTGAAAATGTTAAAGATATGGTCCTATCAGCTCTTTCTTGAAAGGTGGATCCTAAAGTAGTCTTATGTTTTGGGCATTTCATTTGATTAGCCAGTGCAGCCATAATACACTTTTTGCAAAAGATGTGGCCACACCTTGTTGACATTTCTTCCACCACTTCTTCCATGCAAATCAGGCAAGTAAATGTTGGACTCTTTCTTGTTGCATGGGCAGTGAGGCTTGAGGGACATCTTCATCCATAAAAGAGAATCAACTATTTATAATAGAAGCTAATTATTGAATTTAGATTATTGGAGTTGTAAACTATTAAATGAGAAACTCTAACTATTTCAAATGGTATAGAGTAGAAACATTTGACTAAAAACTTTTTCATGATCTCAAGCATAAGTCCTCTAGATTTAGTTGCTACCAAAAAATTTATTCTCTATGACATAAAACTACAGCTAAAAATTTGCATGATCTAGTTCCTACCATGATAATTTTTTAAAACAAGAGACAGCGGTGTGAAATAGAGATACATATTTTTAAAGTCGTAATAGATTATTTTCCCACCATATTTAATATGCATATCACATGAGGTCAAGATAAAAACAATATCACGCCCTGAACCCCAAGGCCATGACAACAGCTGCAAACTCTTGAAAGCATCCTAAAAGCCTACAAGGCTAACCCAACAATCTCAATATAGTCCAAAACTTATGTATTGGTATAGAGCATCCATATCTCATATCATCATGAGATAGTCAAATAAATATAAATGCTCCATCAAATAAATTCCTAATCTTTACATTGATAAAATTCCAAAGGCAATTAAATTCTCTAATGACAAGAAAATCTCTCGTACAGTAGATAAATCTAATAGTCAAACTTAAACTCTAAATTGATGCCAGAAATGAAAATGCCAAATGAACTCGAATATAAATCCATGATAATAATACATTCTTAATAATAAAATCCATTCGATCAACAAATTCTAAAATAATAAAATAAAAGTCTGCACTCCTTCTGTAGACTTTCTCGTATTCCAAGTGTTATTCCTCCAAGCTACTAAGTCTCGATATCTGAAAAATATTAATAGAATCATGAGCACGACAGACCAGTAAATAACCCAAAACTCAACTAGTTAGAATGAAATAAGTCAAAGATATTTGTATAATTGATAAAATAAATAATCAAATAGAACCAATACTTGAATCATTTAAAAAAATACTTGAATCATTTAAAAAAACACAATACAAGACATAAAACTAAATAACAAGACCAAACTAATTATATGCACCACACAAAACACCATATACAAAACAACCTGGGTCACATGGCATGCTTTAACCCCCTTGCCTTAGGTCATGTGGTAGGCTTCACTCCCCTGTCTAAAGAGTTTAGAGGTCTTGAGAAATAATTGGCTGAACTCTTTTTTATTCATTGATAATAGTATATTATATACATGTTTACAATTTCAAGCAAAGAAGAAAACAAATAATATGTCTATCATTAGTTTGCCTAAAATTAGACAAAGTTAAATAAAGAAGGAAATAAATAATCAGTCCATAACTAATTGCCTAAATTACATAAAATTGCTAAGAATACAATCCATAATAAGATGGTGTCTCTAGGGAGAATGCCAATCTTGACACGAAGTTGGCCGAATCATTAACGAGAGAGTGGTTTGGTAAGGGCATTGGTCAGTTGATCTTTGGAGGAAACATGAGAAACTCAAATGTCACCATTTTGCACTTTTTCCCAGACAAAATGAAAATCTAGGGCAATATGTTTCATTCGAGAGTAGAAGATAGGTTTTGGACATAGATATGTAGCCCCAATATTGTCAGAATAAATAGATGGTACCATAGGCACTTGAATTCTAAGCTCTCATAACAAAGATTGTATCCATGTGATTTCAGCCATAATGGATGTAACGATGCGATACTCTGCTTTAGTGGAGAATCGAGCAATAGTACGTTATTTCTTCGAGCTCCATGAAATTACATTATGACCAAGAAATAGGGCATGGGCACTTGTAGAGGTTCTATCATCAATATTACTAGCCCAGTCGGCATCAGAGAAACTATAAAGTAATAAAGGAGAATCACGATGAAGAAACAAACCATGATGTATGGTACCTCGTAAGTAACAGAGAAGGCGTTTGGCAGTAGACCAATGTTGATTTGTCGGATGATGCATAAATTAAGATAACTTATTGACAACAAAAGAAATGTCCAGACATGTAAGCGATAAGTATTGGAGACCCCCAACAACAGAGTGAAATTCTGTAGCATCCACTAAAGATGTACCATTATGCAAATAGGGCATTTGATTTGGAGACATAGGTATAGTCACATCTTTGGCGTTTGTCATGTGAGTCTTCTCCAATAGATAATATATATATTTATGTTGAGACAATAGAATACTATCTTTGGAGGAATCACTTCAACACCAAGGAAGTAGGAAAGTGCTCCAAGATCTTTGATAGAAAATTTGGCAGTAAGTTTAGTGGTGAAATCCCCAAGAAAATGATCATCATTACCTGTGAGATGCAAACGAGTGTAGATAAATAGAGGCGTATCCGATTTGAAATTGACAAACCAAATGGATAGAAGGAATTTTCAGAGTTCATGATACCATGCCACTGGGGCTTGTTTAGGACCATATAATGCCTTCTTAAGATGACAAACATATGTGGGATTATTTTTGTCATTGAAGCCAGGGGGTTGGATCATAAAGACATTTTTCGTTAAATTCCCATGAACAAAAGCATTGTTGACATCCAATTGGAGTGGATATCCTTTTGAAAGTGCAAGGTTGATGACAAGTCAAATTGTGGTTGGTTTGATAGTTGGGCTAAAAGTCTCATGATAATCGATGCTAGGTCTTTGATAAACCTTTTTAGCAAAAAGATCACCTTGTACCATTCTATGGATCCATTAGGGTTCCATTTGGCAAAAAACACCCACTTACAACCAACTAAGTTTTGGGAAGGGTAGAGAGGAACAAGAGTCCAAGTTTTGTTACTTAGAAGTGCATTAAATTCTTCAGACATGATTGTATGCCAATGTAGGTTCAATTGAAGAGACTGGGGTGTAAAGGGTGGTGAGGCTTAATTTTGTGAGTGGTGTGTGGATGTGGTTTTTGGCTCTAATGCACATGGGTTGAATATTTTGGGTTGATGTTGGTGCATGGCTGGTAGGTGAGGACGTACTGTGAAAGTTGCTTGAGAGATGATGTTCTTGAGTGATTGCGTTATTATTAATTATCGGAGAGCCTGCCACTTAAGATATGGGTTTAGATGAAAGAATTGATTGCTGAGTGGGAGAGAGAGAAGTGGAGAAGATTTGTGATGGACCATGTTGACTAGATTGGGTTAATGGGTTGGGCACACGATTGAAGGGAAGAGAGATAATGGGTAGTTGTGTATTTGTGGAAGAATCAAAATGGGTGGAGTTATTTTTGTCATTCATAGAATATAACATCTGTTGGATGGTAGAGACAATGGCATGCTTTAACCCCCTTGTCTTAGGTCATGTGGTAAGCTTTACTCCCCTATCTAAAGAGTTTAGAGGTCTTGAGAAATAATTGGTTGTACTCTTTTTCATTCATTGATAATAGTTGATTATGTACTGTTTACAATATCAAACAAAGAAGGAAACAAATAATTTGCCTACCACTAATTTGCCTAAAACTAGAAAGTCAAATAAAGAAGGAATCAAATAATGAGCCTATCACTAGTTGCCAAAACCACATAAATTAGCTAAGAATACAATCCATAATTGATGATATATAGTTAGGCAACAGTTGACTGCATTGTTTTCTTAATATTGTCCTAGGTCACAAACCAACACTTAACCCCGATTGGTCTCGATTGCCCTAGCCTATTCCCAAATAGCCACTAGTGCATATGAGTCTCAACAAGAGTCTCAAACTAATGATTTCACACAACCACATTTTAGCACTTCATTTCTAAAAACACATATGCACAATGAATCACATTTATAAAGCCATTTTCACATTCAATAAATAATTTACCTGAAATTCACCGAAATGTAAGATCTATTAAGGACTTCTAAATTTACTTCAAATACCCTCAAGCTGATCTACAACAATAATAAAAATTATGATAGAAGAATAATAGCTTATGAAATTAATCTTAAATTGAAAGAATTGTGAATATGTATTTGTTGCTCAATCTAAGTAGTACTTTTTCCTCAAATGTTGGAAGCAAAACACTATTAGCTAAAGGTTTTTGTTTTCTTCAAATTTTCAGGTTAGTAAGGACTTGTTCCTATTTGTTCGTGAGAATGTTTTGACTCTTAGAATCTGATGAATGACAATCCCTTAGCTAAATGACATGACGAAGTTTAATGAATCAAGATTAATAAACACATGAATTATACAAAAGATGAAGAAATAACTATACAAAAATTTATAAATGTAGTTGGGTAGTTATGAACTTACGAATTCATTTGAGTGAAATTGATGGTGAGTGAAGTGCACCAAAAAGTTTTTTCTATTTTTTTAATTAAGTACTTTATAACTAATTATTGTAAGTATTCATAGTATTTTCGTAAAATGATCAAAGTTAAAATTATAGAATAATTCAAAGAAATAAAGAAAAGGGAAAACTGAAGAATTTACAATGTAATATTAGATTTTTTTTGAACTTATTTATGTTGCAACTAGAGAGTAATATGAAGAGATACACGTGAGGAGTGATGTGGGGCTCAATTCATAAATAGAAGTTAGGTCATGCATAATTTGAAGGGTTAAGTACAACCTAGTTTTGTAATAGTTAAGAGGTCAAATTGAGGTATAACATCAAGTTCGGACTTCCAGCTCTTGCTTTCTAATGTATAAGCCTCTTAAAATGAAAGTAAAGTCCCAACTTATCATTTTTCAAAAAGCCATTTGTGATCCACAAATCTTTTCATAAAATAAGAGGACCGAGATTGAGGTGGGAGTTATATGGGTTGTTGCAATTCAACTTATGAGCATCTTATCTCAACTTACTGGTGAAGAGAATATTTAATTCCAAAGTAGTTAGTTGATAAGTGCATATTTTGACATATTTTTATATCAAATCCTTTATACTTTTCTTGCTTTATTCTTGTTAATATTCTTGTTTTATTAATGTTTTGTGTTAGGGAATAAATGGAAGCATGCTTTCAGACTTGTGCAGTTTTTGTAATTTGAGCATAATTTCATGATCAAAAGCTCTATGGACCTGAAGCTTGTTTCATTTGAAAGCCAAGAGATAGAGGTACAACTTTTATGTTGGAGGCTCAGCCCAATTCAGTCTTGATGATAGCAGAAAATTCGTCCAAGTAATTACACAAAATGGATCACCAAAATTCAGATCAGAGTTCAGCCCAGTATTGACTTATTTTACCAATTCGGTTATATATCTTGAGCCCAAATTTATTTTGGTCTGAAATTAGGATATGTTATACCCAAGAGGTAAATAAACAAGTTTCCTAAAAACAAGATGGTGTGAAAATGTGTCGAAATGGTAAAACCATAGGCTGCAAGTTGCTGCTGATGTTACAGGGCGGCTCTTGGACATAACTCGATAATTTGACCATATCTCCTTCATCCGATCGCCAAATTTGACAAAAGATATATGAAACTATATCAGCGTTGAAAGATCTACAATTTTTATTCTTTACGTATCTTCAAACTCTGGCTGTATCTGATCGAAACATGTAATTCAATTCAGTGGTTGAGAAATTTGTGTAACAACTTACCAACTCTTGGCAACTAGCATACCACTTGGTTAACCCCTCCATTATTTGTTTGGCCTCTAGCTTACTCCAAGTACTATAAATAGGCCATGTATTCAGCTTGTAAGAGGGGGAGGTAGAGGGTTTCTTTAGGCTAAGTTATCTAGTTTGTATGTTTTCTAGTATTGTAAGTTTTCTAGTAGTAATAGAAATGCATTCTCTAGTT
Organism: Paulownia fortunei; assembly: GCA_019321725.1. NCBI lineage: Eukaryota > Viridiplantae > Streptophyta > Magnoliopsida > Lamiales > Paulowniaceae > Paulownia > Paulownia fortunei. The sequence continues at coordinate 7,987,282 of CM033123.1, forward strand.
TCCCTTATATTTTTAGTCTTTGTTACTTTTATTATGTCTTTCTAAATTTCATTTTGTTGAGGAAAAAGGGTGAATCTCTTGATGGAGGAAGAGAAATGGTTATAAGGATAGAAATTGTTTAAGTATGTTGTATTATTATTATTATTATTTTTGATCTAAACCCTACTTATTTTTGTGGTGATTCTTGATTTATGTATCTCCAATGGCACAACAAATACTTGGGTTCATTTAGCTTATTGTACGGTTTTACCCCACCGACTGCTAATATGAAACCTTGATTTGTTGTTGACGAAGGAGTATATAAATACTTGATCCCATAAATAAGTATTGGCGTTAAGAGATAATTTGCAATAGTAAGATAATATCATGATTACCTTATTGCATGAGTTACTTGATAATATCTTCCCATTGGAACCTTCATTATGTATGGATTCCAATTGTGACAATTAATAGAGGTAAAAAGAATAAATAACCATTTATCTATCCAAAACTCAAGAGGGGATCCCTAATCCTCAGTACTTTTATTACTTCGGTTTTTTCTTTAGCTACATCATACATTAATTGTTGTTTTATATCAAATCCTTTATACTTTTCTTGCTTTATTCTTGTTAATATTCTTGTTTTATTAATATTTTGTGTTAGGGAATAAATGGAAGCATGTTTTCAGACTTGTGCAGTTTTTGTAATTTGAGCATAACTTTATGATCAAAAGCTCTATGGACCTGAAGCTTATTTCATTTGAAAGCCAAGAGATAGAGGTACAACTGTTATGTTGGAAGCTCAGCCAAATTCAGTCTTGATGATAGCAGAAAATTCATCCAAGTAATTACACAAAATAGATCACCAAAATTCAGATCAGAGTTCAGCCCAGTATTGACTTATTTTACCAATTCGGTTATATATCTTGAGCCCAAATTTATTTTGGTCTCAAATTAGGATATGTTATACCCAAGAGGTAAATAAACAAGTTTTCTGAAGACAAGATGGTGTGAAAATGTGTCGAAATGGTAAAACCATAGGCTGCAAGTTGCTGCTGATGTTACAGGGCGGCTCTTGGACATAACTCGGTAATTTGATCATATCTCCTTCATCCGATCGCCAAATTTGACAAAAGATATATGAAAATATATCAGCGTTGAAAGATCTACAATTTTTATTCTTTATGTATCTTCAAACTCTGGCTGTATCTGACCGAAAAATATAATTTAATTCAGTAGTTGAGAAATTTGTGTAACAACTTACCAACTCTTGGCAACTAGCATACCACTTGATTAACCCCTCCATTATTTATTTGGCCTCTAGCTTACTCCAAGTACTATAAATAGGCCATGTATTCAGCTTGTAAGAGGGAGAGGTAGAGGGTTTCTTTAGGCTAAGTTATCTAGTTTGTATGTTTTCCAGTATTGTAAGTTTTCTAGTAGTAATAGAAATGCATTCTCTAGTTTCTCTTATATTTTTAGTCTTTGTTACTTTTATTATGTCTTTCTAAATTTCATTTTCCTGAGGAAAAGAGGGTGAATCTCTTGATGGAGGAAGAGAACTGGTTATAAGGATAGAAATTGTTTAAGTATGTTGTATTATTATTATTATTTTTGATCTAAACCCTACTTATTTTTGTGGTGATTCTTGATTTATGTATCTCCAATGGCACAACAAATACTTGGGTTCATTTAGCTTATTGTATGGTTTTACCCCACCGACTGCTAATGTGAAATCTTGATTTGTTGTTGACGAAGGAGTATATAAATGCTTGATCCCATAAATAAGTGTTGGCGTTAAGAGATAATTTGCAATAGTAAGACAATATCATGATTACCTTATTGCATGAGTTACTTGATAATATCTTCCAATTAGAATCCATACATAATGAAGGTTCGAATGGGAAGATATTATCAAGTAACTCATGCAATAAGGTAATCATGATATTGTCTTACTATTGCAAATTATCTTTTAACGCCAACACTTATTTATGGGATCAAGCATTTATATACTCCTTCGTCAACAACAAATCAAGATTTCACATTAGCAGTCGGTGGGGGTAAAACCGTACAATAAGCTAAATGAACCCAAGTATTTGTTGTGCCATTGGAGATACATAAATGAAGAATCACCACAAAAATAAGTAGGGTTTAGATCAAAAATAATAATAATAATACAACATACTTAAACAATTTCTACCCTTATAACCATTTCTCTTCCTCCATCAAGAGATTCACCATTTTTCCTCAGCAAAAAAAAATTTAGAAAGACATAATAAAAGTAACAAAGACTAAAAATATAAGAGAAACTAGAGAATGCATTTCTATTACTACTAGAAAACTTACAATACTAGAAAACATACAAACTAGATAACTTAGCCTAAAGAAACCCTCTACCTCCCCCTCTTACAAGCTGAATACATGGTCTATTTATAGTACTTGGAGTAAGCTAGAGGCCAAATAAATAATGGAGGGGTTAATCAAGTGGTATGCTAGTTGCCAAGAGTTGGTAAGTTGTTACACAAATTTCTCAACTACTGAATTGAATTATATTTTTCGGTCAGATACAGCCAGATTTTGAAGATACGTAAAGAATAAAAATTGTAGATCTTTTAACGCTGATATATTTTCATATATCTTTTGTCAAATTTGGCGATCGGATGAAGGAGATATGGTCAAATTCCCGAGTTATGTCCAAGAGCCGCCCTGTAACATCAGCAGCAACTTGCAGCCTATGGTTTTATCATTTCGACACATTTTCACACCATCTTATCTTCAACAAACTTGTTTATTTACCTCTTGGGTATAACATATCCTAATTTCAGACCAAAATAAATTTGGGCTCAAGATATATAACCGAATTGGTAAAATAAGTCAATACTGGGCTGAACTCTGATCTGAATTTTGGTGATCCATTTTGTGTAATTACTTGGACAAATTTTATGCTATCATCAAGACTGAATTGGGCTAAGCCTCCAACATAAAAGTTGTACCTCTATCTCTTGGCTTTCAAATGAAATAAGCTTTAGGTCCATAGAGCTTTTGATCATGAAGTTATGCTCAAATTACAAAAACTGCACAAGTCTGAAAACATGCTTCCATTTATTCCCTCACACAAAACATTAATAAAACAAGAATATTAACAAGAATAAAGCAAGAAAAGTATAAAGGATTTGATATAAAACAACAATTAATGTATGATGTAGCTCAAGAAAAAACCGAAGTAATAAAAGTACTGAGGATTAGGGATCCACTCTTGAGTTTTGGATAGATAAATGGTTATTTATTCTTTTTACCTCTATTAATTGCCACAATTGGAATCCATACATAATGAAGGTTCCAATGGGAAGATATTATCAAGTAACTCATGCAATAAGGTAATCATGATATTGTCTTACTATTGCAAATTATCTCTTAACGCCAACACTTATTTATGGGATCAAGCATTTATATACTCCTTCGTCAACAACAAATCAAGGTTTCATATTAGCAGTCGGTGGGGTAAAACCGTACAATAAGCTAAATGAACTCAAGTATTTGTTGTGCCATTGGAGATACATAAATCAAGAATCACCACAAAAATAAGTAGGGTTTAGATCAAAAATAATAATAATAATACAACATACTTAAACAATTTCTACCCTTATAACCATTTCTCTTCCTCCATCAAGAGATTCACCCTTTTTCCTCAGCAAAATGAAATTTAGAAAGACATAATAAAAGTAACAAAGATTAAAAATATAAGAGAAACTAGAGAATGCATTTCTATTACTACTAGAAAACTTACAATACTAGAAAACATACAAACTAGATAACTTAGCCTAAAGAAACCCTCTACCTCCCCCTCTTACAAGCTGAATACATGGCCTATTTATAGTACTTGGAGTAAGCTAGAGGCCAAACAAATAATGGAGGGGTTAATCAAGTGGTATGCTAGTTGCCAAGAGTTGGTAAGTTGTTACACAAATTTCTCAACCACTGAATTGAATTACATTTTTCGATCAGATACAGCCAGAGTTTGAAGATACGTAAAGAATAAAAATTGTAGATCTTTCAACGCTGATATATTTTCATATATCTTTTGTCAAATTTGGTGATCGGATGAAGGAGATATGGTCAAATTACCGAGTTATGTCCAAGAGCCGCCCTGTAACATCAGCAACAACTTGCAGCCTATGGTTTTACCATTTCGACACATTTTCACACCATCTTGTTTTCAGGAAACTTGTTTATTTACCTCTTGGGTATAACATATCCTAATTTCAGACCAAAATAAATTTGGGCTCAAGATATATAACCGAATTGGTAAAATAAGTCAATACTGGGCTGAACTCTGATCTGAATTTTGGTGATCCATTTTGTGTAATTACTTGGACGAATTTTCTGCTATCATCAAGACTGAATTTGGCTGAGCCTCCAACATAAAAGTTGTACCTCTATCTCTTGGCTTTCAAATGAAATAAGCTTCAGGTCCATAGAGCTTTTGATCATGAAGTTATGTTCAAATTACAAAAACTGCACAAGTCTGAAAACATGCTTCCATTTATTCCCTAACACAAAACATTAATAAAACAAGAATATTAACAAGAATAAAGCAAGAAAAGTATAAAGGATTTGATATAAAAATATGTCAAAATATGCACTTATCAAATTCCCCCACACTTAACCCTTGCTTGTCCTCGAGCAAGCTTAAAACAAACATAAACTAATCCACTTTCGTAGGAAAACATGATTGCATTTAGCATATGCAACAAGCCTTTAAACCCCTCGGTGGCCCATAGAGGACGAGTTATAGTCTCGTGAAGGTTTCCAGCAGTGATACCTACAAACACCTATAATAACTATCTTCCAACTTTTATTCTCATGAAGCAACAAAGTAATATGAAAATAAAATCAAACAAGTGTTGAGTTTAACTCTTAGTCATTCAAAAATCAATACATTTCCACAATAATCATACTCAAGTGTGTGTGTGGACAGTTAATGTCAATAGTGATGAAACTATGCATGTTTCAAATAAGTGAATTCTCATAAAACCTTACAAAACCATCACCCAATCTCTAACAGAAAAGTTAAACATCATAGGCTCTTCCTTTGGTGCAAATCTCCACTACACTGAAGGCACCACACGAAATCAAAAGGTCTTTAACAAAAGTTGTAATGGGGCCAAAGGGTGGTGATGTAGCTAAGAAATAAAAGGATAGGATGCAACAAAGGTTCTAAAAACTTCATGGAATCAGAGACATAAAATTTATCGATGAAGAATTCTCCAACTCCACAAATTTCACACTGGAGTCTATTGTTATTGAATTGGACCCCTCTTATTCATCTTGCAACATCTCATTTTTAGTTGCATTAGTTACATAGGTGGTTATAGTAAATAAATAATTATTACTAGATGATAATGTAATATTTAATTCTCTTAGGGCTCATTTGGTAGGTAGGATAGGGGTTTGATAGATGTCCTAACCAATCTAATTTGTTGTTTGGTTCAAAAAATAAGGCCTTGGAAATGGCCAAAGATCATTATCCCTTTAAGGTCAAAGTTGGTTTGTGGATCACATTTAGGAGATGTGATACGAATTAATGGGTGAGTTTTATACCCATTAATTTAGTATCATTTGTTTAATTTTTTGATTAATTTTTGAGATTTTTGTGAATTTTATTATCATTTTTAGTATTTGTTTTGCAGATTTGAAGATAAAGAAAGAATGTTACTTCGATAACAAAAATCTGCATTCATCTTATATTTTTTCAAAAAAAAAAAAAAGAAAAAAAATAACGTCTGATTCCAGTAGCTACAGCGCCTAGGCGCTGCCCTCGCTACAATTTCATCTTTATGCAAAAATCAATTCATTGAAGCATAGTCGGAGTGTTTTTTGTACCTAAATCACTACCATCTAAGAGGAGCCACGGCCATCACATACCTCTCAAGCCTCACAATGAACCCTTCAAATAGACACCCCTTTGTGCAGAAATAGGAAATTGCCGGCAAAGGTGCTAGAAGTAAGCGAGGGCAGCTCATTACTCTAAGTTAGAGGTCATTCTTAATATATATATATATATATATATATATATTAGAAAAAATGACACAATATTTTGGAACATTCCAATAAGAAAATATAAGTAATAAATTTAGTTTAAGTGTAGCATGCAGGTTTGTTCTCACATTTGAGATAGGATCCTAGCTGTGGCAGCTCAACATTGATTAGGATTATAAAATTCAAATATAATTCAACTAAAAATTTACAAAATATGTCAACCAAAGAAAAAAAAAAGGCCAACTGTAAACAAAACTACATTTAGCAAACAAAATAATAAATGATTATCAATTGTAACATGAATTTTTCTTAGACACTATGAGTTGTCGCAATAACTAACTTGAAAGGTGGATATTAGTTACATCATAGGCCATGACAGGTTGAGTACAACAAACAATATTAAAATTTTATATTAGTAATGATGAATGTTGAAAATAATAATATTTCAATGAACATTATACGTAGCACCACTCCGTAAACCATCCTATGCAGTTAAATATAAATAGATGCACCATTTATTTATCAGAATCTACAGTCAAATTTAGGCAATCATTTGTCTCATTTCCACAATGTACATATATCAAATTTGAAACTATTTGAGTGCATAAACTCCTTGTACTTATGGAACAAAATTATCAAGCATTGCAAATCTTGTAGCACATTGATTGTGACCGTCCATAATATCATTCCTAGCTAGAATTTGAAGAATGACACTTCATAATGAATCACAAATTTTCAATTCTTTGATGTAAATTATAATTTTTTTTCAGTTTGGTTTTAAAAGGAAAGATCCTATAATATTATTATTTGTTCATATTTGCCTAATAAGCTAATTTTATTCAATTTCAGTTCCATTATCTTATACTACCATTAAGATTGAATAACATTTCAATTAGCACTGGATCATATAAAGCAATCTATCTTAACCATGTCTTAGTGGTTATGAAAATATTCAAAAGGAATTAGCATTCTGATTCATATAGAAAGGAAAAGCTCCAATTGATAATAAGCGCTAATGGTTGACAGACTCTATTTTTGAAACATAGAAAATAATTTGAAAAAGAAAAATAACCAATATTTTTAGGTCTCTCACATGACAAGTTTATATTGATTTTTTGAAAAAAAAAAATTAATTATATCCAAATCCATGGAACTATTTTCAATCCAAAAAAACCATTCCACAAAGTTTTATTCTGAAGAACCCAACCATTAACTTTTTTACGATACAACTTTAAACTTCTTACGTTAAGAAATTTTTTATTTATTGAGATCCAACTGTAAAATTAGTTTTCTTTCAATTATATTCCTTCATTTGTAGTAAAGTTTTTTATGAAATCTAATTCAGGAATTTTAAAATTTCTTAATATTTTTGGTTAGTTCATTCAATTTTCAATTAGAAATATCTCTAATTTAATTCATATATCTAAAATTAAAGAAAGTATTTTTTCTAAAGTTTAATAAATTAAAATCATCATTAATATTATTCATCAATTAAATTTATGAAAAAAAATAAAATAAATATTTTTAATTCGTTAAATTTCTTAATCTAAGAGGATAATGGTAATTTACTCAAGAAATTATTAAATCCTAACAATGTTGCTGTAATAATTAACTCTTTGGTTGTTTGAAATGTAAAAATGATGAAATTGATTTTCTGAATCGAATGGGTTTTTTGGATATACGAGTTTATTTTAAGGAGTTTTTAGTAATTTTTTCTTAATTTTTCTTAAAAAATAAATACCTTGTAATGTTATTCAATCCAAGATACTAATTTTTCAAACTATGGATGCTATTATCTGGTTAAATTTACTTTTTTGATAAATTTAATATGGCAAAATGAAGTTTTCAACAATGGACTTTGAAGATTTTAAAATCATTTGAATAGCAACTTGAAACAATTTTTTGAGCTTTTGATTGCTTACTAAGATTTAAATTTAAACCTGATTTATATATTTATTTTTCATAATCTAACAAGAACTTGAGATGTTTAGTTTCTAAAGAGAACTAAATCCCGACAATTTATAATTTTTAAGTTACTTGTGCTCAATCAATATTTATCGCCTTATTTTTATCACCAAACTTTTCTTACACCTTTGCACATTGAAAAGGTAAAAATCAGAAAATTATGAGCACTTAAAAATATTGTGAAAACTATAGAGTATAGGCCAATAATTTTAATTTTTTATACAAAAGTAAGTTTCACTTTCCTTTAAAACAAAAATAAAATAGATTGAATATTTAATCTGCAAATTCAGAAAAAAAATCAACACGCAATTACTGTATTAATTATAGGCTAAAAAGGAAATTAGCATAATTTTGTTTAGATTTTCTTAACTCACCATAGACCTTTTTTTTCAGCATCTTCCTCTCTCTAATGCTCACAAAATAGTGCAATACAATTGCAGTCACTAGAAATATTTCAGCATCCCAGACTCTCCCAAAGTTTCATCTTAATTTCTCTCTCAAAAACGATTTGCAAAGGTATGTTTCTTTTTCATTTTCAGTACTTCCTTTTTTATTTCAATGAGTATTTAATCTTTTTGTTTCTTGAAATGATTCTTTAAAAGAAATAGAAGCTCTGGTTTTGTTGAGTTTATGATTTTGCAAGAATATTTCAGGTCTTGATAAAGAATGTCTGTTTACGTTTCTCCAGTTTTTCAACTTTTAATCATTTTATTTTGAAATCATTCTACCAGCAGCATTGGTGACTCTAATGCATGGTTTTCGTCATTTTATCTGATATATGTAGTCTCCATATTTGTACATGTGAAAAAGTCCTTAAGTTTCTAATGTGATGTGTAAATTACTACAAATTTAACGAACTCTGTATTTATTAACAAAGCTATGCATGTCGAACTAACACAATAAATTCTTCAGACTTTATACATGGGCATACGCTTAAAACTTACTAGGAATAAATAGCTTATTTAATGAGTAATTCAGTTTTAGTTCATTAACTCTGCGCGGCTAGTGAAGTTTTTAAAAGTTAACAAATCTGATTGTGTTAGGAAGCCAAGGAAAGTAACTATTTCTTATGCTCGAATTTTAATGAGTTAAAAATTTTGCAACTTTAGTTTGTATACTTAAAGAGTTAATAAGTATAGACATGTATAACAAGTATAGAAATGTTAGCCATGAATGTTATAATCATAAATAAGAAATAATGCAAGTGTTTGATTAAATACATACTTTGCTAATGAACACTTTCTTTTTATTAAAAAACATTAAAAATCTAGGGCTATATAGACTAACTCAAACATTCAACCATGATTTCTGTGGTCAAATTTTAAGAGTTTTATAGGAAAATCTATTAATATGATGTCCTAACATAGTAATATCCAATTTGTTTTCTTCTATAAAATGCAAAAATAAACCATAATTTGTTTCTAATATTTCTTTGTATGAATTTCATTTTGAAAATTCATTTATGTCAATATCTTAGACAAAAGCTGTCTAGAATAGTTTATGTCTACTCTATAATTTACTTTGTGACTATATCATTTTAGTTATCATAATAACACTTTTGGGTTTTTCAATGAAAAAACCCAAAAAAAATATAATGTTTTTGGTTCTTGGTTTGTACCTTTAGATGATGTGCAATTTGGACCTCAACAATCCACCCCATTATGAAGATGTAAACACAAATTTGGAGCTTGGGTTACCTTCTATTCAAGTGATGGCTAATCAAAACGACGATGTAACAATAATCTCCCATAGAAATTTTGAATTGGTAAAGCTTTTTATATTTTTACAGCATTATTGAATTTAATTTTTTACTTCGTCATATAATTCCAAGTATTATTTTAGGCTGTCAGTAGGTCTAGAAAAAATCGAATGACAACGCAAATTCGAAGAAATCGAATGACAATGCACATTCAATATGCAGAAGCTGGACCTCAAAGAGCCCACACAAGTTTTTTCATATCTGCACCAATATTTTTTTCTTATTTCGATTTTTGAGACATAAAAAATATGTCTTTCCTCTTTTTGGAACTAAAAATTGAAATAGTAAGAGTAATGGTCACAACTAGGTATGATGGAGATGAGGATGAGGCTTAGCGTGATTGAAGGTCAAAAGATATGTGTTACTTAATAAACTACATAGGATGCTTTCGAATTGTGATTGTTGATATGTCGATTATGCTTTAGTGTATAATTTAAGGGTGTTTGTTCATATTTAGTAGTTACTTGATTAACTTATATATATATATATTTTTAGATTTTTCATATAAAACAACGAAAGTAGGCGTGGAAAAAAAAACAAGTTTGGTATTTTCTATAGATATATCATCATTTTTCATATAAGTTTTATTTTTTTTCTAATTTAGTACAGATATTTTGTGACTTTGGTGATAAAATATGTCAAGAAAAATCACAATTAAGGCTTTACTGTTTAAATAAGTTAATTACAACTTCCATTGCCATGGTGATTGATGTGGTCGTTGACTTTTATTGTAACATGATAGGTTAATATTGCTATGCATTTTTCATTGTCACAACAATAGAAATTGCTATAGATTTTATAGTTAAAATAAGTTATGTATATAGATATGAGTATTCCATCCCATTGCTACCAAGTTTATATAGAACTCCCTTTGTGGTATAATAATTAAGTGTATCCACTATAATGAGTTAGAGACTGATATAACTATGGAATCTGATCTTTATGATGGGCACTTTTGTTGTATAGGCAATACATTTAGTAGCATTCGTAGCAAATATCCTTTCGTGGACCCTTGTTTTTTGGTAGTTAGTTTACTATTAGTGATGAGACATCAAAATTTGAATTCATTTTCTATACCAAGAGATAGTATTAAATCTCCCTTTTATGTTTCTTAGTTTATCAAAATCAGGACCTTCTATCTATAGATTAGCATAGACGATGTCAATATGTTTGCTTGGGTATTCGGGCCTTTATATTTTGCTTTTGGAAAACAACAATGAAACAAACAAAAAACATATACAAGTTATACTAAAGAAAGAACAAGTGAATAATAATAATAATCATAATGATAATAAAAACAATAATAATTGATTTAGCCTTTCCTATGGTGGGTTTTATAATTTTTCACTCACTTGAAATTAATATAATAACATTTAAATGTGAAATTCACCTTCTGGTGAATCTAAACTAAATTTGCACCACTATGCTTATTTAAACTATTATATTATCTTGTATCCATTAATTAAAGTTATTATTAATGTCTTATGTACTGCTTTAATGTGTTAAAAGCATTGTTCATGATTATATCCTAATATTGTAATCGATATATTCTTTGGCTATATGGAATACTTAATTTAAGTAGCTAACACCATAATGCGGAACTTAGCTTAGAGTAATAGTTCTCCTTGGAGATGTGTGTTCATTCTTTTTTAGTAATGAATTTTCTATTATGAGGCAAAACACTAGGAAAAATAATTTTCTTTTTCTAAATAATGTAACTTTATGCTTTACATTTAGACTTTTTTATTTTTTCTCACTCCCAGGTCTGTTCACTTAATATCTTGACTTTTCTTTTAACATGGATCTCAAACTATCAACTTTTATGCTTGCAGCAGGTCGGGATACTAATGCCAATCAACTTCGAACAGTTCCCACAATACAAACAAATGATGGTGCTTATCATATTGCACAGAGGGAAGACCATGAATTAGTGAAGGAGTGACTATATTACTTGATAACTATCCTATAACATTTGCTTTATTATTACAAATCAAATTAGTTTTATTCTTGTCATCATTCTCTTAGCAATAATGTGATGAACTTACAAGTCTTCATTTTTTTAAGTTCAGTTTTCACTTGACACAATAACACGAGTATTCAACATAATGAGTACAGTGTTGCATGCATATTTAGTATAATGATCTCATAGACGATAATGAACCCAATCTTTCTTTTTTTTCCTTAATGATCTCGTATACAATGTTACTACGTGATGATGGCATCCATCATTTTAATTTTTGCTCATTTGCTCAAGGAACTAAATGAAAGGATAGCCAGGTAAACATTACAACCATTAATTTCAATACAAGAAGATATGGTTGCTGAAATGGAAACATTCATTCTAAATAATATATTTCCATCTCAACACAAAATTTGAGATAGAAACTTCAATGGAAAATTCTATATCTGAAGGCTCTATCTGTTATTTAGAGAATACAAATCCTTATCTGAATCCGTTTATAATACATCAATAATGGGTATTTAATTAATTATGTGCCTAAATCCTTAACTATTATGTATGGCAATCCATCTATAAATTCGTCTCAAGAAACTATTTTAGTCTTCAAATCCAAATCCAAATTGATAACCACCCTCATTAAAAATAATTCAATAAAAAAACTCATTAGACATACGTTGCTAAATAAAATAAATATTGTCAAACAATCACTTTAAGTTAAGCTAATGACTTTGTTTATTTTATTTTTGTGTATACTATAGATCACGTCTCACATTACTTTTTTATCTATAAATATTTTTATATGATAAAGACGTCTAAAATATTGATCATTCTTACCCAACACGAACCATGGATTTTAAAGTTCTTATTTATAATTTATTTTTTTGCTATATAGATTCTCTATTTAATCTTAAATCACTATTAACTTTTGGAATCAAATTATCATTGTGATTTTAAATAAACCTAGCCAACATTCTCTTTATTTTGTTCTAATTTAGTTATTACATTACTCCTATCTCTATCATACATTCCATATGATATTATATCGAGATTTATTTTATAGTTAATGATTTCTTATACATCATGTTATGAATATGACCATAGTCAAGTACATAATAAAACAGCGATCATCACTGATAAGGAAAACATGTAACATATATCACTCAATTGATTGTGAGGGCAGTAAAGGCGACTCACGCCGTATTGGCCCTAAGTGAAACACTAAATTATTCTTATAGTCCTCACTACAATCTCATGATGTAAAACTTAGCTCTCACACTCTCAATTGAACTTTGTCAAGGAAAGACATGGAATTACTATTTGCTGATGTCGACACCGTCATATCACTACAACAATCATCCCTTATCTCTACTTGCAAGCTTTACTTCCTTGCCAGCATATCCAAAAAATATGCTAAACTTATGGCCTTGCCTATCCTAGAGCATTCAGTCACAAGAGTAGAGGGCCTAGGATAGTAATTAGTGTGAACATTTAAGACTAATAAGCCCTCTGTTGCCCAATTGAATATAGTCCTATCTACCCCTCATTATTGGATACACTAATAATCATATCATGTCATATTTCCAAATAAGATAAAATACCACACCCGCATTTCAAATATGACACATTGTCACTACCAAAGCGCATTTTCAAAGTGAGACAAAGTCTACACCTGAATGTCATATATAATCACTTCATCACAATCTTAAAATGTGATAAATATGGCACATAGGTTATATTGCATAAACAAGAATGCAAAACTAAACATATGCATGTATCATGATGCTATTTACAAGACTCCAACAAATATAATATTATTCTAACAAGAAATTTAAGGCCCTATTTGCCTATTGTGCATGATAATGCACAATCAGCCCAAATTTGTTGTTTTCTTTGTTTGAGAAATAGATTGGAGGGATGGAGGGCTTATAGCACGCTATTGATTTGGATAGGAATTGTAATAACTCGATTGACCTTCTTAATCACATTATTTTCCACCATCATCAACTCTTAGCCTAAGTGCCCAAGATAGGCGATGGAAGGTGGTCATTCCTCAAAGCAGCACCAGCACCATCTGTGGCGACAGAAGAAGCAGGACTGCCATAGACGACAATGGTACCGATTCTTGCATCAGTAAACGAACTAGTAAGAAAACTTTAGAAGGAAAACTACAGTAACGACGCCTAGGCACCAAAAAAAATAGAGAGCACGAGGCTTAAGCGCCAAAACAGGGCGCTTAGGCGCCGAAAACCGAATGTGCAGCGCCTAGGTACTGCCAAGTGGACAACCAAGGCTAAAATGGGCATTTTACCCTCTTTAGGGCATCCCAATTAAAATTTTAAAATCCCAAGAGCCTCCAAATGAAGGAAAAAAGGAGAATTTGAGAAAAAAGAGAAGATAGAAGAGAGTGAAAAAGAAAGAACAAGACAAGAAGAAAGAATTTTGGGAAAGAGGAGAGAATTCTTCCAAGCTTGAAGAAAGTTATCTATGAGGAAAGAAAAACTCATCCTCTTTGAAGTTTGATTTTATTTTCATCTCTTCATTTCAATATGTGTATGAACATTGTTAAGATATTTCTCATTTTCACCATGAACTAATTTTCATTTCTAGGGTTGTGATGTAATCTAATTAGGATGTGTTGAATATTTTTATCAAGTCAATTCTTGATTTATCTATTAAGTTGAGTTTTCTATATTGTTTTTAATGCTTTCAATTAATTGGCCACTAATTGAATGATTTGCTAATCATATTGATGCGGGAGGTGATATATGTGTCTAGTTCTAGGTGTAGAGAACCATAAATTGCATATGTGATAGAAATATACTTTCATGGTTTGTGTAGTCTTATTGGAGATCCATAAAACTAAATGAATTATTGATTGTTGTAATTCATATAGAAATATAGTGAGTTAACAATTGATAGTATTTTCATTAGATTTTGGGAGAGGCTAATGGATAATTTAGGAATTCTCGACTATTACTTGAGAAATAAGTTAAAATTGATGAGATAAATTATTTAACTCAAACTAATTATGATAAAATCATAACCCTAGGTCTTTATAATCATTGATATTTATTTTTATTCAATTTTGCGCATCATTTTTAAGAATAATTTAACTTCATTTGCATTAATTGTCACTCGCTTTTGTTTGTTCAAATAAAATTTGAGTTGTCAAAATTTTAGTATTTAGTAATTTAATAGTACTCGTGAGAACGATAATCTACTCATCATTTTATTACTTGTATACGATAACGTGCACTTGCATTCACGAATTTTCGCAACAGCATGTGTTCAATTGTTGGCATGCTAGCACAAACTTTGCAAAAAAAAGTAATTCACCTAAAAAATTCAATTCACAATGTAATATTGCGTTTAAATATTCTATATACCCTTCAAATATTAATGGTTGGCACATAATATGTTCCTACTCTTCTGACTTAATTAAAAAGAATCATATCCATCAATGTGAGAAATTTCAAAGTTTATGACAAATAGACTATTTCTAGCTAGACATCAAGCGATATGCATATTAAATGTGGTGGAAAAATAAATTTATTACGACTTTGAAACTATGTATCTCTTTTTATCCACTCTCTCTTGTTGAAAAGCTATTGTGGTAGGAATAAGTTCAGGTGAAGTTTTAGCTATAGTTGTATGCCATAGAAAATAACATTTTCGGTGGTAACTAAATCTAAAAAAATATTTTTTGAGATCATGAAAAAGTTGCATGTCAAATGCTTTCTACTTTATACCATTTGAATAGTTAGAGTTTCTTATTTGCTAGTTTACAACTCCAATAACCTAATTTTTTTTATTAGCACATTTTTTTATAATAATAAACTATATGTTGATTTATCTCATTTAAGGATGAAGATGTTCCTCAACCCTCACTCCCCATGCCACAACAAAGAGTGCCAGCATATAGTTGCCCGATTTGCCTGGAAGACGTGATGGAAGAAACGGCAACAAAGTGTGGCCACGTCTTTTGCAAAAGGTGTATTATGGCTACACTAGCCGATGTGAACAAATGCCCAATTTGTCGAAGGAGGCTTAAGACAAGAGACTTGTTTAGGATCTACCTTTCAACCAAGAGTTGATAGGACATATCTTTAACAGTTATATTAATACCTTTTCTAGGCAAACACGTTCCAGCAAATGGTTTCTAGTTGTATCCTAAATTTTGGCCCCATTTTGGTTGGACATATTGTTGATTAACTTATTAAGTTGGTGCTAAATTTCTTCAATTTTTAAATAATGAAAACATTTTGTATTTAATTTTCTTGTTAGAAATTCTATTTTGATTAAGCATTTTATTATGTTACTAGATCACATCTAAAATAAATTACTGTATGTTTGTTTTCATTTTCTGAAAATATTTTTGTGTTTTTGGTGAAACATGTTTGTTTTATCAATTTTTTTAAAAATAATTTGTGTTATCCTTTTTGTATTTTAAATTTATATATTATATAAAAAGTGTCATACATATTATATGTATTTCATCATTTTATATATTAAGTCATCTATTTTTATTTTTATTTTTATTTTTGCAAAATGGAAGTAGTAACTTTTTTCTCTTTCAAATGCAAGCAAAAGATGAAATTTATGAGTTTTATAGAGCATAACAGCAGAAACATTTTTCCGTCTAAAGAAGGTTGGATTAAAATTTCCTTCAAAATGGCTAAGTTAACATCCACGTGTGCGGCCGATGGCTATTTTTGTTAATTTATTAATGGCATGATTAAACGTATAAGGAAAGGTTGATTTATGAGACAAATATTAATTTTTTTCAGAAAGTTTAGTACCAAACTTGTTGATCCTCTATATTGTAGACTTACGATGTACTATTTGTTTTGGTGTATTCTAAAAGTTGATTTTTAATGAAATTAAAAATAAACATAAGTTAAATAAGAATTCATATATTTAATTTTAAGGATTAATTTTTTGTATAAAATATAGTAATGTTGTAAATAAATTAATATTGAAAAATTTACGTGTCAGAGTCTATTGCGTCAATCTCTCACTTGCTAGCTTGATGTGAGGTTTTCAAACGACTATGTATTTTTGCTTAAAAATGATATATAAGGGACTACAAATTTGATAAAGGTTGAACTATAGGGACCAAAATTGAATTATTTAAAAATACGAGGAATAAAAAAAAATATTTATGTGTTAATTCTAATATTTAAAATTTAATATTAATTACACTTATTTTCTCTCTGAATTAGTTAACTTATCAATTCCTCATTTCATTCTTTCATATTACAAAACCTCCCCTCTAAGTTTTCCACGCTGAAACTTCTCTCGTTTTTTCAGAAAAAAATCAACACGCAATTGCCCACTGTATTAATTATAAGCTGAAAAGGAAATTAGCCTACTTTTTTTAAGATTTTCTTAACTGAGCATAGCCTTTTTTTTTTCTTCATCTTCCTCTCTCTAATGCTTAGAAAATAGTGCAATACAATTGCAGTCTCTAGAAATAATTCAGCATCACAGCCTTTCAACCAAAGTTTCATCTTAATTTCTCTCTCAAAAACGATTTGCAAAGGTATGTTTCATTTTCATTTTCAGTACTTCCATTTTTTTTACTAAGTATAATCTTCTCATTTCTTGAAAGGATTCTTTAAAAGAAATGGAAATGAGCTCTGGTCTTGTTGAGTTGATGAATTCTAAGGTATTGATAAAGAATGTTTGTTTGTTTTTCTCCAATTTTTCAACTTTTAATCATTTTATTTTGAAATCATTCTACCATATACAGTTAAAGACAATGGTTAGTTAGTTTTTCATTTTTCTAGAGTTGTAGAGATATATATATATATATGTGTGTGTGTGTGTGTGTGTGTGTGTGTGTATATTGATATAATTATACCAGCAACATTGAAAACTTTAATGCATGGTTTTTGTCATTTTATCTAATATAGGTAGTCCCCATATTTGTATATGTGAAAAAACCTACAAGTTTATGATGTGATGTGTAACTGTGTGAACTAGGGCTTAAGCAACCATGTTGAATTTATGAGGGTGACAAATCTATTGTACGTGTATCTATAGTTATCCTTTTATTTTATTATAACCTCTATCATAAAGTTTATGAAGAGAATAGACTCTTTTTGGTTTTCGAACTCAATTTTCTATGACAATTGATTCTTTTTCTATGAAATCACCTAATGTAGATTTTTTTTTTCTATTTCTTTGGGCCTGCTGATAGTTCATAAGAAATTAATTCAATATTAATATTTTTACTTTTCCAAATCTTGTTTAGGAATTGGATGGGGAAGCTAAATTACATCACAAAATTTGATACTTAAGTTGTTTTATGTGAAAGCACCTTTCTTTTTGTGGAATTGGCATTTACTCCATTTTAGTTACCCACTTCCTTTCCTGGTCATGCCACACACTTGTTGTTGATTCCATAAGTTTAATAAAGATAGTGTTGTCTTCATAATTCTTTTGTATATTAATATTTTGATATCTCTATGTTGTTTGCAAACATTTGCATTTATTTCTAAAGTTACTTGTGACATAGATAACGCAAAGTGATTTCTTTCCTAATATGTCTAAAAATTGATGAGGAATGACGTGATGGGAACTTTTTCATTCATATAATTGATATTCTGAATATAGTACTATTAAGTTGTTGAATTCCACAATTTGTGTTATTATTTGCGTTCATTCCAAAACTTGTGTCACTTAGTTGCATGGTGAGCATTTGACCTTTTAAACTTGAAAATCATTAATTTTGAATCTTAATTTCAATTTAATCAAGATATATTTTTTTTCAATATTTCTTATGATGAATTTGTAGTATATTTGATGGTTACATATTTTAGTATATTTTTATATGAATGAAAAACTCAGGTGGGATAAACTTGAAGCCAAAACCAAGCTGGTTAATTTAATTTCTAGCAAAAAATTGATTGCCTTATGAAATATGTCTAATTACTTGTTTCTATTGTTGTTGTAATGCTTACATTATGTTTGAATGTTTCTATGAATGATTGTGAACAATAGCAATTAATTTACTTAATTAATGGTTAGAATCAATTTAAGTTAGAATCAAGTTTATGCCATGTTAATTTGGATATTTTGAGATTGTGTTCAAAGTTTGGAGGCTGCCATAATAGTTATTTAATGGTTGCCCTAATGTTTAATGTCTTGAATTACTAGTAAATATAGAGTATGTATTATTTTTGAAGTAATGTAATCGATATGAAATTGTTTAAAAAAGATTAAAAAGTGTATATGATTTTAATTGGAATGGATTATGTGACTTATTAAAAGGATATTAAAGGTACATGGTTTTATTATGTTAGGCCTTAGCACATCCTATCTTCCAAAGAGACTAACCTTTTTACTTAGCACAAAGCAAACTTGAGGTAAGTTGAAACTTTCATTTGTTGTATCACAAGAATCATATAACGTTTTTAATGTTTCAATGTGACTATCATTATTTGTCAAATAATGTAATGTTTGATGCATTCACTTTTCATAAAGCATGATACTATCAAGCATATAATGAAGTTTTTGAAAAGGAAATATGATACTTGATTGATGGTAGGGTAGGCAAAGGACACAGGAGGGATCGGCGAACCCAACAAAAGCTGGCAAATACTTGAGGTTGAAAAACTAGTATAAGGGTGAATGAGTTAGAATACTGCTAATACCTGAGGTTGAAATACCAAGTATGGAAACCCCGTATTATTTCTCTTATTGGTCGATCTTTATGAACAGGTTTCGAAAACTACGGTCTATCGTCATTAGTTAGGTATCATACTTCAAGGGTCCTAAAGAATAATTTATGAAAGAAAGTTCTTGAATTGAATAATGAATTTAATGATTTATGAGATTTGCTTGTACTATATTTGCTATTGCATCGGTTTCACCTTACTGACCCTTTAGCTCATTAGATTCTTGTGATACATGTGAAAATGTACAGGTTTAGAGGTTGACTGAGTCTCTAGAACTGTTGAAAAGAGATTTGTTCATATGTCATGCTTCCAACTATTTTTGTAACTTATTTTGAAAACTCTGTTTTCTTTTTAAATAAACCGCTCTATTATGGTTTGTCAACAAATGTGTTAAACTATAGATGGGATAATAGCATCTTGTACTCGGTTTTGATTCATGTAAATGGTGTATTTACAATGAAATGAAACAATAAATGAATTCAATTTCTTTTTTCTTATAGCCAAAAAGGAAAACTTTTAAACAAGCAATAGAGTTTGATCAACTTTTTAGTTTTTTGATACTTTTATACCACTACAAATTTAATGAACTATGTATTTATTAACAAAGCTATACATGTCGAAACTAACATAATAAATTCTTCAGACTTGATACAAGGGCATATGGTCACCTTAGAACTTACTAGGAATAAATAGCTTACTGAGTGAGTAATTCAGTTTTAGTTCATTAACTCTACGCGGCTAGTGAGGTTTTTAAAAGTTAACAAATCTGATTATGTTAGGAAGCCAAGGAAAGTAACTATTTCTTATGCTCGAATTGTATTGAGTTAAAAGTTTTGCAACTTTATTTTGTATATTTAAAAAGTTAAAAAGTATAGACGTGTATAACAAGTGTAGAAATATTATCCATGAATGTTATAATCATAAATAAGTAATAATGCAAGTGTTTGATTAAATTCATACTTTGGCAATGAATAATTTCTTTTTATTAAAAAACATTGGAAATCTAGGGCTATATAGACTGACTCAGACATTCAACCACGATTTCTATGGTCAAATTTATAGACTTTCATAGGAAAATCTACTAATATCATTTCCTAAGATATTAATATCCAATTTGTTTTCTTCTGTAAAAAGAAAAAATAAACCACAATTTATTTCTAATATTTCTTTATGTTAATTTCATTTTGAAAAATTCATTTATGTCAATATCTTAGACAAAAGTTGTCTAGAATAGTTTATGTCTACTAATTAATCTGTAATTTACTTTGTGATTATATCATTTTAGTTATTATGCACTTTTTGGGTTTTTCAACGGAAAAACCCAAAAGAAAATAATATTTTTAGTTCTTGGTTTGTACCTTTAAATGATTCGCAATTTGGATCTCAACAATCCACCCCACTCTGAAGATGTCAACACAAATTGGGAGCTTGGGTTACCTTCTTGTCAAGTGATGGCAAATCAAAACAACAATGTAACAATAATCTCCCCTAGAAGTTTTGAATTGGTAGAGCTTTTTGTATTTTTACAACAATTGTCAAATTCAATACATACAAGTTTTTCCATATGTGCATCAAATCTTTTTTCTTCTCATATGGATTTTTGAGACTTAAAAAATATGTCTTTCCTCTTATTGAAACTAAAAATTGAAATACTAATAGTTATGGTCACAACTAGGTGCGATACAGATGAGGATAAGGTTTAGCATAATTGAAGGTCAAAAGACATGGGTTACTTAATAAACTACATAGAATGCTTTCGAATTGTGATTGCTCATATTTTGAATATGTTTTATTTAATGTATAATTTAAGGGTGCTTGTTCATATCCAATAGTTGCTTGCTTAACTTATATATATTTTTAGATTTTTATCTAAAACAGCCAAAAGTAGGGTGGAAAAAAATACAGGTTTTGTATTTTCTATAGAATAATAGCTACGGGTTTTTTTTTTTTCTGATTTACTACAGATGTTTCGTAACTTTGGTGATAAAATATGTCAAGAAAAATCATAATTAAGGTTAATATTTAAATAAGTTAATTACAGCTTCCATTGCCATGGTGATTGATGTGGCCATTGAATTTTATTGTAACATGATATGTTAATATTGCTATGCACATTGCATCATCACAACAATAGAAATTGCTACAGATATTATAATTAAAATAATAAGTTATGTATATAGATATGAGTGTTCCATCCCACGGCTACCAAATTGATATGGAACTCTCTTTGTAGTATAACAATTAAGTGTTTCCACTATAATGAGTTAGAGATGAATATAACTATGGAATGGATCTCTATGATGGTCACTTTTGTTGTATAGGAAACACATTTAATAGCATCCGTGGAATATACCTTTTGGTAGAGCCTTGTTTTTTGGTAGTTAGTTTACTTGTTGATGATGAGACATCAAAGTTTGAATCCATTTTCTATACCAAGAGATTGTATTAAATCTCCCTTTATGTTTCATAGTTTATCAAAATCAGGACCTTCTATCTATAGATTAGCATAGACGATGTCAATAAGTCCGCTTAGGTGTTCGGGCCTATATATTTTGCTTTCGGAAAACAACAATAAAACAAACAAAAAACATCTACAAGTTATACTAAATCAAGAACAAGTGAACAACAACAACAACAACAATAATTGGTTATTATTAATGAAGTTATTATTAATGAAATGAAGTTATTATTAATGAAATAATAACAATAATATAAATGAAGTTATTATTAATGTCTTATATATTACTGAAATGTCTTAAAAGCATTTTTCATGATCATATCAAATATTGTAATCAATATATTCTTTGGTTGTATGGAATACTTAATTTAAGTAGCGAACACCGTAATTCAGAATTTAGCTTAGAGTATTGTCCTCCTTATAGATGTGTGTTCGTTCTTCTTTGGTCATGAATTTGCTAAGAAATGAGCAATCTATTAAACTATGTTTAGATCATAGATTTTATGAGGTAAACATTAGGAAAAATGATTTTTTTATTTTTGATAATGTAACTTTATGCTTTATATTTAGACATTTTGCTTTTTCTCACTTTTTGGTACACTTTATTCTCCATCAATTTCGCTCAAATGAATTCATGAGTTTATATTCGTATTAACCAACCATATTTTATAAATTTTATATATTTATGTATTCATTTAGTGTATAATTAATGAATTTATTGATCTTGATTCATTAAACTTCATCATATCATTTAGCTAATCGATTGTCTTTCATCAGATTCTATGAGTCAAAATTTTAACATGAACAAATGGTAACACGTCTAACTATCTTGAAAATATCAAGAAAACAAAAACCTTAGGCTTATGTTTTGCTTCCAACATTTAAGTACTTATACATAATTGTGAGTCTATGTTGTCCTTCTACTAATAAATGAGCTTGATGAACTCAATTATTTATTTATTTTTTTTAGTACATGTTTTACAGAAATTAATACAAATACCATTGTCCATATATGTATTTAGATAAGGTGATCATAACATATATAAAATATAAAAATGAGAAGCCTTTAGTCCGAGGCTGACTACCATAAATTTCATTCCAGGCAAACCTAGTAAAGAAGTAACTCATAATTGATGGCTAATATATGAAAAATTGAAGAAACTTAATAAAAATTGTTGCTCATTTAATGCACATTAAGCACTTTTCCACTGCACTTGTGCTGCACCTTCAAGTTGCACTTGTAGGAGCTTATCCACTTCTTTCTTACTCCTAATTTGGCTTCACCATTTGATTATTGTCCAAAGGATCTCTTTTAACTTTTATGCAAGTTTTTTTTCCAGATGGCATATGTTGGAATGAATTAGTATCCAAATTTAAGTGTCAATCGTAAACTATTAAAAGAATGCAAAGTAAGATAAACCGTTAACATAAGTTGACTCACACCTTATTTTGTGAATGAAATAATTAATATCTAAGGAATCTAATTGATAACAGGGTATGGAAGATGCAGAGCTTAACAAAGTTTCACAAGCACAACAATGAAGTTAAACATTTTTTTCTACTTACGTCAAATGCTATAAAAGATGCTAAGTTCATTTCCTGCTCACAAATACTTTTTGCTCTCAAAGAAATTTACTTGTGTTAATATTAATTTTAGTTTCACACCTGGCACAAAATTTACCAAAAAATAATTATCTTAAAATTTCCATTTCACAATATAATAGTGCATTTCAAATATTATATGCCTTTCTAACACTAATAGTTAGCACATAACATGTTCCAACTCTTTTGACTTAATTAAATAGAATCACAATTATCAGTGTAGGGAAATTTTAAAAATGATAACACATAATATTTCTAGCTAGACTTAAAAGTGATATGCAAATTAAATTATAAAAGGCAAATAAATCTATTATGACTTTGAAACTCTGTATTTCCACACCACTATCACTTGTTTGAAAAACTATCCCGCTAGGAACTAGATATTTGCAAAGTTTTAGCTATAGAGTATGTCATAGAAAATAATTTTTTTGGTAGCAACTAAATGTACAGGACTTATGTTCTTTGAGAATATGAAAAAGGTGCATGTCGGATATTTTCTACTTTATACCACTTGAAATAATTAGAGTTTCTTGTTTACTATTGTACAACTCAAATAATCTAAATTCTAAAATTGGCTTCTATTTTGTATTTCTAATCCATAAATTTTGTTGATAGTGGATGGTTATAGTTGATTTATCTCATTTAAGGATGAAGATGTATCTCAAGTCTCACTGCCTATGCCATACCTATGCCACAACAAAGAGTGTCAACATTTAGTTGTCCGATTTGCATGGAAGAAGTGGTGGAAAAAACATCAACAAATTGTGCCCACATATATTGCAAAAGATGTATTGTGGTTTTCACTAGCTAATGAAAAGAAATGCCTAATATGCAAAAGAAACTCAAAATAAGAGATACGTTTAGGATCTACCTTTCAAGCAATACACTACAGAAAAAAGAGAAAATAGTGATGAAAAAAAAAAATCATCGCTAAATTAAACATTTGCAATGACATAACCTTAAAGCGTCGCTAAAAATAGAAAAAAAGTATAATTAATTTTTTTTGTATTTTAGCGATTACATGTCAACACATCGCCGCTAACTTTAAATGTAATTTTATTTTTTTTTAAATGTTAGTGATGAAGTGCAACAACTTCGTCACTAACATTAGGAAAAAGAAAAAAATTAATGTTAGTGACGAGCAATAGAATTCTCATCGCTAACTAAAAAAAATATATAATTTATATTTTTTTTCTATTTTAGCGACAAAGATTACTAATTGCGTCACTAAGATTAAAACATCTTAGCAAGGGCATAGAAAGTTTCATCGCTAATTTTTAAAAAAATTATCTTTTTTCTTTTTAAGCGACGAACTGTGGTTATTTATTTTGCCTCCTAGAAAGATTAAGGAGCAACACATTATTGATCGAACTATACTGACATTCTCATAGAAGAGGGTACATCTGGTGGTTTATTATCATTATTTAATAATTATGTTGAACAGTAATTTAATATATTTTTTTACTATTGCAGCTTCTACGCAGAAGCAGCATTGAGATATGAGAGCCACACATGGTGGCAAACTCAAACGTTAGGGCAGCATAGACCTTTCTTTATGATGGAGGTCGGTGTAGCAGTGGATAAGTTAGCACCATTACAAGTGGCTGATTGAGGACATTTCGGAGGAGCAAAAAAGGCCCATATTTGATCGGTTGCCGGTTAGTATAATTAACTATCTTATTTATCGGTTTAGTTTTTCTTTGTTATATTAAATGTTAACACACAATTTTTTTGTAGGTTATATTTACTGTACACTTTGGCATAGGATCAGAGTCAGTTAAGAAAGAGACCGACAGACTGAGGAATGTTCGATATAGGGACAACCGTCAAAAGATGCACAAATACTACAAAAGTCTCACAGACCTACCTTGGAGGAGCGACTGAAACATGTGTCTCAGAATTTCTGTGAGACTCAGGTGGATTAGGAGTATATGCGTACATTGTTCGAGTTAGAGAAGTTTAAAGTAAATTTAATACTAAGTTTTAGCTAATTAATTTAATAAAATCTTATATTTATTAAATTAATCTTATGATGTTTATTGCTTTAACTTTTTTTTGGAGAAACGGTCAACGAAGAACTCCACAAATCGAGCAAATTTTTCTTATAATCATCGTGGAGGTTCAAAGTCCTTTGTGCAGTAGTACAGTTGCGATGGTGTAAGTTTATAAAATCTTAAGTTTCATTTAAATAATTACTTTATTCGATAAGTAACATATGGCATATATTATTTTCAGATCAATAGAACTAGTAGAAAAAATGGGATTACCATTTTTAATGAAACTCACTACAATACTACAAAAGGTTGGGTAGGAGATAGAGCTCAGAGTGCATATGTAACTAATTCATTCATTCAACTGTTTCTTTTCAATTTATTTGACACTAAATATGTTGGCATATTTATTAATTTTAGGATGAGATGGTGCTACTTTGAAAGGAGTGTCGAGAGTCACAGGCTCACACAGATACTGAGGATAATGCTCACACCTTAGACGACGTATAAATTATAGATAGAGTGTGTGACCAGGTCCTTGGTACACGTTTGGGGTACGTGTGGGCTTGAAAATGGGCCCAGGACTCTTAGGTCGACTACTTTTGATGCTACATCATCCAGGCTGACCAATGCAGCGCTTAGAGATTAGCTTCATATGACATAGGAGGAGCTAGTAGGTACTAGGATCGAGCTAGCAGACACGAGGACCGAGCTAGTATACATGAGGATCGAGCTAGTATACATAAGGATCGAGCTAGCAGATACCAGGACTGAGCTATTGGTTTATAAAGACATACTGCATGTCATGGAGTCACAACAAGTCATGATTCTGCAGATTCTTGATAGGGTGTCCTTGGTGCATCGCAAGCAGTACAGTTGCTGACCTAGCAGCAGCCATCCTCCTCAGCTCCACCCCAGTCTCCACCGCCTCAGACTTAGTTTAGTGTAAGTGTTTCAATTTTGTATAGTTATTCATACTTTTTTTATGGATTAATTGTTATGTCAATATTGTTCATATTAGTCGTTGATGTTGTTTTGATATATACGACTATGTTTAATATATAGTGTTGATTTCTTTCTAATTACATCTATGATTTGTTATTCTATAGTCATGGCTGGAATAGCATCTGAAAAATCTCAATTTGATAGTCGTAAAGTTCAATCAAATTTTTAGGTGTTTTAGTCATATATAATTTTATATATAATAATATTTTACTTTTAATGTTGACTTTTATGATGGTTTGTTTAATGTTTCATTCGTATGATTTGTGTATATGATGGTTTATTTAATATACGATGAGTTTTTTAATGAAATGTCTTTTAATTAATGATATTTAGATTGTTGGAATGATAAATGAGTTGTGAATGGTTTTGGATATGTTGTGGGGAGTTATTGAATATTTGTGAATGGTTGTGACAAACAGGTTGTGGATTTGTTATTTAAAATAGGGTATAATGTAGATTTGTTGTTTAAAATAGGGTAAAATGATCGAAATAAAAAAAATATTTAAAAAAAAATGGTATTAGCGACGAAATTCTTGAATTCGTCGCTAAGATTTTTTTTATTTTAAATATTTTATTAAATTAGCGATGAACATTGACAATTTGTCGCTAATTTTTTTTTAATTTTTTTAATATTTACTTCAATTAGCAAAGAACAATACTAGTTTTCGTCGCTAAAGTTAAAATTATCTATTTAATATTTAAATTTTTTTAACATTTTAGCGATGAAATCACTTATGGTTTGTGTCGCTAAGTTATTCTTTAATGATGAAATTTTCAACTTTAGTGACGGAATATTTTGTCACTAAAATTTGCGACGTACGCTTAATATTTCATCAGTAAAAAATTTCCTGACGCTCTTATTGTGGCGACTTTTGCGTCAGAACTTTTTCGTTGCTAATATATTTTTTCAACGACATATCCTTTTTTAACATCAAAAATTTATTGCTAAAATACAAATTTCTTGTAGTGATAGTTGATAGGACCATTATCTTTAACATTTGTATTAATACCTTTTCTAGGTTTTTAGTTAATGGTTTCTTGTTGTGTCCTATATTTTGTCACCATAATTGTGGTTGGAAACCCATGTTGGTATTTTAGAAAAAGACTTTAGAAAAAAATAGAGAAAATGACAATCACTTAAACATCTTTTTTGTACCTTTTGTGCATTTCATGTGTACTAGTAAGAAGCATGTATGTTGCACATGATTCATAAAGTTTACTAAAATAATTATATTATTTAATAACTAAAATGTTAACAGGTATTTTTATAAATAAAGAAAAACTTAATTAATTAAAAATAAAAACTTTCAATGTACTTCTAAATATTTTATTTTCAGTAAGTATAGATTGATATGAATAATTAAACAAAAAAATTTAAAGAAGTAAATATAATGATAAATTATAATTATAATTAAATAAGTTCTTACATAAATTTATGATCACGTTAGTCATCCTTTTGTTTGATTTTGATTGCGAGAGAAATCTTCTTCTTACTTGATTTCACGAACTTTCTTTGCATTATATGCATTATACATGATCAAATCAAATAATTTCATGCGTTAAAAATTGAAAAATACTTTTTTCCAACTATTAGGAGTTATCCCAAAATATTTAACAATATAAAATATCACATGTATGATCATCAGAGATAAGCTAAAAGTGTCACATATTCAGAGTAGAATGCCTAACATGTTAAACAATGCAGATGAATTCATCACTCTACTTAGTGATTTTGATACATTGGAGGAATTATTCCAAGTTGTCTATTGGGCACAACTTAACATGCAGAAACCTGTAGGTATTCTTAATGTTAAGGATTTCTTTGATGGTTTGCTATCTTTTGTAGATCATGATGTAGAAAAAGGTTTTATTTCACCGTCTGCGAGATGAATTCTCATTTCTGCTCCAACACCTGACCAACTGATTGATCAACTTTTAGCATATGTGCCAGAATCTGATCCAACCTTGGCTCATATGGATTGGTCCAATAAGGACAATGGTCGAAAACACGAAATGAATTTGACTCTCATCATGTGAAATTTATCTTTAATGGTTTCAACTAATAGTGTGTGTTTTGTGTTGTTTCAGCTTTATTTTTTCAATAAGCTATATTTCATGTGATATATTTTAAACTCTACTTTTCTATCTATTTTTGACATTGGGGACAATGTCTCAATTAGGCTAGGAGATGGGATAGTTAATATCATATCTTGTGCGTTCAATGTGTGCTTTTTTTAAAAAAATAAAGTGTATTTTCATTTGGGTCCCTTGAAACTATGAGTGAGGGTGGCCAGAGTAAAAGGTAATTTTTTGACACTCTTGAAACGCACTCCTATTTTTTTTTAGCATAACATTGCATGTTTGTGAAGTTTTTAACTTAAATTTTGTAAATTATTAAAATATAATTGCAATCCTCATTTTGTTAGAGTCCAATGGTACTATCTTGAAAAAATATAATAATAACAATTAGTCTTGTACACATCCTAAGCATTGTGAAAAGATTGGTTGCGATATATAAAATTAAAAATTTTGACCATGTTAAAGTGTTTATTTTTTAATATTCACACATATTTTGTGAATAAGTGGTGAGTTTGAGAAAACAAGTATTCTGAACATTAATTAATTATTTGAATTGGTTTTGTTGCCATTTGAAATGCTTAATTATATCTACCTTGCATGCGGAGAAATAAATTGGGTAAATCTGTATAGTTATTTATTTCTATTGAAATATTTCGCTTTGTAGCCAGTGATGTGAGTATAATTACAAATTCTTCTTTTGATCTTCTATTATCATGCGAGTTATGTTGTAAAGAAAAACAAAAAAAAATCACCATTTCATTTTCAGGTTAACCAATGAAATTTCAAGGCATATTTTAATAAAACGGACTATGTATTTCATATTTTGTGACTGCCTATCTTATACTCAATTTTAGTTTAAATGCTTGTCCTAAATCATTTAAGCGATTTCTCTGAGTGTGTTTCAACTATTTTTCAACTCCATAAGTGAATACCTTACCAACTTAAATAGCAAACACTTACCTGTGAGGATATGGAGTTGAGGATTTTTCATGATTAATTTTAAAGTTATATGCATCTTGATATGTTGAATAAAAGGTTGGCTTAGTTCATATACGCATAACATTTTTTGAAAATTCTAAAAAAAATCTCAATAACATATGTGATCTCTAGTAAATGATTGGTTGTGATTGTTATATTATTTTACAGGTTTTTTTTTTTTAATTCTGATCATCATGACATGTTCCTTTCTATTTATATTGCATTTCAGTATGCTACAGTTACTAGAGACTAGTAATAAGTTGGTTGAGGGTGTGATGAATATTTAGAATTGTATAATTAATTAGAATTTATATAATTATTTTTACTTTAAAGTTATCATTAAAACTCCTAATTAAAGCATTTTTATATTTTAAAAATAAAATGGGAAATCAAGATAAAAAATTAGATTAAGAAGTTTTATTTTTTTGTGCAGGTTTTGGAGAAACTAACATAACTTTTGATTCCGAAATGGTTTTGGGTTAATTCTAGAGGATTTGGATTGATAAGTCATTCATATACAAGTTCATGTAGACCTTGGATCCTAAACTAAATATGTAAGAATCAAAGAATTTGGACTACAAGTGGCTGTACAAAATGGATCATCAAAAATTCGGATCAGAGTTAAGCTGTGTCATGACCTATTTTACCAATTGAGTCATATTTCTTAAACCAAAATTTATTTTGACTAAAAGTTGGATATGTTATACACAAGAGTAGATAAAAAAGTTTGCTAAAGACAAGATGGTGAAAAAATATATGAAAATGGTCAATAAATGTGCTACAATTCGTTGTTGATGTTAAAGAATGGCTTTGAACATGATCCCGTAATTTGATCATATCTCCCTCATCCTGCAGCCAAATTTAATAAATAACATATGAAAATAAATCAGCAAATAAAGATCTACAACTTTGATTATTTACCCATCATCATAATCTGGTTGTATCCAGCCTAAAAATTTAATTCAATTGGACATATGAAAATTTAGAAGATTTGGTGTAACAACATACCAACTCTTGACAACTAGCATACCACTTGATTGTTTAACTCCTCCAATATATGTTTGGCCGCTAGCATACTCCAAGTAATATAAATATGCAATGTATGAAGCTTGTAAGAGTTAGGGGGTAAAGGGAAAAGGAAAGTTTTATTGTTATCTTTCTTTAACTTTTAGTAGTAATGTAAGTTTTCTGTAATAAAAATATATTTTCTAGTTTTTCTTCTATTTTTAGTATTTTTTACTTTCATTATATCTTTTTGAGTTTTATTTAGCTAAGATAAAGGGTAAACCTCTTAATGGAAGAAGAAGAACGGTTATAAAAGTAGAAAATATTTAAGTGTATTGTATTATTATTTTAAATTTTTATATAAACCCTATTTATTTTGTGATAATTCTTAATTTATGCATCATTAATGGCACAACAAATACTTGGGTTCATTTAGCTAGACGTTTGGTTTTACTACACCAACCGCTAACGTGAAATCTTGATTTGTTGTAGACAAATGTATACATAAATACTTGATCCCATAAATAAGTGTTGGTGTTAAGAAATAATTTGCAAATAGTAAGACAATATCATGATTACCTTAATGTATGAACTATTTGATAACATCTTCCCATTGGAACTTTTATTATGTATGGATTCCAATAGTGGCAATTAAAATAGGTAAAATAAATAAATAATTATTCATCTATCCAAAACTCAAGAGTAAAATCCTTGATACTCGATACTTTTATTACTTTGATTTTTTTTAAGTTGTAGCATACATTATTTTTTTATATTATAAACCACATAAATCCCATCCTTATTTAGAAATATAATCCTAAAATTTTCAAATAAATTTCTTGTAAATTAATTTTGGACTCACGGGACATTTATTACTTGACACAACCTAAACTTGAGTTTGCAACCTTAAATTTGTAGCACCAAATATCTTAATTTATTAACTAATAAAACTATATGTAGTTTTAAAATAGAAATAAGAGACCAAAATTTTGTTTCGAGACAATCATCAATTATTATAAATAATAGATAAAAGCTAAAGTTTTTTAAATGTATATTTTAAAATAAAAAATTACTTATATTAAATCCTATTTTCTTGAATATTTAAAGAGAACATGCAAATTTAGATATGAAAATATAATAATTACTAATAGAAAAAAAAAATATAGTTTTTGAAATGCATAAATTATTATAATTAAGTAAAAGATAAAAATTAAAGTTCAATTACTAAATAGCAACTACAGTGAATTTGGCCATAAAGGTCATGTTTGGTACATATTGAAAAGTTAAAGTATCAAATTGATACGCTTAAAAGTTTAGGTTCCAAAAATTGGTACAAGATAAATTTAAGGGCGTTTCAAGAAGGAATTAAAAAAGTAGTAAGGGGCAAAATTTCTAAGACGGGAGTACAAGTGAAGTGCGTATCTCTAACACGGTGTCGTTTGGTTAGTAGCTGCGGGTCGTTTTGGGATTATGGAGTTGGTTCGAATGTGGATTAAGGCTATTAAGGGAGCAAGCTAATCTTGAGGTGACAAGTGGCGAGAATCTGCAAAGAAGGGAGAATTGATATTGTATACACTCTGCAAATAATATTTTTGCAATAGACTAATTCTGGGATGAAATGGATTTCTCCTTCCTATCTCTCTCTAAATTCCATTCTTTCTTCCTTATTTTATCCTATACGTATTATCAAGTATAATTCTATGCTGATTTGGTTTATAATAACTTGGCCATCAGAGCAATGGATTCTCAGAAGGAATAGTTATGGCAAAGAATAACTCAAGGCTAGAGCTTATTGAACAACAACTGATTGAGCTGGTGATGGGTTAGTAAGAAATTCAAAGCAAATTAAGAATTGAATTCAAACAGGAATTCATCACGGTTTCTCAAAAGCTGGACGAGAAGTGTAAGGAAGATGGATGACTTGTCAAAACATGCTAACACAGATAAAGGGAAGGACCCTCTTGTTACCAAATCACCAAATTTTCTACATTACCACAGAGGAATCGTGTACAGATTGGATCACCTTCTAATGACACAGTGCGAAGAATTGGAAATAGTTCCAGAAACACCAAACTAGAATTTCCTAGCTTCAATGGTGAAAATCCTAGAGGAAGGATTCGCAAGTGTCATAAATACTTCCTTAAAAATCCCATGTGTGAGTATGAGAAGATTGTAACAGCCTCCATATACATGGAGGAGCAGGCAGATTATTGGTACATGGACTAAATAAAAGGTAGAAAGAACATAGACTAGAACAGATCTGTGGAAATGGTGGTGGACAAATTCTCAGTACTTGCATCTAGCTGGGGAATTTAACAAACTGAAGCAAGGGTGCTCATTGGAGGAGTACCGGGAAAGATTTGAAGCAGTGAGATCTTATATCATAATAATAAATAGAACTCTTTCTGAAGAGTACTTCATTAAAAGTTTCCTCAGTGGCTTGAAGGAGGAAATCAAACACATGGTGCAACTGCTGAAGTCAAATTCTCTACCTTAGGCAATTCAAGTAGCAAGAATGCAGGGAAGTTTCTTAGAGGTCACTATTAAGAGTAATGAGTTCTAATACAAAAATTGTACTACTGTTGTAAACAATTCTAAGGGAGGAAAATTTAACAGTTAGGTTCCAGTGACTAACAGTAAGTTAATGGTAAATGGTGGGGAAAGACATTCTCCTGTTAAGAGGCTGAGCAATGATGAGATGGAAAGTAGAAGGAAGAGGGGGCTATGCTTTAGCTGTGATGAGGTATACCACAAAGGCTAAAGGTGCAAGAAGTTGTTTGTAATCATGGCAGAAGAGGAAGAGGAAGTTATTGTGGGGGAACCATAAGAAGAAGATTACAAGATTTTAATGCATGTATTGGGTGGTCAAACAACCCTTGACACTATTAAACTCATGGGCAAGGTTAAGGGCACACCCTTATTGTTTTGGTGTATACAGGAAGCACACATAGGTTCCTAGATCCCAGTACTGCTAGAAAATTAAAATGTGATATAGAGCGTACTAATCAATCCTCTTTAGTAACTTGGGTGGGAGGACTAAATGCACATCCCAAATTTTTCGTAGGATATACAGGGCCACTTATGCTCTGCAGATATCAGAGTCCAACATTTAGGGGTTGTCATATAGTGATAAGAATGGATCTATTGAGGAAGAAAATGGGGCCAGTAACTTTTGATTTCCAAATTCAAAACATCTCTTTCAACCTACATGGTGAGAGGGTGTGTTTGAGAGGGGTGCAGCCAAGTGTTTCACTTTAAATGATCGCTCGGAAAAAGATGCAGATGCTGCTAAGAAAAGAAAGAGATGGCATTGTGGGTACCTAATCATGATCTCAAGTGCAGAGGAACCTGTGCAGCAGAATGTAGACTTAACGCAACTGATTGAAGAATATGCTGGAGTGTTTTTTGTAACTAAAACATTACCACCCGACCAGAGTCATGACCATCAAATACCTCTCAAGCCTCACACTGAACCCTTCAAACAGGCACCTTATAGGTGCCCCTTTGTACAGAGTAGGAAATTGAAAGACTTGTGTAAGAGATGTTACAATCATGAATTATCCAACCTCGCACCAGTTCCTATTCATCTCCTATTTTCCTTGTTAAAAAAGGGATGGAAGTTGGAGACAATGTGTCGGTTACAAAAAAACTTAATTCGTTGACTGTGAAGGATGGATTTCCTATTCCTACCGTTGATGAGTTGTTGGATAAGCTTAAAGGGGCCAAGGTATACAAAATGTCCAAAAAAACAGCATTTGTGATCAATACTGTTCATTATAACTTTAGGGCCATGCCCTTTGGCTTGACCAACGCACCAGCCACTTTCCAAGCCCAAATGAATGATGTTTTCAGGCAATGTTTGAGGGAATTTGTTTAAGTTTTTTGATGACATACTTATATACAGGCCATGCCCTTTGCTTGACCATTGCACCAGCCACTTTGCAGGCCCTAATGAACGACGTAGTAGGGAAGAACTTAAACACGAAATACAAGTGATGTTCAGGGAACTTGAGGAATTGTTGTGCCAGGCTCAGCATGGTATGAAGCAAAATGCTGACATAAATAGAAGTGATGGTACTTTAAGTGGTAGATTTGGGTCTTTCTCAAATTGACACCTTTCTAACAGCATTCTCTCCATAAATAAAAAAAAATGTGGAAATTGAATCCTAAATTCAATGGCCCTTTGAAATACAGCGAAGGTGAGAAGTGTTGATTATAGACTGGATTTTCCTCTGAGATCCCGCATCCATTTAGTCTTTCATGCGCCCTTTGAAAACAAGAGCGCGGGTCAAATAACTTGCCTATAAGAAGAAGTGAGTTATTTATATAAAGCATTCTTCTTACGGCTAGATCCAATCTTCTGGTCCCTACGGAAAGGAAAAAGAATTTTACGCTCTTTCTTTCGGGAAGGAAAGATTAGGGAAATCTTATTGATTGCAGTTTTTTCCATACCTCTCAGAAAAGGTATCATAGATGAGGTGGGGAACTGGTTTTAGAACCAATTGCTATATTTGGACGTAAGATGATTGTAAAGATAAAATGTTTCGGTGCATTAAATTTAGGCCCAGTGGGCACCCGAAAAGTGGGTATTAAACCAAGAAAAGAAAAAAGGCCAAAATTTAAAATTTAAACAAATTAAATTTAGTTAAACAAGATTACAAGGGTTTAAGGGATGTTAAATCCGGTAATATGTGCATCTCACCAAATGTTATACACTCCTACATGCATATGTATGTAAATATAAATAAATATAATATAAGATGTATACCCAATGTACACCAATCATAGTTGTAGTTGACGATATAAAAAATTTCTTAAAACACTATGAGTTGTGCATCTAACGAGAGGGACTGACTTGGAATGTTGATAGTTGATAGTAGTTAAATCATAGACCATTTGAGGTTGGGTATATTATAAACAACAGAAAAGGCTATGATCAAAATATCTAAGAGTAAATATATTTCAAGATAATAATACTTCGATTATTTGAGCTGGCAAACCATCTTATTTTATAAGTTGATAACTACTTCAAAAATCTCCTTCTAGCTATAAGTTGAAATTAAATTTCTATAGTACATCACAATTTTTTGTTTTTTAATGTAAATAACAGTTTGTTTCTAATTATTATTATAATATTAATACCACAAAAACAATGGTCATCACCAATTCTTGTATTGTGGTACCCCCCACAACTCCCCTTAAAAAATAAAAATATTAAAAAAAAAATCAAAGAATCAATGTTCAGAAATTTTTTCTTACTCAAAAAATAAATCTATGAATATAAATTCATTTTTTTTTTTTCATTTTACTTAAAAAATAGTAAATCTGACCAAAAGGATTGAAGATGGCATTGAAATAGTGAATGGGGGAATATTATTCTTATGATTAACTACTTAGTAATGTTTAAATTTTAAAGTATGTAGTGAATTTCAGCAATTTATCTCCTCTAAAATATTGCACAAAAAAAAAAGAAAGCTAACAATAACATTTTAATCATTCTGTTCCAAGACAATCACTGAGTTGAAATAATAGACCACAAACAGCATATCAACCACCATGGTAAGAGACCCTATAACTTACATGTTAGCAACGACGAGTATTATACGGGAGGACAAACAAAAAAGTAAATAGACAAATAAGTAAAAAAAAAAATCCTGTCTTCTAATAAACATCTACATTAATTCTTTGAAAATCTAAAAAATAAAAAAAGAAAACATCTAGGCATGGAAATGGTGGAGTAGAGGGGAGTTGGGGTTAAGGTATTTAGAAATGGAAAAACATATTCCTGTTAATTGCGACCACTTAACACAACTTCAAATTTTCCTTGCTGCTGCTGCAAAGCCTTAGTGCCAATCAGATGCTCTGTGAAACAAAAGTTACACCCACAGCCATGAGCTTTTTCTCTAGAAATTTCAGCATATTTGTCCTCAATTTACTATGTTTTCTTGTGTCAAGGCTCAACCTGCCTGGGACTTGAATCTCTAGATCGATGGTACGCCGGTGATGATATGGTTGGGGAACCTCCCATGTCTTTTGTCTTGTGAAGGAGAAAGGTTCCACTTAGGATGGTCACAAAACCACACAGTTCAGTAATAATCTGTGATGCATTTTGAGAATCCCATTCCTGAATATAATGACAGAAGTGAAACGACAATGATTGGAATGCGTCCACCATGATAAGCATATTCATGAATAGATTACATAAGCCATGATTAACTCAAGTTAATCTATGGTGTAAGACTTGGATCCTTCAGTCTTGTGTGTATTATCAAGATTAGTAGTTGGAGACCACATATATCGTTTTCTTTTCTGATGATAAACGTGACTTCTCGTAATAAAAGATGAAGTGAACTTCATGCATTAGTACCCTTCTCATTGCAGTATTAAGTAAATAATCTTCATGAAGATATCAAGATGTCTGTAAGCAGGATAATGAGAGTCCAGCCGGCACAAGAAGGAAGTTGGTGCATACTAATCCAGTTCCACATATTTAACAGTACAATGAGTTTTGATGGTATAAACGAAGAAAAATAAAGATTCACAATAAGACCAGACTGCAGATTTTATATCACCTTAAACATTATCATACTGGCTAAGATCGTGAGGGTGGTGAACATGACATAATAGACGGGGGAAACCACAGCAGTATTAAAGGTGTCCAGTGCCTGCAAAGGTGAATGTTCAAACAATCAAACGTAATGGAAACAAGGTTAAATTAAAAAATAATAATTCAGACATATGCAACTGAAAACTAAAGATTTGCACTCCATTTCCCAAGCATCATTCTGTATCATAATAAATTTACTAGCAGAATTGATGATAATATTTGGAGAGTTAAAAAGCATCATTATAGATGAACAATGATCACGTCTTTTTTTCTAATTTGAATTGGGAAAAGTAGAAAGACAATTAAATTGGATGAACACAACAAAGTTCTCATGGAGAGATCCTAGATTTTGCATCAGTTCTCATTAAGAGGCAGCTGTTTAGATGAAAGGAGACCACCCCTGGGTTCTAATCAATGGTGACTGAATTAATTCCTAAAAAAAGTTGTGCACTTCATGGATATTACTCTCACACATTTTCAACTATTTGAATAGAAATATAATACAAAGTTTCTCTGGGTGAACTCTGTGTGTGGAAGATAACGATTAAGGTTACACAAAGAATAAACTTTGTCATTAAGTTGGATGGTGATAATAAGGCTAACAAACAGGACTCAAGACTCAAGGAGACGAATCAGAGACAGACGAAAGGTGATAAAGAGGACAAAGAAAAGTAGGTCTTAATATCAGGTTTTTCAGTCCATGGCAGGACTCTACCAATGTTTAAAGTTTTGGAGAAGCAAAGAATTATGCTAGGATTTATTATATGTCTGAAAGAAAGTGGCTTTTCTTATTATCAATTGATTTAATTCCCCATCCCAAAAATTTTAAATAAGTTTAAATTCAAAAGGGAAGAAAAGCAGCAGCAGAAGTACTCTTCCAAAGATGTGTTGAAGGAACAAATTTCCAAGACTGTCCTTTATTTTATTCAATGATAATAAACTAAATTGCTGTTTCAAATTTTCATATAATAAAACTATCAGCAATGCTAAAAATCAGGGTAATTTTATTTTTAACTCGATGAAAGGAACTCATTTAAATGAATGTAATTTATAGGCAGACAAGCTTGCTTCCAAATGATTAAAGAAAATACCTTGTTCAGATATATCAGCTGCATGACACAGAAAATGATGACCAAAATAGTAAAAAACCAAGTCTCGAAGTATATAAACTGATTTGATCCTGAAAATGACAGCTTCATAGCAATTGCAACTGCTTTGACACCCATAACCTGTGTAAGGGAAAAAGGAAAAAAAACATAGAGATAAGAAGTGTTCCTTCCTGGCTAATACAGAGCTATCGTCAGGTAAAAACATCAGAGGGAAGAAACTGACCGTAAGAGAACCCATAAGAGAACAAATTCCAATGTACACAACCATATGTGTTTGTCCATAGCGTGGCACATACGTAACAATTAGGATGATGACAAGAGCCAAAACTACGAGAGTGTAGACAATAAAACCTGTCGATCACCAATACTTTATTAGTTAGGAGTAAATAAAGGATGGACTTCAGATGAAATATAGTACACCTCAAGTAGTTACAAAAGGAAATATATATGAATCTGAGACTATCATACAACTGAAAGAAAATCAATGACCGATCCTCAAGTCACTAAAAGGATAATATTAGTTTCCAGGCATCTATTACACGCCAAGACAGTATTTGAGAGTTCAGTTTTGATTTTTTAAGAATGCACTAGTTTTAGTCTGAACATTTCAGGCGGCATCTGCTTTCCTCGACGTTTCATGAAATAAGTACAGTAATGTTCCTAGCTTATTTCCAAGGCACGCAATCCCCTTCTTAAAATTTCCGCATGTAAATTAGCTCATCAGGCATCACATTGTAATAGCATGCTGTTTGAGACCTTTAAACAGATTTAGTAAAAGATTTGAAAAATTAACTTTGAAAAATCTATGAAATACAGATAAATGTAGCCTTATAACTTCTGGCTTTTGAACTGGGCTAGTAAAATAAGGCAGAGAGAGACCCATTATTACCTGGCTCAGTCGCTAGATGCCACACTTGCTTGACAGATTCAATATCCTTCTCCAGGGGGGCATGCAAAACAATGGTGATGGAACCCACCAAGCAGAGAACGCAACCAACCACACCGAACATATGTAAACTTTCATCCAAAATAAAATGAGCTAACACTGCACTGCATGGGAATTTATATAATCGTTATATGAATAAACAGGCTGCTGTTAGACTTCTTCAATGGCACTATACTGCCATACCTGAAAATGATACTTAAAGCTCCCAAGGGAGTTACAAGAATAGCTGGAGCATATGCATAGGCAGCAAAATTTGCACCCTCCCCAACGAACACTGCGTGTACAATTGTGGCCAAAAGAATAATAAAATAAACTTATAACGAGTAATTCAAATCATAAAATGAAAAGGTACAGATACTGAAACCAATAAAATTCTAAAGGTTTTTGGGCTTGAACCAATATGAAGCGTAAGAAAGAATAATTTATGTTAGTCATGACATCAAATATGAAAAAAGAGAAAAAGAGAAAAAAGCTTTAAAGAAAATAAGATTCTTATGGGATAAGTAAAGGGAAAACTTGTTTTGTTGGTGTTCACATCATAGTTATATAATTTCTCCACTCAAATCATACCATTCATTTTCTCCTACAGTTTCTTTCAGTCGAAAGAAAGATAATGATCTCAGTATCACATGCCAGATAACCTATCTTCCCATCAAGGCCTAACACTTACTCTGTCCGAAGGTTAATGTTTTTGATCAATTCTGATACTATTTTCTGATACTATACAACTGGAATCTTTCTTGGTGACAGGTACCAGAGAATTAAAAGAACAATTATTAAGTTGTTCAGGTGATGTTAATTTGGCAAGGAGACTCCAGCTGTGTCATAGCACCTCCAACTATATATAAACATATGCAGGAATGATTGCGCATTTCAAAGAATAGGTGCTGGGAATTAAATATGCAATCATATGTTAGTTCGTCTTCAGCAAGAAACACACTACCATGTAAAAGCATGAAGCGCATTCATAGTGTGATATGATTTAAACATTTTTACATGAATGAATGTCGATGCACAGAAATAGTGAAACAACTGAAGTTCCAATTAACCATGTCTTATCCACCACAAAGTGTTCAGCGAATCTTAAATGGATGATAAGGAGCAACCATCATTCTAATTTGATAAGTTTTCTGGAGTTGCATATCTTACTTGTAATCATCCCTGCCCACCACCAAGGTTCCATCAGATATGAGTAGCCTCCATCGCCTGATCAAAAAGTACTCTTTGTCAATTTATAGCAAGCAATTCCAAAAGAGGAGTGTAAGTATCACATAAGATCCAAAAGTAACTATTTTCGGCACTAAAATCACAGAGTTATATACTTTTTTTTTTTTTCCAGAATCCTATCACCACATAAGCCATACATAGTCAGACTTCCCCCCATATTGGACACCTCCCCTCTCAACATATAGGCCCTACATATGAAACTGGACATGCTTACGTATGCAAAGCTTTTGCATTTGCT
Source organism: Paulownia fortunei (assembly GCA_019321725.1). Taxonomy (NCBI): domain Eukaryota; kingdom Viridiplantae; phylum Streptophyta; class Magnoliopsida; order Lamiales; family Paulowniaceae; genus Paulownia; species Paulownia fortunei. The sequence continues at coordinate 8,027,910 of CM033123.1, forward strand.
AAAAACTTCTTTGCAGCCAAACTTTTCAATACTGAATAATTCATACATGTAACAGCTTGATCTGAAAAGCAAGTGTCCAGTTTATTTTACCCAATAATACCAAACATTAGGCAGATATACTTCACTTACTCTGTTCTGTGCCCTTAATCAAACAAATTAAACCTCTTCATATTACTTTTCATATTGATTATGTCTTGCAGAAGTATCAAATATTAAGTGATCAATACTTCCAACACAAATGCTAAGGAAAAGAATTAAAAGAATACAAATATAAGTCTGGAGAAAACAAAACTAACTTGCTCGAGTTCCAGAAACCCCTGCCCTTTTGAGGCCTTTTTTCTTTATGATGAAACTCGAACCGATGAATATACTGGAAGAGATTGCCAAAACAAATCCGCGGATATTATCTGATATTCCCACCATTTCTCAGAAATGGAGAGAAAAATACAATTATGAAAGTATCAAGAATTCCAAAGCCAATGCATTCCCTGCACAGAATAATCCCAAAATTCATAATCAATACAATCATCTAAACTAAACCAAAACACAAAAAAGAAAAGCAAAAACAACTCCTAACAAAAACTCCAAAAAAGGGAAACAAAAACCTAATCCCAGCAAGAATAGGGAACAAAACCAACCCTCTTGGCTTTCTTTTGCATGTGGGAAAAGGCTAAAAATGTAAAACCACCATGGTAGAATCAAGATCAATTTTCTGCTCAGCTTTTCAGATAAAGAAGCCAATCTCCCCTATACACAGAAATCTTGATGATGATTCAGCCTCTCTCTCCTGTCTAATCTTTCTTGAGAAAGAATTTCAGATAAAGATGTATTCTTTAATAACATGTGTTTAAAGAAAGTAATCTGATGATGGGTTCAGCCTCTCTCCCTTCAAATTATTTCTTTCTTTTTTTCTTAAAAAACTATATGTAACTATTCTATCATCGAAAATTCTTCTCCCCCTTTCTTTCTCACTCCTTTCTCTGCAATAAAGAATGTGGAAGATGCTAGAGAGAGAGAGAAGAGAGAGAGAGAGAGAGAGATGAAAAGAGAACTGGGGGCTGAGAGCAGATGAAAGTAAACTGCGGCATGTCCGTTACATCTCCCAATTTATGGTCTACTCCGAATCCCGCGTTCTCAAACTTAAATGCATCGCTCGCTCGTCCTCTCCATGTCTAATTTTTATTTTTTTATTTATTTCATTAATCAGACTAACTGTAACCCCTGGGCAAGGGGAACTAATTTTATAAAGAAAAACGATAGAAGTTATGTGTTCTTATTCATGATTTACTTATTTATATTTTTCGTGTGATAAAAATAATAAATTTCAAATCATGGTTTACATATTTGAAACATTGTTTTTGGACTCTGATAGACCAGTTAGTCCAATCAGTTCGACCGCAAATTTATAGTCGATCAGGTACAATTAATTTTAAAAAAATATTTTTATAGTTCAATCGATCAAATCAGTTTGATTGATTTTTCATTTTTTATTTTTTATTTTTTGAGAAAATTTAAAATTTTAAACTTTATATTTTGTTATATATTTTTTATTATTTTATTTTTTATTTTATTATATATTTTTTAATTATTTTTTTTTAATTTTAAAATATATTATATAATAATTAATTTATTATATTATTATTTTATAATTAATTTTTATTAGATCGATTGAATCGATTATCGAATCAATTATAAAAACATTAATTTAAAATGTAGAAAGAAGAAATAAAAACATTATAATATTCATGAGACAAGTGGACATTGAAAATAGAGAAAAATAATAAGAAAAATAAGGATTAAAATTCTTACAATTTATTGAACATGATAAAATATGAAGGATATGAATAAAAAGAAGAAAACATAGAGACTGTACTCCTTATCTGTAACCTTGAGGGTTAATTGCAATTTACCCTTGTAAATAATGGGCAAAGAAAACCCCTGAACAATAAAAAAAAAAAAGAAAAGAAAAGAAAGTCGAAAAGCCTTCATCCCTTCGATTTTTAGCCTGGTTGTTTTTTGCCTTGAGAACAAATATGCTCACATGTATATTATCATTTTCATTTTCATCATGCTACTATGCTGAATTTCAAACCTATTCAGTTAAAAAATTGAGAATTCCTAATATTAAAAAATTGAGTATTCGTAATCCTTAAATAATTCGTAATACAAAAATCCTTAACTAATCTATCAATAAATCTATGTTGCTATCCATTGTCTACTTTTGTTGTGTAAAGAAAATTCTTCATAATTTGTATCGAGGTACGATATTTGACATCTTTAGGGTTTTTGTTGTGTTTATAGCAGTGTTTTTAAAATCGGATCGAATCGGCCGGTTCAACCGGTTTAATTGGGAATCGGAGGTCGATTCGATCCGATTTTGCTCAAAAACTGTTTTGACCGGTTTGACAAAACTGTTCATAACCGGCCAAAATCGATTTTGACCGGTTTTCATGTGTTTTTTTTAATTTTTTGTTTTAAATTTTTATAAAGGTTTAAATTTGATATTTTGTTATATTTATTTGATTATTTGAATTTTGTATTTTGTTATATGTATTTTTATGTAACTATTTATTTATTTTTACATTTAAAATGTATTACATAACAATTAATCTATTATATTATTATTTTATATAAAAAAAATAAAAAAATAAAATTAATTTTTATTAAACCGGTCCGACCAGTTAAATCGCTAATTTTAACAAGATCGATTTGATCACCGATTCAATTATAAAAATATTAATTTATAGTACAAGTTATATGGATTTTATATTTTAAATGTTTTCCAGAGGTTAGATGGATTTTTTTTATTATATAACACATCATCATGTTTCGGATTTTTGGAACATTGTGATATGTGAAAGTAAAGTGATTTTAAAGTAGATGGTGTGTTTATATGAAGTTGTTACAATTATTAAAATATTTTTTACAACCCTGAAATATTAGCAATCTTTAAAAAGAGAATATTTACTGTTGACTGTTTGTGAAAACACAAGCATATTGTCAATTGTTTGAAAAAATATGTTTGATAGTCCGAATTTTTTAATGGTAATTTCCAAATGTGCAATGATTATATCATTTGATATTCTTTGATGATAATATTGGAATAAAATATGAACACTATTTAAAATACCATATCTCACAGACAGAGGGAAAAAAGAGGCACCATGTGATTAGTAGTCGGCCACTCACAACTACTTTCACCAAAAATACAACATACTATTGCATCACACTCATTTCCGTAAGTGCCTATAAAATACAGTGAAATGGGAAAAAACTCATTTTCATTGATAATAAAATGCAGATTACAATATCGAATATTTACAATATATGGAATAGGAGGTAGTGAGTTGTTGAAAAGAATTGATTGTTATCGAAGATAATTTTGTTTTCCAATATAACGGATAAAGTCCAAAAAAACTAGAAAAATGGTGGTCTCGTATTAGTATCTCTATGGAATCTTTATGAACCTACTTCCCAATAAAAACTGCATTGATGCACAAAATATTTGTATTGAACGTCTCTTTTTTCCTTATCACAGGTATGAAATGCTAGCAACTTTCACTTAACATGTTGATTTAAATTTTGTATTTGCAGATGGATGAGTACCATGATATAGAGACGTGGATAGGTGGGGGGTTTTGTGAATAGTTCTAGAATGACTTACGTAGGAGGAACAAAGTATGTCTTCAAAGAAACTGACTTAGGTTTAACTTGGATGATTTATACGATTTGTATGGAAAATGTGGGAGGAGGAGGACTGCCATGTGTTTCTATTATAGCTTACGTGCTGAAAGTTTATGAAGGTGTAACCATCCCTATTACAATTCAAGTCCAAGAAATTTGTGATCCAATAGTCGTAATTGATACACAAGGCAACATACTTCCCAGTGTGGTGACCTTAGAACACCTAAGTGAGCCAGAAATGAAGCTTTTACTGTCTAGGATTGATTTCAATTATGAATATGATTTTGATATTTTAGGGAGATAAAATATAGATTTAGGGAAATGAGGATGAAACACAATAATTGAAGGGGGAAACGGGTAATGAGCAGGGATGGACGGGGCTAGTGCGAGTTGGCGCCAGAGGCTGTCCTTTCTCAACTCCATAAATTTTTAAATTAATATAAATTTTATATAAAAAAATTTGTTAAAATTTTAAAATTCCCTTCCAAAAAATTAAATATACCTCTTTTACTAAAAATTTTTTTTTTAAAATAAATCTCATCCTCCAATTTTCATTTTATGGCTCTCGTTCTGATAACGAGGGAGCTGTTGGGAATTCATTTGGGTTGGGACACAACAGTCAAGGAACTGCAGGACATGTGAAGAAGATGAGGTTGATGAAGAAGCCATGAGATCAAAGTTTGATGACTCTTCTGATTCTGACTACATTCAGTCAGAGTCCTGTCGGGGTGAGGATACTGATGAGGGCGGTAATGTAGAGTCTGATTCCCCCTGTTTAATTTTTAATGACCTTGAGGCATCCAGTGATTAAACTTTAATTGCTTCTCAATTTTATCATTGTATTAAACCGTGGTTAGAAAATGCAAGAAAGAAACTTTTATGATTCAACGCATACTTTTTGTCGCTGTACTAAAATTTGTTTTATGCAGCGTGCGTGATTCGCATATGCAAAAAATAAAAGCTATAAATGCGAAATATATTCCAAATTCATTACACTAAATATGACATAAATCTATACGATTATGCTTGCATGTGAAATACGCATGATGCAATTTATAATTATATTCGATCTTCTAATACCAATAAATAAAGGACACGGAATACCAAAATTAAATTGGATGTAGAAAATTTATATCTACCTAAAAGAAACTTCTTGCCTGAATGTGCAATTTTCAACACATTCAAGAGCAAGATGCACATTAATTTCATTATTAGATATTCCCATAAGGAAATTGATAAAGTGTAATTCTCAATTATTTGTTTGTGTTAAATGATTTACCATTAATTGTTCATTACGTTTTAATTTCTTATCACAGTTCATAATTTCATGAGTTACCATTTAGGCGCAAAATTATCACGCGTTTATAGTAACAAATAATTTGGCTTTCAACATTCTTTGAAAATATTGTTAGTGCAACTACAACTGGAAAACAAGGAAAAACAATAAAAGGAGATGAAATTAAATTATCATATATGACTTGTTCAATGAAATTACAGCATGCAAAATCTAGTAGTCTGGTCTGGGAGAGATTGAACAGATACCACCTTTCAATTGCAAAATGGAATAGGTCATTGTTTCTAGTTCTCCTATTTTTTGTTTGTGCCAAGCATTAGCTCCAGAGACGAAGTTTGGAAATTTAGATTGGATGGGACGAGATTGGATTTTTGTAAAAAAAAAAAAGAAAATAATTGACAAAAATATATTTTTTCTTTTTTATTTTTTAGCAATGTAAAATTTTAGAATTTAATAAATTTAAATATAAAATATATACACAATTTAAAATTTTATGAAATGACCCAGCCGCCCCTAGCTTCTAACATGCATCGGCCTGTCCGTCTTTTATCAAATAATCACCATGTTTCAAGTCAAGAAATAGATAAATAGACTCACCTAAGGGTATTAACCTTGATTTGAAAATTTTATAAGTAGCAAAACCTGTTAATTATACTCGGAAATAATTATGATGGGCTATAAATTGTTCAAGATCAAGAAATTGGAGCCCTAAATTAGGAACGGCTGCATAAAATTCCAGACATTGTGGTTAAATTATTTCAAGTGATCATAAGATGCAGCACTTTGTGCAAAACAAGTCAGTAAAGAGATTATAAATATTTTGTCTTAAAAGTTTGTGATTTAAAATTTATAATCGAACCTACCGAGCATTAAAAGTTGTTGAGATAAAAAAATATAAATGTTCCAAAAAATATACATAGCAAAATTAAAAGGGCTTTGCATTCTTGAAAAATTATACATTAAATTTTGCAACAATATTTCACTACAAATAATGATAATAATTATAGCGATTAAATATTAAGTAATAATATCAAAGTTGTTATTAATAATTGAATGTAATGACAATATATTGGATGCAATACTTGTGTTCACAAACTTAATAATGACAAGAATTATTTTTAAATTGTTACCGTCTAAGATTACTAACATATGTACGATGAAAATTTATTCTCAATACAAAAAAATAGTCATTCTGGAAGTTTTGTTGTTATTAATGGTCAATAATAATAATTTATATATAATTTTTACGGTATAAAAATAGATATTAGTGAAAAATATTAAGTAATAATATCAAAATTATCACTAATGACATGTATTAAGACAAAAAAACTATTATTTTGTCACTCTAAATAGCGTGAATTCTCACATTGGTTGTGAGAGAAAAATTAAAATAATTTCTTAGTAAGTATAATGAACTTTTATAACAATTTGAGTTTACCATTTTCGCAAAATAAGAATGAGTGCAAAGTAGTTGTTAGTAGAGTCTGTTGTGCTAGAGTTTTGCTTCCCAAGCCCCGCCCTACAGGCCCAATCATAAAATATGATACCAGAGTCGACCCCAGGGGTGCTATTGGCTCAGGAGATTCGGTCAGATATGTAAATAGAATAAGGATGTTGCATGACCAACCAGGGGTGATTGTTATTTTCCCATAGTGGTTGTGGGAGGAAAATTTGGCCATCGGTGGTAATTCTAATATCCTGTATTGGTTTTAGGAGAAAAATTAAAATGATTTATAAATGAGTATAATAGACTACTTTAGCAATTTAGGTTAACTATTTTTGTAAAACGATGATGAGTGTAAAGTAATTGCTAGCAGAATTCATTCATGTGGTTCCAGGATGTAACAAATAGTTTCAAAACTAATGTTTAAGTTGTCCCTATAGATACATGTATATAGTGTTTAAATTATCATCATTAACATTTAGAAATGTACCTATAACGGTGTTCCATTATCCGAAACAGAATTTTCGAAAAATTGGTTGACAGACGGTATTCAGATAACAATCTTATTTCCTTTCTGTCTGAAACCTTGGCACCAATTGAAACTAGAATCCTCTCAAAAAAGATCTAATGAAAAAGAAAAAAGATGCTTTTTCTTTTTTAACAGTTTGGGGAATGGAAGCCGAACTTCCTTTTGGTTCGCCCCGAAAACGACCTTCTTTTTTCAAACCCATTTTTATGAAATTCGAGTGTGGCAACAAAAATTATCACGATAACTTATGACAAGAATTTAGTTACCATATATATATATATATCACTAATTATGAATAGTAATAATTTAAGCATAATTTTTATCACTATTAAATTTGTAAAAATTATTACTTTAATTATGACTTCATATATAATTAATAATAGCTTTCATATTATCAATCAATGATATTCGCTAATATTGTTTTTTTCTTGTAGTGCCTTTTCACAGTTAAACTTACTAAAATTATTACTATTGTAAAGTAAAAGGTTCTTATTAATTATATATAATAAAAAACAATTTTGACATTGTTAATTGCAATTTTGTTACAAACACTTTCTCTTGCATTGATTAAAGATAAAGAGGTCTAACAAATGTTGTGTTTGTTCACAACCTACTCAATTCGGCCAAAACAAGCCTATTATTATAAAGTAAAAAGTGAACCGAGTCAAACACCACTTTAGTCGATAAAGATTACAGTAGTATTATATCATTCTGCCATTGTAAAAATAGATGATTAGTCTAGAAAGCAAGTAAATGTGAAATAAATAAATAAATAAATAATGATAGAAAAGGTCAATAAAAAATCATTACTATTGAATTACAAGGTATGAAGTGTTGTAAATATTGTGATTTGTGTTTACAAATTATAAATTTCTCAATTTTTTCTAAAAGACATAATCATAATAGATCACAGAATAATCAAAATCAAATCACATAAAAATTAGAAATCACCATAATTACGTCAATGGAGAGTCGCCATATCATTGTTGTCCTAAAGTAATGATTGGCTTCCTACATGCATGTTTTGACAATTAAATATGACCGTCCGACGATGAAACTAAGAACCAGTCCGCACACTATCACTCACATTGCCAAAATGATCTCTCCAACTGTGGATCAAAATTGAACACCTCAAGGCCTCTTATATAGAAGTAAAAATATGGCCGTTGGAATGAAATAATGATCCCATTAAATCATATAGTAAATGGTAATAAAATGATTCTTAAGTCAGACTCCATTCATCCCAAAATAATGAATTTCTTCCCATAATTGATTAGTCACTTTAACTATTTTTCTTAGTGTTAGTAATAAATAATTTAGTCATTTTCTTCAAAAACTAATTGAATGATATAATAAGTAGTAAGATTTGAATGTTTAGTGACGTCCAAATTATGAAAGAATCAGTATGATGAGTTAAAGATAAAATAATTTAATTTATACTATAACAAAGGAAGCAAACTATCTTGGAACAGTGAAAATGAAATGGTAATAAGGTCATAAAATGTTGGAAATAATAAAATGAAGAAATTTTAAAGCTTTATTTCCAACACGATGTTCTCATAATTAACCTCTAATAATGTATACCACAAAACTTAAAGAATGATGCACTAGCATAATTCCAGCATGTACTCCTGCAGATTTCTTCAACCAATACAGGTTTAGATGAATTATCAACTATTATTACAGAAATACAAAGAAGAGAAGTTCGCTAAAATAATTTGCACAACAGATTTACAACCTATTTATAATAGAGCTAGCTAATCAAGAATATATTAAGGAGTAATGATGTTATTTTATTCTAATATTCCCCCTCAAACTCAAGATGGCAACATATCAGTCGTCTAGAGTTTGACAAGGAGAGCACAAAATCGAAGAGGTAAATAAGCTTTGGTAAAAATATCTGCAGACTTATCCAGGGAAGGGACAGTAATAAGATGAACGGTAACCTCAGCACATGATGCCCAATAAAGTGGCATTCAATCTCTATATGCTTAGTGCGCGCTCATGAAAGACATCATTGTGAGAATTTTCATGGCACTTCAGGACTATATCCTGAAGTGACCATGATAACCATAGGAGCTAAGAAGTAGTGTCAACAAGGGCTCGATAATTAGCTTCAGTAGTGGAATAGGAGACAATCGTTTGCTTCTTACTGCGCCAAGGTATAAGAGATTCACCAATAAAAATGTAATTACCAGTAATAGAGCATAAATCAGCATCAGAGCATGCTGCTAAATTAGGGGATGAAGATTGGAATGTTGAAGTTCATGAAACAAAGTGCCCTCGACATAATAAATGATGCGAAGCACATGAGCAGCATAGTGAGTAGTACGAGGAGCAGACATGAACTGACTCACAAGTTACTACCAACGTACTGCCGATATAGAGTGCAATAAGATTAGTCTTAGTATGAGTGAGTCCTGAATGAGAAATAAGATTAGTGGCATACTTGGCTTTATATAGATAATATCCAAAATTGTGGGATGAGGTCACAATGCCTATAAAGGAATCCTGTCTAGCAACATCCTTCATTTCAAATTGTCTGCTAAGAAAAGGCTTAAGATCCGAAATGCCCTGCACATCATCTCCAGTCATAATCAATGGTATTGCGAATGAACAAGACATGATCATAAGTATTGACAAATAATAGAGTTGGATTTGGGAACCATGCTCGAGGGGCCTGAAGCAGTCCATGTAAAGCCTTACGAAGACGTCAAACCTGATTAGGAAGACGTTCATAACCAGGAGGAGACTGCATATAAACCTCTTCGGTAAGATCTCTGTTGAGAAAGGCATTCTTAAGATCCATCTGAAATAGTTGCAAGTGCTTAGCAGCAGCAATTGCAATGCAACTGCAACAGAAGTGAGATGAGCTGCTGGAGCAAATGTCTCCTCATAATTAATGCCATACTCCTATGTGAAACCTTTAGCTGCTAGTCTATTCTTATACCTTTCAACTGAATCATCTTCTCGAGTCTTGATTTTATAGACCCATTTACAACCAACTACAGATCTACCTGGATGTAGATCAATCAAATCCCAAGTATGAGTGCTTGTAAGAGACTGAATTTCTTCTGCCATTCCTTTCTTCCATAGAGGGTCAGTACCAGACTCATGATAGGTACAAGGCTCATATAGAGACACAATGATCGAATAACTACAAAAATCACAAAGAAGAATGGAAGGTTTGGATACCTGACTAGAGCAATGTAGCGGAGGACCAGAGGGATCATAATCTAACTCATCAAAAGGAGCTAAAGACTCAGAACAAGGCAGAACTGGAGGATCCATAGTCGAGTTAGATGCATCAGGAGAGAATGGAGGTTGTGCAATACTGTGAGAGCTATCAGATGAAGGATCAGTAGGACCTGCAGGTGAATCATTAGGAAAAAGAGAAATAGTAGGATCAGTGAAAAAATGTGAAGATGTTGTGTTAACTCAAATGGGAAAAGACTTGACAACATTTTGTGTTCCCATAAGGTAACATGACAGTACATGCGAAGATGTTTGGAAAGAGGGTCCCAATACCGATACGCTTTAAGTTCAATACCATATCCTAGAAAACATCATAAACGTGCTTTTGGTTCCAATTTATTATATTCATGAGGTTGCAGAAGAACAAAAAGAGACTGATTATCAGGACAATGGCCATACAATCACTCACAAGAAGAAATGTTACAGCAGAAGGAATTCAGTTTAGGACCCCACCCATCTCATTTTGGGGTGGATTTTATTTTTTTTAAACGATGGGTTTTGAATTTTTATTCTCGAATCCTCCACCATGAAACCACCCAGTTTAATTTTTTTATTTTTTAATTATATTATATATTTATTTATATGATATTTTTTAAAAATATATATATTTTTAAAAAGTTTTAGTATATTATTTTTTAAAAATATATTTTTTTAATATTTTTGAAATAATAAAACAAGATTAATGGATCTAATAGGTCCAATCCACTGAATCCAGATTTGATTCTGAATCCAAATTTGATTCCAAATCCTTAAAAATTTTAGTGGAACGAGTCTCGAGTTTGGTCAAAGCCACTCTATTAGTGTCGCTAATTCCTAATTCAGCTGATGCTATTTACAACAGTAAAAACAGCTTCCCCTAAAAAAATTTCAAGACAAGTTGAAGAAATTAAAAAGGCTGTAATAGTATTAAATATATGACTATTTTTTCACTTTGCACGGTCATTTTTGTTGGGAGGTAAGGTACCTAAACAAGATCTGTGAATAATGATCCTATTTTTTTGAAAGAAACTGAGTGATAACATAATCTCTATATTCCATGGCATTGTCAATGTGAAAATTTTTTATGATGGAGGAAAACTGAGTTTTAATCATAGTGGCAAATTGGATCTAAATTGTGGGTAACTCATATTTATTTTGCATAAGATAAATTCATGTATATCAAGATAAATCATCAATAAAGATTACAAAATAACGAGAACCACCCATGGTATTATGAGGTGAAGGACCCCAATTATGAGAATGAACAAGATCAAAAAGTGCAGAAGAAACCTAATACTTTTCTAGTTCCTAAACTATCCTTAAATCTTATATCTGTTGGACAACTATGTGAACTTTGGTGTTGAATTACATTTTTCGAGTAGTGGTTGTACTATGCAGGATCCATAGGCAGGAAAGATTATTGGGACAGGGCGTAGGGTTGTGCAACTATTTAAGCTATCATTTCTTCAGCTACCATCTCAATTTTTTGTTGCTACTACACCTCCAGTGTTTGGCATTCTCGACTTGGCCATATCTCTGCATCTAGATTAGAATCTTTTATTTCCACGGGATGTTAGGGATGTTTAGGTTCTCTTAAAATAGGAAAATATGATTGTGTATCATGTCATCTTTCCAAATATCATGCTTTGCCTTTTAATATAAGTGATACCGACAGATGAGATGTTGAAACTGCTCCTACACTGTTGACAGTTAAAGTTGAATTATACAAGGATGTGACTTGGAAGTAAAGAGAGATGAATTAGAAGTCATATGATTGAAACAAGCAGAATCAAGACTGGATTAGAAGGAATACAAGTATCAGGTTGGAGCCGGTTAAAGAAGAGCCTGAAGATCTCTAAAAGAAAATTTTGGAAAAGTGCTATTGGAAGAACCCTCTGTGGCAACAGCTGCAGTTGAATTCAGAGGTTGAGAAACCTTGGATGAGAAGTTCTATGCAGCAGCCTTTTTGGAATGGCAACACTTAGAAATAGTATGATTATGTTTCTTACAATAACTGCAAAAATACCTTTTTGATGACTTAAAGGAATTTGAAGAGGTAGCACAAAAGATCGAGGTAGCGCGAGTAGTAGGAGTAGCAAGAATCAATGTTTTCAGAATCAAAATCAGCCAATCCGACGACTGCAAACAGGCTGTCAATCTGATCCAATTAGTCTTACAAAACTATTTTTGCGGTCGATCAAATCGATTTTTTTAATTTTTTTTTTTTTTAATTTTTTTTGATGAAGTTTAAACCTTGGTATGTTGTGTTATATATATAATTATTTGAATTTTAAATTTTGTTAGATATTTTTTATAGTTAGTTATTTATTTATTTTTACTTTTAAAATAAATTATATAACAATTAGTATATTACATACATTTTACATACAATAATAAATAAAGTTATAATTAATTTTCACTAAACCAGTTGAACTGGTCCGACCATTGAATTATTGATCGACAATAAGACCGATTTGTTGATCAGTTCGATTGTGAAAATACTGACAAAAATAACATCGGATCACTCATCTCGAAGTGTTTTTGAGACTAGTTTCCTAAAAAAGCAAATCTTTGATCATAATTTCAAAGAGAAGGCAAAGGGCTACGAAGAAGCAGAGTACCACTAATAGGTTCAAACTCATCCCCAGAGAGTCATGAAAAGATGCCAAACAAGCTGGCGATCATGGAGCTTGGCAAAAGTAGTAGCTGCAGAGGTACTATCCCATTCAGGATCACACTATGCTACTTGATCCCAAAGAACTTGCAACTCAGAGACATAACCTATATATCTTTTGTACAATATGGTTACAACCTATTTATAATAGAGCTAGAAATACAATGAAGGAAAGTCAATTAAAGTAATAAATGAAAATATATACACAACTGATCAGGAATATATTTAGCCTACAACTAAGGAGTTAATGATGCTAATTATGTTATTTACTCTAACAAATACATATAAAGAATATAAACCACAATTGATCATGAGAAATGCTTCTACACTTCAGTAAATCCCAGATAATAGCCCTTTGTTGGAGATAAAACAGTCATCAGGTTCTGTTTGTTTCTACTTGCAATCTCTAGCTGGCTCAAGGGAAATTTTATCACCTCCCATCGCATATCGTCCCAAGATTTCACTGTCATGGAATTGAGTAGCAATGCTCTCCTCAGTAAAAGATCAAGCAGCCACAAACCATATTCCTGGATTTCAAAACCACTTATTTCCACAACCCTTAAATGTTCAAGTCTAGAAGAAGTCTTAGGCTTCAAAATTGAGTTCTCCATGCCAAAGTAAGGCTCGTGCCAGTACTGGTAGAAGTAAGGGCAAATTACATCTTTCCTCTCACGATCAATCTGTAGAAAGGCAATAACAATTTAGCATAAAACTACTACCAAACTAGCTACCATGCAAACGTGCACGTGGACTTTGATTAGGTTCTTACCTTGATGTACAGTTTTTCAAGAGAAGGGCAGATGTCTAAGAAGCATGCCAACGAATCAAGCCTCGACCTGTTCATGCAGGGCTCGGAAATGTGAAGCTGTTTTAGCATGCTGAACCGGAAATCCAGTCGTTGGAAAATCACCCCTGCAGAACATAGCCACTTTTTTCAAGTGACAGGAAATCTTTATCAAGATGCTATCATTCAAATGGAAGTAAATGATCATTTCCAGGGTAGTAGATAACAAGAAGTCTCTGGTATGTGCACTCAATGGAACAGAAAGAAATTATGCCAAAAAAAAACATTGTCGAAGACAATTTACAGAACAATGAAAAAGGGAAAGAACGTTATACCGCAAGAAGCCATCCGGTGATATTGAGAGTTTCCACATTCCTTAAGCTTGCCAACAACGATAATAGTTCCTCACAATCAAACTCATTTTGGCCTAATCCCTCAGTCATATCAAGCGTGACATCAATGAGGTTAGGTGAATTCTTGGTGTTGATCTGAGGAAGAACTCCTCTGTAAGTGAAAGACTTGAGATTGCATGAAGAAATCAAAATTTCAGCCATATCAGGACAGCCCAACACCATCACATTTTCAAGGCTGCCACCGGCTGTAACATCCAGGCATCGAAGACCATAGCATTCCTCGAGCTTCAAGCACTCAAGACACTCAGAATTTGAGAACAGAACAGATAAGAATTCCTTGTCGATATGAGTTACAGATTTTAGGTGTAGTGTCTTGAGAGAGGCAAAGGTAGCCACATTACTTGGATGCTTCGAGTAACTTCCACTGATTGCCTTCAGTTTTAAGATGTAAGCTTCTTTCGTTTGCTCGTCATTAGAGAAATCAAGATAGAGCTCTTTGTCTACTCCTTTAGCCGCTAATATATCTGGCTCTTCTTTCATTTTCTGTGCTTTATAACTGCTATCATCATCAGGAATTCGGTAAAAAAGCCTCAACAATTCAGGAGTCTCATAAGACTGGAGAAATTTACCAATTACTTGCATTATCTGATCTGAATCCAGTTCCACATTGACAATATATGGTCTCCAAAGAGCCCTCCATGAAGTTGACAGAACGCTCGTCTTTACAGCCTCCTTCAACGGGAGGAAAGAAACGACGTGAAGAAGAACTTCCTCAGGTAACCTGCTGATCAAGTTGTAGTACTCAATTTCCATTCCCTCCCTTCTGCTTCAAGCTGTAATCTTTAAGCAAAACTGTAAACAATAAGTCTATTAATTATTGACGTGAAATGTAAAATAAAGAAGGTTTTCTGTGTCACAAAAGAAGAATAAGAAAATCTCTCAAAGATGGGTGCTCAAATTTCCCATATTCAGCAAGATTTAGGTGCCACTATATATAAACTTTTCTTGCTGAACTTCTGTCAAGTATGAAAATGATACTTTTCTGAACATATGACATGTGAATCCAGCTATATTATACTTAGCCAAAAAGGGGTATGAAACAGTTTCTGAGAAATGTCTCTGTACGAAACACAGATTGAATATTATCCAAACAAATCTAACCATGGTTATTTTTTCCACATATTGTGGAAATTAAGGTCGGTAGACCAAAATAATTCAAACTCAAACCAAACCAAGGTAACCAAACCAAGGTAATATATATTATTTCAGCGTTGACAATTGCATGTGTCTCATTTCCATGTGGTTTCCTACTATATATTAGTCATGTCTTAATCATCTTTCTACTTTTCAAAGAGTTGCATTTTCTTGAAGTGCATGCTTTTGTGTACTATGCCTCCCATACAAGATTTAGCCTGACCACGCCCCACCCCCACCCAATTCACTGGATCTTTCAATTTCGCGTTATATTTAGTATTGCACTTTATATATATATATATATAATATTTTCTTAAATATATATTTGGCATAAATTAAAAATACTAACATATATATTTAAAATATAATACGATATGTAATATCAAATTAAAATAAAAAATTGAAAGTCGCCCATGGCATCCCATCCCAGCTTCTATTTTATAACTAACACTTGGGCACCTTCTGTCACCTAAAATTTGAATTGCATGTAACACCTCTAAACTCTATCACCTGGCAAAGTCAGTAGTTTTGAGCACTTTAGAATTAATTATTAAACTACTTAATCTTTACTCAATTTTTCCAATTATCACCTAATTCTCATGTGAATGCCATGTCTTTTTTTTTCTTTCCAACTTCTGTTAATTTCCATAGTTACATTTCCTATTGCGATTAAAGTTCTTAAATAGTAATTGATAAAAAGTTATTAGGTGTATGGCCTTCTTTTCAAACAATAATTGGTATATAATTGATGGATTCGTGCCTTTATCAAATCAAATCAAGGAGCTTGCTTATTCAGAGTAGACTAAGAAATTTGACAGATAATTGTCAACTTTTAAACTTTAGGCACCAAGAATTCTCAAACACCCCTTGTATTGTATCAAACACGCGCACCACTTGTATTTCTATTGCAATAAAAAAAAATTCGAATTTTGAAAAGTCTCTTGAGTAAAATTCAATATTTTTATAAGGCGACAAAATCTTGAATATTTGTTAATTTATAAATTGTTATTTGCCGAAAATTTCGTATATCATTAATGTGGAGACTTATTCCTAAATTTTGATAGCTCTTAAACCGAGCCAATATAGTTAAAGACAAAAATCATATACTATCTTATTATTTAACTTCTTACAGCACATTTAATTTTATACACTAGGTAAGGTGACTTTTGGAACACCAACTTTTTTTATTTATTAAAAAATAAACTCTAATCTTATCAAATATCCTTTTTTATTATTTATCAAAAAAGTAAACATAATTTTTTAACAAATTTTACAAGAAGATTTCTCAAACACACATCCCCAAATAAATCGTAAATATCCCAAATAATATGCAAATCTTTCTGTACTATCCCACATAATATCTTAAATATTTCAAATAATATCCAAATTATGAAGAAAAATGCTCATATCGTGAATTTTGCACTACGTTCGTGATATGATAAAGAATGAATATACGTCCCACTTCAAAATATTATCTGTTTTGATCCAATCTTATGGGGGATCACGTCCCAACCTTATAACTTTAAAATATCTCTAGTAGGGGAAGGAATCTTCCCACTATATAGGCGCACAAATTACTCACTATACACATGATGTAGAACAAACTCTCTCCACAATAACTACACTCCAAGAAAAGTGCACTGCGCTCTAGTAGAGATTAATGAGATTCCCAAAAAAGGGCACCATTTATGTGTTGGGAGTGAATAGTTGTTCCATTGTAAGATATTGTCTGCTTTAATCCAATTTTATGGAGGATCATGTCTTAATCTCATGACTTTAAAAACTCTTTTAGGAAAAAGAATCCTCCTCATTATATAAGTACACAAGCAACTCTTTACATAAACGATGTAAAACAAATCCTTCCGCAATCCTCCTCACTATATAAATGCACAAACTACTGTCTACACAAACGATGTAAAACAAATCCCCTCCGCATCAACTCATAAGCGTTAACAAATGCGTGCAAGGAAAGAAACCAACCTACCCTGCTATTGAACCCCCAACAACACAAGGTAAACACTAAACACTTTAAATTTGTGGTGCTTTTCAGCTTTTGCCACAAATTCTGCATAGTGATTTTTTGTCAAAATATAAAGTCCTTATATGGTCCCTTAGTTTTAAAATTTTAACGAGGAAAATACTAAAAAAAACAATATTCTTGCCTCAGATTATAATATTATATGCTTTATTTTCTATTTTTTTTCTTTTCTCTTGACAAAATCCAAGATTTAAACATAGCAGAGACCATGGGTCCTAAGACCATCGGATCAATCTGGCTCAAAAAAAAAAAAAAAATGGGGATCCCGGCAGCATCAGTAGTTAAAAATGAAAATGTGTTGCAGATTTCTAAAAATCAAATTGGAAAAAGCCCACAATAAAAAAGTAAATAAGATTTGTATCTTCATCGACACACCCATGGATATCTTCAACATTATTCTGTCCAGTAACTATTATTTTGTTTCCATGATGATTTTCGAGTTGTTAAATTTTAGAAAGTTAAACATTTCGGAAACTCAATAAAAAAAAATTGTAAAATTAAAGAAACATCCCAAAAATCCTAAAAAAGGGAAAAAAATATTATTTATGAAATTTGAGTATGTTAATCTTATGTTTAAATTGCCATCCTTTTAGTCTCATGGTAGCAATATATAAAGCCAGTATGCAACAGAATTTATTTATTGAGATTAGTCAATAGTTTAACAATTAAAATTAATTATAATATAGGTATAGAGATCTCAATTAAATTATAAGTATCCAATGCAACTATATTTCATAGCAGTATTCAATAGCCTTATCAGTAATTGTTTACATAAAATATTTGTAATAGTTCGTGACACAAAAAAAATCATATATTAGAAAACATAAATAAATATAAGATCCTGTTTGGTTTCATTTTTATTTTCAATTTTTGTATTTACTACTATTTAAATTTCAAAAAATAATTTTATTTTACCCATTTTCAATAAAAATACCACTTATTTTAATTTTCATACATATAGTCATCGCTTTCAAACTTAATGCACCTTTTTATAAATAGGATATGCATCATTAATATTTAATATGATGTTACACTAGTTTAACATAATTTCACTAACTATTTAAAATATAATTTTCTTAGTATTACAAAGTAATAAGATTCATAATAAATTAATAATATTTTTTATCCCAACTTAATGACTAAAGGGACATAAAAAAAATAATAAAACCCATAATAAATGAAATAATAATTTACCACCCCAACATTATTTAACTGATATGATACAAAAAAAGTATTATGACCTAAAATTAATATTTTTATATTAAAATATCATTTTCACTCCTATCAATTACATTTTTATACCATAGTCCAAACACGGATTCCACGCAAAAAACCAATAAAATAACAAAAACATATATGAAAATGTGAAATTAGAAAATGGAAATCAAATGATACCTAATAAAACCTAAGATTTTCATCGGGAAATTGGAAAACAAGATTTTTTCGCATAAAACTCAAGAATTTCGTAGAGAAAGTACAAAACGAAGAGAATTTTCTAGAAAACTGAGAATTTACTTATCCTCTACTTGTGTTTTCATGAAGTTGAAATTGAAAACTTTTCCAAAATCAGTAAAAACGTACAAAACTTTGAATCCAAAGGACATTTTAATCCATGATTCTGTCACAATAAGAAAACAGAAAGAAACCCTAGGAATTCCTCAGACCTCCACACATAGAATACTCATCCCAGGAATTTCATTACCGTGACACTTAATTAACGATCAAAATGAAACATGAATAGACAAACTATGACAGTCATGAAAAGTCAGAGCATAAACATGGAGGGGTATACAATGCAATGCATTTACTTTAATCTCATGCAAAGCTACTAGGGGGTTGGGGTGTGTGGACGGAAGTAATAAATATAACACAGAAAAATCTAGCTCAAGATAAGAAATCAGACAAAATAAAGTAACCACAGTGACCATGAAGTAGTATATCTGCAGCAGAACAAAATATTACTTGAGAAGATACTACCCTGAAGCACAAACATCTAAAAAATGAAAATGATTTGGTTCTTGATTTACTTTTACAAAATTCTGAGCGCCTTTCAGGTCCTATCCTCGAGAAAATTAACAATCCGAACAAAAACTTAAGAGCCGGTCACTTATATAATTCCAATTTTGTTGGCAACGTCCAGAGCATCATAGTCGGGAGTCAACCTGACATAAGCCTTCTTAGTCCCATCTGGCCTGAAATGGCAGAGAATAAAGTTTAAAAATAGCAAACAATTACAAACATATGATTCTAGGAAGATCAACTATTCAGTTACTCAAGCCAAGCAAGCAATCGAAAGATAACTTGTGCATCTCATATTGCAGATTGTAACTTACAAGAATCAACCCCAGTAAAGGGAATTAGATAGTTGACCATTTGGCAATAAATTTTTGGTCCCAACTTCTAAACTTAATATGGTACTCATGTATAAGTTCATCTATACCATTACAGAATTGAATATAATATTACTTCAGTGATTGATCGCTCAGGTGAAACCTTTCAATAGAAAGAGACTTGGGACCCTTGAAATATTTTGAAACTAAAACTTTCAAATGGAACCATAATAGGCGGCTAATATGGCACTTTCATCTATAAATAACATGTACTTATCCATGAAAAAATGCCCATCAGAATAGTGTGATGCTTAGTTTTAAATAAAGCTCTGACGATGTTATTGAGCCCTTCTAATTGCAGGGTCAAGGGTTGCAACTCAAACTACCCATTGATAGAAGCAAAGCACATAGCAATTGCAAAAAGGATATAATAAAGTTTTTTTTAACCTGATAAGAGTGTTGACTTTTTTTGTCTGGATGTCATACATTTTCTTGACTGCATCCTTTATCTTCTTCTTGTCAGCACGGATATCGACAATGAAAACAAGGGTGTTGTTGTCTTCAATTTTCTTCATTGCAGATTCAGTGGTAAGGGGATACTTCAGAATCTGGTAATGGTCAAGTTTATTACGGGGAGGAGCACTGATGCGAGGGTATTTTGGATTTCTATCTTTCTTCAATGTCCTTGGTCGGTGAAATGTCACTTTTGTACGAATCTTCTTGGACTTCTTCTTAAAGGTTGTAGAACCTGATTTTACAGCTTTTGCAGTCTTCAAGGCCCGAGTCTTTGGGTCTGACTTCTTGGCTGGATCGACTACATGTGTAGATAAAGGCAATATTACATAAACAAAAATGATAGGGGCAGCATTAGATGCCAGTAAAACTGGTGCTCCACTGAAACAGGAAACAATCCAAAATTACAAGGGACAAAAGGGAGACCACAATCAGTTTCTGCAGCAACTGATGTTGCCACAAGAGCTAGAACACTATAAAGACACTACACTTGCTAAATCATTGTTAAATACCTTCTAAGATCCACATTAATGATTTCCCTTTTTAAAGCAAAACAATTATAATTCATATTGGGTTACCAAGTACAGAGTTATCAACCAACTATACCCAAGAATGATTATCCACATAAAAACAATAAATTAAAAGATTTAACTCAAAATAGCTGGGCTTGAACATTACACCTGTCACACCTCTACAGTAGTTAGACCAGGACTCATTCGCATATCAACATTTCCACTTTTCATTCGGGATTTGTAATTCTGCTGAGAAGTTATATCAAGCTTCACAGGAAGATACCAGGATCCTTCATTGGAAGTATTATTTTATTTCTCAAAATTCATGACCTCAGTAATAAACACACCATCAAAATGAATGTCGGTTAATGGGACTTACACAAAAGATCTACAATACACATATTAAAACACCTATTAACACCACATGACTAATTAGTCTCTGTTTCAGCTTTCCTTCAATTTTTATGCCCCTCACAACTCAAGGAGAAATTTCAATCCCTTACAGACAATGAGAAACCATTTTATTCTAAATCCAATCTTCCACCCAACCTAAATCCTCACTCTTCACAAAGTTTTCAGCAACACAGACCAAATTTAATATCGTAAAACCTATTAGAACCAAAACATAAAATTCTAGAAAATGCTTTAAAACTGTGGAAACTCATTTCAATAAATCACAAACCAAAAATAAAAACCCAAAAAATAAAAACAATTTGCACACAAATCAAACCAGCAACCACGCCGTTAAAATTTATTCACTTGAACTGAGTAGATACTTCAGAACAACTAACAACCTAATAAAGTAATAACACTCATATCACAAAATCTGAAATCGGCAAAGGCGAAAAAAAATGCTTACCTTTAGCAGGAGCCATTTTGGGGAAAAAAGAAACCCTAAACCCTAATTAATTCTCTACCTGCAAAATCAACCAATCAAAAAAAAAAACTAAAAGTTAAATATACTTATTTTCGAACCAAAATATGCATAAATGTATATATGTAGGTACATATACTGCAGTAGGACTGTAATCCAAAGTTGTGTGAGCAAGAGGAGAGAGACCTGAAGAGTGGGAAGCCGATTAGGGTTTTCTCCGAGATGAGGAATAGATTACTTATAATTCGAGGCAGCGCACTTGTATGTCACGTTGCTTGGCTTGTTTTATTTTATTTTATTTTATTTTTTAGTTTTAATTTCTCCATTTTCTTTGTCTAGGAAAAATTGCCACTCTAAGGGTCCGTTCAGAATTGTAGATGAGATTATTATTGGATCAAATAAAATTGCAATATTCATGTGTTTAGGAGTTGTGAGAACCATAAATGATGGTTGGTTTTATTTTCAAAAATGCATTTTCATCTATTTGGAAATAAAAATGCGTTTAGTAAATATATTTTAGGGGAATAATATCGCAAAATATTTTTTTCTTTTTTCAAAATTTTTCTCTCATTTTATAACTTTTAAGCATTATATCAATTCAATAATGTATTATTCCGATCATTACAAGAACAAATAATACATATATTTATATCATACAATTATTATCTTAATATAATTATGTATTTTTTAATTATTATCTTAATATAAAAATAATATAAAATATTATAAAATTTTGATGTGACGCTACTAACAAAATAAAATTATATATGAAAAGACATCTATATTGAAAATATAAATTAGAAAATAATTCATCCAAATACATTCTCACAAAAATAAATTAAATTATTGTCTTTTAACAAATCATCCAAATACATTTTCCATTCCCCAATCTCATCCTCAATATACATTTTTCCTTAATATTTTTTCCAAATCACCCAAAATAATACCAAATATAGCAACATTTTTGTAACAAGGATTAAAATTTTGAAATAGGCCACCTACCATGCAATCTCTTGTTTGAAAACAAGGATTATATATACATTGACTACAAGCAACTTTGCGCAAACACTATTGAAATGATATACGTACCAGCAACCCTAGAACTCCATTACCCGACACAAATCTTACCATAGTGTTAAGAGTATTTGAAGTTTTTTATTTATTACACACATAATTTTATCCTATCTTAGATTATATGGCTTTTAAATTTTGTCCTATCACCTCTGTCAACTAGATTCATCTCTGAGTTGTACCAGACTTCATTATATAAGAAATGGTGTTGTTTTAGTAGTGGCAAATTTTGGTTTGTGCATTTCATTTGCCTTTTAATTAAATTAAGCATAAACAAAATATTCTGCCGAAATAATTTTATGTGTACTGTTGACATTAGCATATCTGACCTAGGTTTGTTAACAAAGGAAAACCATAAACATGGTTCTAAAATTGAATTAGGTGTTAATTACAATTGACCTTGTATGACTATATGTTTAATTATAGGTACTTAGAATCATTTTAAATCTGTGAATTGTATTTGAATATATAAGTGCCTTTTATTCTTTTTCCTTGTCATTATTGTATAAATGATAGTTGTTTAATTCTAAAATTTTGACACAAATAGTTTTGCACAAACACTTTTATCAGTTTCTATTTAGATTCTTGAGATGTAACCAAGCCCTTGTTTAGTGTTATTTATGGGGAATGTTTATCTTCTCCCAGTATGGAAAACTTGTTTGAGATTGATGTTTTGAGTAAATATACTTTTATTCCTCTAGGCCTCGTTTGAATTCGTTGACAAGTTTTATAAAATTGATTGGATAAAATAGGATTATACTATTTATAGATATTAATTTAATTAGAAGTTTTTTATTTGGATTGAATGACTAGAAATATAAAAAATTATATAATATTAATAATATTTTATTTGACAATAGAGATTATTTAGGATAACACATAAAATATTCAAAATGCCCCTTCGAGAAAAAACATATCAAAAAAATGTTCATAAATACACTGTAGATCACACTGTAAGTTCTTATACAAGTGGAAGTGAAATTGTCCTATATTCTTGTTCAATTATATGTGATTGGGCTTTTGGCCATCTTCTTTTGCCATTTAATTAATTTTCACCTTATTTAGTATACTTAACTTATTTGTATACAATTCAAAGAAGTTTCTTGCAATAAGCAATAGTTATAATAGTGGGCTAAATAGTTAGGTTAGCACCAACTCATTTCGATATAGAGGGAGTGCTTGAGAAGAACATAAACGTTGTCTAATTTGTGTTATTTCCTATAAGAGGGGTAAGTTTATACACTTGATTTGTATAATTTATAATATGAGCCTTGTCCATTTGACATTCCTCTCTTTATAATGATCATGCAGTCAAATAAATGCGACTTCTTCATTTAGTGTGATTCGAACATGTGTGAAGGAAATTATTTCAGGTCTATTACAATGGATTAATACTTTACTGGATAAATTTTCTTTATATAAGCGAAGGCAAAAACAATAGTAGTTTATTTATGTCGTGGATTGCGATATTGGTAGCCATTTTGTTGGTGTTTGCCTAGTTTTATGTGGAAAACAGAGGTTGTACTAAGTTGTTGAGATTAGAATGAACTAGTCGATTTATATAAAAACTTGTGTGCTACATTTAGATTTGCTAAGACAATGCTTGCCATATCCTTAGCAGGACACTATTGTTATGGTGTTAATGACTAATTTTGGTTCCACCATGCTATTAAAGGTGTGATCAAAGTAGGACACTATTGTTTTATTGTTAATGATTAATTCTATGTCCACCCTGCTACTAAATGTGTAAAGTGGAAAATATACTTATCACATGTGTATCAGACCAAGTCACTTTCATTTGAATGTAAATTTGCAAAATGTTGCATTTATGTCATTCATTATATTATTTTTATAAGTAATGCACCATGGATTCATATTGTTAATGTTAGTTGTATTACCATGATTGTTGCATGATATGAAAATAATCCACCGGACTAATACGTTTTCACATGCACTACCTAATACTAACAATCAATTATGTTTAGCAAACCACTGTCCTGCCATAAGAACATTGAACTTTGAACATTGAACATTGGGCATACACTTCCTATTGAACATTGGACATGCACTGGCATAAACATTCATGACAAACCATATTAACATATATCCATACAAATATGAAATCCTTTATAGGTGTGATCCAGAAGTTAAATTTACCAGCCACATATCTAACTATAACCATTTGTTTTCCTTTTAACTTGGAATTATATGTTGTTAAGATTGGTTATGGGTAGTACCCAAAATTTCATCCAAAACGGATATCTAGAGTTTTAAGTTAAAAATAATTTTAATCTTACTGACATTTTTATATTAAATAATCACAAATAGTTTACATTAAGTGGGATGAATTAACATATATAGGCAGCGTTATTAGTGGTTTTAGCAATAATATTACAATTTTTCTTGACAATGCTTACTAATATCCAACAAAAATGTAAAATGGTATTGAATGACAATTAATATTCATTGATAATTCAATTTGATTAACAAAAAGAAGACAAAATATTGAATGTCAATTCATGTTCATTAACAAATCAATCAAACAATAGACAAAACAAATACAACAGTTGTAAATTATGTGCCTTTGCTCCATACAAGCACACTTTCTTTAGCCATATATTAAAATAGGGTTTTGCAATATTCTTGAATGATCAATCAGCTGCAAATATCTTATACAAATGCTAATAGTTTAAAAAGGAATCCTTCAACATGTAATTTGATCAACAGAAAAATGAGTGCATTGTTGTCTCTCTTTGGGAAACGATGCATATTTTTTACAAGGCGGTCCTTATCTATAAATAAAATATGAATCTAAGTTTGACGCAAGAGTAAAAAATTCCCCTCCATTGATCATATAGTTCAAAACATCCATTTATTGTTCCACCGAGAAAAATAGCTCCAAAATCACAATTAAGACAAGAAGATTTCTTCTATGATTTATAATGGGCTGAGGCCACTAATAAGTTATTTATTGATGTGTCAGTGGATCAAGCTGTAATTGAAAATTTTGTGGCCAATTATGTTAATGCACATACAGCTCTAATTGGATACGATATGAACAAAGAATTTAACAAAGCATTTAAACTTAAAAATATTGAGAAAAGATACTGGATATTTAATTGGATAATTAATCGGAGTAGGGTGAATTATGATTCACTTGTGAACAGAATCAGTGCATCGAATTTTGTGTGTGAGTACATCTTTTACCTAAGCATATATGTTATGTATTTGTTAGGTTGTCATTAATACATATATGTCATACACAACTTAAATTATTCTAAATTATATGTTATAGAGGAACAATTTTGGGTATACATTTCAACAATACTAAGACCCAAGTTGAGAGGCACTCCAAAAACTTTTTGGAGGAGCACCAGTTGTCCAAGACCTTAGTGAGGATGATATCATCAACATCTCATCTGATGCTGAAGATGAGGAGGGGAAAAATAAAACTCCAAATAAAATTGCACTTTCAGTAGTCAATATATCATCCACGATTAAATCTGGTACTAACCAAAGATTTTAGAATTATCTTGCAGGATTCATGTTAGATTTAGCATCTGAAGGCTCCTTCAATCATTATTCTTTAAGTAATGATCTAAGAACCGCCAACTCAATGAGAGTACCATACGAACATTTGCCAAAAATTCTAGAGTCCTCGGCCCATCCACAAATGCAAGCTGAACACACCTTAATTCCTTGGCATGCAATTCACCACAAAGTTTTAAGATTCAGTTGTGTGGAAGTCTTTTCCATGGGTGGTTCCTCGTATCAGGTTTCTAGGCAGTGGTAGTAAGTTTATGTTCGGCTAGAATGTATGATGCTAAATTTCATGTTTTCTTATGTTTCCTCGTGTAACTTTTTTTTTATGACTTCTTGTCTTCATGTTATAATATTGTATCAAGTTACGTGTTCTGACAATAAATATAATGGTGTGTCAACTTTTAAAATGCCCCATATTCAATTATCTTCTGGACTTCTATAAATTGGTCCAAAACTTACAAATAGCAAGTAATTAGTAGATTGCGCCCTTGAATTATATATGTTTGACACAATACATCATAAAATTACATTATTGGCATTTTACACCATTGAAATAGGAATAGCTTTCCATTTTGCACCCCCAAGCCCTTTTCGGTTGGAATTTTCACTACCTGGTTGAAAATAAAGTGGGGCATTTTCAGCAGAGCTAAGTTACATCAGGTCAAACTTCTCAGCAGTTTTCCCTTTAGTGAGCAAACATGCACTGCTAAGTCAAAAATCTTCACAAGCACAAGTCGAAAGCCCTTGGCAGTAGGTGATTTCCTCATTTTAATTTCTTTATCCTGAAATATTTCTTGGTTCTAAAAATATACTTAGTTGTGAACAATCAGAACATGGCTGTTTGAAGGCATAGGAGTAGATGTTTTAGTTCCTGCCACCATGACTAGGATATTCCTTTTCTTCCTCAGCTTTTGTTTGGGTTTTACCTCACTCTACCAAAAAAAGGGAAGGTTAAATTTATGCACACAAAAAGAAGGAAAAAATTTCGTGTTTTACTTTCAACACGTTCGATTGATTACGTTTTGTTTGTTTCTCTATGCCGCACCAATGATTTTGCTCTGAGGATTTGATTCTATAAGTGATGTGTTGGAAGCTTGCTGCTGAAGAAAGAGAACTATTAAAGACACTAGATTTGTAGCATTCGGAACTGGTGTCGAATTTTGACAAGAAAAAAAGGGGTAAGGTAGATGGAAACTGCTAAGCGTTGGTTTGGAAAATTCGGATCAAAAGAGAAACCTAAGACTTCAAGCAAGAAGAAGGAACCTACACCTAATGGGAAAGAAGGTTAAAAAACACCATCGAATGAGGAAACTTCTTAAAATGCTACTAAGCAGAAGGTAGCTGCTGCCAAGCAGTATATAGAAAAGCATTGCAAGGAGCAGATGAGGAGTCTGCAAGAACGGAGGGAGCAGTAATACCTTTTTCTTGTCACGACTGGTCTTTATATTACGTATTTTGCATTTTTTAGTTTGTGTGCAGCTCCATTTTGTAGGACTGACGCTCTATCTATATCAGTTTGCTGGATGCAATTTTTTTTTTTTAAATCAAGCTTCCTTGGGCTCCCTGTTTCCTGTACATTACCAGAATAGTAATAAGAGATAGCTATATATTGTTGCATTTACCACCAGAAATTTCATGCATTTGATGTTGGGAAGCATGAATTATTTTCCCCAACTTCCTGCTCGTGTTTGCCATTATGAAACTATGTAATCCAATCATACGACAAAACTTATATTGCCCAAAGTTGTTGATTCAATTTCCAGATAAATTGTTTGTGTTTTTTATTCTTTTAATTAAGTGTTCACTTTAGAAATAATTTTGTCAAATAATTCCTGAAAGAGATACTGTTTTTTGAAGAAATTCATTTTAGTTCATCTCAGCACCAAAACTGCCAAGTTTTTAACCTTCCATACCCTTGTTCCATCTGGTATCACATATATTACTCGACCTTCCTTACCTCTTCTGGTTATGTTTGACATTCCAAATTTTAGTTTTGGGGCGTGTATGAAGCCTATTTACAGGGTAGAGGTGTTAAGAGACGATCATCACCTTTAAGTTCTTTCGTTTCTTTGGTGTAGGAGAGGACTTAAGAGAACATCATCACCTTTAACGCAGACTGAGTTGAGAATAAGATGCAATGTTGATATCATTCGTGAACAAGTTATAAAATTCATCAAAGGCACATTTGTTTCTCACCTCTACCTTCACCTTTTGAATTGCTGTATTTATAAAAAGCTAGGCATATTTTGCAAGAGCCTTCAGGATTTTACTTAGTCCTGTTCTTTTAAGTTTCTCTAACAAAACAATAAATTGGAGGGAGGGATTTTGAGGAATGAAACATCAATGGCCATTGCTTCCATTGTGGATTTCTTTTAAAGGTGGTCGCAGTCATTCTTTCTGCTATACTACTCGATTGACTGTTTCAGATTAGGAAATATTTGAATATTGTGGAGTGATATCACTGTTTGACAAATCACAGTTCTAGGTTGCCAAAAGATTTGCGTATTTAAATTTTACCTTGAAAACGGAGTTCTATGACTTACATTGATAAACCTCTATGCATTTAAGTTTGAAAATATTGGATGAAGTACTGAGTGTTGCTCTTAATTGAACAAAATCTTCACGTTCGGAATTTAGAGAAACAGAGTCCAAAAGTTGAACTTTTCTCTTCTTTGGCCTTGTAGGGAGACTAGATTATAGAATAATGTTTTGGTGGCTACTTATCTCCTTCAGGTAACAAAGAACTGCTTGAACCTTTTTAAAATCGACCTGGTCGAGCAAGATTTGCAGGATCAGAGAGACTGGTTTCGTAGTGTACTTATGTAATGCTTTTGGTTCATCTAATGTTTGGTCAAATGAGTTTCTGATATGAATTATCAATATTTGATTGCGGAATACTAAGCTTGAAATTCCTTTAATTGAAGAGATGGAAAAATTGAAATGACATGATCTAGCTTTTCTTATGTTAAGACTTCATGTAATTCTTTTATTGATGGCTTGATTACCTTGGTTCTCTTTTCAATCCATGTCTTGATTTCTTTGATTTCTCTTTTGTTTTGGTGCAGATAGTAAACTGGAGAACTCATTTAAAATTTCCTGAAGAGGCAAAACTATCACCAGAAGCAAAGGATCTTATCTGTAAACTCTCGTGTAATGTAGAGAAAAGGCTTGGAACAAGAGGAGCTGATGAAATAAAGGTGCTTTGTGATATGTCTAATTAGATTTTTAAAAATGGTTCATATTGCCAAGCAAGCTTCCAAGTTACCTGTTTCACCGTCTTCCCAGGCTCACCCATGGTTCAAAGGCATTGAGTGGGATAAGTTGTATCAAATAAAAGCTGCATTCATTCCAGAAGTTAATGATGAATTGGATACTCAAAACTTTGAAAAGTTTGAAGAGGTTTTCTCCATTTAGACCTTCTCTAGTAATTACGCTTTTAGTATTCTCTGCCTCATGTTCTTATACTGTTTTTGCAGTCTGACAATCAAGTCCCATCAACCACAAAATCAGGTCCCTGGAGGAAGGTTGGTATCTGCTGCCATTAACATCTCATGCTAGCAATCTGTTTTGATTGTCTGAAATCTTGAATTCTCCATGGTGCTCTTTGCGCTAATAACCTCTTTTTGCCACTCAATCGAGCAAGACGTTTGGCCATATGATGTAACTGGCGATATGAAGTTATGTGTATTAGTTATAGGTATGGCCTATCATACCCTGGCCAGGTGAAGGTGACAACTGTCAATAAGGTGGAAGTGTGTTCTAAAAGTGAAGTGCTAACTAAACTGCAAAAGATAGCATCAGATCATGCATTATTACTCATATGCACAGACTTCTGATTGTTTGCACCTGAGCTTTGTTCCAATTAACCTATGGTTCATATTAGGGACGCCCTAAAAATAAAGATAAGCCTGTAGTTGATAAGTAGGAGAACGAGAAGCCAATCAAAATCTGCTGAATTGCTCCAAGCTTCTGCTGAGCTGGCATGATAATTGGGTGTTGGGGAAACAGGTTGCAGCCACCAGATTAATGTTGTTTCCAGCATTCAGCTTGTGTTTCTCTTTGGCCTGGAAACAGGGATTATTCAGTTGGTCCTGATAATAGTCACTAAGAAATAGTTTACCTTAGATTTCCATTGTCACTGAATATGCTTTTGATGGTGCCATCAATTTGAGTAATTTTTTCTTTCATGATGCAGATGCTCTCGTCCATGGATGTCAACTTTATGGGCCACGGACACCTATAAGAACTTTGAAATTGTGAATGATCATGAAGTTCCTGGAATAGGTATGGTGTCATGCTCTTACTTTGAGCGAACTAACCATGTATACAGTCAATCAAAATACAGAAAAATATAAATTCAGATATTTTCACATTCCATGTGGCCCTTCTTTTTTTAATTGATTATCATTAGTGCTTGCTATTATTTAGAGCAAATTAACCATGTGTACCTTATGTATTTTTTTTTGGCATTCCATGTGGTCCTTGTTATCATCTTGGATTATCATTTGTGTTTCCATTAGTATAGTATGTGGTTTTTTATTCTTTCTTTCTGTTATTAAAATTTTCCATTTTCTCCTCCATAATTCTATATTTGATAACTGTTTGACTGGTTTCAAAATGGCTTTCTTTTGCCTGCCAGCCGAACTGAAGAAGAAGAGCACCAAACCTAAGAGACCCAATGTGAAGTCCCTCTTCAGCAGGATTCTTTCTCCCCTCTCTGCTACCATTCATGTCGTTTGTATATACCATAAGTATTGAATAACCATAAAATACAAGGATATGCATTTTTTCTTATACTCTTAGAGTCAAATTTAGCATCCATTCAACCTGCACAAGGAAGCTTTCTTAGTTTACTACCTCCCAAATTAGAAATATCAAAACCAGGAGAATCGTAATACTCACCAATCTGTTGATAACATCCGACGACTGTAGTAAAGGGTTGAAAATGAGGTTTAAGTCCTTTTGAACTGAACCCTGTTGTGCTGTTTTCATCTGGTTGTGCTGAAACTGTAAGTAAACCTGATGAAAGCAGTTTTCCCATGTATATGTAGCTTGTGTGGATTATATACTGATTGTACATATTTCATTTTTCCTTTTTTTACCTCTCCTCATAGTTCATGTGTAACTCTGTTTTCCTCGTCAAGCAGTGGAGACTACTAATTCATTGTTCTTGTAATTGTTGTCGTTTAAACAACAAACGATTTTGAGAATTAGAATCAACTTTACAGGACGTAAAAATAAAATATAGTTTTTTCAATTAAATTTGCAAAATGGCAATCTTTATCCGGAGGATAACAGCGCATTTTTGCTACTTCAAAATATTTCGGCATAATATTTTTTAGCAAAAAATAGCCAATTCTGCATTTCTTTGCAGAATCTGGCTATGTGCTCTCGTTGAGAGTCGAACTCAAGACCTCCCGCTTACTAAACGGGTGCTCTAACCAACTGAGCTACGAGAGCCGTTGCTCAATAGCTTATTTAAATAATATAAATACGTTTATTACTAAATCCCTCTACATTGTTTTCTCCTCCTTGCAATTAGCTAGCTAAGAGCTCAAGATACAGGTTCAAAACCCTAAAAATTAACAAACTTTTCTTAAATGTGATAGTACGGGCTAGTTACAGATTTAATATAAACTCACAGTTCTAGCATTTACAGGCTAAATATGTCGGCACAGGCCATGCCGACTTGACTCGATTGTATGTGACCTTGAGAAAATTTACAAATATGATTATTTTTTTTAGTTAATGTGTTATTTTTTGTTGATTCTATTTTAAATTAATTTACAGTGAATTAGGTTTCGTATTTTGGGCATTACTCATTTTTTAACTACTTCGTTGTAGTGGAAAATGAATCAATTGGAGAGAGCGATGTAATTTTATGCACCTAGTTTCTTTCTTAATTTCATTTTTAAACAGATATGTGGGTTTTAGTTTGATAAAATAGGATCTTAGGTTTGGAGTTTGGAAATGCAACGTTTTTAATTTTTATTAATTGAAAAAAATTTAAAACTAAAAATAAGCGGTGTTTTGATGATAGGGGTAAAGAAAATATGTTTTTGTTTTTTTTTTTTTTTTTCTGAAAAGAGTAGTTACAAAATATCAGTTAATAATTAATTTAATACACTCAATAACAAACAATATTTTATAATAATAATAAAATAATAACAAATATCCATATATATGGTAGGATTTAAATTCAAATTACTGTTCTTGTAAAGTTTTTGGAGTTCAACCTTTATTGTTTTAAGTTTTCAAATAGTGAAAAGTGGGAAAGCTCTTTTTGAAAGTGAAAGCGAATAAGATCTTAATTTTGGTGTTATTTCACCAAAGCATTTCGGTCCTCTCAATCATAATATATTTGGTGAAATAATATTTTTGGGGAATAATATTTTTATTTCCCCAAAAACACTTATCAAGTATTACTTTAAATATATAATTCTATATCCCACCATACCACTTTTACAGTAGAAAATATATTTTCTAAAACCAACTGTGTTTTCAGTATTTTGAATGAATGAAATATGTCATATAATTATTTTTTAATTAATTCATCTAATATTATTTTTATTCTCCACACATTCTCCAACCACATTATCCAAATTACATTTTCCCTAAAAGAATTTGCTAAAATAGCTAACAAAAATTTTGACAACCGCAAACAAGTAAGGAGGTAAAAGTATGTAGATTTCGCCTTGTGTTTTTGTACAATAAAATGGACTGCTTCATAAAAAGTAAAATTAAACAAATTTGAGTTTTTAATTTTTGCTAATCTTCATATTAATTGCTGCTTAATCCATTCCACCAATTTTAAATCTTTTGCGTGGACAGGAAAGCCCTGATCCTCTAAAGAGGCAAGGCATTCGATATTTGTGATTAACACACTACGTGGTGAATTAATTTTTTTGGGATTAACACATTACGTGGTGAATTAATTTTTTGTAAATCTTATATGCATGGTGAATAAAGAAATAGCTATCTGATCAAAGATAAGTATTTAAGCAATAGATTGGTCGGTGATAGCCTCACGATATTGTTCAAGACACTATGCATGCCCTAGTTTTGTTGTAATGAAGCAAACTAATAACTAATTTGTCGATTCTTCCATCAAGACAATGTTCAAAAGTCTACGAAAAAATTGAATATTTGATTTAGGTTTTCCTGATTATACAATTCAATTCAGCTGTTTGTGAGATTCATTGCCTTCAGTTCATCTTATCTCCATGCTTGATGAGTCAAGCCATGAAAATACATCTCCAGTTTTAGTTTTTTTTAGGGTAATTTTGAAAATAAGATCAATGAGTTAAGTCTTATACATTAAATTAATAATGTGGCTATAGGGATTCGAATCTCTCCACACCCACAACCAATCAAAAAGAAGTATATTTCCTAAGGGGATAGATCGATTGCTTATGAATGTTGACTCAATATAAACAACAAAGATATTTGAGAATATTCATACATCTTATATAAGCTAAAAAAGTTTTTCAGTAGCAAAAGATAAACAGGAATTGTCATTTAATGGGAGCATATGTTGCAAATAAAATTAGTTTACCTTCTCTTTGGTCTATACCAAGAGATGATCCTTGTCTATATTTACTTCTTTTTTTTTGAAAAAAATATTTTCCATCCTATGTGCTTCAATAGATAAGGTATACAAAATTCCATTCATCTCTTGTCTATATTTTCTTCTTTTTAAAAAAAAAAATTATTTTCCATCCTATGTGCTTCAATAGATAAGGTATACAAAATTCCATTTTTTCTGACCGGCATCCTGTCGGGCTTATTATAAGAACAAGAGCCATGAAAAAAGAGAAAGAGACAGTGAGTTTGGGCCAACTTGTAGGGATTGACAATGTTTAGGCCATCTAGTCACCTACTATTTGTTTTATGTTTGTTGTCAAGTGAAAGCAACATTGGACATATGGATACATTAAAAAACTTGAATCAGATTCTTTTAATTGTATTATACAGAGATGTCAATGCGTTTGGGTTGAACCCAACTCGCCTAAACCTATCGGGTTCGGAGCAGGACGGGTCTCGAGTTTTGATAAAACCATCTCAAATCTGGCCCATTGTCATCTCTAGTATTCTATATTTTATATTCATCCTAAATTATTTTGTACTTACATCTCTTACTAAAGAAAATGCATAGAAGAAATCATCATCATCATGACTTGGATCCCTCAGAAGACAAAAGTTACTCTCACTTCAAGATCCAACTTGGCTCTCGACCCAGAATTTCAGAATTTTAGATGGGATTTGAGAAGATATATTGTGTATTTTTGTATTATTGCTCTTAAAAGTATAAGTTGACAATTAGTGATGTCAAGTTTTTGCTTTAATTGAGAATATAATTTTGGAAGGAAAAAAAATATAATTTAGAAACAAAAAAATTATTTTAAGGATGGCATAAAAAAATGAAATAATAGACGTCACGTTTTCTTTCAAGAATTAATAACTTTTACAATATAGTGTAGGAACAGTCCTATTATTATTTTAGTTTTTGAGACTTCTGAAATAGTATGTTTTGTAATGTCTAATGAGGTTGTGCCGAATGGACAATTTTTTGGTCCTGACAAGTCAGTGCTCACCTTTGTGTGTGTGTGTGTTTGTTTTTTCCTAATTGTTAGTTTAGATATTTGAATTTTTAAAGTTGGAAAGATGGTGTTGTCACCATCTTATGTTGTTGTTTACTAATTTCACTTGACTATTGGTCTTCTCAATGGTGGAAATAAAAAAAAGAAAAAAAAGATCTTACGGTAATTCGTTAAATTGTTGATAAGAAAATGAAAGATGTCTTTTATGTTCTGTTTCTTTTCTTGCACCATTCTCACTTTAAGTGAACAAAAAATAATGATAAGAAATAAAATATGACATTGTATCATTTGAAATGAGTAATATATATATATATACATATTAAAAATTTCTTCATTAAAATGTCATATTTTAAAACAAATTGTTCAGTTTGAACTCGATTTGAAATTAAATTGAGCTTTTTCATAATAGATAAGTTTTTTTATTTTTTATTTTTATATTGTACTATTAATTTTACCCCCAACTATTATTTTAGTCTAAGTATGTAAAAGCTATAAAAGTTTGTTCATGATGGACTGCCTACAAGAAAGTCGGTGATAATGTTGGGTTATAGAGGAGCTGGCTGCTGTTGAGTCGTTGCATTTGTTACATAAATTGCAGGGAAAGAACACAAGGGGGTCCAGCCTCAACCTCTACAAGGATGTGTTGTATAGTGTATATGATAATGTATTTATATACAATAATACACACACACACACACACACACACATATTTTTTACCTTCTTACAAGTTGTTTGAGTTCTATATTAGGTATTTACTATGTTATTGGAATTTTTCTTATATTGTTATAGTTTAATATATGTAAATAAGAAAAGGAAGAAAGAATAAGAAAGGAATGAAAATGAAATGCATGTGATAAAGTTATAAGATTTTTTGATTAGGTTGAGTGAGAAAATTTCAAAACATTGAATTTTCATAGTTAAAAGGCTTGGTTTTTTTTTTCCAAACAAAACATTTATGAGAAAAGACATTATTTAGTGAAAAGATGTTTTTGGCACCTAGTTAAAAGTTTAGAATTACACCTTTAATTTTTAAAAACAGTATATACAAGTGTATATACAAATAACAAGAGATTTATTCTTCTTCTTCTTCATCAAAAGTGTCTTTTCTTCTTTCTATCCTATTTTATATATATATATATTAATAAATTTGGTATCTCTAAGAATTATAGCTTTAGAGATCAGTGAATATATAGATTTTGTATTCTAAAAGTGGATAACTTGTTAAACCTTAATATATATATATATATATACACACATTTTGTGCGGCTAACTAACGTATCATATTCACAATTATATCCTATCATTATTTTATTTTAGTGAATTCTCTTATACTTTTAAATAAAAATTCTTCACACCCATCAATACAACAAAAAAGTATATCTTGTGTTTTTTTGAATGTCAATTGTTTTTTAATATAATAATTGAAAGTTTAATTTTTTTTCACACAAGTTCTAACTTCTAAAACTTGTAGTTAGTGGAAAATATTAATATTATAATAGAAAATATAGTGGAAAACTATTGATATTTATGTGACAAGAAGTTCATAATTACTATCTATGAACTGGTAAAATGGAAAGCCACATAATTGCCACATACAATAATTGAAAATTTTCTTGTGTAAATAGAAGTATGAAAGGTGGACAAGTTGGGTCTTTAGAGTAGTTGATTGTTCACATTAATTCCATCATCAATGCATTACTTCTTCCTCTTTTTTCTCCATGTTCATTTTTCTTTCCTCAAAAAAAAAAACTTGAATTTGAAGGCAATGAAGTTTTTCCCAACAAATTTGTTGATCCCATTATTATGCACATCACTTTTGAAATCCTTGATGAACTAATTAACATTTTAACAACTACAATGAACTCATTATACCTTCAAATGAATGTTATCTCAAGCATAGAGTTATAACATTATGTAACTATCAAAAATGTGCAAAGGTTCATTTATTTGAATAAAGTATAATCATAGTGAAGTGTTCGTTCAAAAAAAAAAAAAAAAAGAATTTGTTGGTAAACATAGTGAGAAATTGGGGATGGTATCCAAAATTGAGCTCACTTAACCTAAACCAAATTTCTCCCCAAAATAATTCTTTACATTTTATGCATCATTTTTTTTTTTGGGTAAAATGCATATTTAGTTACCAAAGTTTCTTCATACTTACACAATAGTCACCCAAATTTCAAAAGAATTAAATATAGTCACTCAAAATTTAAAAGAAGCGTATATGATCACTTAACTATAAATAAAGATACACTTCTAGCCAACGAAGAATAAAACAAATACATTTCTAGTTACCCTCGTTTTAGAATAAACATATCTAGTCACTCAACTAGAGGGAAAAATGCACATCTAATCACTCATTCTAAACTAACAAAATATTAATATGTTTACAAAATACACAAAAAACACATTCATTGACATGCATGAATACATTAATAAATATTGTTATACCTAATTAAATATATATTTACACATGTAAGTATTTGTGAAAATATTCATTTATAATTAAATACTACAATGATCGTTATATTCAAATCTACCTAAATTAGTAATTTATTTTTCAATTATTAAGTTTTATCATTTTATATGTATATATTCAAATATTCATTTACAATTAAATACTACTATGAATTCATATATTTAAGTTTACCTAAATTAATAAATTATTTTAAATAATTATTATTAAATTTATCATTTATATACTTACATATGTAAACATGCATTAATTCGATAATAATATTCATTAATGTATTTATATATATATATATACATATGTATATTTATGTATATATATTAATATTTTGTTAGTTTTGAATGAGTGAATATAATTGTATTTTTATCTATAAATGAGTGACTATATGTGTTTTTCTAAATTATGGTTGACTAAAAATGTATTTTTCATATAATTGATTAGAAGTACATTTTTATCTATAGTTGAGTAACTATACATACTTGTTCAAAAATTTTCTCTATATTTTTGT
The DNA here is from genome assembly GCA_019321725.1 of Paulownia fortunei. NCBI lineage: Eukaryota > Viridiplantae > Streptophyta > Magnoliopsida > Lamiales > Paulowniaceae > Paulownia > Paulownia fortunei. The sequence continues at coordinate 8,065,562 of CM033123.1, forward strand.
GATTATATTTATTTCTTGTATAATGTGAGTGACATAGTGTAACTATGAAGTAACTTTGGTAATGAAATATGCATTTTGTCTTATTTTTCTCGAAAAGAAAAATTTAAGGAAAATAGGAAGAGAAAATAAAGTATTAACATTTATAAAAGACTCCGTTTAGTATATTCTCACAAAGTCCCCAGCCCCATTTCATTTTGCTCTTCTTCACCCTCTCTTTCACTCCCTCTTTTCTTAAATAGATCATGTTATTAATCTATAACAAAAAATTTCAGCATCGTTTGTGTACCCACAGTCACATAGGTAATAATTTTCTATAACATAGATTGTAAACATTATTATATTTAATGTTCCTATTAAAAGATAAGGTAAATGGAACACCTACATGTATCTATTGAAAGTCGAATTCAGATACATATTTCACACCACTTGGAACTCTCAGACTATTTGGTCTACTGATGGCATCTCATGAAATCATGCTATCAGCAGCAGAACTTCCTAGCCACTTAATATGTATACAAACTTTGTGTTTTCATCACATACACCATGGACATTAACAACAATTTTCCTTTTTGTGTTTCCACATCGGGCCTTATCAGTTTGAGACGCTCTCACTTTTTTATAAGTGCCACCTAATGCACCTAGGCAGCACTATACATTAAAAAATATAAACTCTAGTGCTTTATGTAATACTAACATATAAATGGAAAGATTTATAGAATAGGTAAATGTAGTAGTGACATTCTAAAGTTACCTTAAACTATTTCTACCTCTCATTTGTGCATCCCTCCTCAACTAGCTCTGGGTTAACAAAGAGTACTGTGTATAGCCTAATTAATTTTGTAAGCACTACATTGAAATATTTGTTAATTGTGTACCTAGATCGCTTAAAATCAAACTTAACAACTCGATTCTTTTTATGATGGGCCAAAATATTCAAGAAAATTGCCTCTTGTTCACTAAGTTGGACATGTCTTGTACGGACAAGTCCACCTATGTTCTCAAGGAGGAAACACAAGCGAGCAAAGGCATTTCTATCCATTCGTAGGTCGTCAATACATGTTTGATCACTAATGTTTATAAGATCACACAAGTGCTCTATTTATTTAGATACTTGATTAGTCAATTTATAAGCTATTTGCCTATATACGTTTTAAATGACAATGGCCATGTGACATCACACGTGCTTGGTAGGCACAAATAAATGCCAAAAAAAAAAAAAATCAATGTCATAATTTTGTCTATTGCCATAAATACATGTTGATGTCATGTATCCTAATGCATCTATCAAAATATAATCATTATGAATGATAAGTGAGTAACCATCATTTTGAAATGACGATACAATAAACAAATTCAATCTAATTCAAAAATTCAGCTACAAGTTGTGACAAAAATGTACACAATAATGCAATTCAATTATTCTTCATCAAGATATCATTCATGGTTGATTTAAACTCCAATTTAAGTAATAAAGTTCACCTAACTATATTTGATTGAGCAGATACAACCATCACTCTACAACATGCTTGTACAAAGAACTATAGAAGTGATTTCATATGTAGCACGTATTAAGGAATAAGTGCAGTGCATTTGTGATATTTTATTCAAAATGAATATTTCATTATGTATGTCCTAAATTGAAGCTAAGAACCAGGTAAAATGAAGCCTCATAAGCATTCATAAATATTCTGTTGATTGATTTTTTATGCTAAAATAAAGCACGAAGCCTGCATTTCATAAAATAAATACTTCACTATGCATTTCCTAAAATGAAGCATAGACTAAAAATCCAACCTCATAAATTCAAACCGTTCATTTGAAATATTCACTGAGTATTGATGCTAAAATAAAGAATTGGTAAAGTTATTTCCTAGTAATAATAATTTAATTACACCTATCTGAAATTCATATGGCCTACAACCTGCTAAAACGAAGACTATAGGCTATTAAAATAAAGCCTAAATCAATATTTCCTTCACATAAATGTCTGAATACAAATGTTATTATTAACTTACCCGAATTATATATGAGCGTTCAAAACAAATAGGCATCTGACTATCCATCCTCAAGAACACAAACATGCCCAAGTATTTTAGGAAAATTCAAAAAATTCTCATATAGATTCATATCTCCCAAAAAAAGGATTCTAAATCAGGCTAATCAAAATTACAAGAACACATGCATGCCTAAGTAAATAGCAAACTCTGGACCTAAAAAAATCCACAAATATTTCTTTACAATGACATTGAATATGAGCATAAGAGGATCAATTTTTGGCCAAATAAACAAAAAAAAATCAATAAAAAAACAAATATTATAAAATAAGAGCTAATTCTTATACCTTGAACTGAATGAAGATTCGCAAAAACACATGATTTCTACTTCATTCCCTATAAATACAAATAAAAAAACTATAGTTAAAAGATGTTCCAATAATATTTGAACGGCTTAATGCTAAGAAATGCAGAAGTGGGGTGAAGAAGAGTACTTACAGTTAGCTAGGTTTTTGGTAAGTTGACTTAGCTTGTAAAATGTGTTTTGGAGTTTATATAGGGGTGCAATCACATTATTATAGGTTCAAAGATGGTTAAATTGGTCATGTTGCATCTTAGAGGCACAAAATGGAAGATGTTTTTATTGGATCCAAGCCCAATACTAGAATTATATAACAATAGAAATTGGGCCAGAATAGATAGTGCAACAGCTGAAGGATTATTGTTCAGGTTGAAAATTTATCATGGGTCCAAATCAAAATTTCCAAGCACCTGACCCTGCTTGATGATATAATTTTTTCCAGCCCAATCCAGATTCTCAAACATGGCCCTAGAATATTTGTTAATCATTTACTTTAATTAAATAATCATATATCCTACTATAACTCCATTATAACAAAACAACATTGACAAAATATCTACAGTTAAAAATGTCTCCTACTAACCACAACAAACCACATTAACAAGACATTACAGTTGAAAATATCTTCCAAAATACATCATATCATTTTTTTCAACGAAACATCTAAACACGTTCTTATTCTCCACATATTGCCTAATCTCATTACCCATAATAATATCCCCGAAATACTGGAAATAACACCAAGCAACCCAAATTTTTAAAGTAAGATGATTTGTCATGTTTGCTTGAGTATGTATCAAATGGCAACATTAAATCTTGAGATGAACAACAATCCTAATGGAGTTCATAGTAGGGGTTGCAACATATCTAGATATATAGGGAATGTTCTAGAAGAACCTGTATATTGTTTACGCGATTTCCAATTAAAAGTACAAAAGGGTAAGATTAATTTACACAATTTTGATAGTTTGTCATAAGTTTTTTTGTTATATGAACTTAATATGAATAATGTTATATGTAGCTTCACAATTTATCCTATTTGTTTAATGGTAAGTATTTGGTTGTGTTTTGCAATAGTCATGTATTAATAAGTTTAGTTGATAATATTCTCCATGAATTTGTTGCTTACCTAAATCTAGTGTATAATATCTTAGACTTTGTTTGGGAAATCATGAGACCAATCCCAATTTCCATGCCAAATCATCTTTGGGAGGCTTTGAACTTCCAAATTAATTTCTTTTCCTAACCCATTCCAACCTAAACCCATATAACTGATGGATTTGATACCATTAATCAAAAAATTCTAGCATGACAACATATATATACTACAAATTCTTTATCAAAATCAAAATCAAACATAATCACATCATTCCAAATATTTGGAACGATTACTCCCAAACACAATTCCATTAGATTCATCAGTTTTAAAACAACACACTCGAACATAATTTTATTTCTACAAATTCTCCAACACCATCCCACAATCACCAAATCTAAAACCATTCCATTAGAACTGCTTTGAAAATTGCTTCCAAACAGAGCCTTAGGCTTTTATGTGACATTTCTTGAGTTTGGTACCAATTTGGTTTAACAATATGTTGATTTCTATTTCAAATATTCTATATCTAGAGATGATCATAAAAATAAGTGGAAAAACTAATCCAGTGCTTGTTTAAAAAGATTATGCAGAGATATTGGATTAATTTTATTATTTCTTATTTTGTATAAACAAAAATTATTGTTTTGCTTAAAATTGAGGTTTATTTATTGTAATTTTTGAATTCCCAACTTGCTTGTGCTCTGGTGCTTCTACTTTGACAATTTTATTTTCATTCTTCAAGCTTCGTAACTGCAACAAGTCCTCTTGTTTTACATGCCATATTCATAATGCATGTATACTATCAATTCTGTAATTATTCATTTACCTAGCAACAACATAATTAGGCTGCACAATCTATTTTTTTAGCATGTTTCTGGAATCACTGAAGGAGTTGGAGTTGTATATATTGGTCCCTAGTTTATTTGGAAGTCATTATTTGATAATAATTTATTAAATGTTTGTGGTTGTAAACTTCTAGTTTGTGCAACTCTTGTTTTCAGAGTTGTTGCAATATCTTTGCCTTTGTTTGGTGTAATAGACCTAGGTGATATTGTATATATGATATGCACATGGGTTGAGAATATGTGTTAGGATATATTTATACACTTTTGTATATCAGCGTTTACTCAATTGAGATCGGCATTGAAAATGAAGATAAATATTTCCAATCAACATGGTCATTTCGGGCTTTATTCTTTTTAGGTTGCAGATTTACTCTTTTTTGGCTTTACTCTTTTTTAATCTGCAAGTACATATTTTAATTCAAGATCATAAATGAAAGTAATGAAGTTTCTTGGAAATACTTTATTATTTCAATCCTTGGCCAAACATAAAAAAACAAACAATGCACATTGTCACAATAATGGTTTGATTTAACATTGCACTAATATATTATATTCTTACTAGCATCTTAGGGGATTTTTTTCTGCAAGAGAAAAAATTAAGCATATCAAATTTTTGATACTAATTGGCATGTTTAGCCAAAACTTCCCAAACTTGATAAGCTATAGAAGTGACCTAGCAAGCTGTTTAATTCAAAGCCTTTGCCCCCTACAACCCAACAAAAGAAGGCTGCACCTCGTGGTCCAAAAAATCTATAGGCCACTAGTGCTTAATATTCTTGAATGACAACACATGGAAGTACAACATGGTTGGCATTGGTTTATAAGATTAGGCATACAAAACCATATTTGTTATTATTAGCTAGCATTTGCTATATAACTAACAATATAGAAGTGTGTACGTGAAACTATGCCCCTAAAACCACTTCTCAGATTGGAAGATATTCTATAGGATGTTGAATAGCACATTTATGTTGATAATATGTCCTTTGAACTTTTAGTAGATCAAGCCAAACTAGGTAAATTTGGTGTTGGGAAAACCAATGCACACATGGTTCTAATTGCAATGCATGTTGTCAATTATCATTTCCACATCTCATTCACTTTTAATGAATGCTTGAAGAAAGTCAAAAACTTGAAAAAAGACACAGAATGTTTAGTTGGCTGATTAACCTTATTGGGATAGAGTTCAATCCATATACCAACCAAGTCAAAGCACCTCCATTTTCATGGGACCACATTTCTAAGCTATACCAACCAAGTCAAAGCACCTCCATTTTCATTAGACCACATTTCTAAGCTATACCAAATAAGCACATACATAATCTTTGCATGATCTTCGGTGGACAAGCATATATGGAAAAGATGAATGACGATGATGTGATCAATATATCTTCTAACCATGATGAGGCAGAATATGCACCGGGTGAAGCACCTTCACCTGTTATCAACAATTCATCAGGTACCCAAAGATAGTTGTAACAACTTATTCTGGAACTAATTATTAGTCTACGCATTCGATTCTACGTCGGATGGTTTACCAATCCAAAATTCCTCTTATAAGGTGAACTGATGATAAGTGCACATGTTAACATATTTTTGTATCAAATCTTTTATACTTTTCTTGCTTTATTCTTGTTAATATTAAAGTTTATTAATTTTTGTATCAGGAAATCAATGAACAAAAATATATCAAAAATAGCCAAAATAAAACCAAAGAAAACAACATATTTCATGAGTAAGTTGGGAGATAATATTTCACTAGATTAAAGAAGCATCACAATTAGAAGAAAATTGTTATTTTTGCCTAAGTCCATCATGTATAGATAAGAATATATTCAAGAAATCACTTGGACTTTGCAAATGATTGTTGGGTTTGCATTAAATTCAAAGTAAACATATTTTCAAACTTATGTAGTTTTTGTATTTTGGGCATAACTCCATATTCAAAAGCTTTATGAAATTGAATTTTATTTTATTTAAAAGTCAAGAGATAGAACTACAATTTTACTGTTGAATGTTTAGCTCAATTCAGAATTTATTATAGTAAAAAATTCATCCAAATGTGTGTATTGAAAAGGTACTATCTATGCTAACATATTTTCTTAAATTAAGCATAACTTTCTCCCTATTGGTTGGAATTAGGTGATTTAAGTTGAAAAATGAAGCTACCAGATAAATACACAACTTTCATGTTGATTATCCAAAATTAGTTGATTTTATGGAGAAAAATGTATGATAAAATTCAGATTTGAAAAGGACATGTGAATTTAGAACATTTTTAAAGTAAATTTGGAGTGAATTTGGAGATACCAATTTAGGAACTCTTTTACTATAAATAGAGACTTTTCGATGTCATTGAAGACACACAAAAGCCCTTAGAGAAGGGAAAAAAACTTTATCATTGTCTGTCTTTAAACTAAATTTTCTAGTAGTAATGTAAGTTTTCTAGTAGTAATAGAAATACATTCTCTAGTTTTTCTTCTAGTTTTAGTCTTTTTTACTTTCATTATTTCTTTCTAAATTTCATTTAGTTGAGGAAAAAGGGTGAACCTCTTGATGGAGGAAGATGAACGATTATAAATGTGCATAATTTTCAGGTATGTTGTATTATTATTTTAATTCTTGATTAAAACTTTCCTTATTTTGTGGTGATTCTTGATTTATGATCACCAATGATACAACAAATATTTAGGTTCATTTAACTTATTGTACAGTTCTACTATACTGACTTGTAACATGAAACCTTGATTTGTTGACAAAGGTGTGCATAAATACTTAATCCCATAAATAAGTGTTGGAGTTAAAACCCTTCTTGTTTAGTGGCGATTCTTGATTTATGTATCACCAATGGCACAACAAATACTTGGAGTTCATTTAGCTTATTGTGCGATTCTACTACAACCGACTGCTAATGTGAAATCTTGATTTGTTGTAAACAAAAGTGTGAATAAATACTTAATCCTATAAACAAGTATTGGTGTTAAGAGATAATTTGCAAACAGTAAAACAATGTCATAATTATCTTAATGCATGAGCTATATGATAACATCTTTCCACTACAATCTTTATTATGTATGGATTCCCATAGTGACATTCAAAAGAGGTAAAAAGAATAAATAATCGTTCCTCTATCCAAAACTCAAGAGAAAATCTCTAATCTTCAGTATTTTTATTATTTTGATTTCTTAGTTATAAAATAAATTTTCTTTATAATCTAAATCACATTCAACCCATCTTTTAAGAAATATAAACCCAAAAACTTCAAACAACTTCCATGTGGATCGACCTTGGACTCTAAAAAAATTTATTATTTGACACAACCTCCACTTAAATATGCAACCTTATAGTTGTAACTAGTGTGAATGCGTGGAGAACTGGATGCCTTGCAAAATGTCATCACCACCATTTTCTAATAGCCACTACAACAATATATATATATATATATATATATTTGTTGTAAAATAAAGGAAATTATATATTGTGAAGTGAAGAATTTAGAGAGTAAGAAATGAAGAATAGATGAGTAAGAAATGAAGAATAGAGAGAATATTTTCTTTCTCTTGTATTCACTTGTATATTTCATTACAAATTTGTCTCTATTTATAAGCATACAAGATGAATAAATACACTAAATGATAATATAATAAATTAAAAAATGAGTTGGACATTCACATTTGATTTGACATTTACCTACTATTGATTAGACATTTTCCTACTTGATTAGATATATTCATAACATTCCCCTTTAGATATACACATGCAAAGAATATGTCTCGTTAAAACTTTACTTAAAAAAAACCTTGTGGGAAAATCTTAATGAAGGAAAAAGAGTACATCATTTTTGTGTAAATACGCATTATAAACTGCCTCAATAAAAACCTTTCTAAGAAAAAACCAACGGAATAAAACCTTGGTCAAGGAAAAGAGTACAGTATGTAAATATTTCCCCTCATTCATAAAATATCTTTATGTTGACAAATTTCAATATCATATCTCGACTTTTCAAATGATGCAGTGGGTAATGCCTTTGAAAATAGATCTACCAAATTATCACTTGAACGAATCTATTGGACATTAATATCACCATTCTTTTAGAGTTAGGTGTGAAAAAGAAATTTGGTGATATATGTTTGGTTCTATCTCATTTGATGTATTCTTCTTTAAGTTGAGCTATGCATACAACATTATCTTCATACAATGTTGTTGGAGCCATTTTGATATGTGATAGCCCACAAGTTTCTTGAATATATTGAATCATTGATCTATGCTTCATAGATTGCAAGAATTTCAGCATGGTTTGAAGAAGTAGTTGTTATAGTTTGCTTTGTTGAACGCCATGATATAACAGTACCATCGAATGTGAAGAGATATCATGTTTGAGAGCGACCTTTATTTGGATCAGACATATAACCTGTATCTGCATAACCCAGTAGTTGTGAAATTATCTATTAGAGTAGAATAACTCCATATCAATTATTCCTTTAAGATAACAAAATATGTGTTTGATTCTATTCAAATACCTTTACATTGGAGAATAACAAATTTACTGAAAATGCTATATCAGGTCGTGTGTTATTAGCAAGATACAATAGTGCACCTAAGGTACTAAGATATGGTACTTCATGACGTAATACTTTTTCATTATCTTCTTTAGATCTAAAAGGGTCTTTTTTTTCACATCAAGTGATCTAACAATTATTAGGGTATTAGGGTATTTATCTTATGTGCTTTATCTATATAAAACCACTTTAGGGCCTTCTTTATATATGCATATTGATTATCTGCTAAATACTCGATCTGCAGGCCGAGTCTCAATATCTTTCATCTCAAATTCTTTCTTTAAATAGTTCACTTTTAAAATTTCATAAAAAGTTCCAATGAAGTTCAATTCATCAATAATTATAACAAATCTAGATTTTGATCTCTTTATAAAATAATTGGGCAAATGGGACATTCTATTAATAAATAGTCACTGAGTTGTCTGTAACTCATTAGTCCAGATTACTTCAATCCATACAAAGTCTTGAATTAAATGTATTTCTCTAAAAATTGAATTACATGTTTCAGGCATTTTAAATCCTTCAAAAATATTCATATAAATACTACTATCAAGTGAGTCATATGATTACATTCATAAGATACATAATTTTACGAATTATCAGACTAATAAGAAATCTTAATGTTTACATCCACCATAAGAGAATATGTCTATTTATAATTAATAATTGGTCTTTGTGAAAAAAAATTGTGCAGTGAGTTGTGCTTTATTATTTTCATTTTATTTTTGCACAAAGAATCATTTGTACCTCACTGATTTTATATCATTTTATGTTTGGACTACGGGTTCAAATACCTCATATTTTATGACTGAGTTTAATTTAGCCTGAACTGCATCTTTCATTTTATCCAATCATTTCTATGCCGACATTCTTCAACTATCCTTGGTTCATGAACCTCATTTTTTGTTATAACATCAAGTGCTATTTTATATGTAAAACTATTGTCGACAACTATTTCTTTGGTTTCATCCTTTTCTAGTATTGATATAATTTATTGAGATTTTAATATTTTTCATTATTTTTAGGTACTTGAACCTCTTTTGAGGTTTTAATTATGTCTACCATTTCTACTCGAATATTTGCATCCTTTATAGGGTCATTTTGATTACTAGCTTCTTTTCTTTTTCGAGGGCTTTTTTATTTTTTGAACCGATTGGTTTACCACGCTTCAAGCATGTGTTAGACTCATTAGAAATAGATAGTTCTGCTGGGACATTAGCTAGTATATATGACTTTGTCATTTTCTTTAAGTCAAAAAATACATCAACTAATTGGTTGACTATATTTTGCAAATAAATTATTCTTTGAACTTCAAGTTCATATTGATTTGTGCATTCTTTTTCTAATTTTTTCTTTTCTCACCCTAAGGTTGGGAAACTATCGTATTAAAATGATAGTTGGCAAATCGTGCCATAAAAATATCACCTGTAAGAGTTTCAAAATACTTAATAATTGAAGGTGATTCCTATCCAACATATATTCCCAACCTTCTTTATGGACCCATCTTAGTGTGTTGTGGTGGAACAATTGGAACATATTGTTAGAGTAGTGCCCAGCGTGCCAATTATTCTGGCCGTTCTTATACTCTTGCGAATCATTCTTATTTTTATGAATATCATTTAAATGGCAATCTTTATCTTAAATTTATCATAAAAATTAGATAAAGTTCTTAGATTGCACATAGTTATGGGGTATGGTTACGCATATGATGGTCATCGTGGAATATGCCTCTAAGCCTGTGATCTTAAAACGTTTCAAGTTAAAGATCAATGAGATGAGACATCATTGATCCCACTGAGACTTGCGCATATGATGCAGGCTCAAAAGGAAGATGCTTCGTTCTATAGGTATTGGTGTGGAGACACTAGTGCATGTATGTGAGTGCTTGCTGAGAACAAGTATACTGAACAACCTCACCTGAAAATTCTCAATTGGAAATATTCTATTGTCGAATGGGAATTTTCTCGTTACAATAGTGGAAAAATTAGTTCTTGGACTTGAGGCACCATGGTAACCTGTGCATGACATGTTGTACTTTGATGTATTTCCTGATTGCATGACAATCATAAGGGATTTATATTGGGTGTAATATTTTCATGTATGGAGATTAATGAGTAGCCAACAAAGGATCTGTCACCTATCTAGATGAATAGGTAAATCTCCTATGTATTCCACTGTACTTGACTCTAAAATTCTTGGCCAATGTTGGATGAAATTAGACGTGAGGTTTTCTAATTATTCATCATCGAGTCAAGCTACTAGGAATGGAAACATAGTTATTGAGTTAATAGGATTTCGACTCAATATCCATGCCCTAAGCTCAATCGGGAGATTAAATGACAGAAGGACCGTACTTGCATGGTATTCGTAATTGAAATAGGTTCGCACATTCACCTTAATCTAGAAGTCATGATGCATTGCTAGATACTTCCCATGTCCTGTGGGTTCTTAGAATTAATGAGTTAATTTCAAGAAAATTAATTAATTAAATTAATTAATTAGAATAATTAATTATTCGACTAAGTTATAAGAATTGTGAGCCCACGGCTAGTTTAAAGTGAACCTAAGGGATCACATACAAAACTTGGACAAGTTCATTTCTAGCCTAAAAATTAATTCAAGTGTTGGATTAAATTAATTAATGTGATTAATTAATGGGGGTTAAATTAATTCAAGTGTGGAATTAATTCAATTAATTAATTGGATTAAGGAGTCCAATTTGAATATTTAAATAATTGATTGGATCAATTAATTAAAATGGGCCTAATTAATTAAATAAATTAATTTAATTGATTGGATCATTTAAAGTAGAGCCTAATTAATTACTTAGGCCTAGGCCCATTAGGTATGGGCTTGTAGGAAGCCCATTAGGAAATTGGATTGAGAATCCAATTCCTAGAGGAAGTTGAATTGAGAATTTAATTTCTAAGAGGGAAAGTCCTTATGGGATAAGGAAACTTACCAAAAGAGTTGGAGATAAGAAAGGAAGAAGAGTCCTATATAGAAAGAACTTGTGATAGTCTTGATTGACAATCTTCTTGGATATTTTTTATGGGGATTTTAATTGCAGATTTTAGTGAAAAAAAAATAGTTTTCTTTCATCCCCAAAAATTCGTCTCTCATTTTTCCTTTCAATCTCCAAAAGTTCACCAACATTTTATCTAGTTTAATTCTTGATTTAATTGTTGAATTTAGAATTAAATTAAACACCTAAAACACTAATTGTTAGTGTGTTCTTGTTTCTAACAAAATCGTTCTGGGATAAAATTATCAAATCGAAAACTACTAGCACAGGATTCGGTTGCGAGTGGGCATCCAAGGTGTGGATACTGTTAGATGGATAACATTTGGGATCCTATAAGCGAATCAAATTTCAATCAAAGGGGTTTTGAATTGAAGAATATGGAGATATTTTCATGCAGGGATAACGATTTGAATCGTTTCAATTCCTACATCAGCCGGAGTACAAATCAAGGTAAGTATTTGTGAAACTTTCTTACTTTAACTATCATAAAAATGTACAACTGAGTAATCGCGAAAGGGTTCCGGGATTCGTTTTAATTACATGTGATGTAATGTATATTTATATTTTTGAAAATTTTTAAATTTCGCTGTGTATACGTTTACCGGGATCGCGCGAATCTAATACATATATAATACAAACAAAAATTCTTAGATGGGAATTATTAAGCTCCTAACCAAAAGTTAATTATAATATGGAGTACTTATGAAATAATGTTGGCCTAATGCGAACAAGTGCTAGTGCATTCAAAATTGCATGTCCCCAAGTAAAGATTGAGAGTTTTGCACTCACAAGTACTGGTCTAGCAATCAACTGGAGATATTTAATAAATGATTCTGCTAAACTATTTTGTGCATGTACATGAGCAATAGGATATTTAATAATTATCTCAACTGCCATACAATAATCATTAAATATTTGTGATGCAAATTCACCAGAATTATCAAGACAATAGTCTTTATTATATATTTTGAAAATTAGGCTCGCAAATATATTATTTGAGCAATTAATCTTGAAAATGCCAAATTGCAAGTAGATAACAGGTAAACATGGGACTATCTAATAAATGCATCTAATAATATCATAAAATACCTAAATGGCCCATATATATTTTCATGAATACGTTTAAAAAATGCGAAGTATTCAATATTAACTTTAATTTTTGATGGTTTAACAACCAATTTTATTGTGAGCATGCTGCACATGAGAATTCATTAAACTGAAGAATTTTCTGAGTCTTTAATACGTATCATTTGAATTCTCAATAATTCTTCGCATCATAATTGATCTGGTATAGCCCAATTGGTCATGCCAAACAATAAAAGTTCTTATATTAGTAAACTTCTAGTTTACTATTGTATTTATCTCAATTGTATCAATATTTTTTTTAAAGAGTACTTATTCCATTTCAATCAAATGAACCTAAAGATGAAATGGGAAAAATATCAAACTATAACTAGTGGAAATGAAAATAAGGATAACCATGCCTCTCAAGCCTAGGTAGTCGAAAGATAAGAAACATAATATTTTATATATTTTTCTCTTTAGATAATAGATGTAATATAGAGATATTCTATATTTGCTTCATTAATAGTCTCAATATGATAGCCGTTTTGGCATACATATTTAAAACTTACCAGGTTTCTCTATGATTTAAAAGAAGCAAGGCACTTTAATAGTCAATTTTGTCACTGAAGACAATATAATGTTAACTCTTTCAGAGCCTTCAATAAGGGTTGCAGTGACTCATATTGTATTAATATTGGCTTTCTTTATTGTCAAATTCAAGAAATATATTTATTTATAAAATGTGTCATGCACTATTCACTAAGCAAATACCTTTATCATTGATATATGAATCAATAAAATGATAAGAACTATCCAATTTTCTTTTATTAAGGAAAGAAAATACATATCATAATATAAAAACTTCAAATATGAAAGAAAGAAATCATACTTAACTCAAGAGAACATCATAAATTAATCACATACGATTTATGATAGATTAAATCATATCATTAAAAGAGTCATTGATTTGATCCATTCACTCAAAGAGACATGTGACATCTAATTGTGTAATATCCAATTTTATCATCATGAGTGCCATCATCATCATCATGATATGTCAAGTTTGTCTTTATGTTTTTTCATTTATACTTTTAAAAAACTTGATAAAAATCAATCAATTATTATTACATTCACTTCAGAGAATATAGTAGAACAATTTGGATAAGATTCTTGATTTTTCTTCAAAAGCTCATTATTTTTCTTGGCCATAAGAAGATGTGCGATTGATCCAGAATATTTCGTAGAATTTCACTCTTGATATTGCTACTTCTGGAGCGTATACGAGGCATGAACATATTTTATCTTCTTTAATGATTTTATTTTTCTCCACATAATATCATTAAAATAGAAAAAAAAAATATTTCCATGTATAAAGTTCTTAAAATATAAAATGTAGATTATATTGATCATCTCAATTGAAGTGATATTAAGATAATTTTCTTTAATAAAATGTATTTTATTGAATTATAAATCATAGCAATCTTATAAGAATACCATATGAGTTATTGTTGGCAAAGAAGATCCTAAGTGTGGCTATGATGAACTTAAATTAGATTATTTATAAATTAAATAAGTCTAGATATTACCTTCGAAAACCTTAATTATCATTTAAATTTAATGTGTGTTTATGTATATAAGGAATAATTAACAAAAATTTATCTAGACAGATATATCATAAGCAAAAAATAATAAAAACTTAATTAATCAAATATCTTAAAAAATTGATTGTCTATGGAATTATATGTTATTAAGAATTTTATTAAGTTGTCTAGACACGCTTTTTATTTTATTGTACAAATACACATATTTGATTTGAAGGCCACCACCTATTGGTGGAGTTTAATCAAGCCCACTGGAAAAAAAAAAATCAAGGAAAAACAAGACATGTGATCTCACCTTGTGAACAAAAGAATAAAAGCAAATATATAAATAAATAATTTTTTTTAGTTCTATCATGCCAAATGCTCATTAATAAACGTAATTATTCATATAATTCTTTTGTTACAGTTATTTATCAAAAAACCACCTATCAAATGAAAGAAGAAGATAATAATCACATGAAGACAACAATCTTCTTGAAAACTTCTACATGAATTCAATCAAAGAGAGAAGTATAAAATTATTTATAATGCAATATAATATTATCTTAATCACATACAAATTCTATATTAATTTAGTTGTGACAGTAATGTGGTAGGAGAAAATTAACATTTTCATTAAGTACTAACATCTTCATCATCTACTTCCCATGCATTTAGCAATGAATTTGCTATAATTACGTAACAAATTAGTTAATCATTATAGATGGAAAAAATATGCTTAAAAATTGATTTAGTTCATATAATCATAATTTCAGTTAATTAAAAAGTTTTAGTCATGGTTAATTATTGAATTGATTGACGAGTAGTAATATGCATATAAGAAAATTAGTTTAACTTATCCTACTTACTGTTAATGAGTAACTACACACATTTATACATACGTATATATATATATATATTCATTTACTTTAGAAAAATCAAATAAATAATTTACTTTTCTTAAACAAAATAGTTGAAATAAATCAAATTAGTATTTAATTAAGCTTTAATCTTGATTATATACATAATATTTATAACAATCATAACATATATATATTTATATACACATGTTCATCTAATCATCCTAATTTTAATTCATATGTAACATTTATAACAATCATGACACACATATATATACATAATATAATGAATTTGTAGAGAAATATTACATAATAATATTATCTTGACTAGAATTTTAAAATATGCAATCGTTTTGATAATGTGTTGCAAAATAAATGAAATTATATATTGTGAAGTGAATAATATAAAGAGTAAGAAATGAACAATTGATAAGTAAAAAATGAATAATAGAGAAAATATTTTATTTTATTTTTGTATTTATTATATATTTCATTACAAATTTATCTCTATTTATAAACATATAAGATGAATAAATACACCATATAATAATATGATAAATTAAAAAATAAATTAAATATTTTTGATTTGATATTTATTTATTATTGATTTGATATTTTTCTATTTAATTAAATGTATATTCATAACAATATAAGAATACTTTTTTTGGGATGCTTTTTGGTATATGCCTCAATAATAAGAGAATGAGACACTTTTAAACTGTGTCCCAATAATTAGACTTCTTGAGGCACTTAATTACCTCAAACTGATTTTTTTCACTTTAGTGGCTAATATTTTCTTTCCCCAGCCTTTTGCTTTCTTTTCACTTCAAACACACGTCTTGCTTTCAAACAGAAGCATGAGGCTTCATCTCTATTTAGGAAGCTCGGATTGTTCATTCTTGTAAAAAACTCTCACAAGGTATAAATCATCTCTCTCTCTCTTCTTTTAATTTCAATTTTCTTTCAGTCTCTTCAAACCTAAGTGTAATACAAATTTTTCATTGTCTGCAAATTAATAAACAAAAAAAATTGTATAAATCGAATTTTATTGAATTGAAATAATAAAATAATTACAATCTTTATAATTCCTTTGATTCTTCTCTTCAAGAATAAGAAATTTTGGGATTTGAACTTTTTGAGGTGCAATCATTGATTTAATCTCCTCCAAAATGAATTTCGTCCTTCAATAACATTAATTCGAAAGTTTAGTATCTTAATATCAAATCAAATATTAGAATTTAAAAAAAATTGACTTTGAAAATTAACAACTGATAAAATTGACCATTTGATCTCTTCCAATATGGATTTAATTTTCAATAACTATAATTTGAGGATTTAATAACTTAATATTGAATTAAACACTATTATTTGGATGGATTCCGCGATGAATGCCTTGAACACCGTGGACCTCCTTGTGTGATTTATTATAAAGTATGTAAGTTGTGTTGTGTGATTTTGTGTAAAGGATCGCCACATGTCACCACTCTAAGCAAAAGAATCAATTTTGTTGCACGGATGGGATCTAGGCGCCCTGTTTTAACACCTAGGCACCCTTTGCTATATTTTTGGAGCCTAAATGCCATGTTTTAGCACCTAGGCGCCATGCTCTCTATTTTCTTTGGTGTCTAGGCACCCTGTTTTGGCGCCTAAGTGCCATTGCTAATATTTTTGTTCCTTTAGTTCAGTGTTCTGACACTATTTAACTCTTTTCAACTGATTTTTGATCTCTTTTTAGGATAAATTGGATTTTAGTGTTTCATAACAATTGTATTCCCATTTGTCAGCTTTCTTTAACTGCTTAAATCAGATTAATATCACATTTGTAGAGAAAGTTATGCCAAAAATACAAAGACTGTCATATTTAGAAGTTTCAGTGTACTTTTGACTTTTTAACTGAATGTTTCTATTTAAAATCAATTGAATTAAGATAAATTGCCAACATAAAATTTTTATATATATTCCTTATCTTTCCAATGAGCTAGGAATCAAGTCAATAGGACTTTGGATAAAAAATTTAAGCCCAATATACAAACATTGTCACAATGGCACTTTGTCAATAAAATTTGGCCCAAAAATGCTTGTTTGAACTTCGTTTTGGCTCATTTCGATCTCTTTATTTCCAAACTCTTATAACACACAAAACATTAATAAAAACCTATTATTAATAATAACAAAGCAAGAATATATAGAGGAATTAATATAAAATATGTAAAAATATGTATTTATCACGACACTTATGCTAAGCATCCCTAAAAACTTAAAACTTATAAGTGTCCCAATATGTTCCATATTGGGGCACTTTTTTTAGCCCCAATAAAGATTTTTTTATTGTAGTGAGCAAACTAAGTTTTGAACATCATAGTTTATCGTCTTCACATTTCTTCGATAAAGTTTTATTGAAGCACATGTGCATGGGGTTGCTACATCAAGACAAGAAATCTACTTGTGGAATGGTTGAATATTTGTGTTTATTGCAAGTTTCTTGTAGTGGGAATTTATGGTTTATGTGTTACTCCTACATTATGTTTAGGTAAATGGTCTCTGGTAGCACATTCTACAACTTTAAGTTTGCAAATCCAAGTGCAAGTTGAATTAAGTAATAAATTTCTTCTAAGTCTAAGGTCAATTCACAGAAAAGTTGTTTGAATAATTCAAGTTTATATTTCTAAAAAAAATGGATTTATGTGAATCAAAATATATGAACAATTAATGTATGATGTAACTAAAAAAAATCAAAGTAATAAAAGTATTGAGGATTAGGGATCCACTTTTGAGTTTTTGATAGAAAAACAGTTATTTATTCTTTTATTTTTATTAATTGCCACTATTAAAAAGAAAAAGAATATATAGAAAGTTGCCTTTTACTGGACGTGGTGGACCTTGTGGTAAGAGCTTTGGTTAACAAGGCTATAACCCTTAACAACAATGAAAAAAATAAATTCATATAATGTGATGAAAAATCAAGCTAGAAAAAAATGATGTTGTCTACTAGCATTTTAATTATATTTATATTAATGTAAGATTTAAAAAAAAAAAAAATCATGCAAACACCCACTCGCACATACTGGGATCGAATCTTTAACCTTCAACATAAAGGTAGGATGCAGTATCACTAAACTAGTTAATGATATATTTTCATATATGAATATTTGTAGCATGCGATTCATTCATTTTTTATTCCTTTAATTGGTGTCAACATAATAATGGTTGATAATTTTCTCAATTAATAAGAGAGTCGCTTAATATGACAAAACCCTATTTATGTCACATATGAGGAATTTTTTTGCCATAGGTTTTAAGCAAATCTTTTACAATAATTTCCAACATAAATGGAGTAAATACCCAAAATTTTTGTAACATCAAATTTCTAGCACACTAAATGGGACTTGTTTCTCCTCCTATCTTTAGGAAATAAAAAGAAAAAATTACATATGAGAACTACTTTTCAAAAAAATGACCATTTATTACTTTTTACTAATGTGAAATAGCTTTTTGGGTTAGTCAACTTGAATTGCAGGAGTGAGATCCTATGGTCAAAGTTTGTATTTGTGATCCATAAGCACAAGTAATAGCGGAAACATGGCAAGATGTACTGCAACTCCATGGTCACTTGCAACACGATCCAAGTAAAGTGACCAAAGGTCAATGTTGTAGGGTCAAGAAGCCTTTGATACAAAACTACTATGACCCAAAAGATGGTCTTCGCAAGCCCAAAAAGAATAGGGTTCGACAAAATTGAAAATAGGGTGACAAGTCAAAGATTTTAATATTCGTGAGGATTATTGAAAACCGCCAAGACTTGGGAAAGATGGGTTCTCCGCTTTAGGGATTCTAACTCCTCTAGGTCTTTAGCCTTAAAGCATTAAGCCCAACAAGCACTAATCCTAAGATGGGCAATGAATTCTAAGCCCAGAGGTTCTAGGGACCATGTCGTGAGACTTAAGCTATATGGGTCCATAGCACAAAAAGAGACCCCGACGCAATATAAGGAGAGAGAGGATAAATCTTCAACCTAGGGAACTAAATCCTTCAAAAATAAAAAATGTAGCCTTCCAACTAGGAACTATGTATTAATTGCTTCAATTCATTTGCAAAAATCTTTTTCAATTCCTTTTGATTTACTATGGTATTGATAGCAATAGTTGTTTTTCCAGTATGTCAATCCCCAAATATAAGTTCTTATTGACCATGACTTATAGAAACTAGGCTATTTGATTCTATTTTCCCTTTTCCTTCAAGAAAGACAGATCAAAAAATTCTCAATTATGGTTTGGATTACAATCGTATCCATTATACTAAGTTATTCAGTAATTCCTTTTAGCCATCGATTTACTCTAATTGATCTTAATATTGATTTAAATTTCTTCGGTACAAAATAAGAAACAATCTCTCCAAACTAATAAAGTAATCATCTGTTCAAATCTATATCAAGTTAACCTCATTAAAAGAATCAAATTCCCAATATTAGTAGCTTTTTCCTTAAACTAATATGGTGTTCCTTCTTCCCCATATTAGCAAAGTAAAAAGAAAAGCAAAGTAAATATTAAATTTTATTTCATTTCGACAGCATCACATCATGCACAATGTAGAATTCCTAGATTTTTAGAATGATCAGATATATGAAAGGGTGCTTAGGAAAGGCAAATAGACAGACAATTAATGAAGAAATACGTTATAATTCACTAATAATTTAATTTTAACAAAGATAATGACATAATTATTGTAAAATTGTCAAATTAGGGCACGCAGGCGATTCACAAATCTTGTAAAATTGGCAGCAGGTGCGTGCTACATTGAGTATCCCATCAATCAAATGTGCTTACTTTGAACCAACATGAGTTTCGAGTGCATAGGCTCAACTTATGGAATAAGCACTATTATTTCTTGATTACTATTTTACTATTATGAAATAAAATTAATTGGAAAGAAGTCAATGTCGTGAATATTTTAAATTTTAATAAAAATAAATTTCATGCAAAGTAAAAATTATGTTGACGCAAATAAATCACAAGAATGCATATTATTTATAATAATTTTAAAAACATACGAACTATTAAAAATAAAACAACTCGCCTGTAGGAGTCGCGTCAGTTGACGCTATCCTAAGATCATAATGGTCTCCCCTCCGTGTAGGTACTGGCGACTCACCACCACCCCAAGATAAAAATCTAAGAAAACCACTGTCGGTGTATCCTATTGTGAGCACGATCACAAAAAGACTAACGAACAAAACCTTATCACGTTGCCTAAGATAATATAGAAAATAATATATAAAATATAAAAAGTGTAAGAATAGTTGTGTGTAATTCTACCTAGACCCTAAGACACCTATTTATAGTGCTAGGATTAAATATGAAACAACAAAAGATTAAATTCAAAATAATTGTGTTAAATAGGGTGTTACAAAAGTTAATAGGAAGTTACAAAATTTATTTATTTATTATGAAACTAATGAAGAGTAAATTTGATTTTGAAGTTTTAAAACTTCAAATTGACAATTTCCACAAGATTTAAAACTTCAAATTATATATATGAGAAAATATAATAGGACAACTGGATACTATGCAATGGGTATAGGAGCCTTTCGTGTTTGAGCCTACACTTAGTGTTGATGATTTCCATTTAAGGAACCATAATGGACTACACCTTGAATTAGGTCCTTTAGCCAAACTTTAATACATCACACACACACATTATCGACATCGATCTTTGTTCAAAATAGGTTAGCGTTGTTAATGGTCGTGCACTCTGATCTTGATTCTCATGAGAGTTTCTAGAGTCAGCCCAAACTCATAGCCACGGTCTCATGGTAACTCTCATTTAGGTAAAACCTCCAAGGATACATGTGACCTATACCCCATAGAATTCTCGTCTTGGTCTTATTAAGGGTCAAGGCCCAACCTAAAATCACACTATAAAGCACTATCACCATAAGGATGAGAAGAAGATTCTTTTATCAGAAGTAGTGCTAAATGAGTCATGCATTATATGTTGTTTCTACCCATTGAACATTTTCATGGGGTCTTCAATCACAAATGTTGGGTTACTCCAGAAGGTGACTCCCTTATGGGCTTATGCCCATCCCCCTCGATGATTCAAATACATCCTTATTGGGTAGACCTTTGTTAAAATTATCTACCAAGTTTTTTTCAAGACTTCACAAAATTAATAGATACCACATTTCTCTTCAATAAAGACTTCACACTTTTGTATCTTGCTTGTAAGTGTCTACTCATTTTCTTATTAGAATGTGTCTGTTTCCCAAAATCACTCACAATCTTACAATCACAATGCCTAGAAATAGTAGGTAACGGTTTATATATTAGTGGGATATCAAGTAATAAATCTCTCAATAATTCGTCAGTTGTACAAGTTGTATCTAAAGCTATTAACTCAGCTTCCACAGTAGTTCAAGATATAACAGTTTGTTCCTTAGATCCCTAAGTTATTGTTGCTCTATCCAACATAAAAACAAATCTACTAGTAGACTTAATTTCAAAGCTATTAGTAATCCAATTAGCACTATATCTTTCAAGTACATTTGGAAAATCTTTATAACATAAAGAATAATTTAGAGTTCTCGAAGATACTTAATAACTCTTTCTAAAGCATTCCAATGATCCTTACTAGAATTATGAGTACATCTACTAAGTCGTCCAACTGCATAAGAAATATCAAGTCGAGTCCTATTGGTGAAATATAATAATAATCCATTAATTTGAGAATATTTCAATTGAGATATACGTTCACCCAAATTTTTGTGTAAATGTACATTTGGATCATAAGGAGTAGAAACTGACTTACAATCATAATAATTGAATTTCCTCCAAAACTTTCAATAGAATCATATTAGTTTAAAAAAATATCTTATTTAGTTTTACTAATCTTAATACCCAAGATTATATGAGTTTCTCCTATTTTTTTCATTTCAAATTTATTAGACAAATAACTTTTTACTTTTTCAATAAAGTCCAAATTAGACCCAAAAATTAATATATCATCCACATACAAATATAATATCACATATTCGCCTTTTTTCTCCTTGCAATAAATACATTTATTGTATTCATTTGATCTAAATTTATAACCTTGTATAACTTCATTAAATTCTTCATGCCACAGTTTGGGAGATTGCTTCAAATCATATAAAGATTTCACTAACTTACATACCTTATGTTCTTGTCCTTAAATCTTAAAACCTTCAGGCTATTCCATATAAATTTCTTCATTTAACTCTCCATTTAGTCTTAACATCTATTTGATGTATCATTAACTTATGTATAGATGTTAAAGCCAATAAAATCATAATACTTGAAATACTAGCAACACGAGAATAAGTATCAAAGTAATCTATTCCATCTTGTTGTGTAAATCATTTCGCTACTAATCTTGCTTTGTACTTATCTATTGAGCCATTAGTTTTTAACTTCTTTTAAAAATTTATTTATATCCTACTAGTTTACTACATGGAAGTAGATCAGATAAAACCTAAGTATTATTTTGAACAATAGAATTATATTCATCATTGACAGTTTCTTTCTAAAAAGGTGCATCTATATAAGATATTGTTTCACCATAAGTTTGTGGATCTCCTTCAACTAAAAATGTAATAAAATCATCTCCAAAATTCTTTTTGACCTTAGTTCTCTTACTTCTCCTCAATTTCATAGATTATCCTTTTCTATTTTCTAAAATTACACTAGTAGATGATTCACCTTTAGAAGATTCAAGTTTGGACATACATGGCTTATATGAAATTCTAGTTTTATATAAAAAAAATGTCATCAAAATATGTAGCATCTCTATCCTCAATAACTGTATTATTAAAAATTTCACTAATTTCATAATTAACCACTAAAAATCTATTTGCTATGCTATTTTGAGCATATCTAAATAAAAAATAACATCTATAGTTTTAGGACCTATTTTCTTCCTCTTAAACTCAGGTATAATTACTTTTGCTAAACACCCCAACAGTTTAAGAAATTTTTGTCTTGGAGCCCACTTTTTCCAAAGGGATTTTATCGTTGTCTCTAACAAAAAATAAAACAGCTTATTACCTCTAGGTGTAACTTTTTTTTTCATTGTTATTCCTTTTATCATCGACTAAATTGACCTTAACCTTCATCTCTTATTTTTTAACATTCATCCTATGTTGTTCATCTATCTTTAACAACTTAAAAACTCGAGTCAAAGACAAAGTCCATTATTGATATCTTAGACCCCTAGCAAAATTAGACTAAGATAGTGGGAGTTTATTAATTAAATATGAAACTTTATATTTTTCACTAAACTTTGACCCACTATCTTCTAGAGACCTTAACAAATCTTGAAATTCATGAATTTGTTCATTAATGGATTTTCCATCAACCATGGTATAATTTGTAAAAGTAGATGCATAAAATATTTCTATTCCCGCATTATTAATTCCATATTCAGCTTCTAAGGTATGAAACACATCATAAAGCCTTTCCTACAAGGCACTGAGGATACAATTATGACAATGGTAATCTATTTGTGCAATTGTATGCCAAGAATTTGACTTAATATTTTCATCTATGACAGAAACAAACCTAAGTACAATTAACCAATATCTCATTTAGTTTTGCCATCTCTTGAAATTTAGCTCATTAAACTTATCGGGCTTAACACTACTACCGTCTTCATGAGAT
Source organism: Paulownia fortunei (assembly GCA_019321725.1). Taxonomy (NCBI): domain Eukaryota; kingdom Viridiplantae; phylum Streptophyta; class Magnoliopsida; order Lamiales; family Paulowniaceae; genus Paulownia; species Paulownia fortunei. Next base: position 8,089,622 of record CM033123.1, read on the forward strand.
GACAATTTTTTTTAATTATAGTTAGCTAGGGATTAATTAGACAAAGAAAGGATAAGGAGCAAAATTTAACTGTAGAAGTCAATAGTGATAATATTCAATAATATAAAATCAATTTTGCAGCAAATAACATATATAATCAAAGAAAATAATTTTTTAATAAAAAATTTCAGGCTTTTGTAACATGTAATTCTTTTGATAGTCCACTTTAAAGTGCAATTAATATAAATATGAAATCTTCTAATTACAATTAAAATGCACAATATGTAAAATCAGTTAATGATTAATGAAATAGTTTATCCTTTTACAAATGTAATCAATTTCAAATTAATATAATATGCAAAAAATAAAATAATGATTAATCAAATATGACAAATACATCACAATCTTAAATTGTTGTGAATATTTTAAATTTTAATTAAAATAATTTTCATACAAATAAAACTTACATTGATGCAAATAAATCATAAGAATGCATATTATTTATAATAATTTTTTTAAAAAATAAAATATTAAAAATAAAATAACTGGCATGTAGGAATCACACCACTTGACTCTACCCTAAAATCGTGATGGCCTCCACTCTGTGTAGGTATTGACGGCTCACTTCTACCCCAAGATAAAGCTCAAGAAAATTGCGATCTGTGTCTTCTATTATGAACATGATCATAAGAAAACTAACAAACAAAACCTTATCACGTTGTCCAAAGTAATAAGTAGTTAAAAGATATAATTAGTATAAAAAAGAAAAGGTAGAAAAATGAGATTTGTGAGTACATAGGGGAAAGGAAATCACATATCAAATTTGTCAGAGGACATCGATTTGTCTGATGTACGTCATCAATTAGTAGAAGAATGTGGACATAAATTTTTGTTGTATTTATCAATATTTAATATCTTCATTCAATTGAATTTTAAGTGCAGAATTTGTGATGAATGACTTGAATCAATACGAGTTTCGGGTGCATAGCTTCAACTTATGGAATAAGCTCTACCATTTCTTGATTGTTATTATACGATTTTGAAACACAATTAAACGTAGACGGGTCCACGCATTGGAAAAAAAATCAGATAATTGAAAAGAAGTTAATGATTTTAAAACAAAAGATAGAAAGATATGGTTAGAATAAAAAAGAGGAGACAAAAATGAAAATTGTAAGGACATATGTGGAGGGAAATCAATTGACGTACCAAATTTGTAAGAGGTCATCCATTTGTCAGTGTTCCTCATCAATTATTAAAAGATTGTAGATATAGACATTTGCTCTATTAATTAGTATTTAACCTCCCTATTCAATTAACTTAAAGTGGGGAATTGGTTTAATTAACCTTACTAATCCAAATTATCACATCTCATCTTCAAAAACTTATTTATACAAATATTTGAATATTCGACCAAATGAACCCGTTATTTGTGCTTTTGAATTTTTTTTTTTCTTCCTCAATTTCAATATTTTATAACCTTTTAATTCATTTTCACCCCAATTTTTTCGTTGGAAGCATAATAGACCCCCCTACTTATTTCAAATCTCAGATCCCCCCACCCCAGGGACACAAGAACAAATAAAAAAAAGAAAAAGAAAAAGAAAAAAGTACGACCCACTGCAGAGTTAACTTTATCTCCTTCCTGCGCTTCCCCGCACTGTATTTCATAATTAGGTCAAAATTTCACTTGAAATTAGGGTTCGGCCATTCGTGAAAAATTGCCCAATACATGGCCGATCGGAACAATAATAGCACTAACAACAACAATCCGGCTGCGGCGCCGGCACCCAAGCCGATATGGATGAAGCAAGCAGAGGAGGCCAAGCTGAAGAGCGAAGCCGAGAAGGCCGCCGCGGCCAAAGCAGCATTCGAAGCCACCTTCAACAAATCCCAACCCCAACAGCCGCAATCCCCTTCCGCCGCGTCATCCTCTTCCTCGGACTCCGACGATGATGAGAGATCGTCTGAGAGAGAACGCTCCGTGGGGCCTGTGGACCCCTCGAGGTGCACAGCACAAGGCGCAGGGATTGCTGGCGGGACGGCGTGCGTGGGAGCCACGTTTACAGTGGTGACGAAGGACGCAGAGGGGAGGAAGGTGGTCCGCGGTGGGGCTCAAGTGAGGGTTCGTGTGGCGCCGGGTGTGGGAGTTGGGGGAAATGAGCAGGACGGGATAGTGAAGGATATGGGGGATGGAAGCTATAGTGTGACTTATGTGGTGCCTAAGAGAGGAAATTATATGGTGAATGTGGAGTGCAATGGGAAGCCTATTATGGGAAGTCCATTCCCTGTTTTCTTTAGCTCAGGTGAAATGCTCTTTCACATTGTAGAAGTAAATAGTTGTCCCTTTCTGTGTGCATAAGCGGCCTCCGCGTGTCTGTGTTTATGTCTTAGTGTGGTGCTATTTTTCTAATTGATTAGCAAAGATGACCAATAATACTCCCATATAGACACAGACGTTGATTATGTTTCTATATAATCTTTGTTTGCAAAATGGTGGATCCTGCCTGTGAGTGGGGTGAATCAATGCCTAATGCGTTATTAATGCGTGATTGTGATGTATGTATGTATGAATGTTTAGTTAAGTGCATGTAGTGGGTCCTAGATGACATTATCATGTACACTTGTTGAGTAGTGTGTAGTTTTGATAATCTTAAGAATAGGTGGATCATAATTTATGTAAGGAGAAGGGTATAATTTTCTATCAGTGTGCCATTGGTGCTCCAGAATTACTTCAGGGACTTTGTATCCACCTACTAGAAGTACCTCCTTTTGGAGCACCTGAAGTAAATTTTGGAGCCCCAATATCAGCAGCATTGCATAAATGTATGTGCATATATATCTGTTGCATATTGATCTATTTGTTTTCGTCAGAATATGGTGCTGTGGTTCAAATTGATTAGCACAGATAACAATAATGCATGTGGAAAGACACAGACTAGTTTGTTTTAGTGTAGTGATTGTTTGTTCATTGGAGCAATGGTGGTGACTGTTTAGAAGGTTGTCAGTGGCAACTTCTTAGCCCACACGTATGCATGTGGTGGGGTGAATCAGCTCATGATGCATTGATTGTATGTTAGATGCAAATGTAGCTGATCCCTTGTGATATTGCTGTGGGTTTGTTTAGTTATACTGCAGTATGGGCAACTGTTTAGAAGGTTGTCAGTGGCAACTTCTTAGCCTACATGTATGCATGTGGTGGGGTGAATCAGCTCATGATGCATTGATTGTATGTTAGTTGCAAATGTAGCTGATCCCTTGTGATATTTCTGTGTGGGTTTGTTTAGTAATTCTGCAGTATGGGCAACTGTTTAGAAGGTCGTCAGTGGAAAAATGCATGGGGTTGGGTGAATCAACTCAAGATGCATTTGTTGTATTTTAGATTCAAATATTGCTGATCCCAGATGATATTGCAGTGTGGGTTTGTTTATTGATGTCTGGTTTTGGTAGTTTATAAAAATCGGTGGGTTGAAATTGAAATTTAAGATTTAACTAAACAGGGTTTGAGTGTTTTTGGTTGAACTATGGAAACATTTCATGATAAAACGTACTGGAATGACTCTTTATATTGCGTGACATTGAGGCCCCATGGAGCTTAATAGAGTTGTATCTTGTCTTGAAAAATAGCTGTTGTGTTCTACAATTTTTTTGTGAATTTATTGCTTTTAGGTAATGGATGGTAAATATTTGGGGTGACATTTCTTATTTATACTCATAAATACAGGTGTTTTGTGCACGTAGAATTGCCATTGTTGTGTTTAAGTGACTGGTGATGAGCAAAGAATTTGAATGTCAGATCCTGCTATCTGAATAATTGGGTTTATGATAGTACAAGTACATCATAAACTAGTGCCTTTTTTTTTTTTTTCAGGTCCTGTACAGCAATTTTTTCGAATGGGTTCATTGCTAAGTTCTATGATGCTATTGAACATGTGAAATAATTTGAGCAAATGAGGCCCTAGTTCAATGGTGGATCTGCCGGCCGCATGTTTGGCAATTAGCCTCATTCTTAATTCTGTATGTTAAGTTAAGACTTTGCGGTCCTTACTTTTATATCAAAAAGGGGCCATTCTTTGAACTGGTCGTTGGCTAAGTTTTTGTTGCTAATATAACTAGTCTGTGAGCCTGAGTTTCTGATTCACAATTGATGGTTCTTCGGGGGACCATATTTTTTTGTGTTTCTTACTCTACTTTGGTTGATTATGTCCATCACCTAATGAGTATCTAACAATTATGATGTGTATGCAATGTGTATGAAATATTATGCTTTTCTACTCATGATAGATGTAGAGACTACTCTTCTGATAATATTAAATCTTTTCTGTTCCATCTATAAATCATTTTTTTCCCATACATCTAACTGTGACTTCGATTATGTCTAATTGTAGGTTAATGTAGAGCTTTTACTCTAAGGTATTAGATATCACGTGTCTTTATGAAACATAAATAGAATTTCCAACCTGAAATGAAATAGATTTTACATCAATAGAATGTTGAAAGTATCTTTTGGTTTTCAGGTAATTGAGCAGCATTGCCTATCCATATGAAATGAGATATTTTTGTGTCCCTTTCCTTCATTTCCTTATTGCTAAAGAAAGGGGAGAAGTTGATCAATTACTTTGCTTGGAAGAGTTTTAAACTTTGCATTTCTGTTGTTCAGGAACTCCCACTGGAGGGCTTCTTGGAATGGCTCCAGCAGCTTCATTTCCTAATTTAGTTAACCAGACCATGCCCAATATGCCAAATTATTCCGGCTCTGTATCTGGTGCTTTTCCAGGGTTGCTTGGTATGATTCCTGGTGTTGTTTCTGGGGCCTCGGGTGGAGTGGTTTTACCTGGAATGGGTTCATCTTTAGGAGAAATATGTCGAGAATACCTTAATGGACGGTGTGCAAGTACTGAATGCAAGTTTAATCACCCCCCTCATAATCTACTGATGACTGCTTTAGCTGCCACCACTACAATGGGAACTCTCAGTCAAGTGCCAATGGCACCTTCTGCTGCTGCGATGGCTGCTGCTCAGGCAATTGTTGCTGCTCAAGCCCTTCAAGCCCATGCTGCAGCTCAAGCTCAGTCCACAAAAGAGTCCTCTGGTAAGATTAAGTATTTAAATTTTGTTGCATTTTGACTCTTAGCTGTGTAACTAATATTTCGAACTTTTCTAACTCAAATGTCAATGTCCACTAGAAATATCAGTAAATTGCTACACTTAGTGACTTGTTTAAAAATGACCATTTTGTTTATGTGTAGTATTATTGGATTGCCTTCCTCTCTTTTAATAATGAAAAACAAATTTTCTTAAGAGTCGACATTCTGAAAACAAATTTTCTTAAGAGACAACATTTTGAAAACAAATTTTCTTAAGAGAAAACATTTTTGAACTTGTTTTCTTAGTTTCATTGGTATCCTCAACAACTTTTAACATTCTTAGTTGTTTATGTTTGTCATCTATCAGGTTCAGCTGACAACGAGAGGAAGGCTGATTCACTTGAAAAAACTGTGCAAGTTAGTAATCTCAGCCCACTTCTGACAGTGGATCAGTTGAAACAGCTCTTTGGCTTTTGTGGCACAGTTATTGAATGTACCATTACCGATTCTAAACATTTTGCTTATATCGAATACTCGAAACCTGAAGAAGCCACTTCTGCTTTGGCATTGAACAATATGGATGTTGGGGGTCGTCCATTGAATGTTGAAATGGCTAAATCACTTCCTCCAAAACCCATTTTGAATTCACCATTGGGTTCATCATCTTTGCCTATGGTGATGCAGCAAGCTGTTGCCATGCAACAAATGCAATTTCAGCAGGCTCTCTTGATGCAGCAAACATTGACAGCGCAGCAGGCAGCTAACCGAGCAGCAACTATGAAGTCTGCAACAGAATTAGCTGCAGCTAGGGCTGCAGAAATAACTAAGAAGTTGCAAGCTGATGGACTGGTCATTGAGGAAAAGGAACCTGATAAAAAGTCTAGGTATGCTGTGAATGTTTTGTAGCCTCCTTAAATGGTATTACTAAAGAAAATTGTTATCAATGCCATTGATGTGAATTAACCTGATGAATTGCTTAAGATATGGCAACAAGAAGATATTTTTTTAGCTTTTAAATAAAAATGCTGTTATCCAATATGAGGAATTATAAATGTGTGTAAATATTTTTCTAAAGCTTGCTTGTTGTTGTCAGGTCTTGAGCTAGGATGTTTGTATTCATGTTTATTATGTTACCGTAGTCCAACCTTCACTGTTTTCTAAAGGCATTGTTTAGGGATTTAGTAGCTTGACCTGTTTCTTTATTGTAGTTAAGAAGTGGGTGTGGGAGAGTTTAGGACTAAACTTCATTTAAGATTGGTCGATACCTGTTGGATGAGGTATGGGATAACATTGTAAATGCTCAATTTTTCTGCTCCAGTTGGTCATTCGGCACTTCAGACACTGTTTTTGATCTTTACTTATTCTTCACTTATACTCCATGGAAGTATTTGACTAATACCTATTACACTGACACCAAAGAAAGAGAAAAAATTATAATTGGCTGCTTTTTAAATTGAATTGTTCAAGCTTGTTTCTTATGAAATTCTGCTGGCATTTGGTGTTTAAACCTAAGAAGTTAAATGTTATGCTATTTCCATACATGAATACGCATACATGTACAAATTTTTGAGCCTTTCTTCTTTGATATTGAACCAACTTTGATATATCCTCAAATATGAGTTATTTTAGATGGTAGTCAACTCATTTGACAGTCCACACATCAAGATTTCCTTTTTCCCTCTTTTAATTGTAACAGAAAAATCTTTCCGGAATTTGGAATTGTTTCTGGGAAATCTGGCTGTTAAAGTGTCCCTATAATTGTGGCATTAATTTGCATCAAATCTTATATTGAAGTATTTTACTCCCTTACTTGACATCTTTATGGGTTCTCTTTTTTTTTCTCATTTTTTTCTGGTGACTTCTTTTTTTTTTTGAGTTCCCAAGTCCGAGCAGGAAACTTTTTCTCCAGGAATTTATTGCTTTGTTCAGCTAGTTCAGTATAAGTCAACACTAAACTGAGTAGCAATGATGTTCAGGTCACCATCTACCACTCATGCCAAGTCAAGATCTAGGTCAAGGTCCAAGTCAATGTCTCCTATCAATTATCGGTTAAGACGGAGGTCTCACTCATTCTCACCTCCTACTCGCCGCGGCCGAGACTTTAGATCCAGATCACCTGTGAGATCTCGCTATTACTCAAGTTATGAGAAAGAACGGAGATACTACAGGGATAGTAGGGATGTCAGCGACAGAGGTAGGAGGCGAGACTTGCGTAGATCGCGTGATGATGATTCACCTGTTTCCAGGAGAAAGAGGAGCAGGAGTGGGAGCCCTCGAACTAAGAAGTCACATCAAGATGATTTAGGCTCACCAAGACGCCGTCGTGAAAGTCCATCCGAGAGAATAAGGAAATCATCCCGCCCTGATTCAAGATCTCCTCGCCATCATAGGAGAAGGTCTTCATCTTCAGGAGATGAAGCAAGTAAATCAAAACATAGAAGGCGCTCTTTGTCAAGGTCTGATGAAGTTAAACATCACTCTAGTGATAAGAAAGACAGCAGAAGGGAAGAAAAGTCCAAGAACCGGAATAGGAGACGCTCCAGATCAGGTTCGGTGGAGGGTCGAAATCACGGACGAAGATCTTCCCCAAGAGTTTTGGAGGAAAATAGATCCAGACAGAGAAGACGCTCGAGGTCTAGATCTCTGGAAGATAAGCATCAGTCAAGTGAGAAATATGAAAGGAGCAGAGAGGATAAATCAAGAAACCGGGAAAAAAGGCGCTCCAGGTCGAGGTCAACTGAAGTAAAGCATCGGAAAGGCAGTAAGACATCTGTGCGACATTCAGATGAACACAAGTCAAAACATAGGAAGCGCTCTCGGTCAAACTCTACTGAAAATAATCATAATTTAAACGATATTGTTCCTGTTGAAAGCAAAGATAAAGCATTAAAGGCTGAGAATGACAGATCTGTCACATCTGATGATGTCTATGTGGCCAGGTTGAACGAGTCAATGCATATTAAGGATGGCGAGGTTGGAAGTGATGGGAGTTCTTCAAAATAATTCCAAAAGAGATGAGAGTGATAATGAGAAAGTGACGTTGAAAAAAGTCGAGGAAATATGAAGCTATGATGTTCTGCTTCAAGAGCTTTATATGTTGATGTTGACCACAGATCATTAAAAGGAAGGCTCTCTTAAGAATTGGGCCTTCTGTTTTGATGGTCAAGATAAATAGGTGGTCTGTCACTCTTCAAATGATAAATGTACTCTGTATTTGTTTCTTTTGCAGGTTTGAGGCTGAATAGATTGCACTGGGGTCTGGAGCTGTGCTTGATGTGGTTAGAACAATTCAAGGAGTGTTTCTGCCAATCTCAGATCCAACCATGAAAATGTTTTTCCCCAAACTATTTAATTGATGTATGCTATAACCTCTCTATCAGTAGGTAGTTGAATTCTTATTTGTCATGTTATTGTGTCTGTTTAAAAACTTTTGTGAATTAATGTTGGTAATTGTATGATTTCTGTACCTTCGCACAAGATGCCACCTCCTCCCTTATGTTGAATGTTTTTTAATTATCATATTGTTCTGATGGATTTTTTGCTTGTTTGAGTCAATAATTGCATGCGTTTTGGAATCTAAAATTGGAATTAGATGACTACACTAGCATGACAAAAGTCTAATTCGTATTAAGTTCTTTTTGTGAGTTGATTCCCCAAGTCAGATATGTGGTCTTGTGATTTTTTCCCCTTGCTGATAAGCTGGTACATTCACTGGCGGGATTGATGGTTTTATCTGACATGGCTAAAAATAAGTTTCACATTCAATTTGAATTTACTGGTCTGGTGAGCCTGTTACATTCCATAAAGATGCAGGTATTTGGGCTGCTATTTCTTGGTGCTCAATCAGATGAATTTGGCACGATGTATATATCTGATTGTATATGAAAGGTATGCCACTGCAGATTCTGGTAATCTAATAGCAGGTTCACAGTTGAGCTGTGATATATTTAAATTGAGAATGTTAGCTGTAATTGATGGAATGGAACTTTAAAAGAAAAATATTAAGCTTGTTGATATGTACAGTGCATTTCCTATGCTCTCTTCCTCATCTTTGTGTTTTTCTCTCTTTTTTTCTCCTTTTCTTTTTCTCCTGCCCTTTTTCTTTTCTTTTCCCCTCTTCTTGAAAATTGTTTGGTTAGGCGAGGTTCTCTTAAAGCTGATTCCAAGTCAGATGTTGCTGGTTTGGTTGGTTAATTTCTTGGTCAAGTCATTTGTTCTTTTCTGACAGGTAATCTCTTGTCTAAACAATGCTTTTGGTTAAATTGTGAAAAATATAAATAAGGGTAGTGTCTCCACGTTGTCACTGCTGAACAGTGCAGCTACATTTTGTTCTTTTCTTTAGCTCGCTTATTCACCCCTTGCTATACAATGCGAATACAGATTGTGTGTGTTCACTTTGTTCCATTCAATTCTTGCTGTAATGCTTATTTTTTACGTTGCATGTCAGCAATATTTTTAGTTCCTTTCTTGTTTGGTGGGGGGCACAAGTTCACCTGTCCTGCCTTTGTTTTACACCCCCACCCCCAATGCCACACAGACACAAACACCCTAGACATGGCCACACACACTCAAATAATTGTGTTTCATGGCTAATTCTTCTGGGTGGGCCTTGTATAGTTGAACTTGTCGTTATAAACCAGCTAAGAACATAGATTTAGAATAAGGTCTAGGTCAAGGGTCACCAATTAAAACATCATGTTTCGTTTTTGGATCTTTGAATGCTTGGTGAATCTCATGTTGTATATATATTGACATGAAAATGTTTTTGGTTGTTGAAAAACACTTTTTTCTTATCAGAAACACCCTTTAATTGAAGTGAAAAATATGTGCAGCAGTATTCTTGGTTGCTTTTTTTTGAGTGAATATAAGTTACATCTAAGAAGGTTGTTGCATGCAACTCACTTGGGTATATTCATGTAAGTGTTAGCCGTTGGATCTCCAAATGATCGTGACAGCAACCAAATCTCTCACCTAACATGTCCTGCCAAATCATTGACTTCAAAACTAGACAGGGACTAGCTCATATAAAATGTTGTTGAATTAAATTTATAGAGATCGAATGTCTGTTGCTATCCATCTTATGACTAGAAAAATGATCAGACATAGTTAGATATGTCCAAATATGGTTGATAAGTATATTTTGTGATATTCGCACAGCAATATACAAACTTTGTTCCAAATATGGTTGATAAGCATATTTTGTGATATTTGCACAACAGTATACGAACGTTCATAATATGCATTAGAAAGCAAGGATACCATTATGTCTGAAACATTTTTCCGAAATATTTTATTGTTTCACATCTTTGCTGCTGAAACAATTATGAAATCAAGTAGGGGAAAAGTGAAAAAAAACAAAGATAGGTGTATGAATTTATAGGAGCAACTGTAGGCCAAAATGGTTCTGCAGCCTCTTATTCTTATGTCAGTTTCCTCAAGTGACAAGTATCAAAACTTGTGTGATGCCTGCCCTCCTTATTTTAGTGAATAAATAGAACCTGTTTTACGTTTCCCCGGAAGTAGAATTGGTAGTTTAGAAGAAAGCCAGCCAGCTGATCTAGAAACTAGGTTAGGTCCTAACAGAAATTTCACTATATATATGTCCGCTGTGTGTGTCTTTTCCGGAATAGCTCATGTATAAGCTTGTTGTTGGTTAATTCTTGTTGTGTCTTGCTACCTTGTGGATTATTTTGTGAGTCAAGAACTGAAAAATTTGCATGAAGCGTGGACACTACTAATATCTGCAGGAAATGAAAATGGAGAATTGAAATTTTGCTTGTTAAAAAATCTAAGAGATGTTCCACTTTTTCTGATTTTGATTTATTCTACCTTTTTATTTCAAGATTCTTGTACTTGAGATTAGACGGTTACTGTGTTGATTGAGAAAATGCATTGCCTGCTTTTCTTAGGTATGTGAAAGTATGATATTTTATCTAGCAGCTGCTTTGTCGATTTGTAGGGTTTACATTAGATAAGAATTTTGGTCATATAATTCATAAAAGTGATTTTCAAGTGAAGTTATTTTGTCAATGAAAGGATGGCGGAGGATAAGCAGCCCCTCTTTTAGATTTTCACCTCTTATGACTGAGTTGATATTGCTGCATTGGTTGGTAACCTATTCTTCTGCATATTTTCTATGTTCTTTTTTCTTTTTGTTGTTTTTTCCTTTTTACTAGGCGATGCTGGATGTTTAGTTGATTGGGAGCTGAATCCTTACTTCCAATCAGGATATGGTGCATTTCAATTTTTTTAACCCTTTCTTTTATTGCCTTCCTTTTTTTTTTTCTTGTTTAATTTTTTGCAAGGATGATTGATGAGGAAGATGTTTTGAGCGACAACCAATGAGGATTCTTAATGCTTTTGTGGCTAAACTGAGAAATTTCAATCCCAATAGTTGGCTCTTTGATGCTCTAATACTTCTGCTTCTGTTTTATGTTGTCCCTTATGAGCTCTAATTGAGAGCTGATGTTGGAAGGATATGTTTTTAGGCTATTTCATGGTTGTAAGGTTTTAGCTGATTGTGAATTATGGAATGAGACCGGAACAAGTGGTGTTGTCAAAGGCACAGCCCTGTGCCTGTCTATTTAACAGTACACAGATACATGCTAACCCCCACCCCATAGAAGGAACAAAAAGAGAACAAAGATAGGAAAGAACAAGAAATTGAGCTAAGCAATACACATTAGTTATTCTCGTAAAATGTCTTGGTTATTGTTTGGAACTGATGGTTATTGTAACTGTTGGCGATCGAATTCCCTGCCTGCTGTAGCTTTTGTTGAGTCCAGTTGTAGAATAAAATCTCAAATCACTTTGGAATTGCACCATTATAGTATATATGTACACGAGATTTTTTGAAGCAATAGTTTGTAAATGACCTCAGATGACATACAGAACTAAAATATATCAACTTGCAGTGCATTTGTGTTGAAAATTGAGTTTAAAGAGGTGGCAGCATTGCTAAAATAGCCCGGGCATCATGGATCATTAATCCCTTTCTTGAAGAACATGTGTCTGAATCAATGTTTGTGTTGAAAGATTTGGGAACTGAGCATGTTAAAATCATAATAGTAAATCTGTTGAGTTTGTGTAGACGAGCTCGAGTTGCCATGTATTTCAATTTCTTTATTATCTATTTTTTTCGATCATTTTAAATCTCTAAATCCATTTATATTGGAGTTATTTAAAATTATTAGTTCTAGATTCTTTCCTCAATTACAAACTCTTCTATTCAAATGTGATTTATAAGTTTTCAAGTTTTTTGGGAAATTGGAATGTGAAATATTTTTTGATTAATGGGTATTTACAGATAAATCTATTTAGTTTTAAAAGGCCCAAAATTTCACTAAATTTATAATATGATTACCTCTAGACTAGCACCAGAGAGGACAATCTTCCATGAAATTTAATCGAAAGAGTCCATCAATTCTTGATTGGTGCCCATCCTACAAGTGCTTATATCCTCAATGCCAAGTAGTGACCTCATTTTCAATGTCCCTTTGATCAAGTCTTCGTGATTCAATCACTGATTAAGACGAGAAAACGAATTAAATGTACGTGTGAAGATGCGAATGAAGATCTCGACTCATTCATATTTAATATTTTATTTTTAATATTCTATGTGATCAAGCAATTTTTTGAAGGCAGACATTTTGGGAGAAGCCACTCTCGAGATATCACACTCCTCGAATGAAGGGTTGAGATCTTTTAGGAATCGCTACTCTCGAGAGTTGTCTTTTTTTCCTAGTTGATCAACAACTTAAACGACTTCATCTATCAATTATAGGGTCTGGATGTGATGTTTAAATCCAATGCATTGTTGTCTACAATCATAATTAATTATTAGTTTTTATTATTAACCAATCAATTTAAATTATTCTTATGAATGTATTCCTAAATAATTTATTTATTTATTTTTAAATTAATATAATAAACATGCAAAGTACTGTAATGTGATTTGATAATTTTATAACTTTAAAAAATTTATCAAATCATCAATATTCTTATAATAAATTAATCAAAAAAGATAAACAACTTGGATTGTACTATGGCCAATTGCACATTTAAATATGGAGTTTGTCCAAAGAAATTTATGTACAATCCTTACCAATCAATCAAATAGTACGACATATGCTTTAAAGGATTATAATTAGCATTGTAGGTTGCCTTTTGAAAGGCATTAGAAGGTTGCAACACTTAATGATTCAGAATATCTTGGTATTATCTTTTCCCTTTCACTATGGCTATGTTCTCCACCAAGTATAATAATAATTCATATAAGAGATCCACAGAACCACTTATAATATATTCAAGAATGTATTTAATAGCCTTTGATTTAAACCCATGACAAGATTACAAAAAACATATGTTAAAAACAATTGGGATTTTTTTGATATTATCTTCCCCCTACATGCCTATGAGATTGACATAATTATGTAATTTAATTTTGATCGACGACTAAGTAACATGTCCCAATCACTCTTTATATCGCAATCACTCTTTATAGCATGGGGGATCAAATTGTTAACTGTGGCCTTATTTTGTGAGTGTTTGAATTTAAGTGATGAAAGTTCAGAATAAATAAAATTTGTGAATTTTATGGTGGCACAGCTAATAAAAATCCAGTGCATGCGCATGTAAATTTTTGTTTATTATTGAAAATATTGAAACATTAGATACGTGCGCTTTTTTTTTTTTTTGGAAAATTATATAGCGAAAAATATTTTCTTATGGTTTTGTATGATAATATATATTTTTATTTATTCCATCTATTTGTTTTGGATTTATGACAAATCATGATTAAACACATTTTTAAGAAATTATACAAATAAAGTAATTGAAAAATAAAGAAAAAAATTGGAGAGAAAGAGGGAGAAAATGTGAAAGACTGAGGAGTGAGATAATTAAGCAAAACCATTGTCATAATTATAAGAAGCACTACTTTTTCACATTCACCAACTTTACACAAACGAGAAAATTGTCATACTAATATTTGTCCGTTTCAATTATAATATAACATAGCAATTATAATTCTTCACGATTCAAAAAAATACGAGTATAATATATGTGACTAATGTTTAAAAAAAAAAAAAAAGTATTAATGTAAATCAGGTATTCGTCTATGATTTTCATGCATAATTCTCCTAACTATCTGTTTTCAAATCAACATAAAATCAAACTAACAAATATAATATGTGTTATTATTATTATTGTTATTTTTAAACAATTGATGTTTTAGACATGCTTCCATAACTCGAAAGGTAAAGGGTGCACATCTCTATTGCTGAAGTAGTCGTTTTTCAAATACTGAAGGGGTAACATAGACTTGAACAATATTAATTTATTAGGATGCTGCCAAACAGACTGTCCAACATTTGGCCGCACGAAATCCGTGGATATAGTTGTTAACGTCCACAGCTAAGCAGATATTTTACATGCTCATGTGAACAAGAGGGCCTACTCTATTTGTAATTAGGGGTGATCTGCCCCGACCGAGCTCAATCTCTCGTGACTCCCGATATTCAACATCTCTGAATCGTGGTCAATCAAACACAAACTAACGTTTGATTTATTGAGATGATCCTCATCTATAATCTTTTAATAACTAATTTAGATCAATATAAATTGAAAGATCAAAAGTCGGAGAGAGTAAATATAGTAAAAATAGTGAATACAAATTTTAATGTTGCATCTTGGCCCAATTTATAGTACTTTGACATTACACATGGTTTAACTCCAACTAAATTTAGTGCACAAGTTGTTAATTTAGTATTAGTGGAACTAATACTAAACATATCCACAATCCTTTATATATTTTTACAGAGTAAAATATTCAAATTAATTTTTATAGGAATATTAAAATTGAAACCGAAATAACTCTAAATAAAATTTTATTATCTCAATCTTACCACTTAAATAAATCAGGTGTATGAATTTAGGGATTTAACCTTATTTTGGGATTGATATGGCGTGTTAATATCTTATCCCTTATTGTAAGACAAAACACTCCCTTTCAATCAGTCTGACGATTTGACCAAAATGTCCTATCTTATCTGCTACAACCTCTGATGAAATTATATCCCTGGGAGGTGCATGTAAGTCAAAATACGTGAACCAAATTAATAAATTGCACTCTAAAAAATATGTCGTTTTTATAAATGGCAATTGGACGGATTTGATATATTTTACTCATCAAACTCAACCAGTAAATCTAATCCTGAACTCGTCGCGTCTTAAATATGACAAATTGGGCTTGCTATAGTCATTGAACCAATTTTATAATTTGAATTATTAATTTATTTTTAAAAAATATCATTATATTCAAAATATGAAAAAATAAAATTATTGATAATTATTATTTATTTGTAACACTGATGCGAGTTGGTACGGCGGGTTGAGCAAGAGCAATAACCCACTCCCGGCCCTATCTATTCTAAATTATAAAAAATCATAATTTGCTTACAGATTAAAAACCCGCACCATAATCAGCTTACCAACTTGAAAAATAATGCCAATAGAAATGTGTTTGAGTTAAATCTAAGACCTATTTTCATTCCTAGTAGTTCTATTCCACATTTAAAAAATAATTTATTAGACCTCACACGAGCTCCACTAATTAATTTAATCATTAAAAGGGTTTGGCCGAAGCATCTAAACAAACCTAATTATTTTGAAGTTAAGTCCATTCTCAAGTAAGAAAATAAAAAATAAGATCCTGATCCAAAAGATCCACGAGCCATTTAACGGGGTCAAGGTCAATTGACGACCTTCATCTTTATCAAAGTACATGACAAACCTAAACAAACCTAATACATTATATATATATATAATGTATATATATATATTATATATATATATATAATATATGATGTGGTCCTCAATCGATTTGAATCTCAGAGACCCAAACTCCAAATGTCCTAACTAATATCATCCCTGTGAACAAAGAAGCTCGTGAAGTTTGTTGAGGCTGTCTTCAACTATAATTCTTCAATGATAAAATTAACTATCAAGGATAATATATATATTCATTGTGTATTTGGAGGGAATTGTATTTAATGTATTCTACTTACCTTAAATGTTTCAACTTAAAGCCTATTTATAGTCCTAACTTATGTTTACATGTCAATTCTTTTTATTCAAGTTTAGTTAATATGTGTGGACAAGAATTCGGGTGAAGAAACGGGTGGAGTTCAGTTAGGTGTGGATCTTTTTTTGTCTTATAATTTTCCCTCCTTTTTAAAGGCCTTATAGTCTTTTACGCTAAATATATTTATTAATATACATCAATATATATATATATATATATATATATATATTGCCCCATTCTTCCTTTAAAGAAATCATCAGATTTTTTCACCATTGTTTAGCTGGGAGTTATCAACAAGTACCCTCTCTTAAAAAATATATATTATCCCAATCTTCCTTGAAAGAAATCATCAATTTTTTTCGTCATTGTATGATTTAAATATTCTAAAAGGGGCTGTCCATGGTGATAGAGCCATTAGCCGCCATCCTGCGCAAGAATCTTCTTTTGCCTTCCAATTATCAATTAGTAAGCAGTACAATTCGTAAGTAACAACACATGGGCTGCTCTTAGTGCTTCTTGTGATCTACTGATAAATTCTCTTTTATCGCTCACTTGCTTCTAAATATTTAAAATTTGCTCTTCTACCACATGTTTTTGAAAAGCTGTAATAAATAAATAGACATTGATATAATTCTTATATCTGTCCTTAATTTTCATGTAGTTTCCATACATGTGTAAGAAAAATAGATAGAACAAACATAAAGCATGACCTAGACATTATGCCAAATTGCTTTTGCTGACAAACTGGTCTTAGATACACACACATATGGTTAACAAAATTCAAATAAAAATGTTGGTTTTATTATTGGGTGAATTAAAAAAAATATCCATGAGATTTGAGTTATTTACAAAAAAATCCATTTAAATTTGTAAATTATAAATATTCTCTTAATATTTATTTGTATTTTACAAATTGCACATAATGAGGGGTATTTATAAAACAAAGAAAAACTTCAAAGGGTATTTGAAATACCTTAAGAGAATATTTATAATTTTGAAAGATAATTGAATTTTTTTATAATTAGATTAAATCTCAAATATAATTTTTGTAATTTATCCTTGATTATATAAAAATTGTTTCTACTCAATTCATTTTTCCAAATTTCAAATTGTACAAAATTTGTGTTCATCTCTAATTAGTAACCTAACGCATGTTAAAAACTGAGGATTGTAACTTGCTTTAGCTGCCAAGCCTTGACATTTGTAGGGACAGACTCAGGAGGAGGCAGCAGATGCACAGCACGACTTGCACCACGGCCTCACTCCGAACCAAATTGAAATATGCGTAACTTTTGCATCCTGTGTATTTGAAAATGTGAATTTCGCCCCACCATTTTTACCATCCTCCTAAGGTGTCTCATACGTTTTTCACAAACTTTCTGAAGTTCTGAATTTGTCGCTGCTCATTTACTAAAAGTTTTGAATTACGATTTATTTTCTAAAAAGGCTTGCAAACTAATTTTCTTCTATATGTTAACATTCTAGATTATAAAATGAATACTGATACCACTTAGATTTTTATTGGGCTAAGAGTATTTGATCGAGTTATCCTCTGTTAAGCTAGGATAATTTGCTTGCCTGTTAAGACTCGTAATTAAAATTCAAATTGGGTTGGACCGTCTCTTATGATAGTTTATCTCAGTTCATGAAAAGGCCCTATTAATGATTTTGTTTTAGGCCCAATTACGATTGGAACATTGGAGTCATAATTATAACCAGAATGGTCATACCTAATGCGATAATGTTGAAGTCCTACCTAGAGAAGGTCACGTTTATCCTATAAATAGGTATTCTAGTAAGGACTAAGGTATATTCAATAAGAAATATTTATCTTTAAGAGGATTCATATTTGATATTGGTTATGACTTAAATATTAGAGGATTTTCATTGGGCCAAATACCCAACACCCCTAACCCTGGTTTTGTAGGATTTTTTGGAAGATATTTGGGCCACTCACGAAGATTGTAAATTTGGTATCCTTTCCCATTGGGGCGAATGATAATTTAAACGACGGCGTGGTAGCGTAAAAGAGACCAATTCCCCATAAAAATATGTGGCATGAAGTGGAAAGCTATATTTTGTGCACTATGAGAGCACAATAAGGTCACAATTAGATCTCACTTAGATGGTAAAGGACTTCCATAGGTACATGAGACAAATGAGGAGGAAGAGGGTTGGGAAGACTCTTAATCAAATAAGAGGAACGCACTTGGAGCAAGAATTAGGCGGACAAGTTGCCTATGAATGGTGCTTAACTAGAAGTATGACTAGACCACCTATCTTTGGGAGCATTTGTATAGGATTGAGAACTCAATACTTATCGATACATATGTAAATGGGTTGAAGTAGAGGGTTTTCCTAACTACACTAGCTAAATCCTCGTAGCAGTATATTAATCAATTGCCACCCAATTCAATCTATTCACTTGAAGAGTTGGTCGGTTGTCGTAGGCCTATCAAATTTAAATCTTACCCTTCAATAATTTTTAATGAGTATAGCGAGTAAGAATCGATTCCACGAGGATCAAGGCTAATTGATTTATAATCGACTCAACTAATTAAGAATTTTAACTTCAAAATTACTAACCTAAAACTAAGATTTCAACAAGTAAACTCTAGAAATAAACAACAAATATTTTGGGAGGTATTGAGTTGATTAACTAAGTCATAGAAATTAAAACTAATTAAAATATAAATCAATCAAAATCAAAACAACAATCAATAATCGATTAAAGTAGGTTGAGGTTTCATTCACCGCCACTAGACAATGAGTTCTAATTTGATATCAATATTATGAATAATTTGCCAATGAAATTATCAACCGTAGGTAATAACAAGCTCTACTACCCCAATCTTTCCTTAGTTTCTCGTTAGATAAAACAAGTTCTCTATCTAATTCTCTACCCACCAAACAACCTAGAACAAACTCTCTAGATTTAATATAATGGATGCATTAAAATAAGAAAGATAGATTGATTTGAGCAACAACCATACAAGCTCGGATCATTTAACTTAGGTTATGTTTTTCATAGCAATTAACAAAAATATCCCATAATCATTCATCACAATTTACTATATATGATTAGAAATTCAAGATAATTACGGATCTAAAATTTCTAATCTAGTTGTAGGGAATTTTCAAACCCGATTTGGTTGTGCATCCAAACAAAGCAAGAAAATACCCATAAGACATTAAATATAAAAAAACATAAACAACCTCAATTGAAAAATTGATCAATAATGTCAAACATTCAATTATAAAAACTCATGTCTAAGGCTTTGAAATCAACCTCAACCAATAAGAAAGTTTAGCCTAACATGATAAGAAATGACAAGAGAATAAAAATTAGCAATATTGGAAATCAAAGAAACTTATTGGTTGAAGAAGATAGTTGAGGTTGATATTAGATTATGGATGTCTCCTCCTCCAAGCTTCTTCCACTTTTTCTTCCTTGAAGTTCCAAAATCCCAAGAGTGCTTTCAAAATGTGAATAATGTAGAGAGTGAGTGAATCTGAAAATTGATGTTTGTGTTGAGATGATAGTCTCCTTTTATAAAGTGTGAGATGATGATAGTCTCCTTTTATAAAGTATGAGATGATGATGTGATTTGGTATAAAGTGTGTATGGTGTGTTGTGCATTTGGTGTAAAGAGTGTAAGGTGTGTTGTGCATTTGGTGTAAAATGAGTAATGTGTGTGGTATGATATATGTATCTAGTGTATACATATCACAAACATGTGCCAAAAGGTATAAAGGATTGCCACTTGCCACCACTCCAACCAAAAGCATCAGTTTTGTTAGATGGATAGCGCCTAGGTGCTGGAACAGGGCGCCTAAGCACTATTGCTACTATTTTCTTCTTCTAAAAAATGGCTGTCTGACACTATTTATCCATTTTCAACTAATTTTGACCTCTTTCTATGCTGAATTGGCCTTTGGTATCTTCATAATAATTGTATTCCTATATGTTAAATTTCTATATCCACTTGAATCCGATAAATATCATATTTTTGGAGAGAGTTATGCCAAATTTAAAAAAATTGTTATTTGGAAGTTTTAGTGCATGTTTGACTATTTAACCAAAATTTACTCTTTAAAATCAATTAAATTTGGAAATATTTCCAACATAAAAGTTGTAGATACATATCTTATCTTTACAATAAGCTAAAAATCAGGTCAATAAAGCTTTGTATCAGATATTTATGCCCAAAATACAAACACTGCCGTAGTGAAACCGTGTCAGTTTGGCCTAAGAATACTTCTTTCAACTTCGTTTTGGCTCATTTTTTATTTTTTTTATTCTCAAACTCCTATCACACACAAAATATTAATAAAAACCTATTATTAACAAGAACAAAGTAAAGAAAGTATAGAAGAATTGATACAAATAAATATAAAAATATGTATTTATCAAGAGTTTAGTTTGACATTTCTTCAATAATTTTCCAATATCTTGAGGCATCAAAAAACAACATTTACCTTTTTCAACCTGCATTAGAAAGATGATAAACCTTTGTGAAGCTATATTCAGAGGTTCACCACGGTAGCCCTGGAGGTACCCTTAGCCACACATGACATGTTGGTCAATGCCTTTGCTCAGGCCTTTGTACATGGGGATTTCTTTGGCTACTTAGCCAAGAAATTGGCAAAAGATTGTGATGATTTTCTAGCTCCTATGAAGAAATACATAAATATGGAGAAAGTGCACTAGATAAAAGGGGTGAATATAGTAGAAAAGAGCAATGAGAAAAGGATTAAGGTAATATGCCAAAAAAGCTTAAAATTGAACTTAGGGAAAAAGCTACCTTGTTTCTCTAAAGTCCAAGAAGTGGAGGGCATGAATATGGTGAAATGGCCTTAAAAGAGAAAGGATGGAACCACAAAGCTTAAATCATATAATTTTTGCAGGTTTCACAATGAATCTGACTATGTGACTTATGAGTTTTATCACTTGAAAGATAAAATATAGAGGCTCATCAGGGCTAGGCATTTAAAGGAATGCATTTACATAGATAGAGATGGGCCCCATGTTTCATCTAGGAAAGAGGACCCTCCTAGAAATACTGGGATGGATTAAGAATGGACCCAGAAGATGAGCTTAGAGCAAGAAATGACTTTAGACCAGAATTGGGAAGAGAAAATCAATCGCAATAAAACTTTCCTAGGAGAGGAATGATTCACATAATTGCTGGAGATCCTACAAATAGAGAAGAGAGCATGGTGAGCTTATGTTAGAGTACTTTAGGAACTCAGAAAAGTAGATAAATAAGGATTAGGAGTCAATTCCATTGCCATAGGCCCTGTCATCGAGTTCAATCTCCAGAATTTATGAGGGTGCAAATACCACTACTGTAGCTATAACTAATTATGAGGTAGCAAGAATCTTTATAGATTGTGGTAGCTCGATCGATATTCTCTTTTAAGAAATGTGTAAGCAATTAAACCTCTGGGTAATAAAGCTTTAGCCGATTGAAACATCATTATTTGAATTCATTGGAGAGATAGTCTGTCCAACAAGATAAATAGTATTTTCTTTGTCAACGGGAGATGAGCTATTTTGGAAGACCAAGATGATAAGATTTCAGGTAGTGGACCCCTTGCCTAGTATTGTTATTTATGGAAGACCTACCCTCAACACCTTCCAAGTTGTGGTATCCACTTTCGACATAGAGACCAAGTTTCCGATAGGTGAGGGATAAGATAAAGAAATAAGCTAATTCAGAGAATATATATGTGGACTCCCCAAGACTGATAATGAAAGATAAGATGGATTGGGATGATTAGGATGTCACAACCCTTATGTGAAACCTAATGAAATAATAAGGATCGACTCATAATTGGAGATAGGATTAGCCATACACTTGATAGAATTCTGAGGAACGTGGATGTCTTTGCCTAGTCGACCTAAGATCTAGTTGGGAAAGATCTTAGAGTAGCTATGCACCATCTTAATGTGGATCTGGTCTTCAAGCCAATCAAGCAGAAGAAGATATATCAAGATTCTACAGGTAGAGGTTGAGAAAATGTTGGGAACAAGGCACATAAGAAAAATTCAATTTCCAGAATGGTTGTCCAATGTAGTTTTAGTACTGGAATTCTGAAATTCCCAGCACTTGAACAAAGCTTGTCCCAAGGATCATTACATATTGTTAAGATAGGCATGTTAGTGAATTCCACATCTAGATACGAGCTACTTATCATGATGGGTGTATCTTAAGGCTACCATCAGATATACTAAATCCTAAAGACCAAAAGAAAATAAGTTTTATTATATTAAAAAAAAACTTACTATTATGTTGCCATGCCTTTTATTTTTAAGAAATGTAGGGGTTGCATATTAGTGTTGATTATTAGGATGTTTACATACTAGATTAAGCATAATATGGAGGTAGATATCGATGACATGCTAGTAAAAAATAGATCCTTAAATTATCATAGAACCAACCTAACAAAAATAATTAAGGTTTTAAGAGAGTATAGGATAAAGTAAAATCTTGCAAAATATGCTTTTGGGATCAGGAGTGGAAAGTTTTTGGGTCACATGGTGATAGAATATGAATACAAGTGAATTCAGAGAAGATCAAGGCAATCTAGGAGATGGAATCCCCTAGAAGTATAAATGTTGTCCAATGGCTCACATGGAGGATTGCAGCCTTAAGCCACTTCATAACAAGGTTAGTAGAATGAAGTTTACCTTTTTTCAAGGTCTTAAGACAAGTAGGACATTTTAAGTGGAAACAAGAATGCTAGACATCATTCGATGATCCGAAGATATTCTTGGTCAAGCTACCCTTGTTGACTAATTTAGTTCTACATAAACCACTATATATTTATTTATTGGTGGCAGAACAAAGGGTAAGTTCAATTTTGATACGAGAGGAAAAGAATGCCCAAAAGCTTATATATTATGTGAGCAAGGTTTTATAGGAGGCATACAGAGGTATGTTGAGATTGAGAAACTTACGCTAGCCTTGTAGTGGCAACAAAAAAACTAAGGCCTTACTTCATATTAGATAATGCAATTGGTTAAAACAATTATTCAGACATATATTGGGTAAACATGAAGCATTGGGAAGGTTGATATTGGGAGAGTTTGATATAGACTACCAGCCCAGGGCCTTCATCAAAGCGCAAGTCCTAGAAGATTTCATGCTAGTAATGGCCAAACTAAAAGAGAAGAGAAAGGTGTGGCTTTTGCATGTTGATGGCTTGAAACCATAATAAGTTGTAGAGTTGGAATTATATTGACTAGCCAGGAGAAGGATTGGCTGGATTTTGTGATAAGGTTTAATTTTTAGACCTCCAACAATGAAATAAAGTATGAACCCTTTATCAAGGAAATACAGATGGCACTGGGAGCATGAACTATAAAAATAATTGTACACTTAGATTCTAGCTTGGTATCCCAGTAGGTGAATGGATAATATGAGGTTAAAGAGAAATGGATAAGGAGTTATGTAAGGAAGATAACATAGTTAAGAGAATAGTTTGTGAGCTTTCATGTACAACATGTTCTGTGTTATGAAAATCCCAAAAGTAGACTCTTAGCCAAACTGATTAGTTTTTAGGTGGATTATAAGATTAGGAAGATAACGATACTTAAGGCACAACAAAATAGTATGGCTAAAAAGTTATAGCCGGTAGAAGAAGTTAACGATTGGAGAAATCTAAAATATTGAAGTACTTATAGGAGAAAACCTTGTTAGAAGACAAGAAAGAGGCGACAGACTCCAAAATCGAACCACAAGATTTTGTATCATTGAAGGTATTCTCTATAAGAGATATTTCACACTATATTCCCCATGATGCTTGTTAGAAATAAAAGGATTACATGTGTCCAAAGAGGTCCTTTAAAGATGTTGCGAGAACCATCTTGCTAGTGCAATAATGCTGGGAAAGACGATCAAACTAGGCTACTTTTTGCCTACGATGCTAGTAGATGACATAGAGACGATTTGATGCCAAAAGCACGTACCTTTGATCATCAACCCGCTAAAAGTATGAGCTACTACTATTAAATCAACCATTGAAGTGTAACCGCGGCATTCTGTCTGGCTTTAACCTTCGATAATCAGCAAAGCTGTTCTGAGTGCTAGTAGGGCTTAGAGTTTTCTAATTATAACTAAGTTAGTGTGCTTTTAGTAGCAGTAGCCATACGAACAATCTATCTTTCATAAATAAGCACTTGAATTTATATTACGAGATCCCAAACATTGCTCGCTCTAACAAAGTAAAAGTTAGATCAATTCACAAAACACAAATTAAATCTAGTAAGTACTTAATAATTAGGTATGAAAACCTAACGAAAGGGTCTTAGAAAGCATATATGTTCTACAGAATGACAAAAAAAAAAAAAAAAACTCTCTTCAAAGAGACTTGACTCAAATTGTTCATGAAAAGAAAAATAGAAGCAATATCTCCATACTTGTCTGCAAAATGGGGCGTTGGGGTGTTGGTATAATGTGCCATGTTTCCCAACTGTTGGGTAAAGAAAGTTCCTTCTAGTTGCTGTAGACTACTTTAGTAAATGGGTAAAAGTAGAGCTATTGGTAAAGATAGCAAAGAAAGAGATGATGAAATTTCTATAAATAATATTATATGTAGGTATGGTATTCGTAGAGAACTAATTTTAGATGAATGAAGACAGTTCCAAGGTGTAAAGATTTAGTTCTGGTGCTTAGAGATGAAGGTAAGACAATATTTTACATCAATAGCCTCAAACAAATGGTTAAGTGGAGGTCACCAATCGAATTATTATCCAAGAGCTTAAATAAAGACTTGATAAAGCTCAAGGATGTTGGGTGGATGAATTGAGCAATATACTTTGGGTTTATCAAACAAATCTAATGAGAACAACTGGAGAGACACCATTAGCTTGGTGTATGTAATGTAAGCAGTCATGTCATTAGAGATTCAAATGAAAGTTATCGGATACAAACCTTTAAGCCTCAACATAACGTAAACTTGATTACAAAAAATTAAGACCTATTAGAGGAAAAAAGAGATAGTGCATACATAAGGATGGAAAAATATAAGTAAATGATTCAAGTTGCGCACAATCGAAAGGTAAAAAATGAGAATTCATATCAAAGATTATGTGTACGCATTATGTCCTCTAGCATACAAATGCTTTTATTAGGAAGGTTATAAATGTTTTTAAAATTTTGAAGGGAGGATCATACAAGTTAGAGGTCATGGCAGGGTGTAAACTACCCTGGTCATGGAATACCCAGAACCTACGCAGATTCTTAAGGTAATTTTGTTTTCTATTGATTATCATTGATGTCATAGGGTTTCTAGACAATGGGAAAACTTGATAAGAAATTACATTTTTGTATAGTAATTTGTTTAATTTCAAATTGATTATTGAATGGATCTTTTCTTGATTATATGAAAGTCTATTCTCTAAGCCATATCATTGCCTACTTATAAATTGAATACTTTCTTTTTTCTTTAATACCAGATGTTGAATAATGAGTGACCGAACCCGACCTTCCTGTGATTAATGGAATTGAGCTCGGAATATTAAAGTTTGTTAGTTACAAGCATTTGAAGTGACCAAGCTCAATATTCTATTGATTTATGGAATCAAGCTTGAAATATTGAAACTTGATTACAAGTGATTGAAGCTTGTCAGACAAGCTTTTTGAATTGACCAAGCTCATCATTCATTAATTTGTGGAATCAAGCTCAAAATATTGAGCCTTGTTGATTACAAGTGTTTTGAATTGATTGAGCTCGACATTCTTATAATTTATAGAGTCAAGCTTAGATATTGAGTCTTATTGATTAAAAATATTTAAACTGATCGAGCTCAATATTCTCGTGACCTATGGAATCGAGTTCAAAATATTAAGGCTTGTGGATTATAAGCGTCTAAATTCACCAAATCAACATTCCTATAATTCATGGAGTCGAGCTCAAAATGTTGATACTTGTTGATTACAAGCATTTAAATTGACCAAGCTTGACATTCCTATGATTAATGGAATTGAGCTTAGAATATTGAGGCTTTTGGATTACATGCTTTTGAATTGATCGAGTTGGACCTTTATGCAGCTAATGGAATTGAGTTTGGAATATCATATTTGAATACAACGAGCTCAATCTTTATGTAATTCATAGAATATCTCAAAAATA
The DNA here is from genome assembly GCA_019321725.1 of Paulownia fortunei. Classification (NCBI taxonomy): domain Eukaryota; kingdom Viridiplantae; phylum Streptophyta; class Magnoliopsida; order Lamiales; family Paulowniaceae; genus Paulownia; species Paulownia fortunei. The sequence goes on from CM033123.1 coordinate 8,115,911, forward strand.
GAAACATGCTGATCTCAAGTGTTCAAATTAATTAGAATAAACCTCCATGTGCATAAGAGGTCAAATTATTTATTATTTTAAGTTAGTGATTATAGTTTGTGCAGGTTTTGTTAGGAAAATACCTACTTTAAAGATCAAGGATAACAAAAGAGATCGCAATGGGGTGGGACCCGTCTTGAGTTTTTATTTTCAAACTCAATCCGGTCTAAACCTGACCCATTTAAATTTGTATATTCTTTAAATTCATTATATATACATTTATGTAATGTTATTTTTTAAAGAAATTTTTAGTAGTAATATTTAAAAAAATATTTATTAATATTTTTAAAATTATAAAGTGGTCTAACGGGGTTAATGGGTCTAATCGGCGAGTTCGAAGCTAGGATGGGTTTGGGTCTTCAACAATATTAGTGGGTTTGGTCTTGAATTTTGATAAACCAACCTTGACCCAACCCATTTCCAACCTACAAAAACATGACTGCATTCATTGATAAGTTTTAGGGTTGATAATGAGACGGGTTCAAACTTGAACCCATATGAACCTACTATATTTGGGATGGGTCTAAACTGACTAAATAGGTTTTGGGGTGGGTACGGGATTTATTTTTTTAAGCCTGGGTTCGGGGTGGGTAAATGGGGTTTAATTTTTTAAATTTGGGTTTTTTGGTGGGTAAATGGGTCTTAATGGACCCATCCTAAACCCATCATGTATGATTATTTTTAATATAAAATAATATTTTTACTAGCTAGTTTAACCTTACTAATTTTTGAATAGAGTGGTTGTAAAACTTATTTCAAAACTGTTACCAGACTATAGCTTTAATTCGAAAATATTATAATTGACTTATATACAGTCCAATACAAACATTTATTAGGAATAAACTATATTAGGATTGAAGCAACCATATGTAGGCATGCTATATGAAATATTTCAAAATACTGAAACACGTAATTTAATTATGCTAATCTCTTATAAATTAATGCTATTATCACCTTTAATAATTATGAAAAAAAACAAACACAATCTAAACCAATTAACACTTTATCACCAGTATCAAGTCAAGAATTTCAAAACTCAATAGTCATACAAAAAAAAAACTATACAAGGCTAGAAAAATAAAAAATTATTTCTAGAGAGTTGACGAGGTCTATGCAAGTTGGATTTGTTGGGTTTTGGGTCTTACACGGGGCAGGTCCTCAATCAAGGTGGGGCATGGAGGTCTCAAGTCTAATTTTTTTTAGTAGGGTAGGTCTTGGGTTTGGCCAAACCATTGCCATCTCTAATAAATTCATGAATACAAAGATGGAGTTCTCTCTTTCTTGGGTACTCCTTACAGCAATTTCTAAGGGTAACTCATCCTACGAGGCTATCTCTAGGCCACCCTCAACTTCTATGGTGGCTTCTTCCCCTTTTAATCTCTATCTTGCCCTTCCCACGTTCTTCTGGTCTCTTCAGTATTGGTAAAAGGTAAGAGTATAAGTTCTATTATCCTTTGGCATACCACTTTTGCTTACCTTATTCCAGCTAACCCTCATGGTTTCTCAAGGCATCAAAAAGTTAGGCGTCCAACTTGGTATTATCTTCGAAAAGTTGAGCTAATTCTTAATCAACTCATTGTTTCTAAGAGCGGACTACGCTAAATATGCCTATAGGTATTCTAGCTCATCTTCTAGTCTTTACAACTATTTGAGACCTTAAAAGAAAAAGCACTCAAACTCCATTTGGATAGGAACGCCCCTCAAAATATGTGAAGATCAGAGTAAATAATCATCGTAAGAACTCAGAAGACGTAAAATAGCTATATAAAATTGAGAAAAAAATTACATACTTCTAAGAGATGCGAGATAAACTGGTTCCTTAAAAGCCTTGTCAGTTAAGTTTTTAACATGACGGCAATCAGCTGGAGGGGCTTATCCTTATAGAAATTCCCAAGTCCTCTCTCCACTTTCATCCAATAGATCGAGCTGGAGTTGAAGAAAGTATAATTGAAAGCATGACGATTCAAAATTATAGCCTTAGGAGCTGCTATAGCAACATTTTTTATGTGCTTTGGTGGATTGATTGGATTAACTAGTTAGCGTGTCCTTCAATTGCTCCTGGAGGGAGGTTGCTCTAGGATAGTAGGCTTTGCCTAGGTGGAGCAGAGGCCTATTCTGAAGAAGTAGGGATTGAGCTCAAGGATCTTGGATTGTTCCCCTCTTCCTTGATATTGTGCTTTTATTCACTAAGTTTTTGAATATGATTGTTTCTAAAGAAAACAAAAGAAAATAGGGTTAGTTATGGATAAGAATGACATAGAAAAAAAATAAAATGATGGGTTTATACCAATTATATTTGGGCGAAGTGAGCCTAAACTGATAAATGTCAAAATAGTCTACCCTAGCTAACCTCATCTCTTCCTCATAAAGATCTATTTTCAAGAGGTTGAATATGGTCTTTCCTCGTCTAAGCTCTTGTGACCAGGGCTTGAGGAATACGTTCCAGTCAATTGTGAATGACCTAGGGAAGTTAGAGGATAAATGATGCTCTAATCCTAGAGGAAGGTCACTAACTTCTACCATACAATTAGAAAATATTTTAGGTTAGATTGAATTGATATCTAAATGGGTAGACAAAATTGTTAGAGTAGCCCAACGCCCCAATTAGATTGGGTGTATTATACTTTTTTGCTTTTGTAAAGACAATCTTATTGGGAATCATATTAATAAAAAGACATTTTCTTTATCTTATGTCTTGCATTTTTTTATTTCTGCACATTAGATAAAGTCCTTAGACCAAATTTAGCTACGGGGCATGGTCGCGCATATGATGGCGATCATGGAACATGCCTCTAAGGTTTTGGTTTTAAATAAGTTCCGAGTCGAGAGTTTTTGAGATGGGACATCAAATAGCTCAGTAAGATTCGTACATATAATGCATGCTTGTGAGACGAGAATGTCACATTCCATTGGCATTAGCGTAGAGACGTAAGTGCATATATGTGGGTGCTTGTTAGGGAACAAGTACACCGAATATGGCCCGCAAGAAATTTTTAGTTGGAGGCTTTGCCCATCGAAATAAGAATTTCTGTGTTGCGATAGTACACGACTAGTCCTTAGACTTGAGGCACGATGGTAGCCTTGTGTGCATCCTGCAGCACTTTGATATATCTTCTGATTGCTTGACAATCACAAAGAGGGTATGTTGGGTGTTGCACTGGTGTGCATGGAGGTTTGTCAGTGGCCAACATAGAATTCGACACTTGTTTTTTTTTTTAAACAAGGAAATCTCCTGTGTTTTCATAGTTCGTGATTCAAAGACCTTGGCCAAGGCAGAATGAATTATGATTCATCAAGAATCATTAGAACTTGAAATGGGATCACAACAATTGAATCATTTAGGGTTTCGACTTATAATCCATGCCTTAGATTCAATCAGGAGATTAGCTGTCGAAAGGACCGTACGTGTATGGTACTCGCAACTGAAATAGGTTTACTCGCTATTTCACCTAAGACTAGTTTGCCATGATTACTTGTTAGGTGTTTTCATGGATAGTGAGGTTCTTGAAATTAAGGAGTTGATTCCAAGCGGATTAATTAATTAGATTAATTAATTAGAATAATTGTTATTCATAAGTTGCAAATGTTGTAAACCCACTACTAGCTTAGTAGTGAACTTAAGAGGGTCACACATCTTTATGAAAAGTAACATTTTTAATTTTAGATTTTATCCAATGGTTGGAAATTAATTAATTAATACTGATCAATTAATTAAATAAGGGTTCTATTTAATTTAATAGTTAAATTAAATTATTCAATTAAGTAATTGGACCTAATTTGATTAGAAAGTCCAATTGGAGTAAATTAAATTAATTAATTGGATTGATTAAATTGGGATTGAATCAATTGAATTGATTTGGGGATTTTTGAGTCCATACAGAAAATAAATGTGGATCACTTAAGAAGCCCACTAAAGTATGAAGAGAATAAATTAAATAAATATAATTTATTTAATTAACATATTTATAGATAAATAAATATAGTGACCAATTTTATAGGATAAAATAGGCCACTAAGATTTAATTTATGTATAAATATAATTATAAGTATATATATATATGATATATATCTATCTTGATATTATTTGAAGAGTTCAAATTAATATCAACAATGTATGTAGACAATTTTGATGATTAATGTAGTCTCAAATTAGTCCACATACAATAGAAGAGTGAAAAAAGAAGAGTTCTTGAAAGATTTGGAATCCTTCCAAGATAAGGTTTTGAAGTAGTTCAAAATAGAAAAACTTTCCAAGAGTTGGAAAATGATTAAAATTTTCAACCCTATATATATGAGAGATGAAAATTACATAATTCAATTCAAAAATTTGAGCAAAAATATTTTGTTTAAAGTCTTCTATTTTTACTCTTCAAGAAAAGAAAAGAAAGAAAAAGAAAATCAGTTTCTTGTTATTTTTTTCATATTATTGTTTCAAAAACTTAAAGAATCTATCTTTATTGTTCTTGAAAATATACTCCGGTTCTAGATTAGTAAACAATTAAAAGAATACTAGCGAATCCTTTTGATTGGTGTTGTTTTTCGTATCGTAGACCTGATAGAGGGGAGACACTTGGATCCCTGCGAGTTCTGATAGTCCAGGATAAGCAATTGATTGCTTCATTCCCTACAACAACCGGAGTGCACGAAAGGTATAATCCGATTTTATATTTATTTATATATTCACTTGAATAAGTGCGATCGTTAAAATCGCTTTTGAATCAAAGGGGTTAAATTTATATTTGATAAAAAAAAAAAAAAAAATTTAATTTTCTGCTGCGTATACCCCTGCGATTATAGCGAACCCAATAAAAATATCTAATGACAGAGTTAACTAAGGATAGAGTTCAAATGGAGTTACCTAGAGGTAGAAATAGTGTGACAATAAACGGGCGGTGGTGCATAGTGGAGGTTGTCGGTGATTGATAATAGCGACTATTGAAAATGGCAATTGGGAAGAAAAAAGCAAAGAAAAAAGCAAATAAATTTTTTATAGGGGAAAGAAGCTTTGTAAAGGTAGAAATAAAAATGGAGGTGAGCCTTTTATAAGGGTTTTAAAGGGGGTCAAGGGGTGTTTGAAGTGACGTGATTAATGCTTGGCATCGAGCATGCTTTTGATGATAACATGCAGTAAGTTGTGGACTTCTAATAGAAAAAGTAACACTCTCTGCCAGCGAGTCTCGAAAGGGCGTGTAGATTTAAATTCTGAACAAGGTGCCCAAAGTTAGGTGAGATTGGCTAAGATGAGAGATGTGCTTAGGTGAGGTTTTTAGGTGATTTAGGACAATTCTTCTCCACTCTTTCAGCTTGGTACTTAAGCCAGCACAATAGAGTGAGGTGGACTAGATGATACCACTTGGATTGAACGTGATCTATTAGCTAATATTATTTAGCAGAATTGTCCTTTGTTAAGTTATGACAGTTTTATGGTTGTTAAGACCTGTATTTTAAATTTAAATTGAGTCAGACTGTCCTCTTAGAATAGTTCGTTCCACTCCACAAAAGGCCCAAATATTACTGGAGGGTTGAGCCTAATTAGGATGAGAACCTTGAAATTATATTTAGAACATGAATGAATTCAGACCGATCATGATAATATTAAAATCCTATCTAGAAAAGGTCATGTTTCTCTTATAATAGGTCTTCCAATGAAGATTACTGTATGCCTTCACACAGGAAAATCGGTTTGTTTGGTGCTTGAATTTGTAAGCATCACATACAATTTTTCTCATTCCTTGATTGTTAGATTCGTATAACTAATATAGATTTTTGTAATGTCATCTTAGTCAAAGTATAAAGACAACGAAAGTAAACTTGAGCACCATAGTAGGTACCCATTCTAATCAACTTAGTAATTGTAGAGTTGAATTCGGCCAAATAGAAGGAACATTATTTAATTTGAGTTGTCCACTCAATTAATTAGTTATCTTATATGATGAGGACGGCACATACTCGTTCTGAAGTGTCACGACATATTAAACTCTATCCATTAAAGTCATCATAACTAAACAAAGTCGTAGCTACGATCAAATTCAATGTTTGATTACAACTAATTAATATGATTAAAATCATTAAAAGTAATAACATTGTGGTTAACACGCGAGAACACACACTGAGATAGACGTCACATAATACACTTGACGATACTATGGGACCATACAAACGATTCTTTATTCGATTGAGATATTTTTTTTATATATATTTTTCTCACATAATATACAATACGTCATGTGAAAAAAAATATACTACAAAAGTAAATTATCATATAGAACAGTATAAAAAAGAAAAAGTCAAACTTCATAATATTATTGTGAAGCTATTGATTAAGAGTAAACTACATGTTAAGCTTCATTGAATTGAAAAATAAACTTCAAAATCAAAATTTTCAATACTACAAAAATATGGGTTAATTCCATTTTGATCTCTTAGAACTATTAGTCTAACACAATCTGATGCTGCTATTAGGTACTGATTGTTATTAAAAATGAAATCCTTGAGTGGTGGTCACAAACATTTACAAGACCCTGCTACTATTACTTTTTTTTTTTTCCCATCGCTTTGTCCTTTTCATGTATGTAATTGCTTTAATTACGATATTTTTGTAAGACATAACAAGTGATATACATATTTTATCCTTTGTCCAAAATGAAGTTCTTGGAATGAAAAGAAAATAATAAGGAAAGAAAAGTACTAATAGCTTACCAGACCAATTACCATTTGCCTCACCCCACCCCAGCCACCAGCCCATCCTCTTTCTGTAACTATTAGTAATAATGCAAGGGTAAAGAAAATTTTCCAAGAGAAATATTGGGTTTTGAAATAATATTGGATTTTGTTGTGTTCTTTATTTTTATACATGGGCATATTTGATAACTCAATTGTCATTTATTATAAAATACTGCATTTGCAATATACTGAACAAATGGAGGGGTCTAAGTGGAATAATTCCAAAAATTAAAAATTGTTTTGCACTATCTATAATGTGAAATGGTCCTTCGTGAGATTTTAAAATAAATTATATTTCTTTTTCGGAATGTCCGTAAAATAATGTCTTATGTCTTAAAATGACAATTTTTCTTTTAATTCATTCAATGGGACTATATCTTTGGAATTAAATAATAAATACTACAGTTAATTTACTGAAAAATTATTTATATTTATAAGTATGACACTAGGCAATACTCGTTACTGTTTGAAAGTTTACAATTTGAGAATTGGCAAAGAAGCTCTGTAACTAGTGAAAGTAAGTTAATTTTACATTTTTTGTTTTGCCAAATAATACGATATTTCATTCATCAAGAAAAAATTGAATAAAGTGTTATATGTTGTATGCAAACAAAGTATTGCATGTAAGAGCCACCTCTTGAATTTGTAAGGGTAATCTCTGGAATTCCAACACTTAGCAATCAATCATAAGTATATCACAAAATGTTGTCCTGTGAAGTAGGGTGATTGTGATGTTGTACCCTACAAGTATTTAAAATATTATTTTAAAAATTAGATTGGATGGGCTTGTTCGATAGGTCTAATCATGAATATATGATTCATCCGATATGTTTGAATGCAAAAAATTTAAAATTCAATTAAACCATTCAAAAATTGATTGAACCAATTGAAACGTCCAAAAATCTGGTCAAATCGATCAAAAATATTTTTTGTAAGGTTTAAAATTGATATTGGGTTAAATGTATATATTATTTGAATTTCGAATTTTATTAAATATATTTTTTACTTTGTATATAATAATTAATTTATTACATTACTATTTATATAATATAATAAAAAATATAATTTTTTTCATTAAATTGGTCGGATCGATAGTTGAACAAGTTCAACTAATTAAACCACTAACTAACAATAAAATTAATTTAATTACTTATCCGATTAAAAAAAATACTAATTTAACAACTTACAAGCATATACTCAAACATTCATATACATCCATTAGATATCCTTTAGGAAAAGTTGACTACGACTCAATATTAAATTATACTCAAATGTGTTAGAAGGTAATTGTCGCATCTAAAGGGTTTGAAGGCATAAGGGCATGCCAAATGGTATCATATGCCGGATAAAAGTGTTGCATGCGTATAAGTCATTTCTCGAAACCACATAGAATCCCCAAAACCTAGAAATCCCTTTTGGAGAAATTAGCCAATTTCAAGTCGCACTTGATAAATTTGGAGAAAATTTTCAAATTCAACGGACTTGCAGGCGACGTGACACCTTTATTTTTAAGGTGATTACCTCCCATTATTCACTTCTTAATTTAACAAACCGTTGACATGATAATTAATGATCTTCTATGGCGTGGAAAAGGCAGTAAGTTTGCAAGCAAAAGTGTTTTTTTTTTCTTTTTTTATTTATTTACCTACCAAATTAAAAGATTAAAAAGGACCCTCATTCATCAAAGACGGAGCCTTCATCCCTCTTCCTTGACTTCACTTAAAGTTTAATAAGCATGTTTACTACTTAATCCAACAAATAATCTATGTTTTATTCCATACATATGATTAACCCCTTGAACTATGCTACCATCGGCAGGCTAATCCAATATTATAAAATTAAAGTTCAGCCGTATCAAATAGGGAAAATTTGGCAAAAAGCCCCTTTGGTTTAATCTAAATTAAACTGGTCAAAGAGACGAGTAAAATAATCAAAATTTAATTGCTTAAGAAAATATTGTTCTATTTAAGCACAGTGAGAGACAAAAGAATTAAAAGATTAATTTATATGTTATCTTTTCCTGCCACTGATTAATAGTTTCATAAGTAGATAGAACTATGTATTGATCTACCAAATTTTGAGTTTTTCATATGCATGATAATTAAAAATGAAATAACTCCATAGTATGATAAAGGTCAGATTGGCTACTTTCATGAACTATTGGACTTTTCCTTTGTTTTTCATTACTTTTCTACTAGCATAAACCCTGTATCGTCCACAAGGAAAAATGAAAATTACGACTTTGTTCGGTTTATTTTTGGGGAATTAAATCAAGCATTTAATAGTTTTTTCCTCCCAAAATGCATTTTCCTCTTCCCAAAATATTTGCAAAAAATTCTAATTCATCTATTATACATACCTATATATATAATATTAATTATATTATTTTTATATATTTCTTTATACATATTCAAGTTATTATATTAATAAAAATATATATTTACATATTTCAATCATTACTCCAATATATCGCCCACTTAATAAATTAATATAATAACAACGTTAAGTAGTATATAGGTTTGATGTGACACCGTTAAAAAGAGAAATCTTACAAAATATGACATTTATAATAAAAAATATCTTACAAGAAAATCAAGCACAGTTATTTTGAAAAATTTATCCCTTTAACCATTTTCAAAATAAAACCAAACATATATCACAATTCCAAATAAAATTTTCCAAAGAATACATTTCTCAAATTATTTTTTTCAAAAACAAATATATATAAAACCAAACAAAGCCTATGATTTTGAATTTGGACTCCGAACAGCTGCCCTTTGTCTCAAGTATTCTACTTTTAATGATATAAAGTTTAAATAAAAATTATAAAAGTAGAAATTTTAGGTATTTTTAGTTCTCTGACCTTAGTTAAATTTCTTTCCACAATCCACATGAGATGTCACACTACTTCTAAAAGAAATTACATCAATTTGAGACCAAAGTTACCAAATACTAGCTATGTCGAGAAATAGTACCTTCTTGGAATAGTAGTTCTGATAAACAAGAAGCTTGGAATATGACCTACCTATGCTATTTTAGTTTGGGCAATATTTATGTTATATTTGATATATTATTTATTAGATGGTTGGACGATGAACATGTACTCTATTTCATAAAAAATGAAAGATTTATTCATTATTCACACACCAAGTGTATTGTCCATCGAATGTAGTATCTCAAAAATCATTTATATATATTCGCTTAGATAGGAGTCCAAATAAATACAATGAAAATATTCAATAATGAAGAGGTCAGTTATATTAAATGTATTCAAAACTAAATAAAACAAAATCATAGCTATAAAAAAATATAAATACTCTCTTTCGTCCATGGTCAAATTAGAAGTCAAATTCATATATTTAAAAAATTTCAAAATTAATTGGAGAGGAATACAATGACTCAATATATTTGCACAAGGAATTAGGTCCTGATTTTATATAATTAATTTAGAATTTATATCAGGCAAGTACATATTCTCTAGAATAATGTCTACGATATATTAAACCACGCACACAAGCCTCAAAAGTTCAAGTCATTGTATATAAGCAAATTAATGCAGGTAATCTATCTCCGAAATTTAGAATTTAATATGAATTATAACATTTATCATGTGGTTTAACTATAATGCACCAACACTTTAAAAAAATTATTTCATACATTATCACACATGGATATAAATACTAACACGTTCAACAACATATTTTGTGTCCAGAAAATAAAAATAAAAATAAAAATAAAAATTCTGATAAGATGTCGAGCATGGCTAGAGGCATGTCCAATATATTTCGGATATGTTGGGAGCTTTTTTCATATTTTACAAAGTTTAATGTTATTGAAAAGATTTTGGAAAATAAAATATTACTAAAAGTAACAAAACAAGTAGTATTTCCTCATACCAATTCACTTTGCTTCGTTTCTTAAATGTTTATTTTTGATAGTCAAACTCCATTTTCATCAAAATTATAGTTCACGAATCACCATTGGTTATGTTTCGACTCCATCACAGATATTAATGTGTTTCTCTTATTAATCACACTTATATTTGTATAAATCCAACACTAATTATCAAGTGATTAAATATATACTATTTATAAAGCACAAATACACATACACATGTCTATATATATACATCATACCACAAGGTTGTGGTGTTCTTCACCTCACATTTTGTACCTGAAATTGGTGGTTTGAATCCAGTCTGTCCTCTCCTTTACCCTCCTATAAAAAAATTAAAAAAAAGGTATTTGTGTGTGTCTATATATATATATATATATATATAAATAGTCGTATCTTGATATTGATTTTTTAAGAATTATTATGTCTCCTGACCTCATCCAAGGCCAAAGCACAAGATAGTTGTCCTTGATCTCCCTTCGATCTCCCTCTAGATCACTAGCTGTTGAAATTATAAGGTGAATTGAAAAGATCTCCAATTTAATGGAAAGCATCCCATATGGGAAAATAGGAGCAAAGTTAGCTTCCTTATGTAGAAATACACTTGAGAGGGTGGTAAAGATGCATAATTCTTTATGATACTCCTTAGTGGATATTTAGTTAGCTTTAAGGATGTAGGAGGGTGTGATTCACATCACTCGAGCCCTTATGCACAACACATTGTTAAAGTTGCATTGGGCCCTTTATGACGCACTTTGCACATACACTTCATTGCAAGGAGCTTGGGAACCTTAAATTTTTTTCATAAATGGAACCAATATGCGATTTTGTGTCTTAGTGACGTGGAAGATAGCTCGATATGGCACTAACGCAACGTATTTGTTCAAGTGGTGATCTCGTGGCATGCTACCATGCTACAGAGTGCTAAGTGGACGTAACCAATCCTATGTGTGCCAGCTAAATAGAATATGGATGATGAAACATATTTATTCAGGTGTGAGAGGTGCACAATAACAAGTTATGGACTTTCGCCGAGAATACAATCTGAACCACTAGATCGTGGCTAGATCATAAGAGGTGCGGTGTAACCTAACAATTCGGATTGATCAAAATCAAAGGACTTGATCGTTCATGGTTGGACACTTAAGAACTATAAATAAGAGTCCCCTATATTATCTCATTCATCCCAAAATAATTTAAGTTAATTATTTTATCTCTCTTCTCCCTTATACTAAATAATCTTAGATTATTAGATCTTAAGATGCATGATCTGACAATTCAGATTGATCCATGTCAAAAGACTCGTTCACGATTGGACACTTAAAAATAATAAATAGGGGTCCCCTCATTTTATTTCATTCATCCAAAAACAATTCAAGTTAATTATTTTATTTATCTTCATCCTTATACTAAATAATATTTGATTATTTTAGTATTCTTTGTTATTCTTTGAAGAAGAATACAATTAAATTTTAATTTGCTCGATAAGATTAGTATAATATTATATTAATTCTTGTAAAAGTATTCTATCTTGAGAGACATATATCTAAGTTCCTATTAGCACTAGTGCTATCTTACTACATTGAATTTAGCCAAATTCCTTGAGGAAGAATGTCCTACACACACTATAGAAAATGCTGGCAATAAGAAAGTTCATCTAGCTATTGAGACATGGGGGCGATATGACTTTCTGTGATGTAAATATATATTGAATGTGTTGGATAATTTGTCCTACAATGTAAACAGACCTATACAGATGACTAAGGAACTAAGGGACTCTCTTGATAAGAAGTGCAAGACGTAATGTGCTGACATAAAAAAATTTATCATCTAGAAAATTACTGGACTTCAAAATAATTAACAACAAGATTGTTATCAGCCAGGTGCAAGAAATGCAAATCATCCTACATGACATTGCAGCTAAATGGATAATGTTAAGTGAATTTTCCAGACTACTACTGTTATTGAGAAACTGCCTTCACTGTAGAAAGATTTCAAGAATTATCTCAAGCATAAATGCATAGAGATGAAGATGGATGATCTAATAGTTTGTCTTTGAGTAGAGGAAGACAACAAGGTTGTAGAAATGAAGGTTTTCGGTAATCAGATAGAGGCCAATGCCACATAGTAGGGGAATCTAAATCTAAAAAGAATAAAAAGATGAAGCATCTTGGATCGTCTAAGGACAAAGACGCGAAGTGGTTCAAGGCTAATTACTACAACTATGGCAAGTCGAATGATAATGCAAAGGATTACTGGCTTCTAAAGAAGGGCAATCAGAACTAGGTAAATGTTACCAAATAGAAGACAGTGCCAGTAGACATGTCGGACCTTATGCTCTCGGCTATTGTGTTTGAAACCAATTTGGTGGATAACTTGAGACAATGGTAGGTTGACACATGAGCTACACGTATTTTTTTTCCTCGAAGAAGGAGATGTTCTTGACATATATTCCAGTTAATAGAAGGAAGTTGTTTATGAGCATCTCATAGCTTCCAACGTTGTCGGTTGGGCAAAGTGATACTTAAGATGATGGGCAAGGAGCTGACACTTGTTGATGTACTGCATATTCTAATATCTAGAAAATTTTGGTATATAGTTCATTACCTATTTTAGACTCGTATTTAAATTTGACAAATTTGTACTTACTAAGGATATTCAAGTTGGAGGCAAGGGATACTTAGCCAATGAGCTACTCAAAGTTATTGTAATGCGTATACTTTGTAATTTTGAAAGTTCTTGAGTCATCATATTTGTTTCACAATAGATTAGGTCATGTTAACTGTGATTCCTTAAGAAAACTGGCAAGTTTAGGACTTATACCTAAACTTGATCCGATTGATAAACACAAATGTCATGTTTGTGTTGAATCTAAATTTATTAAGAAACCTTTTAGTTCAACTGAAATGAGTAGTGAACCTTTAAGCTTGATACATAGAGATATATGTTATCTAAAGTTTGTTTAAAGCCAAAGTGGTATAAATTATTTTATCACCTATATTGATAATCGCACTAGAAAGTTTGTTCAAAGCCGAAGTGGTAAAAACTATTTTATCATCTCTATTGATAATCACACTAGATATTGATATATATATATATATATATTTTCACCAAACAGTAAACATGAGGCTTTTGGATGCTTGCATCACTTATAAAAATAAAGTTGAAAATCAACTTAGTGGGATGATTAAGGTATTCAGATCTAATAAAGGTGGAGAATATGATTTATGATTATTTGATGAATTATGTGCTAAGTTTGGTATTATTCACCAAACAACAACTCCGTACACACCTCAACAAAATGGAGTTGCTGAGGAGAAAAATAGAACTCTTAAACCATGGTTAATGTCATGCTTATTAGTTCTGATCAATTTATTTTGAATATAATTCCTCTCAAGAAGACTGGATTATTATCTTATGAAATGTGGAAAAGTAGAATGCCTTCCGACAAATGAGTGCCTAGCTAAAGTAATTGTATCACCTCTTAAAAAAGTCAAGTTAGGTCCTAAAACTATTGTTTTGCAATTTTATTGAATATGCAATGGACAATAGTGCATATAGATTTTTAGTATATAAATTTGACATAAGTGGTTTATAAGTGAATACAATTATTGAATCCAGAGATGTTGAATTCTTTGAAGATATGTTCCCTTTTAAAAGAGATATTCATGAGAATAATCAAATGAGAATGTATGAAACTGCATTTAAGAATAACATAAAATCTAAACCTAGAAGAAGTAAAAGAGCTAAAGTGGTTAAATTCTTTGGTCCAAATGTTATGACATATATGATTGAGAATTAATGAAGCTATGTCTAGTCCAGAAGTTTCATTATGGAAAAAGGTTGTTGATAGTGAAATAGAGTCCATTGTAAGTAATAATACTTGACAATTGGTTGATTTTTCTTTGGAAACTAAATCAATTGGATGCAAATAAATTTTTAAGAAGAAGTTAAAGAATGATGGTTCAATTGATAAATAGAAGGCTAGACTTGTTGTGTGTTAATAGAAAGATGCTGATTATTTTGACATTTATTCATCGGTATTAAAGATTACATTTATCCAAATATTAATAAATTTGCATATAAATCAAATATATATAAAAAACTACATTTTTAAATGGTGATCTGGACGAAGAAATTTACATGGAGCAATCAAATGGCTTCAAAGTAAAAGGACAAGAACATAAAGTGTGTAAACTTCTTAAATCTCTTTATGGATTGAAGCAAGCCTTTCAATGATGGCATGAAAAGTTTGATAGTATCATGATATAAAATAGGTTTACCATAAATGAGTATGATAAGTATGTTTACTCCAAGAAATTCAGAGAAACGCATGTTCTTTTATGTCTATATGTAGATGACAAGCTCATATTGGGAACTAATATGAAAGTCATCAACAACACAAATAAAATGCTCACCAATAAATTTTATGTGAGAGATGTGGATAAAACAGATGTGATCTTGGGAAGGAAGATCTCTAGAATACCTGATGGGCTATTATTATCTCAAATACATTATGCTGACAAAGTGGTTGAAAGGTTTAAGTCTCATGGAAGAAGACAAATAATTCATTTATTCCATATGTTATTCTTTAGAAGAATACCAAAAATGAAAACAATAAAAATATTCATTGTAAGCCTAATATACTCAATGAAGTTTATAGGAGTAGACATAGCTTACGCTATAAGTAAGCTAAGTAGATATACAAATAACCTAAGTAATGAACATTGAAATGCATTACTTAGAGTATTAAAATACTTGAAGAGAACCAAGGAGTACGTATTTCACTGTAGAAAATATTCTTCGGTTATTGAAGGATATAGTTGTTGGGTTCATGCAATCCCAAAAAATATATATGCAGCGGAATTTAAATTTTTTTCAAAAATATAAATATATATTACATCACATGTAATTAAAACGAATTCCAGAACTTTTTCGCGATTATTCAGTTGTGCATTTTTCTGATATTTAAAGTAAGAAAGTTTCAGAAACTCTTACCTTGATTTGTACTCCGGCTGATGTAGGGATTGAAATAATTCAAATCGTTATCCCTGCATGAAAGTATCTCCATGTTCTTCAATTCAAAACTCCTTTGATTGAAATTTGATTCGTACCTTGGATGCTCACTCGCAATCGAATCCTATGCTAGTAGTTTTTAATTCGATAATTCTATCCCAAAACAATTTTGTTTGGAACAAGATCAAACTAACAATTAGTATTTTAGGTGTTTAATTGAATTCTTAATTCAACAATTAAATCAAGAATTAAACTAGATAAAATATTGGTGAACTTTTAGAGATTGAAAGGAAAGGAGGGACGAATTTTTGGAGATGAAAGAAAACTATTTTTCTTCAAGAAAGAGAGGTTGTTTTCCTCACTTTTTCTTTTCTAAAATCTGCAATTAAAATTTCCATAAAAAACATCCAAGAAGATTGTCAATAAAGGCTACAACAAGTCTTTTTCATGGACGACTCTAATTCCTTTCTTATCTCCAACTCTTTTAGTAAGTTTCATTATCCCATAAGGACTTTACTTTTTATTTATTATCTCTTACAAATTGAATTGTCAATTCAACTTCCTCTAGGAATTGGATTCTCAATCCATCATTTAATTAATTAAGTCCATCTTAATTAATTGATCCAATCAATTAATTAAATATTCCAATTGGGTTCCCTAATCCAATTAGGTCCAATCAATTAATTCAATTAATTAATTGAATTAATTTCACACTTGAATTAATTTAACGCCCATTAACTAATCACATTAATTAATTTAATCCAACACTTGAATTAATTTTTAGGCCAGAAATGGATTTGTCCAAGTTTTGTGTGTGACCCCTTAGGTTCACTTTAAACTAGCCGTAGGCTCACAACTCTTGTGACTTAGTTGAACAATTAATTATTCTAATTAATTAATCTAATTAATTAATTAATTCTCTTGGAATTAACTCATTAATTCCAAGAACCCACAAGACATGGGAAGCACCTAACAATGCATCATGACTCCTAATCTAAGGTGAATGTGCAAATTTATTTCAATTATGAATACTATGCAAGTACTGTCCTTCCATCATCTAATCTTCCGATTGAACCTAAGGTATGGATGTTGAGTTGAAACCCCATTAACTCAATAACTATGTTTCTATTCCTAGTAGCTTAACTCGATGATGAATAATTAGAAAATCCCACGTCTAATTTCCATCCAACGTTGGCCAAGAATTTTAGAGTCAAGTACATAGAAGATTTACCTATTCATCTAGATAGTTGATGGATCCTTTGTTGGCCACTCATTAATCTCTATACATGAAAATGTCACACCCAATATAAACCCCTTGTGATTGTCATGCAATCAGAAAATACATCAAACTACAACATGTCATGCACAAGGTTATCATGGTACCTCAAGTTCAAGAACTAATTCTTACATTATCATAACGAGAAAATTCTCATTCCACCTAAAAATTTCTAATTGGGAATTTTCAGATGGGGTTGTTTAGTGTACTTATTCCCAACAAGCATCTGCATACATACACTAGTGTCTCCACACCAATACTTATGGAACGAGACATCCTTCTTTTGAGCCTGCATTATATGCGCAAGTCTCAATGGGATCAATGATGTCCCATCTCATTGGTCCTGCATATTCCACGATCACCATCATATGCGCAACCATACCCCATACCTATGTGTGATCTAAGGACTTTATCTAATTCTTATGATGAATTTAAGATAAAGATTATCATTTAAATTATATTAATATAAATAAGAATGATTCGCAAGAGTATAAGAACGGCCAGAACAATTGGCACGTTGGACACTACTCTAACAATAGTAATTCAAATTAGATTTCATATACTGATAAATAAAAGTCAATTAATGGTTATGTATTTGCTCTTTATGATGGTGCTATATCGAGAAAATCTTCTAAATAAACATGTATAGATCATTCCACTATAGAATCCGAGTTTATAACTTTAGATACAGATGGAGAAAAAAATTGAATGGACATAGAAGATGTTTCAATATGGCCAAAATTGATATCAACAATATACATCATTACAATAGCCAAAGCAGCTATAGCTAGGGCACAAAATTTTGTATATCATGGTAAATCACAATATATTCATTGTAGATATAATACCGTTAAGCAGTTGATTTAAGATAAAATGATATTATTTGATTTTGTGAAATCAAAAGATAGATTACAAGAGAGTAGATAGATTTCTTATCAAGAGAAATGAGATTAAAGCATAAATATTGAATGAGTCATCTTATTGAAAATCAAATCTGGCGATTGGAAATCCCATGGACTAAGTTCAATAGGAAAATTAGTTAAGAATGAATCGATGAGAAGCACTTAGGAATGTGATTTCTTCCTATTTCTATGATGTAGATAAGTGTAGCTTATAAAGGTGTTAAGGATAAATATTATTTTTAATGATGTCTATATCTTATAATAGTATAAGTGGAGTAGAGTTGGAGACTCCTTATAGGACATCACCTATGTGAGTGTGAACAAAGCCAGTTCTATGAGAATTTATATTAGATGGATTCTCTAAAACACTTGTACAACCCAAGAGAGTTCATGATCAAATAATAAACACAATAGAGAACCAAACTTGATATTAGAGACAGTATGTAAAGTCTATTAACTAGCCTTGCAATAATGGCTGACAATTCAAAACTTAAATAATTGATTATCCAAATGAGTTCGATAGGCTTTTACTAGAAAAGGTTTACAGTGAAAACTACCCATCTCGATGCATTTTCATTCAGATAGTATGGTTCTTCATCTTCCTAAATTTTTGTCCACTTTTTCTATTTATGTGGGGGATTATTAGACTTGTGGGATGATTTGGAAAAGTCTCAATTTTAATGGAAAACATTTAAGCTTGAAAAAGTGCAGTATCCCACGTGGAAAGACATTAAAGTTATATAACTCCTTATGGTGCACCCTAGTGGAGCTAAATGGCTAGCTTTAACTAACCTTAAGGAGTTACGATGGTGTGTTTCGCACCACTTGAGCTTGCATATGCATGCACAAACCACAAAGGTATAATTGGGTGTTTTAGGGTACGCACCATCGTGAGGAGTCGAGGAACTTTAAATTTTTCATAAAAGGAATTAGGGTGCGGTTCCATGGATCGGTGATATGGTAAATAGCTCAATGTGGCAGTGATGTAGTGTACTTGTCCATGTCGCGTTCAAGTTGCATGCCACTATGTTGTAGGCAGCTGAGTGATGTGATCAATCCTACAGGTGCTGACGAGTCGCAAATAAAGAGTTGCGATTGGTTAGAACTGTTGATCGAGCACAATGACTAGACATGTCCATTCAAGTGTGAGAGGTGCACAATAAAGAGTTGTGGACCTTCATGGAAGGATACAATCTGAACCAGTAGATCATGGCAAGAACTTAAAAGGTGTGATCTAACGATTCAGATTGATCCGGGTCAAAGGACTTGACTATTCATGATTGGACATTTATAAACTATAAATAGGGGTCCCTAATTTCATTTCATTCATCCCAAAATTATTTGAGTTAATTATTTTATCTTTTTTTCTCTTCCTACTAAATAATATTCAATTATTTTAGTGTTCTTTGTTATTCTTTGAAGAAGAATATAATTAAGTTTTGGTTCATTTGGCAACATTAGTGCAGTGATAAACTAATTCTTGTCGAAGTATTATAAGTAAGAGACAGACATCCAAATTCTTATTTGCTCTATTGCACAAAGCGAAATCTATATTAAAAAAATTTGCTCAACGGATACCCACTTCAATTTCAAATTTTCAATAAATCTCCTTTCCATAACAACACTAGTTTGGTCAGCGATCATTAACAAGTTACAGCCATTCCCCATAGAAAAAATACGGTCTTTATTTTTAGGATTTAAAAATTATAAACTAATATGTGACATAGCATGAGGGATATAATTGAGCCTTTTTGAGTAACCTTGGTATTTAGACTCAAATATGGATACTTTACTTTTTCTTATATGGTTTAAAAATCATAAACCTGATTCTATCATGATTCAGAAAGAATTTAAGCTAAGCAACTCAACCAATGAATATTTTTTTTAATAATTAAAGTTAAAATTATGAACATTCACTATTTGGGTCAGTTTGTTAAGTCGAAGTCAAACCCAACTTTTATAGATTTCAACAAATATGTGCATAAATGGATTAATTTACTCCTATAAAATGGTTTAATTTACTTTTTTTATTTTATTGTCTCAACCTTTTGGGACAAGTTCGAATTAGAAAGCTACAAAAACAAACTTCATTTTTAGCCCCTCAATATAAGGTATTTTAGCCCCATGGAGTCTTTGCCATGATTTTCTAAGTTATCTCATTTTAAGTTACCAAATTACCCTTTCTAATATTGGAAACCTCTTACTTTTGAGTTATAAAATTAATTTCTTTTTTAAAATTAATTTGTAGGACCCTTTTGGGACAAATTCGAATTAGAAAGCTACGAAATCAAACTTCACAAAGAAGGTACTTTGGCCCCTTGGAGTATTTTCCATGATTTTCTAAGTTATTTCATTTTAAGTTCCAAATTACCCTTTCTAATATTGGAAACGTCTTGCTTTTGAGTTATAAAATTAATTTCTTTTTAAAAGTAATTTATCTCTAGCATCTAAAGAATTTACCTATTTTTGATATATAATTGGAGAATGGTCAAGCATGTCTTTGAGAGTTAATTGTTGTTGTCGTTTTCGTCGTCGTCGTTGTTGTTATTATTATTACTTGCCCAAAATCTATTCTGAAAATTTGTAGCTGTGTTGTTTTAAAATACAGTTACTCACCTGATGACTTAGAGATTCAATCTACTAAAGCCTAAAGCATACTAAGTTTCATTAGAGCTAACAACAAAAAAATATGATAAAGCTAAAGTCAGAACATGCTATTGATTTGTTATTAAAAATTGTTAGATGATTAAAATTATATAATTGTTGGGTTCGCGCGAACTCGGAAAACGTATACGCAGTGAATTTAAAATTTTTCAAAAATATAAATATACATTACATCACATGTAATTAAAACGAATCTCGAAACTCTTTCACGATTATTTAGTTGTACGTTTTTTTTATAGTTAAAGTAAGAAAGTTTCAGAAACTCTTACCTTGATTTGTACTCCAGCTGATGTAGGGATTGAAGCAATTCAAATCGTTATCCCTGTATGAAAGTATATCCATATTCTTCAATTCAAAACCCATTTGATCAAATTCTGATTCGCTTCTAGGATCCCAAATATTGTCCCTTTAACGGTATCCATACCTTGGATGCTCACTCGCAACCGAATCCTATGCTAGTAGTTTTTGATTCGATAATTCTATCCTACAACGATTTTGTTTAGAACAAGAACACACTAATAATTAGTATTTTAAGTGTTTAATATAATTCTTAATTCAATAATTAAATCAAAAGTTAAACTAGATAAAAGGTTGGTGAACTTTTGGAGATTGAAAGGAAATGAGAGATGAATTTTTTTGGGGATGAAAGAAAACTATTTTTCTTCATAAAAATCCGCAATTAAAATCTCCATAAAAAATATCCAAGAAGATTATCAATCAAGACTATCACAAGTTCTTTCTATATAGAACTCTTATTCCTTTCTTCTCCAACTCTTTTGGTAAGTTTCCTTATCCCATATGAACTTTTTTTTTCCTTATTACCTCATAGAAATTGAATTCCCAATTCAACTTCCTCTAGGAATTGGATTCCCAATCCAATTTTCTAATGGGCTTCCTACAAGCCAACGCTTAACGGGCCTAGGCCTAAGTAATCAATTAGACTCTACTTTAATTGATCCAATCAATTAAATAAATTTATTTAATTAATTAGACCCATCTTACTTAATTGATCAAATCAATTAATTAAATATTTCAATTGAGCTTCCTAATCCAATTAGGCCAAATTAATTAATCTAATTAATTAATTGAATTAATTCCACACTTGAATTAATTTAACCCCATTAATTAATCACATTAATTAATTTAATCCAACACTTGGATTAATTTCTATGCTAGAAATGGACTTGTCCAAGTTTTGTGTGTGACCCCTCAGGTTCACTTTAAACTAGCTGTGGGCTCACAACTCTTGTGACTTAGTTGAACAATTAATTATTCTAATTAATTAATTCAATTAATTAATTCTCTTGAAATTAACTCATTAATTCCAGGAACCCATAAGACATGGGAAGCATCTAGCAATGCATCATGACTCCTAGTCTAAGGTGAATGTGCGAACCTATTTCAATTACGAATATCATGCAAGTACGGTCCTTCCATCATCTAATCTCCCCATTAAGCTTAGGACATGGATATTGAGTTAAAACCCTATTAACTTAATAACTATGTTTCCATTCCTAGTAGTTTGACTCGATGATGAATAATTAGAAAACCCCACGTCTAATTTTCATCCAACCTTGGATAAGGATTTTAGAGTCAAGTATAATGGAATACATAGGAAATTCAACTATTCATCTAGATAGGTGACGGATTCTTTATTGGCCATTCATTAATCTCCATACATGAAGATGTTACACCCAATATAAACCCTTTGTGATTGTCATGCAATTGAAAAATACATCAAAGTACAACATATCATGCACAAGGTTACCATGGTGCCTCAAGTCCAATGACTAATTCTTGCACTATCGTAACAAGAAAATTCCCATCTGACAATAGAATATTTCCAATTGAAAATTTTCAGGTAGGGTTGTTCAGTGTACTTGTTCCCAACAAGCACCCGCATACATGCACTAGTGTCTCCACACCAATACCTATGGAACGAGGCATCCTCCTTTCGAGCCTGCATCGTATGCGCAAGTTTCAACGGGATCAATGATGTCCCATCTCATTCATCCTTAACTTGGAATATTTTAAGATCACAGCCTTAGAGGTATATTCCACGATCACCATCATATGCGCAACCATGCCCCATAGCTGTGTGTGATTTAAGGATTTTATCTAATTCTTATGATGAATTTAAGATAAAAATTACTATCTAAATGATATTAATATAAATAAAAATGATTTGCAAGAGTATAAGAACGGCCAGAATAATTGACACGTCGAGCACTACTATAACAGTAATGTGCAGATTATAATAATTGAGTGAGCTAACAAAAAGTAAAGTGTAATAAAGTAACTAATGGGGTACTTTTTATAGTAGTTCAAAAGTGGTGTAATCCTCTATAATCTAATATAGTAATCCACTAGATATCCACAGACTTTTCTTTACAAAGTCTTTTAATTATAATCAACTCAGTTACAAAAAATTGAGCTTCTATTCCTTATCAATTAGTTTATAGAAGATTCAATTGGTGCTAAGTCACTATGTACATGAGCCAACTTTTAAGTGTTAGGCTACACAAGATTTAACAATCCTGTGATGTTGTATATAAATAATGTATAAAACACTCAACTAAATCTTTTCACTCAAACTATGATTGTGCTGAGTACAGTGCAATGGATTGATTTAGATTAAGAATTTATGCTTCAAAAAGATTTGTTATTCTCAAAGTTGCCTACATTTTCTTTCATATCTATCTTTCTATGTCTTTAAATTCATCTCATATTGCTATTCATGGACTTGAAATTTTGTGTCTGTTGCAGCCTTTGCTTCAAATTCCTTTGTCCCTTTGCACATTTGGTCTTAGTATGTCTAGTAGTGCACAATTCTTAATCCCTCACCCTTCTAATAATGGTTGTCCTTTCTTAGGTAAATTGTATCAAATTTTCATTGATTTTTATTATGCTCGTCAGTACTATTGATAACTATGAGTGCTGCCTCATAGGAATCGATATATGTCCTCACTTTCCCGAAGATTTAGCTCAACTAAATTCTTTTTCTCTGGTCTTAGACTAGTCTTCACTTCTTCTAAGTACATTGAAACTCATAATCTTTGCACTATTATGCTTTGTGCTATTATGCTCTGTCTGATATGTTCTGTTCTGATTTGCTCATCTACTCTAATCTGTTTTGAACTGATTTTCTCTTATATTGTGATCTACTCTAAACTGATTTGATCTTCTACTCTGCTCTGTTCTACTAATGTTCTTTTTTGCCCTACTACTCTAAAAATAGCTCTTACAACTATTTTTTATCAAACAAAAAATTTATACAAATTTTGTCCTATACACACATTGTATTCATCATCAAATCTTTACAATATAAACCTAATATTTGACTTCTTTTTTTGGATAACAAAACTCTTCTGAAAATAAAGAAAAACTTCTTATACTTACAGCTGAAACTATGAGCAATTTTTAGTGTCTCCTATTTTTCTCTGCAAGTCTGTCTCCTGCTCTGCTCTGGATCGAAATTATTCAAAATATTTTTTTGGATTATTTATGTTCATCCAACCTTTTATGTCATATCCACTAAGGGTGGTAGAGGTTTTGGTGTTAACTTCCTTCGCGGTGGTTGCTTGTTGTGACTTCCCTACAATAACTTTTTCTTCTTATTTTGTTCTTCTTATTATTTTCTTTGTTATTCCTACTATCATCTAAATTCTTCAAGTCTGTTTAATTTTATTCTTGTCATTCTATTATATGAAGAGATCTTGTTTAATTCTATTGGTTGTATTTTCTTACTTGGATATTGTTCGATCTATACTTGTTGCAACCTTGTTGTTGCTCAAATTTTCATTCAATTGAATAGAAATGGAATACAACCTGTGATGTGATAAACTGGTGGATAATTTGCTTTCTACAAGTTGTGCTGCTAACTCTTTTGCGTTTAACTCGGGTATTGACTTTCTTGATCCTTAAAATGGGTTTTTTTGGGTAGTTATGCCTCTACTTTTGTTGATGTTGGCAAAGTTGATGAAAGTTCTAGCGCCATCCTCTATTGGAATGATTACCATAGTTTCAATTTCCAGTGCCTATGGAAAACTTTTACTACTGGTCTTTACCAAGAGATGTTCCAGGTGAGTTCTCGCGACATGACATCATGGGCTTGAAAAAAAATAAAAAGGGTTATATTCTTTCTCCCCCAAAACAAACACAAACAAAAATCTAGTCTCTCCCTCAAGTTCCTCTTCCAAAGATATGGCTTTCCACCATTAAAATTGACTAAACCCTCTATTTCCACCCTTTATCCATACACACTATTACTTTACGCACCTCACATTGCCAATTTTTCTCTTTTGGGAAAGTTGAAGTTCGAAACGCACTTCCATATCAAGCTTACCTACTTGAACTTAGTAATTTTTTTCTCACTTTGCTCGTTTATTGCTATTTGCAAATATTTTTAAGACTGGTGCTAGGTTAATTATGCTTGGACAGTTGCTATAGTGTATTAATTTGGTTGGCACATTTTGTTAAATAGTTGGTGTGCTACGGATTATACCTTTTAAATTGTTGGATTTGGTGGCTTGTATTTTCTTTCATGTTGGGTCTTTGAAAATCAATGGGTTTTGTTGATTTGTAGTCGTGTGATGAGTTCAGATTTAGATTTTCTTTAAGTTGTGCACTTAGTTGAAACATTTCATTGAGCAGTTGCTATGTATTTGTTTAACCATTTAGAGAAAAAAAGTTTGTTGTGTAGTAAGTAGTTTGGGGGGTTGATTAGTTTGGGCTGGAGTCAAACTTGTTGCTTGAGGGCTTAGCATTGGACTTGTTGCTATATTTTGAGGACTTGATTTGAGAATGTCACCAAATAAGGGTAAGGGTAAGGGTTTACTTTTATTTTTTTTATTGAGTCACTTTGTGTGTCTTGAAACTGAGCATGTCATCAACTTATTGTTAAGGAGTGTCTGGTACCTAAAAAGTGATTTTAGCCCACTTTGGGCATTGATGGAGAGCTTAATGATACCGCCCAACCTAATACAGTAGTGGTCTTGGTAGTGAAGAAATTCTATGTCAATGCTAGCGAACATTAGAACAAAGAAGTTTTGTTCAGTGAAAAACTATCTTCTTCCATTGGCGGCCATATTTATTTATTATGATAACTTGCCTGATATTTAGGAAAACAAATACTCTATAGTTGTTGCAGAGAATTTAGATCTCAATCAAGATCTGATCATTCACACTCTACCATTTTAGAATCGAGTGGATGGAGCCCAAATGAGCTCATAATGCAACCCTCTCTTATACCACACTAGATCTTAGTATCTACGATAAAGTTTAACACTTCTTGATATGTGCCAAGATTATGTTTGACTACCCATCTTAGTAATGTTACATGGGATCGTGATGGCTTGCCTATGAAATTACTACTGCTATGACCATTAACATCGACAAGGCCATCCAATAATCTATTATCTATGCTCCGTAGGGATCTATGATAGGTAGGCTTCCTCACCCATCTTTGATTTGTAGATTGTGTTACGATGCTGGGGTTATCTCGATCATTGAGCATCCATATTTTGTCATCTAACATTACAAAATTAGTCAATTCAAATTATTGGATGGCTTTCCATATACTTTTATGCTAGATTCAGTATCCTAATGCATCAGGCTCCATCAGCTCAACTACCCCCATTTCCACATGCCTTGGTTGATGTGTATCCTGCCCGGTGCTTGTTGATACCACCACCCCTATCCCTCTGTATCTCTCTCTCAGGCCACCCTAGATGTGGTGCTTGTTGTGGTTCGTCAATTCATATAGGAGGTTAATCATTTGATGTAGGAGGTTCATCGTCAGAACCAGTAGACAAACCAGCATATTTAGTGCACAAATAGCTACACAACTTATGTTGTAGACCATAACTTAGATGTGGAGAGATATCTTGCATGCATTAGACCATTATTATGTACTTCACCTAAGTCGTTCCCCACCCCTTCAGTGTTGCCGCCTACTCATCATCTTCTTTTGGTGATGATAATGCCACCAACATCCCATGATGCTGCAGATTTATAGAGAAGTCCTTATATTTTTCTTGTTATTACATTGAGGATAATGTATCTCTTAAGTTTGGGGAGAGTATTTTTTGTTATTTTTTCTTAGCTTTCATGTTTCTTAGGTTTAGTTTTTATATTTATTGTTGTGTAGGATGCACATTGTTTATTTTTTTATGTCCAAAAAAAATATGAAATCTTAAGTAGTAGTAGTGTTAAATTGTTTATGGTCAATGATAAAAGCATGATTTAACTAATGATAACTTATTGTAATCGATTAATGTGTTTTTGTCTATGTGTTTGGCGTGTGTATTGGGTTTGCTGATCTTGTGATTCTTATCATACTTGAGCACTAGCCATTTGTTGAGTCACTTTTGTTAACTTAGAGAAGGTTTATAGGAAAACTTACAAACTCTAGAACTTGTTTGATTATTAGTTAAGGCAAAATCTTAGATGACATAGTATTTAGAAATAATTTAGGCTATTTTTGAATAGTTTGAGCCTTTCAAGCCAACCCGAGTATCAAATATTATTCCTAGTATCCCACATTGAGCTTGGTCAAGCTTTTTTTCTCTTGACATCTCATACAAATTGATCCTAGCCTTATAACTATTTCCTTCAATTACTATCTTTCACTAAAAAATACAATCATTCTAGAAAAAAAATTCTTGAAGTGTGAAAATATTGGAGATAAAGGGTGAAGTTTGAAAAAGTTAATGCGGGCTCCTAACAAAATAAATAGAATATTATACCCCTTGTGCATAATAAATAAAATTAATTTAGGGTGCAACATTAATGAAAGAAAGGGGAGAGATCCACATATGATAAAAAAGAAAAAAGAAAAAAAAAAGAGGAGAAAAGAAAAGGAAAAAAAAAGTTAAGAAAAAGAAAAAAATGGGTGTTGAGAGAAAAGCTCGCGATAAAGTACATGTTAAGGAGGGCATTAATGATATACCTTTTGGTTGTCAACATGGTTCTAGAATGGTTACGTGTCCTAGATGATTTTGAGCTACAATATCATTGATTTTCCTACCATTACCCAAACCACACGTTATAAGCTTTTTGATCTTTAATGTTATGTTATATCTACATTAGTGGAAATTAATGTGAAAAATAAGACTATGTAGTTTGGAAAAAATTGCAATTCTTAATTAAAGTGAATCTTTTAGAAAATACTTGACTTTATAAATTCAGGTGACAAATTTGATTTAATAAATTGGCTATACAAACACACACATAAGGTCATAAGATTAAGTTGAAGCTACAATGCATGCTGACGCTCTAGACATTGGCATATTTTCGAAGTTCTCTGAGTTAAGATTTTTACCAATCTTTAAGGTTTGTTGATGAATCGATGGTAGTTGATACTCAAATTTATGTTGGGAATCTGTTTGTTTTAGTTAGTTTTATCTATTTTGCTTGAGGACAAGCTAATATTTAGTGGAACAATTGAAATGCTATACTTGTTAACATAATATGACCATATTTATAAAATATATGTATATATTTATAGGATCATGTATATATATTTGACTAAAAATATAGACAGTAGATCTTTAGTAAGCATAATCAAACGGTTAACAAATTTGAAGTTCATAAAATATATGTGTATGTATATAGAAAATAGTTTATAAAGAAAGAGTACAAAGAGCAATTTTAGATTAAAATTGATGTCATTCGTCTTTGTTAAGGGAAGGGGCACATGTGCAAACTTTTGTATTTTACAGAGGTTATATTTCTAACACAGATTTTTTTTTTTGCATTTTTTCTAAAACATAAGAGAATTTTATACAATTATCTCATTTAATAATTATCTTTACTTTAGGGGATAATTCATAAAACCCCCTATATTATAACGAGAATGCAAAAAATTCCATATACTAAAAAATGTAGCCTAAAACCCTTACATATAATGTAAAATCTACACACCTGCCTTTGACGTCATCTAAAAGTAACGATGTTAATTTTTTTTTATTGAATTACCTGTTATATCGTTAAAAGTATCAATTGTTGGAACTAAAATAAAAATATGATGAGAGTAAATCATATTTAGGTCTTACCAACTGTTAGATCTCAAATTAAAGTCAATGGCCCATCTTAACCTCAATCATTTAAAAAATTAAAAGAAAAAAAATTACAAAAATCAATGTGCATATTTCCGTTTTTCTTTTTTCATGTGTCCCATTTTTATTTCATTTTTTCCCTTTTTCCCTTTTTATCTTTTTATTCCTTCTTCAATAGTCTCATTCTTCCTTGTTCAATAAAGTTTTTTCTTTGCCCACCACTATCCCCTAAAGGTGGGAAGAAGACCAACCGAGTTAGGGTGGGCGACTATGGGTGGTTGAATGTTGTGGCTATGGTGGATGGTGGTGGTGGGCAAAGAGGACTACGGGGCTGGGGTAGGGCGGGAAGGTGAGTTTTGGATGGCGGGATTTGGGATGGGTCTCGGGTGAGGTTGGGTGGCTGTGATAGGGTGGTTGGGCTATGGTAGGCGGTGGTAGTCAGGACTGTAGTGGGAAGTGATAGACGAGGCTCAATGGGATGGGTCTAAGAACTGAATGGTAGTGATGGAGTGGTTGCGTTGTGGCAATAGTGGATGGTGGCAGACAGGTGGGGGTTGGGGGAGGGGGAGGGGCAATGGAGTCTGATGTTGGGGTGAGGGGATGGCGAAGGTGGGAAAGGGGAAACAAAGAAGAAAAAAAAATGAGAAAAAAGAAAAAGAAAATAAAATATAATTTTTAGAAAAATGTTTTACATTAAAAATTATATTCTTTATAAATTTTATTTGAAAATATAGATTTTTGAAAGTATATAGAAGAAAAAAAATCACAAAAAATAATTTATAATTTATAAATTATTTTTCTTATAAATTAAAGTTGAAAATATAGATTTTTGAAAGTATATAAAAAGAAAAAATAATCAAAATTATTAAGGATGAATTGTTGTTTTTAATTTTTATATTTGGAGTAAAAAAATTTAAAGATATACAAATATTACTTAAAAAAAGAGCAAAATATTTTATAATTAAAACATAACTTATGCAAATGAGCCAAAAATAATATGATATATAATTTTTTCAATTTTTGACAAATAGGGAAAAAATTATGATTATAAACATTATTTAGATTTGAAAATAGAGTTTAATTAAAATTTAAAGAGATTGCTTTCTTATTTTTATAAATAGATGTAAAAAAAATTATAGCTAAAAGTATTGTTTGTTGAAATAATTTAATTTTTTTTGAAGAAATCATCTAAATTTATGTTTAATTTAAATTAAGGGGATTGTTTGTAATTTTATTCATCACAAGCCTTTTATATGTCAAATGCATGGATAAATTTATCAAATTAGGTATAAAATTCAGTCAAAATTCGCTAAAACACATCAAACTTCGCATTCCCTTCGCTAAAACACATCAAACTTCGCATTCCCTTCGCTAAAACACATCAAACTTCGCATTCCCTTGCGTGTTCTACAATTCCTGACAGAAAGAGGATTTATGCAGGCTTTCACATTATTGGGGGGGGGGGGGGGGGATAAGGGTGTTATTCCTCTTTATTCAGCCACATGTATTAATGTGCACAGACTCTCGATAGTATTAATTAAAAAGTCCGCACGAATTAGGTAAGTATATTTAAGGTGTAGTATATATTTACGTCTTTTATGATAAAAATGTGTACCATATAATTTAAATTTCACAATATCAAAACAAATAAAAGTATTATTTTTATTACCTCAACGTCTCTTTTATATGGTTCAAATCTCATAATATTTAACAAATAATTTCAAAAATATATTAAATTGGTGTGTATATCATATTCGAGAACAAGTAGATGCAAGATCCTATTGAAATAAAATGGCATGAATATCATAGGAGAACACGTTAGGCACAAAATCTGTTGTATTGGATGGAATGTATACAAGAATTTCCTAAATACTAATATTGTAGTTTTGTCACGTCTCACTAAAAGGGCACTTTAGGAGACTCATAAATAAATACCCGCCACCCTTCCCTATCCCCCTCCCCTCACCCACCCCAACAGCCCCACCAAAAAAGACGGTCCCTTTTCATTTTTGATCTCATAAACTATTAAATGTGTGTGTATAAATTTATATGTATGTAAGAATACATACAGGTATATGTGTGAGTATACATATATATAAACGCCCACAATACCTAAACCCACTCCATATAGTAAGAAGAAGTTCTAAGTAATTCTTGGAAACACACACGCGATATGTGCAGCTCTGGCCTAGGACAACTCCCCAGAAGCGACCCCATCCGCTTCCCCTTCCTCCACTCCACTCGACCCGAAAACCCTCCCCAGTTCATCTCCTTCCGGATCAGACCCAGACCCGCCCTCCGATCCTCTTTTAATGACACTGTTTCCGAGCGACCGGCCATGAGCTTTTACGAGCTACTGGGCATACCCGAGACGGGTTCTTTGTTAGAGATCAAACAAGCGTACAAGCAGCTTGCGAGGAAGTACCACCCGGACGTGTCGCCTCCGGATCGAGTCGAGGAGCACACCCAGAGGTTTATTCGGGTACAGGAGGCTTATGAAACGCTGTCGGATCCAAGGAGGAGAGAATTGTATGATCGCGACATAGCCAAGGGGGTTCACCTCGCGTTTACTGCCCGTAGACGTAGCAAATTTGATGAGGTTCGCTTAATCCCCTTTTCCTTTTCTCAATTATATCATATGATTGTGTGGAAATTTGTAGACAGTGTATTGATGCGGGTGTTTGAAATTTGGAGGTGGGGTTTCTGAGATTTGGTTGGAAATCATCCTTTCATATTTTCTTATGTTGAAATTGTGTGGCTTGTTTGTTTTGTTCTAATCAATTGGCAAATTTATGGAATTGTTCTGTTTTTGGGATTGATGTGGTCTTTTGGTGTTACAATTTTTGAGTGCTAGTTTCTTGCGGGAGTAGCAGATTTGGTGTCTAAATTTTATAATGTTTGCAATTCGTAATGCTATTAGTAAATTAGCAATATATACCTGTAGATGCATGTTTTCCTTTTTTCTTTTTGTTGCTTGTATATCTGCATATGTATGCGTTTATGTATGTGTATCGATGTATGTGAAAGAATTATTTTGATGGTTAGTTGTAATTTGGTATGAAATTGTAAGCTTGTTGGTAGAGTGATCTTTAGTGGAAGTTCTTCCACATAATGATTTCTTCTTTGAAGCGGGTTTAGTTCTACATACTAACATTTCTTTGTTGCTTTTTGTGAGCTGTGTGCTTGCCGCTGATAATTGGGTCTATATTTCTCTATTACTTCTGCAAAGGGTGCTTCACGCTCACTTGATCTTGCTTCAAAGAAATGTTTTTGTAGTTTATTATTGGAATAAATCTTGCTTGTCATAGTTGTTTGTTTCAGTTGGTGCAATAAACTACGCACTTAGGTTCTGGTGAGAATGAAAAGGATGAAAATGTACAAGAAATACATGGATACATAAACTTGGACTTGGGATATTTTCAGAAAGATCATTTTAGCATTCAGATAGTCAATTGACAAAGAAGAAAGTTAGGTAACTGGAATTCATTCTGCAATTAATGTGCATTCACTTGCATCCTAAATATTAGGATGTGAATATTAATGGACTAAAAGGTCTAGGCAGGTGAAAGGGCTGATTAACTTTCAAGTGTATATATATGAATGATTAGGGAAGAAATAAGGCGCAAAAGGGAATGTTCTATTGAAATTACAGACTTTGCTACACTCTAAGGAGGTTGCATTGCTTTGTTTGATGTCTTATATTCAAATTTAATCCAATTTCATTCAACCTATGGAGAAGTTATGAGTACTTTTGATATTGAGTGTGCTTAAGTGTGTCTAGAAAAGGTTTATTAATTTCAGTGATAATTATCAAGTGGAAGCCATTAATTTAACAAATTTAGAATTAAGAGTTTAGAAGCTTCATAGGCATAGCTGAATCAGTGGAGTCATCTCTGGGTGTCACTTTCCTCAAATTAAAATGGGCTGCATTGTTAGGTATGCCATCATTGATAAATATGCATTATTAGGTTGGCTTTTAAATAAATAGGATAATTTCATTTAATCACCATAGCATAACTGAAACTTAACTGGGGATATAGTAAGCAGACCTGGATAGCAACTTATTTAATGCTCCTTTTTGATTCATATCTTCTATAATGTGAATGTTATGCATTATCCGGCCCACTTTGACTTTGTATGTGAGCTTTTGATTTTAGTGCAGCGCATGCCTTTTATCCCTTCTGAACCACCCAATAAGCCAAACATGCCCTTTTGTTTCAATAGACAGACAGCATTCAAGATATTTCTTTTCAGAATCTGCTCTTGCATTCATAATTTTAGATCAACCATGAGAGGATATTTCTTTTTGTGCCTCCATTCTAAGTTTTCAGTTATTGTTATCATGTGTCTAATGAGATGTCTTACATACAAGCAGCAAATGGAAGAGAAGAGCGAGTGGAAGAGCCGTTGGCAGTCTCAACTGTCGGAGCTCAAGAGAAGAAGTATGCAAAAGGATTCCGATGATAATATGTCATGGGGGGCAAGATTACGCAGAGAAAGGAATGAATCATCGTGAAATTGCTAATCCTTTAGTATGAGTGTATATAGCCTCTACCTTTTTTTTCTTTTTGGTTGTTTTGGAACGAGCATTAGAGGCACTGTTTGGTGAGCATTACTTTGGTAGCAGAAATACTTCAAAGAAATGCCTACTACATGGTAGTTTTCATATATATCAGAGAGCACGATGTAATTATATATGTTTTCCCTGTTTTCTATGTATCTCCCATAATTATAGGTGGGATATATTTGTATATAGTCACTTGATCGGAGTTCTCTTTAATCTTTGCATTCTTTGGCCCCCTAAGCAGCTCATCCAAAGTAAACCCACACGACATGATTTTTTACAGTCATGATTCGCTTGTTCAATATAAGCTTTGTGGTAATAGATGAAATTCTTGGATGGATGAAAGGGGACCCACCCACTCCCACGTAATCTAGCGGTCATCTATATTCAGGCAATAGGCCTTCCGCCTTGATGGGATGACAGGATGAAATTTCTCTTGCTGCCAGATCCATTCCTGTTGATGCAGATCTGACCGTGGAGCTTAATGCATCCATTAACTATACAGAAAATAAGAACCCAAAAACAGATATTTGGCATGGGAATCACTCCCTGTCCATTCTACTGTTGCCAACTTGTGACAGAGCCCTGCCTCATCTGTGGATTTTTGAAGGCACTTAAACGAATACCACAATGTTGAATCTTGACCTCACTACGTCTGAAGTCTCGGAATATTTTTGTATCTATCCGTATTACAAAATGTATCTCTACTTCAGACTGTGTAGCTGACTATATGAGAAAGACAAGGTACATAGAGAGATCATTAAACCTGGTATTACATGGAATTGTCCCTTTCGGGTCTTCCTCAATCAATTCATAATAGGGAATTTCTATCCACAACCTGGTCCCCCAACTCTTATCACCCTTGAGATGCTTGATATTAAAGCACGTATATACACGTATTTCACATATAAAACAAAAACAAAAAATAAAATAAAAAATCGAGAGAGATCCAAGAAAGTAGTCTCTGGACTGAGTCAGTTTTTGGACAATTGGCTTCATAATGAAGCAGAGCCAAGATTTTGGGTTTCTGGTTTGTGTCCTTTGCTTATTGAATTGGGAAAGAGAGATAATGTCATTAGGCAGGAGAGCCATACAATTTGGTTTTGAAAGTTACATTTAGGGCTTGATATAGACTCCCATGTTGTGTTAGTGGACCTATTGTTTTGACATCAAGAAAGGCTTACCTATTTAAAACTTTAGCATATGGTTGTGACTCTTCAAATAATTTTATGCATAAAATGAGCATCTACTCCATACGGTCATCAAAGGCTGCACATTTTGTGGCTGCCCATCTTCTATTCTTAGTCGATTAGGTTGTGATCTCAAATGAAAGGAGAAATTGTCCCCTCATTTAATTGAAGTTTCATCGACAGACGATAGTTATACTATAATGAAGATCAAACCAGAATTGAAGAAAACCCAAATGCCCGATTTTGTGCCAAAAAAAAGTTTGAAGCATTTTGAGTGCATCATTGTAGTGTTTGCTCCTTAGGTTGAAACACAATAAGACAAATGGTCTTATCTCTTGAACTAATTTGATCCATATGATGGCTACAATTACTAGTCATGGTTTGATAATACTTCAATTTTATTAGATAAAAAAGAACTAAGAGGGTGTTTCACTGACTTCATAAATTCCTTAAAACATCTTATAAGATATTTAATAGTTTATAAGTTAGGAGCTTATAATCTCTCAATAAGATGTTAGAATCTTATAACAAATCTACAAAAAAAGTAAAGAAATTTTAACTTATTTTTGAGATTTTAATAAATTTTTTTAGTTTTGACTATAATAATTATAAATTGTCATTACTAACATTTTGTAAACTGAATGATTTTATTTATTCAAACTCTTTAAGAGCTTACTAAAATAAAATTTATCATATTATAAGTTTGAAAAATATTTTCTAAGATATAGGAACTTACAAGATCTTTTAAATAAATTTCGCCAAACACCCTGTAAGGCTCATGCATTAATGTATTGATTAGTTTTTGTAAGTATAAAAAACATTATGTTAGATTTTGCTGCCTTAATTGTTATAACTTTTTAACAAGCTCACCAAATTCTTATGTTCCAATTTATGTTATAATACTACTTCGAATATGAATTTGTAACCCACAACGAAAAAGTAAAAATTAACATCAGTAATTTTTATATGGTTCAGATACAAATATTCTAATTCATGATACCATACCCAGAGAGAAAATAATATATTAGTAACCGTGTTACATAATATAATAATAAAATTTACAAAACAAAATAAAGACTACATCTTTGATTTTGATGTCGTTCTTGTATTATTTAATAAATTGACTTATTTATGAGATCCCTCGATTTAATCTGCCTTATTAAACTCCTTTCAATATTAACCTCCGTCAATCAACATAGCACTCTCTCTTAAGAGTTCACCTCATGCTCTCAAAAAATATTTAATGCGATCTTCCAATATTGTTTAGAACAACGTTCAAATCACCAAGCTGACTTGAATTCCAAAAAACTTGATCATTGATTCTGGTGCCTTGGAGAGAAAATATTTTGTTGTCTATTGCTTGGTGTTCTCTCAAAATCGGCAACAATTATTAATGAAGACTTGTGCTTAAATACACAACTTTCGTTAGATAGATTTCTAACCAACTATATAGACAGTTTTATAGTCTAAGTCAAAGACTTTTCTATTATAGCTTCTTTCTATGTCTTTGATTACAATCAATAAAATACAAACATGAAAGTTTCCCAAGTAAAAGCCTCAAGATTGGGACTTCTATAGCCAGCAGGATATCTCCATGAAATCCACTAGGAAGGTTCCTCAAGATTAAGCCAGTATGAGTGGATTAGATTAGAAAATATCTGTTGCTTTTAATCCATTAAAATTAGCCAGCTATCTCCTAAAAAGCTATCCATTTAAGTTGTATTCTTGTACTTTATAATCCCCAAAGAAACAAACTCAAAAAATTAGATAGACATCAAAACTCATGTTTCAATATAGAACATGCATCTTACCATCTTAGAAACTTTCCAATTTTGTAGATTTTATTTTGCAAACAAATGCCAATAAAATATAAACTTAACAATTTCTCCTTTAGCATTTTTGTCAAAATATATTTACTTGCGTCAAACAACAAGATATGTCCAAAATAGATATGTTCAAACATCAAAATTGAACGAGTCAATCAATCAAATAAACCCTGCGAAAAGTGTTAGAATACTAGTTCAAACACAAAACTTATCGTGCATGCAGTCATATCAATATCTGTAGTAAAACATGATTAATCCATGTTCATCAAAAACAAGAAACCAAAAATCTCTCCATCTCAATCAAATCACTCATCATCAGCCTCAACATCCTTTTGTTTCTCAACAACAAAACCACTTGACCACTTGATATCTCCCTCTTTTTGGCTAAAAATGCCGAAGGTTCAACAAAATCACCAGCAATAGACTCTTCAGAACTAAAGTCAGCAACTTGAGATTATGGTCACATAATTGACTAATACTTATTAAGTTTGCCTTAAGTCCTTCAGCAAGTAAGATATTTTTCAACCTATAATACCTCTATCATCAAATGTCCCATTTTCAAGAACACGACCTTTGGCATCATCCACAAAAGTAACATGACCTTCTTCAATACTTTGAAAATTTATCAAATTAGCTTTGTTACTAGTCATGTGCCTAGAACAACCACTATCCAAGTATGAAGAATCATTAGTGCAGGCTTTCAAAGCAATGTATGCAACATTATACCTAAGGCCAGATTTCTTAATCCAAATTATAGGTGCAATTTTTTTCTTCAAATCAATCTTCATCCTTGGTGTATGTCTAAGTTCAGATTTTGGTCCATGCTCAAACTTTTCATGAAATTATGTTCTAACATACATTCCATTCCTTAAAACCTTTTTATATTTAAAGTATCTAGGATGTATATGGCTAAGAATAATACAATAATGACAGACGGACACAAACCTTTTTAGTCAAGGGTTTTGAAGAGTTCTTTTCTTACTAGAATTAAATATGGATAGAGGTGTACTGGTTCTTTTGACAAATTCAATCTTCACATTAGAATCAGACTTTGTTTTTGAACTTTCTCCAGTATAGCCAAGTGGTCGGTTGTCGTAGGCCTACCAAATTTAAATATTACTTTTCAATAAATGTTTAACTAGTATAGAGCGAGTAAGAGTTGATCCCATGAGAATCAAGGCTAATTAATTTACTATCAACTAAACTAACTAGGAATTTTAATTTCAAAATTACTAACCTAAAACTAAGACTTCAAGCAAACCTGGAAATAAACAACAAACATTTGAGGAGGGGGGATTGAGTTGATTAACTAAGTTGCAAAAACTAAAACTAATTAAAATTCAAAGCAATGAAAATTAAATCAATAAACAATAAGTGATTAAAATAGGTTGATGTTTCATTTACCGCCATTAGACAATGAGTTGTAATTTCATATCAATATTATGAATAATTTGCCAATAAAATCATCAACCATAGGTAATAACAAGCTCTACTACCCCAATCTTTCCTTATTTTCTCGTTAGATAGAACAAGCTCTCTATCTATTTCTCTATCTACCAAACAATCTAGAACAAGATCTGTAGATTTAATCCAATGGATACATTAAAATAAGAAAGATAAATTGATCTAATCAATAACCACACAATCTTGGGTTATTTAACTTAGGTTATGTTTTCCACTGCAATTAACAAAAATATCTCCATAATCATTAATCACAATTTACTACACATGATTATAAATTCAAGACAATTACGGATCTAAAATTTCTAATCTAGTTGTAGGAAATTTTCAAACCCAATTTGGTTGCGCACCTAAACAAAGTAAGAAGATATCCATAAGACATTAAGCATAGAAAAACATAAACAACTTCAATTAGAAAGTTGGTCAATAATATCAAATACTTAATTACAAAAAATCATGTCTAGGGCTTTGAAATCAACCTCAACCAATAAGAAAGTTTAGCCTAACATGATAAGAAATGACAAGAGAATAAAAATTAGCAACATTGGGAATTAAAGAAATTTATTGGTTGAAGAA
Source organism: Paulownia fortunei (assembly GCA_019321725.1). Classification (NCBI taxonomy): domain Eukaryota; kingdom Viridiplantae; phylum Streptophyta; class Magnoliopsida; order Lamiales; family Paulowniaceae; genus Paulownia; species Paulownia fortunei. The sequence goes on from CM033123.1 coordinate 8,154,099, forward strand.
GATAGTTGAGATTGATGGTAGATTATGGATGGCTCCTCCTCCAAGCCTCTTTCATTTTTTTTTCGTTGAAGTTCCAAAACCCCAAGAGTGCTTTCAAAAGATGTATGTGATTTCCAAAAGAGTGAGTGAATCTGAAAAATTGATGTTTGTGTTGAGAGAATAGTGTCTTTTTATAAAGTATGAGATGGTGATGTGATTTGGTGTAAAGTGTATAAGGTGTGTTGTGCATTTGGTGTAAAGTATGTGAGGTGTGTTTGTATTTTGTGTAAAGTGAGTAATATGTATTGTAAAGTATGTAATGTGTGTAGTGTGCTATATGTATGTAGTGTATACATATCACAAACATATGCTAAAAGGTGTAAAGGGTCGTCACTTCAAGCAAAAGAATTAATTTTCCTACATGGACAGCACCTAGGAGCCAAAATATGGCACCTAGGTACATAAGAGGACAATAAGCATGGTGCCTAGGTGCCGTAATAGGGCGCCTAGGCGCTATTGCTACTGTTTTCTTTTTCTCCAAAACGACAGTCTGACACTATTTATTCCTTTTCAACTGATGTTTGACCTTTTTCTAAGATGTATTGGCCTTTAGTGCCTTCATAACAATTGTATCCCTATATATTAGATTTGTTTATCCACTTGAATCAGATCAATATCATAGTTGTGGAGAGAATTATTCCAAACATACCAAGATTGCCATATCTAGAAGTTGTAGTGCATGTTTTACTTTTTAACTAAATGGTTCTCTTTGAAATCAATTGAATTGAGAAATGTTACCAACCTGAAAGTTCTATATATATATCTATTATCTTTCCAATAAGTTAAAAATTAGGTCAATAGGGATTTAGATCAGAAATTTATGCTCAAAATACCAAAACTGACGCAGTAGAACCTTGTCCATTTGGCCCAATAATGCTTGTTTCAACTTCGTTTTGGCTCATTTTCGATCTTTTGATTTCCAAACTCCTATCACACACAAAACATTAACAAAAATCTATTATTAACAAGAACAAAGCAAGAAAGATATAGAGGGATTAATACAAAATATGTAAAAATATACACTTATCACCAAGGCCATGAGGATTTCCTCCCATTTTGCCACACACACTTTCATACATGTTCATTTATTTAAGAATTATTTGAAAATAAATATGGATAATAAAAATGTGTACCAACACAATAAACCAGACAAGTTTCCATACTTATCTAATTTTAACTAATGCAAATGAACCATAAAAAAATTTCCTTGGATCATGTCTAATTTGTAGGAATTGAATCAACTGATGTACATGCAAGAATTAAAACTGCAAAATAGATTCCGAATTATCAAGATTCTAAAAATTTCAATAAAGAATTTCATATCCAACTATTTTTGAAATTGAACTCTATTTATTACTTCATAATTTTATTTCTTGTAGAATTTTTGAGTAGTGAATTTCTCCACACATATTTTTCATCATTCCCCCATTTTTTTATTTTCACTGAAAATCCCATGAGAGATGTTCCCGTTGATGTTCGAACATGACTAAAGAACATGGATTTATCCAATGACTTTTACTCTAGCCTGGGATAGCTTTTTTCTTATGAGATATCATCCTCTATATATTTGTGATACATAGGACCAAATTACTCAATGATAGCTTTCATTCCTTAGGGTATGTAGCACATTTTATCAAATGCCTCCAAGTTCTCATGTTCAATTTTAGGTTCAAATTCAATTAGGATTGTCTCTAAAGAAAATTCCAGTTTAAGGACAAAACAATCAAATTTGTCATTCCAAATTGCGACTTTATAACATGAAAACTCAAAAAAATCTAATAATGTGACTCCATGTAATATGCCTAATGTGATGCCTAAATAAAATGCATGAAGTCCTAATTCAATATAACAACCTAAGATCTAAAATGCAAGTCCCCTTTTCGAGAACACGACCTTTGACACCATCAACAAAAGTAACATGACCTTCTTCAATACTTTGAAAATTTATCAAATTAGCTTTGTTACTAGTCATGTGTTTAGAACAACCAATATCCAAGCACCAAGAATCATTAGAGCATGCGTTCAAAGAGATGTATGCAACATTATACCTAAGGTCAGATTTCTTAATCCAAATTATTCGTGCAATTTTATTCTTCCAATCAATCTTCATTCTTGGTGTATGTCTAGTTTAGATTTTGGTTCATGCTCAAACTTTCTAGAAAATAATGTTCTAATATATATTCCATTCCTCAAGGCCTTTTTGCATTTAAAATATCTAAGACGTATATGGCTAGGAATAATACAATAATGGCAGATGGGCACAAACCTTTTTAGTCATGGTTTTTGTAGAGTTCTTTTCTTATTAGAATCAAATATGAATAGAGGTGTATTGGTTTTTTTTACAAATTCAATCTTCGCATTAGGATCAGACTTTGTTTTTAAACTCTCTCCAGTATAGCCAAGGCCATGAGGATTTCCTCCCATTTTGCCACACAAGAGAATTTCATCAAGTTTTGCTTTCCCATAGTTTAATTCTTAATAAGGATCCTTTAGTGCTTTCTAATTCTACCATTATCATTGAGTACCTTGTTTTTTTCAATAATGAGAAGTTTATAACATTCCAATTCATGTTTTAACTCCTCTTTTTGATATATTTGTTCAACAACTTGTCCTTTTAATGACTTGTTTTCACAAAGCTCAAGCCAACTTTGGAACATTTTGTTGTGTATTTGTTGAATTTTCTCAAAGCTAAGTTTGTCATCTTTAATACTACATTAAGAATCAATACCGCTTAAATCATGAAATTAAACTTTTTCCTTACCTAATGATGTCCAGTCATTGTTGTCTTTAGGATTAGATGATGTTCCAACATGACTTGTAACATAGCACTTTCCAAATGAACAACTATATTCTACTTTGACAGAACACAGAGCCACATGGTGGCGACAATCTCATCATCATCTTCCTGAGTGTCTTGTGACTTAGCATCACTCTATGTTACATTGCTTGAGCATCCCTACTTTTTTCAGGTATTAGCACATTCGTCTTGGATGTGTCCATATCCTTCATATTCATGGCATTTAATTCTCTTACTTTTCCTATCAACAAAAGAATTTGAACTAGCTGAACTCTAAGGCATTGTATGGTTGCGTTTTCTTTGAGAATTCTCATTTTCAGCATTTCTACTGAAAATTTAATTTTGTATTAGTTTTCTTGTGAGATATAAAATTATTGGGTGAATGAATGAAAATGGGGTTTTATATAAGTTTAGAAATGAGAATTTGTTTGGTTTAGTGGTATTGAGAGAATTTTAAACACAAAAGTCGTGTTAAAAATAAAATTATATTTATTTGTGTGTTTTACAGTATCATTTTCTGAATTTTGTATATATAATAATTTTTTAAGTTGATAATGGTGGGGTCTATTTTAAATATTTAATTTAGGTATGATAAGTTATTAGTATAATTTGAAAGGTGGCGGGTTCTATTGGAATGATGTAATTTAAAAATAATATTAGTAATATAAAATTGATAGTGGTGAGGTTTATTTTAAATTTTTAATATGAATATAACATTTTATTTGTAGGATTTATAAGTGCGAGTCCCAATAGAATGAAATAGTTTGAAAATAATAATATATTAAATGGATATAGTTTGTAATAGTTAGTCCCACGAGTGTAATTTAAATTAAAATGATGAGAATAGCGATTGACAATTGACTGATTAAGGTTATGTAAAGGATTGAAAATTATAATTATAGTTTGAAATGTTAATGAGAAAATAAAATGGATGTTTCATTTAAAATAGGTCAAATATTTTGGATTTTGGAATAGCATAAAATACAAAAATAGGTTTTGGAAATGGGAACATATAAGGCCTTATTTTCCTAAGAGTTAGAATTTTGACCATAAGTTGAAGAATTGGCTTTCTTGTCATTCATCATATTGAAGAATTTGTCAAAACACTTTCTCAACAGTTCAAGTGAGTTCGACATTTCATTACTATCATCAATTTCGTCTGTCATAGATGATATTGGAATATCAGCTGGAAGAGCAATTCCTATTTTCCTTTTTATTTTGCTTCAAGTTCATCACAAAAGTTTACAAAGACCCCATCAGTTCATCCAACCTCAATGTTGTAACATCTTTGGCCTCTTCAATGGCAGTAACTTTGTAGGCATCACTGGGTAAGGACCTTAGAGTCTTTCTAACTATTTTGTTATATAAATACTTCTCACCTAAAGCATGAGCCATATTTGCAATAGCACTTAATTTAGCATCAAAATCAACAGTAGTTTCATTCTCATGTATTCTAAGATCCTCAAACCTAGAAGCTAACATTTGTAGTTTGGAGAGTCTCATGGTTGTAGCCCCTTATAAGCTAGTTGACGTACGTCCCATGCCTCTTTAGCTATATCACAGGTTAAAAAAAGCCTAAATTGGTTTGCAACCACAACATTGAAGATGGCTTTCAAAGCTTTCGAATTGCTATTTGAAATGCCTTCTTCAGTAATGGTCTACAAATCCTCTAATATTGGAACAACCTCTTTTTTCTTATTTTCCAGGACTGGGGGCTTCCAACTAGTAATAACAAAGTGTTTTAGGCTTTCTCATCAAGAGATTTGAAGAAAATTCTCATCCTAGCTTTCCAGTTTGAGTAGTTAGAAGCATCCAATAAGGATAGTCATGAAATTAAGCCCCCTTCACATAAAGTATTCATATTTGCACTAGCAATAACAACAGATTAGTTTGACTAAGTAAGTCTAGTGACCTGCTCTTACGCCGCTTGTTACAATCTATTGCCTTAATTTTTACAACATTTTAACAACTTTACCATATTCTTTTGTTCCGGTTTTTGGTATAATACTACTATAGATATGAATTTGTAATGTATAATGGAAAAGTAAAATTTGACATTAGCAATTTTTATATGGTTCAGATACAAATATCCTACTCAACGAGGTCACGACCAAAGAGAAAATAATCCACTATTAGTAAACGCGCTACATATACAATAATACTACTTACAAAATAAAATAAAGACTCCCTCTTTAATTTATTATTGTTCTTGTATTGCTCAGTAGAATAGATAGACTTATTTACGAGATTTTTTTGATTTGTCACATTGAACTCCTTTTAACATTGACCATCGTCAATCAGGAGAGCTCTTTCTCCCGAAATGCACCTTCAAATCTCTAAGCTGCATTGAATTCCTGAAAACTTGATCGGTGCCTTGGAGATGAAAATCTGCTGCTGTCTATTGCTTGGTGTTCTCTCGAATTCGGCAGCAATAACAAATGAAAGCTTGTGCTTAAATACACAACTTTCAATGGGTTGGTTCCTAATAAACTACATAGAAAGTTTTCTATTTTAAATCAAAAGACTTTCTATTACAACTTCTTCCTATGTCTTTGATTACAATTAATAAAACACAAACATGGAAATTTCCCAAATAAAAACCTCAAGATTCGGACTTCTATAGCCGGTAGGAAATCTCCATGAAATCCGCTAGAAACCATTCGGCCATTATGAGTGGATTAGATTAGAAAATATTTGATGTTTTTCATCCCTTAAAATCAGCCAGCTTATCTCCTAAGAATCCGACCATTTAAGGTAAGTTTTTGCACTTTCTAATCCTACAAGGAAACAAACTCAATAAATTAGATAGACATCAAAACTCATATTTTAATATGGACAGTGCACATTACCCTCTTGGAAAATTCCCAATTTTGCAGATTTGTTTTGCAAATAAATGCTAACAAAATATAGACTTAACAGTAAATTTTAACTGAATTTATATACTATCATAAATCTCAATTTAACCTTAATTTAAAACTAAATAATAAAATTTCTGTATGAGCTTAGCTTCACTTGCTTAATATTTGAGACAAGGTTGACGAAAATTTCTCAAATGAAATGCTCACTAAATGGAGATTGATATGAGTTTCCAAATGTAATTTTCGATTTTGGAAATTGATATGTTACATGTATGATATATGACCACCAAAAAACGCTCGCTTGTTATGAAATAGCTCTATTATCTAGAAAGCTAAAGTCAGCTCCCTTGTTAATGAAAGGGATCTATTATCTTGACAATCGAAGTCATTTGCCTTGGGAAGTTTGGGGATCGCCAATTCTACAAATATCCCTTAATGGAATCATTCTTCTCTAAAAATAAGCATACATGATAAATGAAAGATGCCGGAGACACTACTGCTTATCTATGGTAATTAAGTAAAAAAAAGTCATAATAAAGTTGGTGTAATTGAAATTATTTTTTGGAACTTAGTCAGTTAAATACAGAAGAAAAACTATTTTGTATCTAATATATATGAGTATATTATAAAATTTTCTTAAAAGTTACTGTAAAAAAATTGATCCAAAAATACAAAAACGCTAAATATCGGTTCGTAGACATACAGAAAAGAATAGCTCAATAGCAAAAATATGGCTTATTTTGACATTATTTCTATATGTATTATACCATTTATGCAAACTAATTTTATTTGTATAACTATATTATTTATTTTTAATTACAACACAATTTAGAGATAATTATTCACTAATTATTAATATTTTACAGATTTAATATAATTTTTATGTTTTAAATAAATATTTATAAATATTTGGTAAGATGGAGCACTTTTCTCAAGTATAATACGGGATATGTACAATATGGGATATGATGTGGCCTAAATTCGGCCTAATTATTGTTGGGCTTAGCTGACCTATGCTCAAGTATGATAATTAGATTTTATCTTCTCTTTATGTGCTCAAATATGTGGGGCTATTATGTTGGCCTCCTTGGCCCTATTGGGACAATAGCTTATCTAATGGATTAAATTGAGGTACTAGTGATTTTACTTAACTCAAAAGGGCTTCATGTTGACTGATATGGATAGGTTCGAGCTAATGAGCTCAGCTCATGTCTAGCAAAAGACACAGAAACCAATTGTGTTTGTAGGAAGAGTCTTAGCCTAAGTATGTTAGGTGTTGGATAAGAAAAGGGGATCTTACCTTATCCAATTTCCTTGATTTACTATTGATAATAGAATTTAATTTCACTCAATTACCTTATAATTTTGTTGCTATGTAAGGTCTTAATTATCTTGATGGTATCTTTTTACATTACTTACATACTTTCCAATATTACTCTTTGATTATTCTCATTGAATGCTTGTTGACTTAAGCATCACAGAATTTTTGTTGGACAAACCTTAGCAACCCAACCCCTATTTTATAAGTGTTTTGGATAAGGATTAAGAGATCATATTGCTCAGTTTGTGGTTCTTGATTCATGCTGATTTTAGTACGCAACAATTGGCATTTTTATGGGAAATCATTATGTTAAGGCATGAGAATATAGATGATAAAGGATTGCAATGCGATTTGGGTGATGAATTACACCTAGATCAAGAAGATAAAGATCACAAAGAACAGAGCCTGGGTAGGGAAGACGGCCTACCACCCATTACTTTGGGCACTCTTTCCCATTGGGCAATGACTTCTCATATGGAGCCTAGTTAAGCCATCCCTTCATTCATCTCAAGTAGAAGTAAACAACATGGTTAGAAAGGTCGATAGACCTAATCAGGTGGTGGATACTCAGGTAGAAGAGAGCCATGTAAGGAACTGACTACTAGAAAAGTCCAACTAAATTTGTTGAAAGGGTTGAAGAAATGGATAAGAAAAAAGATAAGGCCAGCCTCAACAAAAAGCTAAAAATAGAACGAAAAGAAAGACCTCAACTCAGATATGAAAAATAAACTCCTATTCTTATACCTTAGTCGCATATCTTCATAGCAGTGGAGGGTCATGGAAGCTACAATAGCCTAGGACTATTCTTAAGTCCTTCAAAAGGCCAAGACGGATAAATTTTATAGGTTTCATAATGATTATGGTCATACTACTGATCATTGTAATCATTTTAAGGATGAAATAGAAAGGTTTATCCTCGCAGGACACTTAAAGGAATTCATATATAAAAAGTGTGAGCAACCTCAAAGGCATAAGAGAAAGGACCAAAATAGACCCCTCTCCTCCCTCCCCTTAAAAAAGGAAAGAAGTAGAAATCCAGGAAATAGAGGCTAAACAAAGAGATAACTTAGCTCAACCTCCAAAGAGAGGCATGATACAAATTGTAGTTGGGGATCCATTCTAATAAGGACTCCTATCAAGCTCGAAAGGCTCATGTTAGAATAGCTAGATTTTGGCAAGAGAGAGGACACTAGGAAAAGGTAAATCATGTAGTGCAAAGTCCCAGTGTCCAGTTTAGACCATGGGATGCAAAAGGGTTACATGTTCCCTATAATGATGCCCTGGTCATCACAACCACCTTCGCAAACTATAATGTGGCTCTAGTATTCATGCACACGGGGAGTTCAATTGATATCCTTCTCTATAAAGGATATAAATTAATAGATTTATAGGTTGAGTTGCAACCAGTCGAGACCTTACTTTTTGGGTTTACTGAGGGGATGGGCCGGTGATGTTGTCTGTGTCATTAGGGTAGGAGCCCTTAAAGAAGATGAATATGGTGTGTTTAATAGTCTTTGATGCCCCATCAACATATAATATCATATCAGGTAGACTTATGCTCAACATGTTTCAAGCTATGGTTTCTACTTTCCATATAAAGATAAAGCTCCCCATATGAGATGAAGTAGGGGAGGTGGAATGAGACAAGTATTTAGCATAAAAATATTGTGTGGAGACCATCAAGAGGGTAAATCGTGGCAAAATTATGGATATAGATCATCCCAGGGAAAGTAAATGAAAAAAAAATAGCAGTTGCACTAGATAAAGAGCTCTCATCACACGTCTAACCTTATAAAGAATTGATGATGGTAGAGTTGATCCTCAGATGCAAAAGAAAAACTACTTGAATTATAATTCAACTCGAACCTCAGTTGGTTGAGCTACTGATACAATTCTTGAGGACCAATGTAGATATATTTGCATGGTCAGCTTAGGATTTAGTAGGAATTAGCCAAAGGTTGCTATGCAGTACCTTAATATTGATTCGGCATTTAGGTTGGTCAAGCAAAAAAAGAGAAAGTTTAGGCCAGAAAAGAAAAGATTATTTAGATAGAAGTTCAAAAGTTATTGAAAGCATGTCATGTAAAGAAAATCCAGTTACTTGAGTGGTTGTCTAATGCAGTATTGGTCCTAATGACAATAGGAAAATAGAATATGTGTATAGATTTTTGGGATTTGAATAAGGTCTGTCTGAAGGATCACTACCATTTGCCAAGGACATATCAAGTTGTAGATTCTATGTTGGGATATGAACTGCTCAGCACGATGGATGCTTCATAGGGGTAACATCAGATTATGGTAGCTCCCAAGGACTAGAAGAGAGTAAGTTTCATGACCTCAATTTGTACATATTGTTATATGGTCATGCATTTTGGACATAACAATGCAGGAGCCATATATCAACGATTAGTGGACCACATATTAAAAAATTAGCTCGGGCATAATATAGAGGTATATATGGATGAAATATTCATTAAGAGCAAGGAGACTAAGTCTAACATATCAAATCTGGCTGAGACTTTTGATGTATTGAGGAAATACCGCTGAAGCTAAATCTAGCTAACCGTATGCTTGAAGTTAAGTTAGGAAAATTATTAGGCTACATGGTTATTGAGAGGGAAATCGAGGTTAACCCTATAAGGTAAAAGTAGTACTGGATATGAAGCCTCCTAGGAATATTAAAGAGAAAGCTCTGTGCCACTTTATATCTAGATTAGTAGGGAAAAACCTGTCTTTCTTTAGGATAATGAGGAAAGCCAGTAAGTATAAATAGATTCAGGAATGCCAAATGTCTTCAGAGAAACTAAAGGAATTCTTAGTTGAGATTTTTTAGCTCACCAAGCCTATTCCAAGTGCGCCTATATATGTTTATCTGTCAGTAGGTGAGCAAGCTATTGGTTCGGTTCTATTTAAGAAAAGAAAGATCTTTGCAATAGCCTATACACTACATTTGTAAGTTACTGCAAAGGGCCGAGCAGAAGTATTTTGAGGTGGAGAAAGAGGGCTTAGCTCTTATGGTCACCCTATTTTCTTTCACACAAAATTATCGCCCATATCAAACTACCATTGGGACAGATATTTAGTAAGCCTGAGATATCATGCCATAAATCAAATGGACCATCGAAATGGGAGAGTATGACGTGGATTATCAACCCCGAGCCATGATCAAAGCTCAAGCTCTTGCAGACTTTATATAAGAGATGACTAAACCTATTGATGACCAACATAAGTGGTTGTTACACGTTAATGGGTCAACCATGATTGCAAGTTGTAGAAATGGGACATTTCTTATAGGCCAGAAGAAGATGATTTGGAGTTTGTAGTGAGGTTCGAGTTCAAAACCTCAAACAACGAGATAGAGTATGAGACCTTACACATAGGGTTCAAAATGGCATTGGAGCTAGGGGTTAGACACATCATGGTCTACTCAAATTCTAAAATTGTTATCCAATAGATTAAAGGCCAATTTGAGGTCAGAGAAGAAAAAATGAGGAAGTATATAGAGAAAATAACTACTCGGCAGGCACAGTTTGACATTAGATCCCCAAGTTGAGAATATCAGAGCTGGCTACCTATCAAAGTTCATTAGCTATAGTGTGGACTGTAAGATAAGAAAGATCACTTTTCTCATAGCCCACAAAAGCAACATTGAGATAGAGGTAAGCGCGATTGATGAAAAAGAGGATTAGATGTCAACTATCCTCGCATACGTAAAGGATTGTACATTGCCACATGATAAGAAAGAGGCCACTTAATTATGGAGTCGAGCTACTAGATTTTGTATCATTGGAGGGCAACTCTATAAATAAGCCTTCACAACCCCACATCTAAGGTGTTTGTTACAATATGGAGGGATGTACGTCCATAGAGAAATCCATGAAAGATGTTGCGGTGATCACACAAGAAGTAGAGCTCTTATTTGTAAGGTTTTTAGGGTTGGGTATTTCTAGCTTATAATCAAAAAATATGTCGAGGAGTTGGTTTGGGTCTATGAAAAATGTCAAAATCATGTTCCATTAATATACCAACTAGTAGAGAAATTAATAGTAATAAACTCACCTTATTATTTTGCCTATGTTGGACCTTTCCCTTGGCTACTAGGCAGATGAAGTTCCTTCTTATAGCTATTGATGATTCAACAAATTGGAGGTCAAGTCTCTAGCTAAAATCACTTAAAGTGATACCATGAAGTTCTTGTGGAATAGTATTGTTTGGAGATATCGAGTTCCTAGGGACTTAGTTTTAGATAATAACACCCAGTTCAAAATGGTGCCAAAATATGAGCTTGGTGTTCCAACATGAAGAATGGGCAATATTTTACTTTCGTAGCTTATCCTTAAGTGAAAAGATAGGTTGAGGTCACTAATTGAATTATATTACAAGGAATTAAATCCAAACTTAATAAAGCTAGAAGATAATGGTTGGATGAGCTAAGTTTAGTGTTTAGGCTTATAGGATAAATCCAAAAACCACTATAGGGAAAACCCATTTAGTTTGGTTTACGAAGTTGAGGTGGTGATCCAAACTAAGATTAGGATAGAAATTCATTGAATCCAAAATTTTGATGAGACTCAAAATTAGAATCTGATGAGAGAGACACCAGATTTGGTTAAGAAAAACTTGATCTAGCTTATTTATTGATTGAGGTATATAAGGAAAAGTTGTGAGCTAGACATAATCAAAAGGTTAAGATGAGAAACTTCCAAATAGGCGACCTAGTCTTAAACTAAGCTGATACCTTAAAGGTTACTAAGAAGTTAGCAGCTAACTGAGAAGAACCTTACAAAGTCCTCACATGAGGAGATTATGAGCTAGAGGACTTGGAGGACGGAAGTTACTCGACCTATGGAATATTTGCCATTTAAGAGGTTTTATGTTTAGATAGCATTAATTTAATTTTATTATATCTAGACTAGGCAAATAGAACTTTCTAATCCCCAAAGGTTATCTATAACTATATTTAACTTTGAGAAAAGCTTGTCGAGCTAACCTTCTATAACTTTAACGGGCGAAAGACTTTGATGGCAGAACTCGATCAGCTGACCTCCCAATCATTTGACAAGTAAAAGCCTCTAGTTGGAGGGCTCGGTCAGGCAACTTTCTAAAAACTTTAACGAGTGAAAGCCTTTGATGGGAGAACTTGATCAACCCACCTATTAAAACTTTAATAGGTGATAGCCTCTGGTTCAAGAGCTCGGTTATCCAATCTCTGAAAACTTTGATGGGTGAATAAGGAGAGAACTCAGTCAGGTGACCTCCCAAAACTTTAATGGGTGAAAGTCTCTGTTTGAGAGTTCAATTAGCCAATCTCCTAAAAGTTTTATGGGAAAAGCCTTTATGGGAGAACATAATCAGCCAACCTTTCAAAACTTTGATAGGCAAAAGCATCTGATTAGAGAGCTCAGTCAGTGGACCTTCTAAAAATTTGATAGGAGAAAGTCTTTGATGAGGGAACTCAATCAGTCGATTTCTTAATAAATTGACGAACAAAAGTTTTTAATAGGAGAACTCAATCAACCGACCTTCTAAAACTCTAAGGGCAAAAACTCAAATTAAGGAGCTCGATTAATTGATCTTCTAAAATCTTGATGGGCTAGAGCCTGTAAACTAAAGAATGAACATAAGCCTATTAGGTTGGTTGAGGAGAAAAAATACAACCAACATTTGTCAACACTTGGATGATGTTACTAAAGTTCAAAGATCTCAAATCTGAAGCCTTATCTTATCAAGAAAGAAATGCACTAGAATATGGGAGAGATGGGGGCTAAGGGCATACATCCATGTCTAGTAAAAAATATACTTGAGATCTAATCAGTTTAAGATATGATGGTAGCTCAAATTGAATTACTAGATAAGTCAGATTATTGACAAATTATAATGTTTAAGAGCTAAGTGATATAACTATGCTAAGTCTGCTACTTAGATAAGCTCATACGAGAAATAAACAGACACCTCAACTTAATGGCATATGCAAAAAAAAATTATTAAGGCATTTTCTATATGCCATCATCATCATCATTTACATTTAAGTCACAAACTATATCCATTACAGCCCCCTCACCTACAACAGGATGAGCCAGTAGAGTGGCAGGAATAGGAGCATGTGGCAAAGTAGAAGTAGAAACTTCTGGTAGATGTGGAGTGTCGCCTAATATGGATGCCTTAGTGGAATTAGAGTCTTCCCATCCTTCAAGATTAGGAGAATTCTTTATAAGATCCTCTCCTAGGTCTACCAAAAACCCTTAAATCGGGCCATAATCCATAATAATAACACTGCAAGACAGCCCTAGTATGATGGCCCAAAAACTCAGTAGACTAGAGGAACTTGGCTTGGACTATTTCCCAATGAGTGGTCAGGAACTCATTCCTATTATGGGAACTGAGGTATTCATCGTGGCCCCTTTTTTAGCCTTGGCCAAATCCTTCTCGCTTAAGCTCATCTTCCCGTTCAGAACATAAAGTAATGACTTTCAACATTTATTGTTCAAACTTGTGGGCCTTAACCTCCAACACTTATATTTGGGACTCATAGAAGGTATACTTTAGGACATCCATCTCTATCTCTATCTTCAAATTGGCTAGTTAGTTAGCTAGCTCCTTGTTCTGAGTATGCAACTCAACATTTTTCCTTCTTCAGAGTCTTCATCTCCTAAAAAATTAGATGGATGGCATTACCCAGCCCTCTATTGGGAGATTAGAGCTCCTAAAAATACATTAGCTTGAAATAAAGACATAGTTTGCTAGATATAATACTAAGTCCAGTCTACAAAAATCATGTGAATTACCTTAGATTGATGGTACTCAGAGTTAGAGAGTAGAGTCCTATGGTCGAGCTTCTTAACTGCCCAATGATCAGTATTGTAGCTCATGTCTTAGAGAAAATTATCACAGGTTTCACCACCAATGGTCTCTAAGATAGAGCCACCAGTAAAGAAATTGGAGTTGGGAAAGTCTCAACTCGCCACTAGATAACTTGAAGAGGTCTTTGATTTCTTATGGGAGGTTAAGTGGGACTCTTACTTAGGTCAGGATGATAAGTCCTAGGAGACTAAGGAATAGATAGCTAGCAATCAGTGAAGCTTTCCTAAAAGTTCAGGGATAGGCAGTTTAGAAGGACCAAAATGTCTAGTTGGTGAAAAAGTGGTCTGGGTTGAGCTAGCCAGAGTCGGGCTGGCCAAGATAGAGCTTGGTAGAGCAGAGTTGATGGAGGTTTGACCTGTAGCTTTTTCCTTAGCAACTTCTTGAGTTTCCATGAGTTCTCTTGACATCATGATGTTTGTAAAAGATAAACAAAAAAGAAATATGCATTAAAAACTTGTCACCAAGATTAAAAGTTCAAATTTGCTTGATGAAAAGTCAAAAATACCTAAATTATCAGAGAATTCAACTTTTTTTGGGGCTCAGCCCAAAGTGATACATTAAAGCTTGAGAATCTACCAAGTCCTTGATATTATACTCATTTTAGTTTAAGCGAACTAAAATGGCTTGATAGGCTTAGAATGATGTCTGGGGTTGAGTTCTCTTGATCAGGAAAATCCCTCAACCACTGGGTAGGGAACTATTAAGGAATGTGAGAAGAAATGAAGAAGTATTTTTTTCTTCTAGTGCTTGATAGAGCATAGGTATTTACTCAAAAATTTAGTCTCACCTTATAAAATGAGGTAAAACTGACCCAGACTCAAAGCCTTTAGATAGAATAATAAGTGAAATAGCTCAGCAAATGGCTCTTTTCCTATTTATGACAACACCATGGAGAAACCATCCACCAAGCAGAAAGAGTTAAGGATAAGGTGGTTTAAAGAAATTTTAAAGCGAGTGGTGATAACTGCAAAAAGTGAGAGGATTGGGAATTTGAGACCTCTCTACACTTGAGCAGCATAAAAACAGAGATAAAAAGAGGGTGGACGATTAAGTAAGTCACCCTTTGAGTCGATTATTATATCATAAGTAGGGAGAATCCCAGTATTTTCCCCAAGGTTTTCTATTGCTTCTAAGGTAATAATAGATTCCTCTAGCTCAAGTTCCTCTAAAAGAATAAACGGGTTGATTCTCACTTCTTTTAGCTCAAGTCATTTTTCTTTTATTCGTCTATTAAAGATAGAGAATTAGCACTAGTTGAAGAGAAAATGGTTCCCTCTTATAGCCTCTATAGCAGAAGTAGGAGAGAGGCTAGAGTAAAAGGGTTCGAGTGGGTTGAGTTAGTTGAGATAAACATTTGAAATCAGAGGTTGGGAGTAAGTGGTCTTTCAGTGGAGATCTGATAGTTGAAAGTTAAAGAAGAACAAATAAGAGAGAAAAGCTTGCAATTACAAAATAAAATGTATGAATATGTACCTAGGAGATTTTTAACACCTGTCTTGACTGGAATAAGGTGATCTGAAAGTTGCCTGAGTCATCGGATGTTAGCCTAAAAGTTGGAAATTGGAAGAAGTTGAAATACACAAGTGAAGAAGTATTGGAATGAGAATAAGAATCCCTTTTTATAAAGAATATGGGATAAAGTAACGGAGTTGTATCTTCGCTTAAATGCATAACATTGGTCAATTAGCTCAGCTAAAGGGACACATCCATTGGCAGTTGAAATGATGACTATTAAGTAGCATTCATGATGAGCGCGGGCTTTTATGAAAAACAAGGGGCACAAAATTAGAAAAAGATATGGGAGATGAAGTGAAAGGTCACGTCTTTTTTAAGCTATTTCAAATACAAAAGCTGAACAAGTCGTGACTCATCAAGTTAGGGTATTGGTTGAGCTATGGAAAATATCTATTCTATCTGATGTGGTCACGTCAACTCAGTTTGAGTGGGAGGACTAGATGATGTGGCTTAAATTTAGCCTAGCAGTTAGGCTTAGCTAACTTGGGTTCAAGTATGATAATTTGATTTTATGTCCTTTTTATGGGCTTAGATCTGCATACTATCTTGGCCCCCATGGCCCAAGGGCTGATCATAAAAATTAAAAAATTGGTCCAACATTCTGAACCGAACTGTATAAGACTGTAGATATTAATTTATTACACAAACCGCAGTTTGAAATTTTGAATAAAAATCTTACCGTGCACCATCCCCTAGTGTGTGAGTATGTCTCTTTCCCCTTATATGTTAAGCAGGTGTTGTTTACACTAACTCAAGTGTTAAACCATAGCATTTTCCTATCATTCTCAAGTGTCGCCCACAACGTATTCTTCTATTTCTACTTTTTTCTTACCATCAATAACTTCTCTCAAATCTCAAATCTTCACTCATTTCTCATTTCTAGCAATGTCTTCTTCTCTTTTCTCTCAAAAAAGTTACATTTTATTTTTTTTGCAAAGAAAAGAAAAAGTATGTATTTTTTTCATTGTATTTTTTCCAGAAAATTATGAAATTATTTTTTGAAAACTTAGTTTTTGTATTTATATTTTGAAGACACTTTATTATTATTGTTTGGATATCTTTTATGTTAACTTATTTTTTTTCTAATATCCTAAAAAGTATTTTTCAATCACATAACTTTTTCTTTTTGTTGATTAAAACTGCAAAACAGCCTGCAACCGCACTAAGCTACACCGCTTATGACAATTCAGTTTGAAATTAGTAAAAAAATTACAAAAACCATACCTGATCACCCATACCTAGCCCTATTAGGACAATAGATGATCTAATGGGCTGAACTAAGGTACTGGTGATTTTATTGACCCCAAAAGGACTTCATATTGACTAATCAACTCATGCCCAATGAAAGACATGAAAACTAATTATATTTATAGGAAAAGTCCTAGCCTAATATGCTAAGTGTTGGATAAGGAAAAAGGATCTTACATTATCTAAGCTCCTTGATTTTCGATTGATTAACTTATTTAGATAAGGTAATTAATTCACTTATCTAGAGAATGTAAAAGAATCTTGTTTGCACTCAATTACCTTATTATTCTCTTGCTACATAAGGTCTTTATCATCATGAAGGTACATTTTTTACATTATATACTACATTCCAGCATTACTCTTTGATTATCCTCTCTGAACGCACTTAAGCATTAGAGGGTTTTTGTTGGATAACTCCGAGCACCTTAAACCCTATTTTGTAGGTGTTTTGGATGAGGATTAAGAGATCATAATGCTAAGCTTATGGTTCTTGATTCATGCTGATTTTGGCACGCATCAGGATACATATAATGCATTCACTTCAAAGTACGAGTATTACTCGTTAAATTCAGAATATGTTTGAAAAAAGAATTTATTTTTCAATGATTCATATGTACATGTACTGTATATATATTATATGAGTTTTAAGCAAGAGATCTTTGGAAAACAAAGAAAAGGTATAAAAAGAATGTTCTTAAATATGGAGAATAAGAATGTATGGCACATCGCTTTTAATATTGGGTAGATTTCAGCCCAATATATGATCTTATAATTTTGCATCTCGAACTCCAGTTATTTTTACCTACCTATTTGTATTAATTTTAGCTAAAAATACTCATTATATTAAGGTCTTTTTCAGCTTTTTTTGAAGTATTGATTCTTTAACATCAATTTATGATAACTAAGAATGAAAATAATTTTTCAGATGGTGATTTTCAACCCCCCACCCCAACTTTATGCATGTACTACTTTGCCCCCTCCAATTAACATAATTTATTTTTTTTATTTTATCCCTCTTTGCAATTATTTGGGAAAATATAAAAATTTTAAAATTGTTCTTTGAACTTAAAAATATAAAGAATATATTTAACTTAGATCAACTATAAATTGCCACAATTGAACTTTATACATAGATTATAATTTCAAAAATAATGTATTTCGTAAATTAATTTTATTCCGAATAACCAATAAATAATCATTAAGTAATTAGTAGTCATAAGGCTTGTGTGAATAAAAACATCTTTCAAAAATAAAGAAACTGTGGGAAACAATGATCTTGAATCTTTAAAATGAGAAAATAAGACAATTTACCAACTTCCTTGACTTTTTGGTAGGCGTTAGCCCCTTACATGGTCTAACTACTTTGCATAGACCTATACTTTTGGTAAATGATCGCACTAGTCTAGTCATTTCAACCCCCTGTGTGAGAAGTCACCTATTCTTTTAAAGTTGAAGGATTATTTTGTCGAGATTCTTAGAGAGAGCCTTCTGAAATCCTAAGGTATTCTCTATGTAATCATTTGTGTTGATTTCGGGTAAATTTAACCTTTTGCTTAAAGGTTTTTCAAGCTTTTGTGAAGTATTAGTTGTTTAAAAATTTATTTTAAATTTTCAATATTTTAATTTTAATATTTTTCCAAGAATTTTAAGAACATGGCTAAAATTAGGTAATATATTATATTTTCTTAATTGGAGAGGGCAAAATATAAATTTTCATAGTTTGAGGGGACAAAGTGAACTTCACCCTTTATTAAATAAAAATTATTTTTTTACATATTAAGTTTATCGACCTAATCAAATGAAGTAAACAAGCTCTTATAATAGTATTTAATGCCTCATTAATGAAAGTGTTGCAAAGTTGGTAAATTTAACTAGTATTTGCCTTGTGCCTTATGTACATGGTAATAACTATTAATTAAAATTGTTGAACTCAACTTGTATTTTGGGAAAAATAACTTTTGTTCATATTTTATCTTTCTAGCAGAAACAGATAATTGAATGAGATTACTATATCTTTCAAATTGTAGTACTCTCAAAATTCTTTAGTGAAATCTTAGGTCTTGTCTATTTTCTTCTCAATAGGATTTCTCATTTTTATTTTGTTGAGATAATTTTTTATTAGATTTCATATGTAAAATAAAAATGTATTTAGTTATTTGAATTCGGATGAAAAATTTATTGGTGTAGAATGAGAATATATTTAGTTTAATAAGTTTTCTCGAATTTTTTTTTTTGCATGAAAAATGTGATAAATGATAATTTTTTGGGATGCTATGTAAGTGGTGGATTCCTTGGTGGACTTCACTTAGAATATTTAGTTATGATATAATAATTTATTAGGAAGATTCATGGTAGTGGATTTCAATGAAATGATGTTGTTTGAAAATAATAGGTATATTAATTATATAATATTGGTGGTGGTGAGATCTATTTTAACTATTTAGTTTAGATATGATAATTTATTAAAATGATTTGTTTGTAGTGAATCTCATTACAAGAATGTTGCTTGAAAAATAGTAATAAATTATGTAGATATAGATGATAGTAGTAGGTCCCAATGTTATAATATAAAATTGAAAATTAAGAATCAAGGGTTATAACATA
The DNA here is from genome assembly GCA_019321725.1 of Paulownia fortunei. Taxonomy (NCBI): domain Eukaryota; kingdom Viridiplantae; phylum Streptophyta; class Magnoliopsida; order Lamiales; family Paulowniaceae; genus Paulownia; species Paulownia fortunei. The sequence continues at coordinate 8,173,342 of CM033123.1, forward strand.
TTTTTAGTGGAAAAATGAGAAGATAAAATAAGATATTTTCAATACGATTGAGCAAAACAAACATGATTTTTGCATCTAAAAAGTGAAAAAAAAAATCAGTGAGATGATAACTATACAAGGCCCTAGTTATTCATATATTTACATGTCATGCCCGAGCCCTTGGGGTGGGGTCCTGCAATTGAGATTACAGCATAATGGATATAATGATTAATATGACTAACTCAAGTTGTTAGAAGACTCAATTGTACCCACTTATAAATTATTTTAATTTTTTTCTTACAAACAATATGGAATATCACAATTACCCTCCCCCCATTGGACACACGAGTCCCCGCGATAATACCTAGGAGTTGGCTTGATACAATTTGTCATTCTCCAAGCCCATGAGATTAGAACCCGAAAGTGAAACTCCAACATAATAGACTCTCCTAGCAACTACTTCGATTCATTATTGCTTTGAGAAGATGATCAACTCAAATTATTAGATAATATCATTATATCTAATTATAATCTATTCTTAATTCGCTCCCACAATATAGGATATCACATCACATTTACATTTACAAAGTTTATAAAGACTTCCATCAAAAATTAGTTAATTAAAAAAAACTTTAATTGAAATAATAAAAATAATTCATTGTGTCATTTGGTAGATTATTTTGCAAGAAAAAAGTAATTAAATTTGTTTAAGTTTGAAAACATTTTTTTGTTAACAAAATTGTTAAATGTTTATTTTTTGTCTTTTAATTTCAACATTGGTTTGCACTTTCTTTAAATAAACTAACTTTGATATCTAGAATTTTATAGCATGTATGCGCTTAAATTATAGTCCAATATTTTTTCTAATGGGCTTTACTTAAAATCCAAGATAATAAAGTGAGCATGGCAACTTAAAAAGTATAGAGAAGTCAATTATCAAAGACCAAAGCTTGGAAAATATAAACTTTTCAAGTTTTGAGTTTAAACAATTGACATGTGTTGACTATACCTCTTACATATTTAGAACAAGACCTCTAGGGACCTTATCCTTAAAATGATACCCATCACATAATGAATATACTTATTAAGATCAACCAAATGATCGAAACAATCAAATGTCAACTTATATTTAATATCAAATATCATGATTTATTAAATCAGGCAACCATGGGCATGGCGCAACGGTAAGATATACGGAGGTTTAATAATGAAGATCAAGGTTCGACTCCTTGTGAGCTATAGGAAGGTAAAAGTTTCCTGAAAGGCTGGGTGCCAATATGGTGGTTGACCGCCTAAATACCTGCTCCAAATGTGTAGTTGGGCGAAGCTTGGACACACACACAAAAAAACACCAGGCATAAACCATTATATGACTCCTAACAGATAATAGGGAATGACCCTACTAACAAATAATATTGGCCAAGCCTAGGTACATGGCAGCCTCGATCACTTTCAAAAAACTTCCAGCTTGTCAGTGAAAGAAAACCTTCTAAGGGTGCTGGACAATGAAGTAGAAGTATTAGCAACCTAAGCCACCAAGCGAACCTCACGAACCATCTTGGCCAAGGCTTAACACGAATAAAGTGATTGAACGAACATATCCAAAGTTAATGGTCTATATTGAACTCTACTAACTCCACTCCCTATTTTATCATCCTTTCTGATGATTCAGGTTTACCCAATATCTATTATCAGAGCCTAGGTTATGATCTTTTGGGGTAATTTCATCGAGATTGATTGTCATCCAAAGATTTATGTAGGTAAAGAATTTCTGAATTATATATGGGTTTGCTTGTTATTTAGTCATTATTTGTTGTCTAAGTTTACTTGTAGTTTACATTGGAGTATACCATTCATTTATATTGATAGTTTTCATTGATCTAATTATCACCAATATTATTTTAAAGAATGCCACCGAGACCAGGATAACCTACTCGGACTAATATGTGTGGCACTAGAGATGCAGGACAATATGGAGTTGGAGTTGACAATCAAGCAAATAGACCACATCGTGCTAACATGGTTGGTGGACAGCAGAGGGTTAATAGGACTAACCAAATAGATGGTGGTGTCGTACGTGGTGAAAATCTCATCCAAAATAAGCAAATATGGATGGTCAATCTACTGCAAAATTTGATTGGAGCTGTTCAAAATGGACAAAGTCAGAGTGACAAGTTCAAAAATTTTACTAAAACTAATCCACTTACCTTTCAAGGTCTATCAGAGGCTGATGAGGCTAAAGGATGGATTAACAACTTGGAAAAGAATTTAGGAGATTAGATTGCAATAATCTACAGAAAATCTCTTATGCTACCTACACGCTGAAGAGAGAAGCATATGAATGGTGGAGAATGGTAGAGAAGTCAGAGACGGAACCAACTACTTGGAAAGAATTTAAGGATTTATTCTATGAAAGATTCTTTCCTGAAAGTGTACGCGACCAAAAGGAGACAGAGTTCCTTAACTTAAAGCAAGGAGATATGATTGTAGCACAGTATCAAGCCAAGTTTGCATCGCTATGTTGTTTCGCTCCTTACTATGTGGAGAATGAGGCTCGCAAGGCTAAGAAATTTTTAAAGGGCTTAAGGACAAAGATTCGTGTACCATTATCCGCTCAAACCTTGACCACCTACACGATGATTGTCAATAAGACTCTTGATGTTGAATTGGAGTTGGGAGACCAACAACCGAAAGAAGCCAAAAGAGAGAAACCTATTAATTTCTAAGGAAATAATAAGCAACCTCAGAAGGAAAGCTTCCAAAAAAAGTAATCAAGAGAGCAACAAAGAGGAGGAAATTGGTGTGGAAAGTGCAGAATGGTTCATACAGATGAAAATTGCCCTAAGAGGAACGAAGCTTGTTACAAGTGTGGTCAGCATGACCAACGGGCTGCGTTTTGCCCTTAAAAGAGGCAAAATAATCTATGCCCTCAATGTGGGCGACCACATGGTGAGAGTGACTATCCTTGGTATACTAGATGATGCTTTGAGTGTGGCCAACAAGGTTATAGGGCTTTTATTTGCCCTAACAAAAGGAACAATCAGATGGGTCATCAGTTTTGGAAGAATCAAGCAAGCCAAGTTAATCATGTCCCAATAACTGGATTAAACAAAGGTGGGAATTAGAGGCCACAAATGCAAAAAAAAGTATATGCTTTTACTCGACAAGATGCTCAGAACTCTAATGAGGTGGTAATAGGTATGATTTCAGTTGCATCTGGATATGCTTATGTGTTGTTTGATTCAGGAGCTACGCATTCTTTTGTTTCTATTTCTTATACTCATAAATATAATTTATTTTGTGAACCTTTAGATGTGACACTATCTATTAACACCCCTATTGAAAGTACATTTGTTGCGGAATATATATGCAAATCTTGTGTTGTTAAGATAGGAAACTATGAGATGCCTGGAGACTTGACTCTATTAGACATGATGGATTTTGATGTCATTCTTGGGATGGATTGGTTGGCCACTTATTATGCTTCTATCGATTATCAGTTGAAGAGAGTAGATTTTCATCCCCCTAGCCTACCAAAGTTCTACTTTGCAGGTGGTATGTGTAAATCCCCTCAAAAATTAATTTATGTTCTACAAGCTAAATGATTGTTGAGAAAAGATTATAGGGGATACCTCGCTACAGTTCTTGATACACGAAAGATTAAACTTAAGTTAGAGGATATTTCTGTTGTTTGTGAGTTCACAGATGTATTTCCAAATGAGCTACCTAGATTACCTCCTGACAGGGAGATAGAGTTATCTATTGATATAGTGCTAGGTACTAGTCCTATTTCTAAGGCACCGTATAGAATGGCTCTAGCTGAGTTTAAAGAGTTAAAGGAACAACTACAAGAGCTCCTAGACATAGGATTTATCCAGCCCAATATGTCACTTTGAGGAGCACCAGTCTTATTTGTTAAGAAGAAATATGGTAGCTTGAGACTTTGCATTGACTATCGGGAGCTGAATAAGGTGACTGTACGGAACAAATGCCCCCTACCTCAAATTGATGATTTATTTGATCAGCTTCAGGAATCAAAACTTTTCTCAAACATCAGTTAAAGATTAAGTCGAATAATGTACCAAAGATATATTTTAGAACGAGATATGGGCATTACAAGTTCTTGGTGATGTCTTTTGGACTCACTAATGCACCAGCAGTATTTATGGATCAAATGAACAGGGTATTTAAACCCTATTTGGATAAGTTTGTTGTGGTTTTCATTGATGAAATACTCATCTACTCAAAAAGTAAGGAGGAACATGATAGACATCTAAGGCTGGTTTTGCAAATTTTGAAAGAAAACAAATTGTATGCAAAGTTGAAGAAGTGTGAGTTTTGGTTAGACAATGTAGCTTTCCTTGGTTATGTGATTAATTAGCAAGGTGTCTCAGTGGATCCTCAAAAGATTAAAAATATAGTAGAATAGAGCAGGCCGACAACAGTTATAGAGGTTCATAGCTTTCTAGGAATAGCTGGCTATTACAGACGCTTTGTTAAAGGATTTTCTCGCATTGCTATACCATTAACACATCTGACTACAAAAAGGAGTAAATTTGAATGGACGGAAGAATGTGAGCAGAGTTTTCAAGAATTGAAGAAGATGTTCGTATCTACCCTAGTACTTACACTTCTATTATGTGGTGAGGGTTATATTATCTATTGTGATGCCTCAAAGAAAAGACTAGGGTGCATTTTGATGTAGAAAGACAAAGTAGTAGCTTATGCCTCTAGACAACTCAAGCCCCATGAGCAAAATTACCCTACACATGACTTGGAGTTAGCAGCAGTAGTTTTTGCATTAAAGCTTTGGAGGCATTATCTTTATGGAGAACGATGTGAGATTTTCACTGATCATAAGAGTTTGAAATACATTTTCACACAAAAAGAGTTGAATATGAGGCAAAGATAGTGGTTAGAGTTACTTAATGACTATGACCTCAACATCAATTACCACCCGGGGAAGGCTAATGCAATGGCAAATGCAATGAGTAGAAAAAACTACAGGGAATTTAGCAACTCTTATGACTTCCCAAAGACACATATTAGAAGACTTCAATAAATTACAAATTGATATAAGGATACAGGGAACTATAATATAATTGGCTAACCTAAGACTCCAACCTACCTTGATTGAGAGAATATAGGCTGCACAGGCAAATGATCCCCAGTTGCAAAGAATCCAAAGGAATCTTGAGAAATGACCTACTTTGGAATTTGGGATTCACACAGAGGGCTATATGAGGTTTCAAAATAGGATATGTGTACTGAATAATATAGGGTTGAAAGATGAGATTCTTCGAGAGGCTCATACAAGTGGTTATACTATACATCCTGGAGGTACTAAGATTTACAGAAACTTAAAACAAACATTCTAGTGGAATAATATGAAGAGGGAAATAGCTGAATATGTCTCCAAATGTTGATATGTCAACGAGTTAAGGCTGAGCGTAAAGAAAAAGTAGGAGAATTACAAACTCTTCCTATTCCTGAGTGGAAATAGGAACATATCACCATGGACTTTGTCATCGGGCTTCCTCGAACTTAGAAAAGTAATACAACTATTTAGGTGATTGTGGATCGATTGATGAAAGTTGCTCATTTCGTGCCTATTAAGGAATGTGATCCCCTAAAGATTATAGCGGAGTTATATAAAGAGAAAATTGTAAGGCTCCATGGAGTACTGTGTATGATTATTTTTGATAGAGATCCCCATTTTGTCTCCCAATTTTGACAGAGTTTGCATAAAGTACTGGGAACTAACTTACATTTTAACACAGCCTTCCACCCACAAATGGATGGACAATCTAATAGAACTATCCAAATTCTTGAAGATATGTTGAGAGCTTGCATTCTTGATTTGAAGGGATCATGGGAACAACATTTGCCAATAGTGGAATTTGCATATAATAGTTATTAGGCTAGTATTCAAATGTCCCATTTGAAGCATTATATGGAAGAAGGTGTCGTTCTCCAATCCATAGGGATGATTTTGGTGAGAGAAGAATATTAGGGTCCGATATGGTTCAACAAGCGATTGAGAAAATACGGCTTGTGAGAGATCGATTGTGTACCGCTCAGAGTCGATAAAAGAGTTATGCTAATGTGAGGAGACGAAGTCTGGAGTTTAAAGAAGGTGATCATGCATTCTTAAAAGTGTCCCCAACTAATGGTGTGATAAGATTTGGTATGCGATGAAAGCTGAGTCCCCGTTTATCGGTCCATTTGAGATACTGGAAAAGATTGGAGAAGTTGCCTATAGACTTGCCTTACCACCAGCTTTAGCAAGAACACACAATGTATTTTATGTATCAATGCTCCGAAAGTATGTCTATGATCCAAGTCATGTAGTGGAATATGAACCCTTACAACTTAAAGAAGATTTGACTTTTGAAGAAATTCCACTGAGAATTTTGGATAGAAAGGATAAAATATTGCGGAGTCGAGTAATTCCTTATGTCAAGATACAATGGAACAATCATTCCGAGAGAGAAGCAATATGGGAGCTTGAGGAGGAAATAAGAGATAAATACCCTCAACTTTTCGTTAATCCAAGTATGACAAGTTCAGAGGACTAAATTTCTTTTAAAGAGGGTAGAATGTAACATTGACCCCATTAATTTATCATTTGTAAAAATAAGAGATATAGGTATGTAATTGAGTTAATTAAAAAGATATATGATATTTAAAAGAGTTGGAAGTTAAATTCAATATATATATGTATATATGTTTATATGTGTGTGTGTAAAAGGACATGTGGAAAGGAAAAGAATTTGCATGGCCAAAAAGGAAATGTATGGTGTAATGCTTGGATATATATGTATATTATTAATCTTAACATGTAAAGGAACTTTTTATTTGTGCAGATTCGATTTTGATAGCCTCCTTTTCGAAAATTATTAAATAATGTGATCAGAGAGTGCTAGAGTTATCTAAAGTCTAAACTAAGACTCGTTAATACATTAGAATTAAGTCATATAAGTGTATAACCTACATATTACACCTTCATTGAAGCAGACGAGTGCCGAGAACATGAATATGCGTGTTGAACAGTAAGTCACCACTTATTAGGACTATGCTTTTCGTGAATTCGATTATTAGTTGCGATATGAAGATTGGAATTTTTTTTAAATACTGACTATTCATGGATGTGTCAAATTCGGAAAATTAGGAAACGTTAGTTTCAAGGATAATACATCTGATTTTTGCTGAACTTGGTGGATTATTGAATAAATAAGTTAGTATATAATTAATATAGATATAACTTATTAAGTAATAATTGATGGAGTAGGCTTTTATTTGTAATTATAGAAATATTTGGGTCAATAGTTATATAAAAAAAAAAAGAATGTAGGGACTTTACAAATAAACACATGGAGTTATTTTAACCCTAATGTATAAGCAACAATCGCACATTCATTGGAACCAGAATAAAAAAAAAAAAAAAAAAAAGGAAGAAGACGGCGGCTGGGCGAGTAAAGTTTTGAAGATTTACAAGTAAGTCAATTAAACCACAATTACCTTTGGGTTAATTCCCTTATCAATCATAATGTGCATGTTTGAACTGAAGTTTAAGAAAGGTGTGTGGTGTGGAAGAATCAATTGTGGCCTATCACAATCAGGAGACATACATTGAATTTGGTCTAGTACAATAATTGGAATGCAGTAGCCTTGGTCAAATTGAATCATTTCCTTTCATATTATATTAAGATAGTACAAAGGTCTATGGAGCGTAGGGAGTGTTGCACTCTGCTTGGTTAAACAAATATCAGTTCTACGTATTATATTAGAATATGACAAAAGTATATGTGTAGTGAATAAAACAAATCGGAGTTGAAACATTGATTTGTGATTTTCTAATTTAGGTGATAATTAGCTTTAGTTTTATATTTAATTGATTTGGGATTACATAAGAAATCAGTAAGTGAATTGTGAATTAACTAGAATACCTTGAATCAATTCACTTTATTGACTACATGAGATATTATAAGTTATCTTTACTCTAGTATTTATTGAACAGTTCATTGGTTTATATTTCAAGAATCATAGGTAAACATTATATGTCAGTGGAAGTTATTTTAAACTGAATACAACCCAACAATTATCATTAAACTAATTAATTTTTATTTACTATCCTAGATTAATTTAATTGGTATCGAAGTAACTTGGGAATTTTTGATAATAAGGAATTGGAGTTGAGATAAATGACCCTTTACTTTTTTTGTTTACATAAACTCGTATATATATATATAGTACTTTTAGTATCCGTTGTAAATTTTCTTACAATTTGGATCAAGCAAGATATTATATATGTATTGTACTTTGGACATGTGAAAATGATTTAAGTGTTGCGAATTTTGAATACAAAAATTGAACATGTATGGAAATGTGATTTCGTGAATGTGGTGGTTTGTAAATGTGGGTATTGTGGAGGTATTACTAAAACTCATTATTGAGACCTTACATTATTGACTATTTTGGAATAGGCAATAGGCAACCGATACTTGTTGAAATTTGAGAGTTTGGTTAGTGACCCAATATAGGGAGGTTAAGCCTGCATCAATGACCCAGTGCAGGGGGGTTAAACCTGCACTAGTGACCCAGTACAAAGTGGTTAACCTTATACCAGAACCTAAAATAAGGGGGTTAAATCTGTCACTGACCATAGTTGTCTTCTATGTTTGATTTTGCATGGTAAATTTTATGTGGTGATTGGTTGATTTTCTTAAATGCGTGTTTCTTTTAACTTATTATTTCTATTTTGTTTAATCCAATTAGTTGAGTGTTGGGTTATTTACTGAGCCGTCGTTCTCATAATTTTTCCTAATATTTTTCAGATATCGAGATTTAGTAGCTTGGGGAATAGCTTTTGGAATACAAGAAATCTATTCGAGCAGTTCGAATTTTCTATTTTATCATTGTAGAATTTTTGTATATGATAGATTTTACTATTGATGATGTACTATCTCCATATGATTCAATGGTTGATTTTAGACATAACTATGCGTATATTTGGGGATATTTACATGATTTATTTTTAATTAATCGGGTGGATTGTTGATAAATTTTTGATTTATTTGGTGGATGGTTTACTTTAAGTTATAATTTTTACATGATTAGAGGTATAGATGTTCTATACCAAAAATATAAGTGTTGGACTATATTGAGATTGATGGATTAGCTTTTGGGATGTTCCCGAAAGCTTGCGGTGGTTGTCATGGTCCTGGGGTTCGGGGCATGACATCTATCCTAGTGGAAAGTTAGTTCGAACAATCACCCTATGTGACAACAAGTAAAGCCTTAGTCTTCTTGCTATTGCTATTAAAGCTAGCACAAGTTTCTTAATCTCATCATAACTCTGCTATGCCCGCAAAACCTTGCTCACAAATCTATAGGCTTTTGGAAAGTCCACTTCTCTTGTGTTAAAACTGAAGTTACTATTGTTACGCTACTAATAAATAAATATATAGTAATTCACCTAGGACTAGCTTAGTGAACAAGAGCATCTTCGTTAGGCCTTCAAGTCATCGAATGCTTTCTGGCATTCTTGATTCCACTCAAAACATCCTTAAAAAAGCCAAACTTCATACTACTAACCTCACTATGAAATAGCTTAGAGCTCTAATCCTCTCAATGAGATGTTGGAATTCCATTTGCTGGACTACCTTCATCTTCTCTGGATTCACTTCTATTCCTCATTTTTGCCACCATATACTCTAGAAACTTTTTGCTCCTGATCTCAAACACACAGTTTGTTGGATTTAAATTTATCCTATTCTTTAAAACCTCAAACATCTCCACAAGGTCAGCTGTGTGATTATCTATTGAGTTTCTTTTGACTACTATATTGTTAACATATAATTCCATTTTACACCCAATCTAGCCCTTAAACATCCTATCAATCAGGCACTGATATGTGGCCCATACGTCCTTATGACAAAAATGTATGGAACGTAACAGTAAGTTCCTTTGGATGAAATAAAACTTAGTCTCTTTTGGCTTTCAGCATTTAATAATATCTAATGGTAGCCCAGTGATGCACGCATCAAGCTTAGCATCTCATATCCAGATGTGGAGTCAACTAATTCATCTATTATTTGTGTAATGATCCTTGGTGCAAACTTTATTCAAGTCCTGAAAATCCATGCACATGCTCAATCTCCAGTTTTTAGTACCAAAACTACATAAGACAACTATTCTGAAAACTATATCTCTCTTATATGACTTGCTTCCAATAGTTTTGGATATGTACAATCAAGTCATTCTCTATGCCAATATGTCTCTCTTTCTACTTGATTGGTCTGAAGGTCGAATCCATATTAAGATTGTACATAGCTAATCCAAGATCTATTCGACTGGATCTTTGGCCGACCAGGTAAAGATATCAACATTCCTCTTCAGGAACTCTATCAACAATGTGCCCAATCCTATCTCTAATTGTGAGCTAATCCTTGTCATTTTTTGGAGATCCTGGAATTAGCTTAATTTCTAGCAAATCTTCATTAGGCTGCATGTTAGAGGTTGTCACGCACCATCCCTATCTATCTTGTCTTTTCCTATCTATCTTAGGAAATCCATGTCCGATATTCTCCTGATGAGCTCTTTTCTTTATCATGTCCACGTAGCACTAGTCTCCTCTCACTTCTTCTACCCTTATTTCTATTGGAAACTTAATCTTCATGTGAAAAATGGAGAACACATCTTGAAAGGTGTTAAGGGTAAACTCCCTGAAATAACATTACAAGTTGAAGGGGCGTCCAAAACTAGAAACTTTATTATTATTTGTTGAAGTGACTTGTCTCTCATTTAAAGAGGTAATACTATTTGTATTACCGGATAAACTATGTATTTGGCGAATCCAAACAAGGATGTCTCAACCAATTGAAGCTCTACCTCCCCAAGTTACATCTGCTTATACACTTCATAAAAGAGAACATTAGTTGAGCTATCACAATCAACTAATAATAATTAGCTATGGTTGTATTAATGACCAAAGCATTATTATATTGTGTCTGCACCCCTCATAAATCTTAAGGATTGAACTGGATAACACAACCCATATTTATGGATTGGCCCATAATCCTCCTTACTCTACTTCTCTAAATTCCTCCATTGCTCTAACATGAGCTCGTCATGCTCTGTTTGAACCCTAATCTGTAGGACATTTAACAATCACGTGGAGATTTGTCTACGATTGATTATCTCTTCCTAGTGCTGGTCTTAAGTCCTTCATTCTTTAGGCTCACTCTCCTAGTCCATCCTTTCTCCATCCCAAGGTATTTTGGGAGAATCCTCTCTCCTAGTCAAAACTTGGGGGCATTCTCTATCTATAAATGAATATCTTCAAGTGTCCAGCTTTGATGAGCTTCTTTATTTAATCCTTCAGGTCATAACACTCATCAATCAGATGGTCATAGTCATTGCAAAACCTGCAACCTTTGTCTAATTTAGGCTTTGTGAGTCCATCCTTGCTCTTTTGAGGTCATTTCACTTTGTTCTTGCCCTCCATAGCCATTAGGATATGTCATCAAGTTATACTCAAGGGAGTATATTGCTTGTACTTTTAATGGAATGAGGTAGCTTTCTCCTTAGGTTCAGTTTTAGGCTTTTTGGGCGTACTACCTTCATCTTTTTTCTCCTTCTTCTTTTCAAAGCATTCACCCTATTTATCTACTAAGCTTCTTCCATATTCACATATTTCTCTACTCTAGCTAGCATTCATAAGAATCTTTAGTCGGTTTCTTGGCTAAAGAACAAAAGACATCCCTATCTACACGACCCTGCTCAAAGGCATTGGCCAACACATCCTGCGTGGTCGAGGGTATCTCCAAGACTGTCACATAAACCTCTAAATAGCTCCATAAGGGTTCATCATCTTTTTGAGTAGGTTGAAAATAATTAACACTATTTTTTGATAATTCCGGCTATTCGCAAACTAGTGATGGAATGCCAAAAGTAAACTCTTCAAATGAATTAACTTGATTTGGATGACAATTAATTGAACTATTATTGCACGGATTTAGCTAGTGTGATTAGGAAACCCTTACATTTCTCCCCATTTGAATACATATCTATTGAGTAGTGTCGAGTTCTCAAACCCACACAAATGCCCCCATCATACTTATATTTGGGCACATTAAAATTCATGCGCAACTCATCCTCTATGATTCTTTCTCCAAATGGGATTCCGATAGGAACTATAAGTGAGACTCCAACACACTAAACTCCATTTTGTCAAAATAATTAACTTAAGTTGTTAGATTAGTCCATTAAACTCATTTATAAAATCAGTCTAAATTTACACCACCACCACCACCACCACCACCACCCCCCCCCCCACCTCCCTACCAGTTGAACACACAACATCCTTGTGTCATTCTTTTCACAATCCAAGACTATTCTTATTACAAATTTGGTGGAGTCTCTAGCATTGATAGTGTCTCAAGTCTACTTTGTTACTATTTGGTTGAGCTATAAATAATTTGCCTAAATATAATATTCAATGGATATGCATAGATTCCTTATAATTTCTTAATACCCCGAGCCCATTAAATAGGCCCGCGAGCAGCTATTTCATATGTCATCACTTTATGATGACTTCTATTTACTATAAAAATGTATTTTACCTACTTACAAATCAGTCCAAATTTTCTCCTGTGGTACATTACACACATAATGCATTGCCTATTGATTAATATTAAATTTTGAAAACAAAGTAATAAAGTTTACTAGTAAACATTACACAAACATTTTTTTATGGCAAATAAAGTTAACATAATATCAACTAATTAGTAATGATCAATCATGCAAACACCTTTTCCTAAATAATCTTTTATCTAGTCCTCTAGATTATTGAATTACTGTTCTTGCTAGTCGAATTACGCACAACATTTGATCTTGCAATTGCTTTTCTGAACATTACAAAGTAAAAGTCTCAAAGAAAAAAAAAGAAAAAAATGCAAAAGAAATGGCTCAGCCACAAGCTAAAACACCACACATAGTTACATTTTGTTTATTCCATTCCATTTTGCATGCAGCCCATGGAATAAGTAAGAAGTGTTCATGCTATAAGCCTCTCCCTTTTCAACTCTGATTTAAGCCCCACAATCTCATTCTCCGGCAAAATTGCCATAACAATCCTCCCTCCACCGCCACACTTGCTGCCATCTTTTGGCCCCGGAAGCACCAAAACCACCCCTTGGTCACCAACTCCATCAATTCTATAGCTAACGCTAACCGGCCTTTGCTCCTTGTACTCAAATTCGTAAAATTTGACTTCTTCAAGGTTCACAAAAGTCAGATTCACACCGTAAATAATGAAATCGGGTAATCCATGGTCCTTCTCCATAGCTTCTTGGATCATTTTTCGCTCGTCCAACGCCTCATTTTTCACCAGTGAAGCTAGCACACTAGGGTCGGCCTCCACTATTGGAAAATCAGCCTTAACCACACTCACAACTTGTCTATTTCTCAAAGTACCATATCTCTCGTTTTCTTCACTTCTCTTGCAAATTGTCACAACATTCGGTTCACATTGTTCGCCTCGAATTTTTGCAATGCATTGCCAAATGACAGCTGAAAGAGCCTCAAAAGGGGCAAATTGAGTTCCGTTTGGACTTAATTTTAACTGGAGATGACTCAATTGTGTGGGTGTAACGTTGAGGGAAAATGCCTCTATTTTGCATTTAGTGGCATTCACCCAATTATCTCCAACCGGGCCGACCCGTTTAATGGAAAGTGGATCCTCCACAACTCTTGGCAGGCCACTGGAAGTTGTGAACTTTGTGTGAGTATGAGCCACATTAATGGGCCGGCCCAATTCATACCCAGCCACTGCTCGCCCCAACATGTTAATGAATTCTGCAGCCGAGAATGCGTCTCCAAGAACATGGGCCCAACTTAGGCCCACAGCCATTCCTCCACATTTAAATTTAGTTAACTGAATAAAAACATAAGAATTGTTTAGGCATGATAATGGTGTAGTTTTGTTTTTTTATCCTTTTTAATTAATTTCAAACCAAATTGTCATGTGCATTTTTACTGAAGAGCAAATTAAAATTGTTATCTTGTAAATTAAGGTGCAGTTCATGCTGTTTGAGGTGGTTTTGCGATTTTTAAGTTGATTTGTTCTAGAACTTAAATAGCCAAAAATGTTTTATATATGTACATTGCCCTTAATAAAAATACCTTAATTTTTACGCCATATAAAATAATTGAATGGAATACAATTATCATATGTTTTTAAAAAAATAATAATGTTTTAAGTGAAATGAAGAGTTTGTCAGCAAAAAGGCACTTGCATGATACTTTGTTTGTTTTATAGATTGTACGATGACAAAGTCTATCTTTAATGTATCATCATATCATTACTCTTTGTTGGTTGATTTTCTTCATATCTTAATCATTGGAAGGAGAAATTGATTAATTGATATACATGAAACTATAGGGAAAAAAAAAGAAAAAACTGGAATATAGAAAAAGAAAAAAGTTGAGAAAGCTATATATATAATGAAGCTTATAAAAGAGGGGGGGGAAATGATGTTGAAACTTTTTAAAGTTGAAATTTAACACACCTGCTCCTTCCTTAAAGATTGAAATGAATAAAATACAACAAAATTTTGTGAGAGAGAAGTTAGTAAGCATAATAAGAAGTAATTATTAAATTAAACTTAAGCACACAACACAATAAACAATTGACTATTAAAACTAAATTCAATATTAAATAAGCACTGCGGTTTTGATTGAATTTTTGAATTGCACTATATGTAGCAATTTGACAAAAATAGTTTGATCTGGCACGGTGCGGTCGGTTGGTATAATTTTTCAAGTTTCATGTTCAATCCTAAAATCATTTAACACCAAATTAATTGTTTTATCCTTTTTCAGTATTATTAAAAATGACAAATAGCTTTTATCAAGTTGCTTGATGATTAATAAAAACTCAAAATGCTAAGGTGTTCAAACAATCTATGAATTATTTGTACCCACCACTGTGCATATTTACTGTAGTCTAACTTTATCTTAATAGATCTTTAAGTCAATGTTTTAAATTTTAGATGTTTATTGAATTGAAAAATCAATATATAGGATCAAGAGTCACTAACTCAATTGTGGAGTCAACCATGTTGAAATATGTAACATTATCATTACTCCATCAATAATAAATAATGTATTAAAATAAGTCAAAATGTCAAAAAATCGAATAGTACATATAAAAAAATCTTATTTAGTTTCAACCATTTTTTCTATTTTTTTTATCTATATTTAAGCATAATTTACGCTAAGATATTTTACAACAAACAAATGAAGGACAGTAAGAATGATCAATCCAATATAAAAGTGCAAAAAAAAAAATATAAGTAATTCTTAAGATTCAAGTAAAAAAAATCCATCTATAATAGAATTTTAAATATCCCTTAATGAACCACCATAATTGTGGCACAACAAAATAATGAGTGTTTTTCGTATATTTTACGGCAGTAGTATTTCAATGCTATTAAAGCAGTTACAACTAAAGAGATTTGAAATTATTGAAGATCGATGAATTTAAGTAGTTGCAGTGCTATTACAGGCGCCAATTAGTGTTTTGGAGAGTGGTATCTGTCCAGTCAATGATAAATGGATTTGACCATCCAATAAATGATAAGTGTCTATCCAATAATCGCATATTTCAAGAATTGTGTGTGTTTTCCATCATTTTTCAACAATTATAAATAGACCATCAATATTTTGATTCACTCAAATCTTGTATTCTATTCTTACTTCTTAAAGCAAGTTCCAAGAGTTTTAAACACTTTCTTTAGGTTATAGACTTGAAATTTGTAGAGCTACAATTTCAAGTATGGTCGATGTATTTTGATTGACGAATGCTAAGTTTTCATTAGCACCAGTGCACGATAAATTTATCTTAAAGATAAAAAATTGAACTCTTGTCTCAACCTATATCTTCAAGCCATTCATATTATACCTACCTAGCTTGCTACAATTCTAAAATGAATTTTTATGTAATTCAAATAGCTTCAACGTCAGTAGTCGTTCCATCGACACCAGCCCATGGAGAAAAACCTAAAGAAGTTTATCAGGACCAACTTCAAAATGTGGCAACAAAAGACGTTGTTCTACCTCACTACCCTGAACTTGGCGAGGTTCTTACGAGAAAACGCTCCCACTGTAGCGAAGGAGAAATAAGATTTTTAAAAGAAGGCAATGTTTGATGCATGAAATCATAATGACTTTTTATGCAGAAACTATATCCTAAAGGGACTATATAATACACTGTACAACATATATAGTTTAGTAAAGACAACAAATGAGCTATAGGAACCTTTCAAGAAGAAGTACAAAACAGAAGATGTCGGCTTGAATAAGTTCATAATCGGCAAGTTCCTAGACTTCAAGATGGTGAATTCCAAAATGGTGATGGATCAAGTCTAAGAGTTGTAAATAATCTTCCATGATTACATGCTAAGATATGCATCTTAGTGAGTCCTTTCAAACAGCTGTTATAATTGAGAATCTACCACTTTGGTGGAAGGACTTCAAAAACCACATGAAACATAAGCGGAAGGAGATGGGACTTGAAGATTTTAACTATCAAATTACAGATTGAAGAAGATAACTACAAGTCTAAAATTAAATCCAGTAAGTTGTCCATAGAAGCTAGAGCAAACTTGATAAACCAAACACTAGCATGAAAAAAAAATGCTATGGAAACGGAGAGAAACATAGGAAGGCTAAGAAGTTTAAAGGAAATTGCTACAACTGTGGTAATTCAAACCACAAAGCAAAGGATTGCAAAGAAAGACAATCAGAACCAAGTGCATGTGACTAAGGGCAAGATAGTACCAGTTGATATGTTGAACCTCATGCTCTCGGCAGTTGTGTTTGAAGCCCACTTAATGGATAACCCAAGAGAATGGTGGTTTAACACAGACACAACACACCATATGACAAAGAGATATTCTCATCTTATATTCCAATTATTTGAATGAAGCTATATATGAGAAACTCATCGACCAAGGAGAATTATGAAGTATTGTCAAGTATAGAAGCTTCATTCTGGAAAGAAACTATTAATAATAATATAAAATTCATTATACAAAATCATACTTGGGAGTTGGTAGATTTCCTACCAGACTGCAAGTCTTAAGGATGCAAATGAATCATTGAAAGAAAATATAAGGCTGATGTAATTATTGATAAGTATAAGGTCAGATTGGAAGCTAAAGGATTTAAATAAAAGAAAGGCATTGACTTCTTCGATACATATTAACCTGCGACAAGGATCATATCCATTGTAGTAATCATTGTTATTGCTACATTACATAATCTTGAGATACATCAAATGGATGTAAAAACGATCTTTCTAAATGGTGAATTAGAAGAAAAAAATCCATGGAACAATTCAATGGTTTGTTGCTTCTAGACAAGAGAAAAATGTATGTTAACTCGTTAAGTCATCGTATGGGTTTCAGTAGGCATCAAATAAATGGCCTAAAAAAATTAACAAAATTATGTTGTCAAATGATTTCAAAATTAAAAAGTGTGACAACTTATGTCATTGTGTGTCTATATATAGACGACATGTTGATCTTAGTAGTAATCACAATATCATCATGCTACCAAGAAAATATTGACAAAATATTTTAATATGAAAGATATGGGTGTAGAAGATGTTATATTAGGGATTGAGATCGCTAAGATATATGATAGAATTATCCTATCGCAATCTTATTATAAACACATTCCAAACCCGTCTTATTGCCATCTCTAGAATGATATTATTTCAAATAAAAATACTAGTAGACTTAAGTTCATATTTGGCTAAGAACCATGTTGGGCCCATAACACAGTTAGAATATTTTCAGATAATTGGTAGTTTGATGTACATCAAGAACTATACACGTCTGGATATTTCTTACTCAGTCAACAAACTAAGTAGATTTACAAGTGATACAGGCAATGACTATTGGAAGTTATTGATAAGGGTTCTTAAAATTTAAGATACACCTTAAATTATAGATTATATTATACAAGATATCTACAAATTAGATATCTTACACAAAAGACACCAAGTCCACTAGTGGTTATATTTTTACCATTAGTGGTGGTCATGGAAATTCTCTAAACAAACTTGCATAACTCAATCCACGATTAAATCAGAGTTTATAACTTTAGATAAAACTGGAGAAAAGGCAAAATTTGTAATTTCGTAGAGGATATTCCTTGTTAGCTTAAAGTAGTACCAGCAATTATGATATATTGTGATAGTCAGTCAGCTATTGAAAGAGCACAAAGTAATATGTATAGTGGTAAGTCCCAACTAATATATCAAAAACATAATACTATAAGGCAGTTGATCTCAAATGGAATTATGCCCATCAATTATGTGAAATCGAATGAATACCTAGTGAATTCGTTAACTAAAGGTTTAAGTAGAGATCAAGTATATTGCTTATCGAGGGGAATGGACCTAAAATATACAAAGTAAAGAATTAATTTTTATAATGTTATCCCAACCTTGTTGACTAAAGATCCCAAGATCTTAGTTCAATGGGGCAACTAAATAATAAAGATCATACGAGCACTTGCGAGTTATCTTCTTCATTCCTATGATTGATAAGTGTTATATACTGTATGTAGTGAGGTTAAATTATATAATTTTAATGATTCCAATACTATAAAATGGAGTGTGGTAGAATACTCTTAATAGAAGATCACCTATATAACTTTGAATAAGGGCTAATACACCGAAATACTTATGAATCCAAGATGTTGTCCCGTGCCAAGACAGACACAACTGTGAGAACAAAAAAAATGTTAGAAAAATTATTGTGTAGATACTATTGTCTTAGTTTACACCAATAACTGAGCAGTTCAAGATATCTCGTCACTGAGCATCCTAATAAATTCAGTAGTATTCTACTAAGAAAGGTTCAAAACTACAAGCTATCTCGCCCAGTGCAATAGCTTTCACTTGAACTATCTTTAGTATTTGTTGGGATTTTTGGAAATTGGTCTTGAAAAGTTAGGTTAAGACCTAACTTTGACAAAAAATTTAAGTGGGTTTCATTTAATAGAAATAAAAATTATGTGGTCAAATATAATCTACGTTATGGGTGAATGAATTTAGCATATTTGATTTTCAATATTAATTTGAATGAATAAAATAATAAAGTATAAAGTGAACCATTTAAAAAACTTGACTGTTGAAAAATAGAAAGTTGAGAAGGTGAAAAGTCATCTATCCCGCATTGAAAAACATGTAAAAGTTAGACTACTTTATTAAGCTCAACTTGGAGACTTAGGGTTAGACCCCAAAAGGTACCTATAGTTTTTAAAAGGGGAAAGACCTGCATCCTTGTAGGTTTGGACCAAAGCCCACGTCAGCACGGCAAGCCGAATGGGCTTGGGCTTGGTTTGGTTGGTCCATTCTATATATTTATTTTAATTTTTAATTTATTTCCTTCCAATATGAGTGCGACAAGTGGAAATATTAGAAGACGACACATGAGTTGTGCGAAATCAATTGACAAGATGCAATCAACGAAAAGGCATCCAGTCAGTACCAACTAGCGTTTGTGGATAGTGTGTCTGCCCAATCAGCTCCAAACGAATGTGGTCGTCCAGTAAGCACCAAATGTCTATCAAGTCATCGTATTTTTCAAAGGTTGTGTCTATTACCCACAACTTTTCAATAATTATAAATAAACCTTTAATTCTCACTTTTAGATTCACTCAAATTTTGCATTCTCTTCTTACTTCTTAAAGCAAGATTTGAGAGTTCTAAATGCTTTCTTCAGTTAGTAGTCCTAAGATTTGAAATGCTATTACTCAAATAAGGTCATTGTATTTTAAGAGACGACTGTCAAATTTCTATTAGCATTAGTGCAAAGCAAACTCGTCTTAAGATAAAAAGTTGAATTTTTACCTCAACCTATATTTTTTATCCATTCATATTATACCTACCTAGCTCTACAGTTACAAATAGGAAAAATAATTGCTTGTTGAAGACTTATAGTGGTCTCTAAAGAGAGAGTTGAGGTCACTTATAAAAGAAGTTTTGGCAGTCAGTAACATCAAGATAGTTTGCATTTACTCTGTCCCCAAGTCATGTCTTAACCAAAGAACGAGAGTCGCCTGGGATAATAGGTAAATCACTTCCAAGAGCTCTTATTGATGGAGTCATTTGGCACCTCAATGTCAACTCATGGAGTATGGAACTAACAATTATATATATCCTATATCTAGGTCTCATCATGAATTGAATCAACCGCGCCAAATCATTCTTATTTATTTGTTACATAAATTGCATTTTGGAATTTTAGTCAAAATAGCACCTATTATGCGGATTTTTGGAAGTTTGGTGTTAAAAAGGACTAAAAAACTTGGCCCAACCAGACAGACTAGACAGGGAAAATAGCATGCATGGGCAAACCAAGATCGCTCTCATTACTTATGGATAAACTTGAGTGGAACAGTAGGCAAACCCTATCAGTACAATAGTATACAGAACTAAAAGTTTCTGAAAGAGCAAGAAGTATTGAATGAATTGGGAAGAAAGCCTATAGGTGGTTTAAAATCACTTCATGGTACTGATTCCATTATGGGACATTATGAATTCGAATTCTCTTCAACGACAATACCTAAAGAGAAGTGACTTAAGTGATGGTGGGGCTTAAAAGTATGAGTCTTACCTAGAAGAAACCACCACTTTCTAGGAAGCCAACATACTGTATATATTATTTAAATTTAGTTTTAGTAGTCATTTTCCATAATGGTGTAAAACTTTACAACTATTTCTGGTTGATGATTCTTATTGTTTTTAGCAATAACCCTAGAATGTTTTAAGATGGAGAGATTTTAAATTTTCAAGGCTTTCACTGGCAATAGGATACAAAATCCTGTACACTAAAATTTCAAACTTTTCCTTTTAGTTTAAAACACTCAATATTTTCATTTCTATTATGGATTAGATTAGCACATATAATAAAACTTTCTTCGTTCATTTAACTTTTAGAGCAAAAGTAACTTAAAAATTTGCCTGAAATTGCACTTTCAGTGTTATTTTACAATATGACAATTTAACTTTGTTCTTTAATGAAACTGCTCATGACAAAATTTGAACTCAATATCAATATGTCTAGACCTATCTAGCACATCCTTCTTAAAATATTTAAGGACTTGAAAGTTAATTTTCTTAGCTATTCTAGTGATCTCCACATGGTGCAATGGCCTTTGCCAATTGCCTCCCAGTTTGTTGTTCCTTTGAATGATAAAGAAAATAGCATAAAGTTTTTCTTTTTTTAACAAATATCTAAGTATATATTTTTCTTTTTAAGAAAAACATTATATAAATAAAAGGCCCCTCCTTATAATTTTAACCCTGGTGGATGTTCAAGATCTTGGCTCTATCTATATATTGTGAAAACACACTTAAAAATTCCTAAACCAAATAATATAGTTTTTAATTATTTGGTAGATTAGCCTATTTATTGTCAAGCTTCTTACTCACAAAAAAGGAGAATAAATAAGAAGAGAAATAAAACTGATGGCACACTAACAAGAATTTTATGTTGAAGATAGACACAAAAAGCATACCTGTATGAAAACGAGGGGTGAAAATCCAAGTTCAGGACCAATAAATTGATTTGAAACCAAGAGCTTCTCAAGGGTGGCATCCTTTATTTCCAACCACTCATCAAGGGTTTTTTCACACTTAGCCTCAATGAATCTCACACCAGAATCATTACATTTTATGTAAGCCCGGCCCAATTCAGTCCTTCGGAATCGTCCAGAGGTCACGGGATACTGGTTCAACCACGTAAACATAGGTTCCTTGATGTGCAGGGTAGTCAAACCCTCAAATGCTTGGCTCCCAAAGTAATAGATGCCTCTTAGGTAGTGAAGCTTCATTGCCAAGTCCATGCTCTCGGGCTCGAAAATCAAGTCGGGGCCCGTTACATTTGCCGGCCCGACGGTGGATACTTTGATGTTGTAGATAAGGCCTTGTCCCATGGAAGATGAAACCATCTTTTGTGGTTATGTGAACATGTTTTATGGCGAGGGAGACAAGAAATTGAAAAGGTAGTGAGATTCAATATGTTGAGGAAGAACTTACTTCCCAAATGCACTTGAAAAAGAGTGATGGGAGGGAATTTACTACCAAGTAAGGTGCATTTGGTATCTTCTCCGATTGACATTAATATGGATTTATATATCCACCCATCATTTAAAAGTATGGGTGGATAGCAAGAAAACCTTCCATCCATATGAAATTATATGCATGTAAAATGCATAATTATTGCGCCTACAGTCCAACCAATTAAGAGAATATCATTATATTTCTTTTCGGAAGCGATTCATTCTTTCCGTGCTTCCATTGCTTCGCCTCTTTCTTCTCTTTCTTGTTGCTCCCACTTTCTCTCTCTAATTTGTTTTTCTTTTTTCAATCACATTATTTTTTTTTTCTAATTTACTAAATTTGGATCTTTTGGACTTATCATACAAAATATAAAGAAAATATTATCAATATTATAAATTTTAAAAGTTTAAGCGCATACAACAATACGAGCGTGCAACATTATTGGTGTAGAGAGAAAAAAAACGAGTAGTAATTTGATATATTTATAGAATGGTACTTGTAGTTGATCATAATATGATCAATTTCGCATTTGGTGTGCTTTTAATTCATCATTTAGTGATTTTAAGCATTTTACTCAAGTTTATAAAATCTCAAATTTAAGTCCAAGAAAAAACTTTTGACCAAAAATAAATAAAACAAATTCTATGTTACACCAAAATTAATGGCTCGAATCCATATTTGCATCTATCTTTCAACACAAATATGTAAAAGAGATTAACATGAAGCTCACACTCAAACTATTTTATGTTCTATTTAGATGGTTTCTCATATATCTTCCCAGCAATGAGCCTTAACCAACATGATGTTTTCTCCTAGCTAGCTATTGAGCTTTCTTCAGATATAGCACAATGAATTTTTTAGTTAGAGTTTTTAATTACGGGTACCGTAATTTTACTTTATTGTTGCTACTTCCATTAAATATGTGAAATGTATTTATTTTATATCACAAATTGGAGTTTATTTGGTAGTAACAAATAAGAGTCAGATGATTACTTTATCGCAAAGTAATAATTCATAAAACTTTCATTTTTTCAGCTTTTTATAGCCAATGTTTTGTTTATTGTAAATTGAGAAATCTACACACCATAAAATGAATCCACTTCATAGAAACAAAGAAGAGATTATTAATTATCATAAAGTAATACTAATTTATAAATATTTCGTGTTCTCATAGAGGAGAGGTAGAGTTAATATGATATATAATCTATTATCTATAAATATGTTGTAAGTTTATAATAATTTCATCTAATTATTAATTACTTTTGAGGATTTATTAATTAGATTATTTGTAAAATGGATGTATATATTTCTTATTGCATCAATCTCGGCATAATTCATAACATAATTATGTGCAAGAAGAATTGTTATGCAAGCTCAATGTCGTAGGAAATAATTTGATTTATTAAATAAATAATTGATCACTATTTAGTTACTAACGTTCTTGAGCCATCTTATTAGTACAACAACAGTACTATTAGGGGTAATAAAATCTTAGTAGCCAAAAATGCAAAAAGTACAACTTAAGTTTAAATCAATAAATAATAGTATACGACTCAACTGGGATGCCTACCTATCTCAAAGATTATAAGATCTTTAGTTAAAATCTCACTTAATGTACTTGGTATTTGAATTCTATGTTACTTTTTCTCAACTTAGATGAATTTTTTTTATAATATTTGATTGTGATGTAGTGATGTAATTTGATCTTATGTAACATTATAAAGAAATAGCCCTGTATATTAATTATTGAAGAGGACAGCCAGCTAAAAATGAAGACTACTAAATTAATAAGAAACTTCTCTAACATTATAATGAAATAAACCTATATTATTAATTAACGAAAACCACAGCCAGCTAAAACTGATGACCACTAAATTAATTTTCAGATTATTACACGCTCCATATGATGACATTATCTGTTGTTGTTTGAATATTCATTTTAAGCTTACAACCAATCCTAAACAATACGCCATTGACACATAATTGTCAATTCCGTTGGATTTTAGTTTTAGTGAGAAAAATGCTAAATAAATTTTTTTTTTTTTTTTTATTAATGATACAAATTTGTGTTTTATTTTTAAGTATCTTTTTTTTTTTTTTTCTCACTAAAAATTTAAGATTCGAACTTAACATAAAGAAAATTATTTGATAGGGGCAGGGGTACTTAATTGGATTAATGGTTTTAGTTGAGAGTTTTAAATGGGCCATTTGATTGTGTGTAACATTTCTACTATGTTAGTTGTGAGTTCGTTAGTTATACAATTATACTAGTAATTAATACCTAATTAATGAAAGTGGTGCATAGTTGGTTAATTTAATTAGTATTTGCTTCGTGCCTTTACGTTTACATGGTAACAACTATTACTTTATAAAACCAATTTAATTTTGTAATTGTTGAACTTGACTCGTATTATGGGGAAAATAACATTTGGTTATATTTTATGTTTCTAGCAGAAGATATACGATTGAATGAGATTACTATATATTATAAGGTATCTTTTAAATTGTAATTCTCTCATCTACATCAATGATTAAATCTTTTTCCATTTCATTCAGAATCTCATTGAAATTCTATTGTAAAATCTTATTTCTTCATATGTTAGATCAACACTTCTAGTACATATATTTAATATTTATAAAAGGCAAAATTGCAAAATTATAAGATTGATCTAATGACATAATGGTCCTCTTTGAATTTGCACTAACAATTAGATCTTATTTTTAATTTTATGGATTGAGGAGAAATTTCCTTAGAAACTAAAAAATTGGTCAGAATCCAAGAAAATTGGAGTGCTCACGATATGGAAAAAAATGGCTAAATTTTAATTTTCTATTTTTTTTCTTTTTCCTTTTTTCCTTCTTGTTCTTTACTCTCCAACGACCACCACCCACTCCATCAACCCTATCGCCGCCAGCCTTCCACCTAGTCCAGCAACCCCCCACCACCGCCACCCTTCAAAATCTCACACCCCTAGGAATGGGGTTTTCAAACACATCCATAAATTTTCAACCCCACCGCCACTAGCACATCCACATCTCACACCCACCCCACCGCCGCCCCCACCACCATATTCAAAGCCAACACCCCATCGCCACCACTCCGAAACCCCACGGCCGTCCAACGTCGACCACTCACTTACTGCGTATCCCACTACCTAGAGACTCTTGTTTTCATCCCCACAAACCCTAGTACAAAAAAATTCCCTAACTCAATAACCCCTCTTTACACACATACATATACATATATATATATATATATATTTACAAATATATATTTCAAATATATATTATTAATTAAAAAAAATCCTTCAAATCTAGCCACCTGGATGAAAAAATAACTTGTTGGTAGAGGGTTAGGGAAAAACAGATCGGGGTGGTGGCGGCGGGGGTTGGGTTGGTGGTGGGCTGTGTTTTGGTGATCGAAGGATATGAATATGTGTACATATATATGCATGGGCGCCTCCCAAGCAACTCCATGGTTATCCTTCAAACCGTCGCCAATTCTTATTTTTCTTGAGCAAAAATGGTGAAGAGAGTATTGATGTTGTCTTACACATTGCCATTTCAACACCAAACCCCAAACATTTCAAAGAAATTACACCAACCTTTTAGCTGAAGTGGGTGGAAGGCTGGCGACGGCAGTGGGGTGGGTTGGAAGGGGTGGTGGTTGAGAGTAAGAAAGAAGAAGAAGGAAAAAAGAAAAAAGAAAAAAAAGGGAAATAAAAGAAATTAATTTATAATAATTTTTTTAATTTCTTATTTAATTAATTATATATTAAAAATAGCTAATGTTAGACTTTTATTCCCTTTTTGATGATTAATTATTTGACTAACTAAAAGTTAATTTGTGAGTTAAATTATATTAATTAAAGTTATTCATTAAACGCCAAAAATTAATGCAAATTAGTTTTCAATTTATTTACTTGATTAGTTTTATATTGAATAAGTGTATAGATATTCTTTAATCACTAATCAATTATCAAATCATTAATAAAGAATGAATTTTGCATTTTTTTAAATTTATTTGTTTGATTGCTTTCCTCCAAACACACATCCTGGCTTCTTTTCCACACAGTAGTCGGGTGGGCTAACATTTTTTCAAGGTAGGTTTTACTGCCTACGCGTTGCCTCCACGTAGTGTAGGTTGGGTCCAAGTGGGATAAAATTTTGAAATAATTATAAAATTCCTAATTTTTCCATCTCAAGTGACACAAATTTCCAGCCAATATTTCAATTTTTGTTGAAACTTTTTCTTATTCCACAAAAATTAAAAATTACATGACCTAATTGTCATTCCAAGTTCAAAGAGATCAATTTTTCCACCCCTTAATTACAGGATTAATTTTACAATTTTGAGTTACAAAGTTTATAAAGATTTCCGCAAAATTAATTAATATAAAAAAAACTTTTTTTATTTGAAATAATAATATTAATTTCTCTTATCTCAAATATTGAATCTTATTTGAAACATCAATTTGTAATTATAAAAAAATCAATTTGTAATTATATTGTACTAGAAATTTAATTTCACTTATTTAAAATATTGCTTAAATTAATCATATATTTGAATGATAACAGTTTCATTTCACGGTATCATTTGGTAGATTATTTGCAAGAAAGAGTAAATATATTTGTTTAAGTTTGCAAACACTTTTTTATTAACAAAATTATTAAAGTTTGAATTTTGGTCTTTAGATCTCAACATTGATTTTCACTTTCTCAAAAAAAAAAAAGATAACTTGATATCTTGATATACTGCTATATTAAAATTTCGTAGCATGCCGTGTGCTTAAATTATATTCCAAGCATTTTGCTATTAGGCTTTACTTAAAATTCAACATGATAAAGTGAGCATGTCAACTGAAAAAAAATTATAGAGAGAGGAATTAACAAAGGCCAAAGCATGGAAAATATGAACTTTAAGTTTAAACAAATGAATTAAATGAAGATGTGTAGTATATCTGTCACAATTAGACCTATGTGGTCCTTATCATCGACCATGCCAGGGCCCAATACGAACAGAACGAACAAGGAACAAACAAATAATTATTTTGCAAGCTAGTCGATCTCAATAGGATAACAAAACCTTTTAATATCACATGCATGCATATGTAACAAGACTTGAATATATATTGCGTCAATTTGAAGTAACGTAGTGGAAAAGCGTTTGAGATGTTTTTTGGAGAATTAGTGGTTCGATTCTTTAGGGAGCACTTTGACCTCCTGTGAATGTACTCGTTGGTGGATGAGCTCTCGACCTTTGCCTTTAGACCCAATGCAGAGTGAGCGACTGTGTCATAACATAAATCATCATTAAATGTTCACTCTAAATGTGTATAAGTTGTTATCACGATACTCTATGTGTGTATAAATTATTGTTATGCTAACATTTACTTAATGGTCGAATAAGGGATAGAAAAGAGTAAAAAGGATGCAATAGAGCAAACTTGTAGGGATGTATTGAAGGATGAAAGCAATGATTATAATGATAGTGAGTATGACATGGGAATTAATTCAAATGACAAGGGGATATGTGAAAAAAATAAAGATGACAAATTATACAATGATAATGTAGATCTTGACGTTGAATGAACAGGAAAGATGATAAGAATGATGAACAAAGTGGGGTTGGATGGTTCCAAATATCTTGAATCGTTTTGAATCTCGAGATGATGATGTTTGGAGGGTGAGGATGACTTCGACATAACTAAGGGCTTTGATGGTGAGCTTGACAATCAAAACTCTTTTTTATTTGAAATAATAATATTAATTTCTCATATCTGAAATATTGAATTATATTTTAAACAATCAATATGTAATTATACTTTGATACAAAATTAATTTCTCTTGTTTCAAAAAAATTGCTTAAATTAGTCATATATTTGAGTGACAAAAAGTTTCATTTCATGGTATCATTTGGTAGATAATTTGCAAGAAAGTGCAACTAAATTAGTTTAAGTTTGCAAACACTTTTTAATTAACAAAATTGTTAAATTTCGAATTTTGGTCTTTTTATCTCAACATTGGTTTTCGCTTTCTCAAAAAAAAAGCTAACTTGATATCTAGATATACTGCTAAATTAAAATTTTGTAGCATGTGTGGCTTAAATTATAATCCAAGCATTTTGCTAATGGGCTTTACTTAAAATTCAAGATAATAAAGTGAGCATGTCAAACTACAAAATTATAGAGAGAGGAATTAACAAAGACCAAAGCACGGAAATATGAACTTTAAGATTCAAATTTAAACAAATGAAGATGTGTAGTATATCTATCACAATTAGACCTTTCTGGTCCTTATCTTCAAAATGTGACCCATCACATAATAAATGTACTTATAAAAGATCAATTAAATGATCGTAACTATCATATATCAACTTACATCTTGTATCAACTAATATAATATAATTGTTGTCTAATTTTTCTTAAATCTTAAATGATGTAAAAAGTATTGTAACATTTAGAAAGAACATGCAGTGAAAATGAAAAAATAGCATTGTGATTTTTTACGTAATTCAAGTATAATGTACTCTACATGCGCGAGCTTACACTCAAAAAAATAAACAATCTACTAATTAGTATTAGCTTACAGAATACATTTCATAGAAATTAAAAAAAAAAATTAAAGACTCTCTCTTTAAATGTAGATCATCATATATATTTTACTAATTAGTTGTTCTTGCGAGCTCTCATCGATTTCAATCGGCACTATTGGATTCCCTTCAACTCTAAATTCCTTCAAATGGCTAATGTGGTATTCTTTCGATAACCTTCACCTTCTTCTCTCGAATAATGTATATGAGTAATCAGCAATGTTAGACTCCATCCAACTTTGAACTCTTTCATATGACTTATGTAGTTTTCTCTTAAAGACATTTTCATCTTCTTCTTCCAAAGAATATATGAGAGTAAATTTTGCATCTCCCTTGAATCACTTTCATCATACTATTCAATTCATCCATTTCGTTACTTCAATATTGAGACTTAGTATATATGTAGCTGTGTATTTTAGTCCAAATCCTCTTGAAATTAGATCTATTGTTACATATCTAAAAGAGATTGATTTCTTGATTTATTATTTTATACACAAGATTCTGCTAATCTTCTTATTACCTTATCAAAAAGAATCAAGGGTATCTTTACTTTAAGCATATTTATCACATATATGACTTTACGAAATACCTAAAATAAATATTTCAAAAATCTCTGAATTATGAAAACCTACAGAGAATAATTATAACTAATTAAAATAATCAATTAATTAAATCATGTTCCGCTAGTATTGCAACATCTCTCACAATATTTCTTGCAACACCTGGTTTATGTGCAAAATTTCAACTTTCATAAATGCCAATTATTTGCTCTTCATGTGAATTTCATATAAAGTCATGAAATCATCAATTACAATATTGAAAGATTCAACAACAATACATTTCCTCATGTCATATACTATGATCGACTATTTGTTGAATAACCAAGGAAAATTCATTCATAACTTTTGGGATCAAACTTTTCCAAATGTTCTCGATCATTAAGTATATAACATGCACTACCAAAAACATAAAAATAACTAAGATTAGGTTTCTTACCTTTACATATTTCATATGAAGTTATTTTAGTACCTAGTTTCAAGTGAACATGGTTAGTGGTGCAACATGCCATGTTCAATGTTTCTACCCACAATCTTCGTGTAAGTTTTTTCAAATTTAACATTAAACGTTCCATTTCCTGGAGTGTTCATTTTTTCTTTTCACAACACCATTTTGTTATGGTATTTTAGGAGTGGAGAACTCATGAAAGATCTCATGTTTATTACAATAATTAGAGAAAATAAAATTTTTAAATTCTTTTCCATGATCACTCTTTATTCTTGCAATTCTATATGCTTTCTCATTTCTAAGTCTAACACAAAGCCTTTTGAAGACCATGAATGTATCAGATTTTTATTTGATAAAATCAATCCATGTAAATCTTGAGACATTATCAGCACAAATGAAAGCGTATTTCTTACCATCAATACTTTCTACCTCTATTGGTCCCATAAGATCTATGTATAAAAGTTCTAGGCGGCGTGTTGTGACAGTACGTTACAATACTTTATGGGATTCCTTTCTTTATTTTTTCAACTGGCATGGTCTACTGACACTCGATCTTTTCTTACTAAGCTTTGGCATACCTAGAACAGCTCCTGCATTAACAAGCTTGAATAGGCTTCGAAAATTTAGATATCCTAGATTCTGGTGCCAGAGTTTTGTTTCCTCAGTCTAGGTGTTGTAACACTTTAGCTTGTGTTGCAACATATAGCAATTATTAGATGATCTCCAACCTATCAAAATATATTTATCAGAATCATCAAACACTTGACATGATATTTTTGTTAAAGCTCACAAATAAATTTTGATCACACAATTAGCTAATACTAATTAGACTAGCCTTTAACCCTTCAACAGGTAAAATATTTTTCAGCTTTGGAAGTCCATCCACATTCACTATCCCCTTCCCAATAATTCGTCATCTAACTTCTCTCCGAAAGTAATATGTCCTCCTTCTTGGCTTTGATAGTCCTTTAGCTTTCCTTTTCACTTGTCCTATATTAAGAGCATCTACTATCAAAATAGCAAGATTCAATGACGTTAATCTTTAAAGAAGTATGAGCCACATGACATGCAAGATTTTGATCTAAATTCTGCAATTAGATTCATTTTTCAAATCAATCTTAATCTTGGGAATATTTTTTGCAGAATGTTGCAACACTCTAAAAAATATTGAATCAGTTTATATGCCATTGAGCAAAGAATTTTTATATTTAAAATATTTAGGTCTAATATGCCCAGGTATTTAACATAAATGACAAGTAGGAAAAAACCTTTTGGGTTTAGATTTCTATCTTTTTACCATAATTTCTTGATTTATTCAAATATAGATTTAGACTGACCAATTTTCTTTACAAAAAGTTATTTTAGAATTTTTACCTGAGATGATTATGCACCTAAATATCCTAATCCAGCATAGTTTCCACTATATTGCCCTTTGGAAAGAATTTCATCTAACTAAAAGTTCTAGAATTCAAATTTCTTATAGACTTCATTGTGTTTTCAAGTTTCTTGTTGACTCTATTGAGTTCAAGTGTCTTTTCAGAGGCCAGAAGTTCAAAATTGATCACATTATGTTTGAGTGTTTCATTCTCTTTTGTCAAGGTAGCAACTTGTTTCACAAGCCCTTCATTAGTTTTGCAGACTTTGAACCAATTTTGAAATATCTCTTGATACTTGTGTTGAATGTCCTCAATACTACGTCCTTCGTCACGCTGCTTTCAACAAAATCTATACTTGCCAAAGAAACAAAATTTAGATAAATTTTAGAAGAAAAACTAATTGACTCACACCTGCTAAGTATTGCAACATTTTTGACAATATCATTTGCAACATCTAATGTTTCTGTCTCTTTTTTTAGGGTAACTGAGTTAAGTGCAATGTGATTGCTAACATGTTCTTATTGTTCTTCTTAACTGCATTCAAAATCTCCATCACTCCAAGTGGTGTTAAGTGATCTGTCTATTTTCTTTAAGGTGTTAGCACAATCAGTTTGAATGCAGTCAAATCCTTCACATTCACTGCATTGAATTCTCCTACTTTTCCTGAATCACATACATTAGAATCACTTTTATTCTTCTGAGAGTTACATCTTTTACCAGCCTTTGAGGATTTGTTTCCTTTATTCATTTGCTTAAGAAATTTCCCAAAGTTTTTGGTAAGCAAATGTATCATTATCATTCTCATGATCTTGTTCATTGTTTGATGTAACAATTTCAACTTGCAAAGCAACTCCTTTATTTTTTTCCCTTTTATTTTGGTTCAAATTCACTTCAACAGTTTGTCTATTAGTTCATCTAACCTCAGTTCTATAAGATCTCTATCTTCCTCAATAGCAGTTACTTTGTATACAATTCCCTAACAAGTTTAAAATATGTGTATTTTTCTCCTAAAGCATGTACTTCATTAGCAATATCACATAATTTAGGATTAAATTCAACAATTATTTCATTTTCTTGCATCCTTAGATTTTCAAACCTAATGGCAATGCTATGAAGTTTAGATATTCTTACAACTTTAGTTCTTTTGTATGCAATTTACAAAACATTCCACGCTTCCTTGGCAGATTCGCATATAGAGATCAGTTTAAATTGATTATCATCAACTGCACTAAATATGGCATTTAGTGCATTTGAATTGAAAGTAGCCATTTGATCCTCTGCAGTAGACCATTTAGTTTCAAGTTTACGTACCTCCTCTTCCTCAATAGTTTTTGTTAGATGATTCTATCCTGTCAAAATTGACTTCCATAGTCATTCATCAAGTGACTTGATGAATGCCCTTATTTTGGTTTTCCAATAAGAATAATTGGATCCATTAAGCTATGGAGGATGTGACATTGAACTTCCTTCACGTAGTTGTTCCATGTCTGCAACAGATAAAAATTAGAATCTCACTAATTAATTTTAGTGACCTGCTCTTAATGTTAATTGATATAATATGTTGTCTACTTTTTCTTAAAATTCTAAGTGTTATGAAAAATATTGTAACATGTAGATAGAACATGCAGCGGAAATAAAAAGATAACACCAGAATTTTTTACGTGCTTCAAGTGCAATGTACACTACATGCACGAGGTCACGCCTAGAAAAAGAAATAATTCACTAATTAGTAATAGTTTACATAATACATTTCATGAAATTAAAATAATTTAAAGAATCTCTCTTTAAATAAAGATCATCCTATGTATTCCATTAATTAGTTGTTCCCATAAGCTCCCCTCAATTTCAATCAGCACTGTTCGACTCCCTCCAACTGTGAACTCCTTCAAATGGTTGATGTGGTCTTCTTTCGAAAACCTTCACCTTCTTCTCCAAAAAAATGTATATGAGTAATCAACATTACTAGACTCCCTCTAACTCTAAACTTTTTCAAATGGCTGATGCAGTCTTCTCCCAAAATCTTTTCACTTTCTTCTCTCGAAAAATGTATGAGAGTAAATTTTGCCTCTCCCTTGAATAACTTTCGTAGCACTATTCAATTCATCCACTTTGTTACTTCATTTGTTGAGACTTGATATATGCAGTCGTGTATTGCAATCCAAATCCCCTTAAAACCAGGTCTTGATTGCTATATATCTAAAAGAAATTGATTCCTTAATTTGTTGCCTTATACACAAGATTTTACAAATCTTTTTCTTACCTTATCAAAACAAATCAAGAGTACCTTTAATTTCAGCATATTTATCACACATGTGACTTTACGAAATACTTAAAATAAATATTTCAAAATCTCTGAATTATAAAAACTTGACAAAATGTTATAATTAATTAAATTATGTTCCGTTAGTGCCACATCTCTCACAACATTGATTGGAACACCGGTTTTGAATTAGTATATAAAAATGAAGAATAATATTTAAAGCAAACTGACTAAAAACTCTTAGGTACAAAATATTTCCACTTCAAATATATAAAAGTCTGTTAAATTAGCCTCATAAAAAACTAGTCTAGCCTAGCTAGAACCTAGCAAAAATGGAGAATGTATAAACATCTACAAGAACTTTGGCAAATGACAGAGTTGAATAAGCTGTATTTCAATCGATAATAATTATGTAGCCCAATCCTCTTAAAGCGCACCCCATGGTGAGATTTCAAACTGGTTCATTATAGTTATACTCTAAAGTTTTTGAACTACCGTACCCCATTCAAATGGGCTTAACAGAAACTGGATGAGCATTGGTTTGTTGAACTAGATGAGCATTGGTTTGTTGGGTTGCTAATGGCATGGCCCATTTA
Source organism: Paulownia fortunei (assembly GCA_019321725.1). Lineage (NCBI taxonomy): Eukaryota > Viridiplantae > Streptophyta > Magnoliopsida > Lamiales > Paulowniaceae > Paulownia > Paulownia fortunei. Next base: position 8,207,294 of record CM033123.1, read on the forward strand.
AGGCGCAGAAGAAGTCACTCTCATTACAAAAATGCGGGTACGTGAAACTTTAAAATGATACTAGCTAGATCCAGATCAGCTTTGATGTTATTCAATTGGAACCCTTATCTACATAAAAATAAATAAATAAAAATGGAAGCACTTATCTATTGGTATATAAAAATAAAAATATCATCATTTATCAATTCATTGTATTTTTATATGAATTAGGTAATCTATAATTTACCAAGACAATATCTCCATTGTTGGCCCCAAAGAAAAGGATAACTTACCAAGACATTATCATAAATATTGCTAAATGTTACATTATCAATCTAACCCTGAAAAATTAAATTGAGCCCCTAAATCATAGTTTTTTCTTTCGGTTATTAGCCCAGTCTAATCTCCCAACTACAAAATTTCTTTATCATCGGAGAAGATTAAATTCCCTGTACCTTATGTAACACATTGAAGAAGGTGATTTTCACCTATTTCAAAGATGACAAGTTTTTTATAGGATTTTTAACAGCTTCTGTCCAAATCTTAAGAAAATTGAGAATTGCAATTCTTAAGTTTAGTACAAAACTTTACACATAATCAAGCAAACAACAACTAATCTTTTATATGCTATGGTTAATGTGGATGGGCAAGAGTATAGGTATATTTCAACTCCTATAAACTACAAATTTATTTAGTCTAAAGTGTCGGATCTAATCATATCATTCAATTATATTTACAATTCAAAAAATAGATGATACTATTATCATAGTATGAGAGCGGTTGGGCAACTTGGCCCCCTATCGTCTAGTGATTTAGAACATCTATCTTTCAAAAAGATAGCAGGAATTCAAATTCCCCTAGGATAGACGTACTATGAAAGGAAGTTGATCTTGAATTCTCAATAAGCCTAAAATTATTTCTTCCTGGGTGGATGTCCGTGTGGTTAATGGGGATGGACTATAAATTCATTGGCAATATGTCTACACTAGTTCAAATACAATGTAGCCCAATAATTCACTAATCTACCACGAGATGTATAACTCCCTTGTCTTTCAAAAATACCCCATACTATGAGATTCCTTATTTTTTTAGGATTATAGTTCAATTGGTCAGAGTACTACTCTATCTGTCAAGGCAGACGTTGCGAGTTCAAGTCCCGCTAATCCTTACAGATCCAATATCCAATAAATATATCAATTTATTCGTTACTTCCAATGAACTAATAAAAGGTGTCGGCAGCATACTTGGAGAATTGGAATAGATAACAAAATACATTTTTCCCTTTTAGTGAACTAGTAAAGGGTGTCGGGGGCATGCTAGGGCAACTTGAAGAGGTAACAAAAGACCATAGCTTTTCACACTAAAATGGAAACCACCCCCAAAAAATTGGTTGAAACTAAAGATCTAATGGCTCTTCATTAGGTAACCCTGGACCATCCGTGATAGAAGGTATAATAAGAGATCATGGTGGAGATTTCATTTCGCCTTTCTCTATATATGTATATAGGGTATAATACAGGTTATATTGTTGAAATATGGACTTTGAAGCAAGGACTCCTTTTAGCTTAAGCTAAAACAAGATTCAAGAACTAACTATTGAGCTGATTCCATGCTCCTTTTCCGTTGTTTGAAAATTGTACTATAAATTAGAGGTTATTCCATGGAGATACACGTCACGTTTTTGGCCTGCAAGCTCGTTGGATACGATAATTTCCTCCAAACTTATCGAATATATCCTAAAATTGAATTATGAACAATTACCCAAAAAAATATCTAATGAATGTGCATAGATTCTTTAGCTTTTTTAAGTGGTGAGATCAATTATATTAAGGAGTAGAAGTTGGGCCATCAACTTTTGGCGTGTTTAAGGGAAATGTTGGTTGAGAAGCTTAAGATTGAATCCCAGGAGCTAATTCTTAATGTGGCCTGTAAAATATTGGATGCTAGTGCAAAAGATGCAGTTTTAACTAGAGAATCAGCAAATATACGGTTGCAAGAACTTGCGAAGAGGGAGAAGGAATTCCAAGTACATTAAGAGAAAAAAATGAGAGAATTGGTAATAACAAAGGAGAAATTGAGATTGATTGGGAAAGAGTTTATTCAGGAGATCAAATTTATTGAGGAAAAATATAATATGCAATAGAAGATGGTTCATGGGCTTCTAGAGAAGTTAGAGTTGGCACAAATAATGTCGTGGACATGAATATAATGGTCAATGAGAGGTTTAAGAGATTGACTTTATCACTCCAAGCCATCACATATAAAAATTACCTCTAAACCTAATGAACGCATCCTAAAATAGATTGTCAATAATTTGAAAGAGATCTTCAATAAATGCATTTTGGGTTCTTTAATCAAAGATTATAAGGTGTTCATTTTTTATTTTTTTAGTCTATGTAAAATTGGATATCACGATGTAAAAAGTAGTAAAGTCATGCTTTAGTCACATCCAAGTCTCTCTCAAATGACTAATCCATATCTGAATAATATAAAAGTATATATATTTATGAAAGAGTAAATTCTTCAAGTCTTTGTTTTGTATTATGAATAAAAAAATATATTTTGCTATTAGAAATAAAAACAAATGATTCCAAGTGGCACCAGAGGGGATAAAGGAGATGTAAACAGACTTTTCAAAAATTTCAACTTTTTAATTTACACTTATCTTTCTTTTCAAATGTGGTCCCTTGTTCCTTTTAAAAAGATTACTCAAGTGAGTACTTAATGATTGAGTCAACTAATAAAGAACCACTTTAAGACATTAAATGGAGTCGCGCACTGAAAAACGTACTTTTCAATGCAAAGATGGATTACGTAAGTCGTTGAATTCAAGAAAAGGTATTAAATGCAGAAAGTGTTTTGAGAATGATATGCAACAGTTAAGTAAAATATAGTAAAAAAAACTATAAGTAAACCAGACACAAAATTTATATAGTTGGAAGGTTGGCATAATCATTATATTCTATTCTTCTCCAATTTCTAAAAAAAAATCAATTAAATATATACACACTTTACCGTAGTCCCAACTCTAGTTACAAGAAGTCAAGTTACACAAGAGTCAATTAACTATAAGAGATTGATAAGAGATTAGCTTAACGTTTCAAATTGTTCTTAGATGACAAATTAGTAACCTATTTTCTATCTTCTTTTAAGCACTTTAAAAATAGAGAATCGTGCGTTACAAGGTACAATGCCATCACTCAATCAAAAAGTTGAATAATGTTGCACAAATTAACACTAGGATCTTTTTTGAATTATGTGACTATTACTAAATATAGTAGCTTTTATTTTAAAATTTGAAGTTATTTATTAGAGTATGTTTTACTATGGATATAAATAGTATCATTTGATTAAATTAACTTCATCTGGGCGGATTGAAAATAGATTAAACTGCAACTATTCTTTAAACTAGGAGAATATTAAAATCCCTTTTTATTGAGTTTTTGGGATGACAACTACTACATATTGTAAGAAAAATGTTACTCAACCAGAAATAGTTACTAGGTGCCACTAATTTTTTTCAAATTAGAACTATTTCTAAACATTTTGGCATTTGAAACTTTCAAAAATTCTCTTGTAGTATATTTACTAGAGTATATATAGTAAAATTGATTTTTTAAAACAATTAAATATGAACATATTGACAATAAACTAAACTAAAACAGCTTAACTATATTTTCAAATGCCAAAAAAAAAAAAAAAATCAGTAGGTTTGAAGCCAATTTTGTAATCATCATGTGTAATAAACACAACAATAAGCTAATATTTTGAAAATTAAGAAATAAAAAAGAACAAACTAAAAATATAACCCAAGAGGAATAATGCGACAAAAATAAGTTTAAGCTTCAAAAGAAAGAGCAAATAAACATTAAAGATTAAAGACCACAAACGTGCAGATAAAAAGTCACTAATATTATTAAATCGATATTGCTTATGAAAAATTAAGAACAAGCGAATCCCTAACTACTCAACTTAGTTTTATGCACGTGTTATTTTAATTCTAGTCAATTGTTTTAGTACAATACCATATTAGGTAGAATAAACAAAAAAAGCAAAAATCAGGTTTGCATTACAAAGATATGAAAAAACGATTTCAATTACAGATGTGCATACAATATTATGAAGATGAATTAAAAGTCCAAAATAATTTGTTAGCATTGTACCACAAAGCAACAACACATAAACAAAAACATAATAATCAAACATCTAAAAATTTACAATGCCACCAAAATACAGAAAAATTAGTAGGTCAAAATCCATCAAGATAAGAAGAAGATGTATAAAAGTCAACCCAAAAAAATAGCGCACACAAAAAAAGAGTAAAAATTATTTTATTCCTCCCCGAACAAAAAGAAAAATTAAACTTTAAATGAAGGTATTACAGTACAATATTAAGATACCAAATTCGCATAGTAAGTTAGCATTCCTCTTCTTCTTAAATATAATTGTATGCAAAAATATTTAAATAATAATAGCATTTAGCATATTTATGACTCTAGCTTGCATTCAAGTGTGACTTTCTCGTATTAACAAAATAAGGTTTAGTGTTCTTAATTTGTGCGTGGCTTTTTCTGCAACTTTCTTTATAATTTTGTTCTGTTTTTGCAATTTCATATAAAACACAAGAACCAAATTTGAAATCTTTCCGTGTACCTATTTAAACAGATATTCTTCAAGTAAAGTAACAAGACAATAATATCCATCTCATTTTCTCTGAATGGCAGCCATCGCTAGTGCAGTTAAAAATTGTGCGCAAAACCCAAGTTATAAATAAGCATATTATAAAAGCCGAATCGGACTATAAACAACAATTACATCTCAGTTAATGAAATGAATGGAACTAACCCTTCCCTTTTTACCTCTATAGCACATTTCATGTAAATAAGAGTTCTATGTTACAAATCAAAATTGTGGTGATGTGAAACTAGAGCTACACTTAACACTCTCAATGAGGTAAGGAATACATCAGCTTCATGCAATATGATCAATTTCAGAAGCTTTATGCATCTTCCTATGCATGCTGATACTCCTCATTTTCATATAAGGACCTCCTGCAAGTTGAATACGAATGAATTAGACTGAGTAAAAACCACCCCAGCCTCCGAGTCACCCCAGACACACCACGCCACCGGCACATACTGATCAGTTCAGATCAAAGGAGGCAAGGAATAGCCATGCTAACATTGTATCATAAAGGTGCGGATGGGCGTGACAAAGCAAAAGGCCAGCTACACCAGGTCACCTCAAGCCAGGTTCTTGTGGGTGATCAACAAGGCTGATTTTTTCTGGAGGTTCAAAGCATCAGGCAGCAGTTAATTACCAACCATCAGTAAGGAATCACATAAGGCAGAGCACAAACATCTGCTGATTCAATGTGTACAGCTTCTGACCATACACGCAGATCCTCCTTGAACCCAACTGATTCCACCTCAGGCTTACTTGGACCTTTCTTGCTAAACAACCACTCCTGGTCATCATTTTCAGACCAGTCTGCCATCTTGGGTACCATTAGTACCTCAGCCAGATACTTGGAATCAGGATGGGGATGCCTCCTTGAATCTTCAGCAATTGGATCCTCCATCTTCGGCACCGTCAGCGCCTTCTTCAAATAATTGGAATCACGATGAGGTATCTTTGAAGCTTCGGCAATTTGGTCATGGACCATAGTCGCAGCAGAAGGATTTGGTTTAGACGGAGATGGTTTCTGGGCTTCAATTATGCCATTCATCAAACGGTCCTTGTTGTCCACTCGAACGCTGTTAGGAACAGCATGCTTATCATGAGAGGATTTACTGGGAGTTCGGAAAGGTTCAAGTTTCCTTCCATTCTCTGTCAACTGATGAGGAGCAGGCCTTTGCATTTTATTAGGCCTGATATCACTCTCTGCAAACACGCAACACTGATCAGCCAGTATAATAGGTTAATTTAAGCTGAACATATTTCTACAAACTCATTCAATGACTTTGACAAAAAATTCACTGTTTCAAGAGATCTGGTGAAAGCATTTAAAAGAAAAGTAGGACCAGGCAGGCCCAAAAAAAAAGAATTTATAGAACTATTTCCCCAATAATGGGACAGGCAATTTTGTTTTAATAGTGAAGTTTGTCCTGTACTTAACCATTGAACAAGAGAACTCACCATGGAGAAAACCATTTGTACCCACATCTTTTCTTTTCCTGATATTTCCTTCATTAACAGCATTACTGTTGGCGTCCTTGAACAAATCAGTGCTTTTATTACCAGTATCATTCCTCCCATCATCTTTCAACTTGTCCTGCTCGCTTTTCTTATTATCAGTTTTCAGCTTCACCTTGTCATCCTTTTTCATCTCCTTTTCCTTGTCTTTTTCCTTCCCATGGCTTTCCTTATCCCTATCTTTCTGCATGTCTCCCCGCTTAACACCACTTGTTTCCTTATGTTTCTCTTTATCTTCCAACCTCCTGCCATTTTGTTCATCCACTGGTCTGGGGATCCCTTCAACTTTACTTTTCGCCATCAGCGTAAAGTTTTGGACCATCGTATTTCCACTAAACTCATTTCTCAGTCCTTGAGGATCCTTTTTTCTATCAACTATCTTATTTTTGTTATCACCCTTTTCTTCTGCCAGTACTCCTGAAGAATTCCTGATGGCAGCTCTTGCTGCCATCTCTTGATCCCTTTTGTCCACAACTGCAACTCTCTCAGGCAACTGGCTCCCTCTATCCTTCTCATCTCTGATCCTCCTATCCAGTTCCTGCACAAATTTTGATTCCTCGTTTCCCTGGGAGGGCAGGCTGCTTTCTGAAGGCTTCCCACCATTTTGAGCCTGAAGTAGGGTAGAACATTTCCCTTCATTCAAAAAATTGCTTCTATCTTTGCTGTGCCCTTTTGGATGAAGCTTCCCTTCACTTTTTTCCTCAAGTTTCCCAGCAACTGTTGACTCCTCTGAGATGCTGCTTTTCTCCTTGTCTTTGCCCCGATCCTCCTTATCCTTCTTCTTGTCCCTGTGTTTTTCCTTCTTGTCCTTGTGTTTTCCTTTTCTGTCTTTCTTGTCTCTGTGTTTCTCATCACTTCCATCTTTCTCCTTCTTTTCTTTATCTTTCTTACTTTCCTTATCCTTTTTTTCCTTTTTGTGCTTTTTCTCTTTGCGCTTCGCCTGAAAACACGAGAATCATAAACATGTCCATCCAAAGTCGATAGTCCAATGTGCTAGATGAAATAAGGAAGTATTATGCATATATAGTATTCCATTATTAGACAAATCAAAACAATCACAATTATTAATTTGGGTAAAGTGAATTGAAATTATGACAAATTGTAGTCTCGAATTAAATGTGTTTCAAATAACTGCCCCTAAGTAAAAGTTCCAACTTCTCATATACTAAAACCCAAAATCAAATCTCTCAAATCAAGAAACTTACACAACATAGACTAGAGATTCAGAAACACGAGTTCTAAGCTGAGATGTGTATCAAAATAGAAAGGAATACAACAAACACCCAGCCGCTAAAACAAAAGATAAAGACCATATAGTGAAGAAAAGGCAACAAGTGCCACAAAAGAGAGAGTTTGTTCTTTTTCTTCCTTCACCAATTTGTCACATGCAAAACAAATTGTACATTTGCCCAAACAAACAGCCCAAACCTCTCTGGAGCTGTATACCAATATCATAATAAAACCTATCAAATTAAACAGATAAGACGAACTAGTACTGTAGGAAATCTTTCAATGATCATGAAAATTGTATATGAACCCCAACATACCTTTTCACCAGCTGCAAGTTTAAACCAAATTACATAAGTAACTCAATCAGACAGGGCATAGATGGTCAATCAGACAGACAATTCTCCTATTAGTTATATAAATGATAAATAATACAAGCACATACGGTTTGGATAACTTTAGATTCTTTTCAGAGCACAGGGTACATCTATGCAACCAGTTATATTGAATAGCAACTCAAAGCACTCATCCCACATGAACTATAAATACGGAGCACAGCATATATTTCGAGTCATTTAGACTCTTTCAAGAGCACAGGCTATGCTTGGAGTCATTTTGGGGTGTCTCGGGGCAACTTCTTGGGGAATTACATTTTGGGAAGTTGTACTAGTGGAATGTCTGAAGAACGAAAATTGTTTGGTTTGTTTTGAAAGTGGTTGATGTGATGCATTTCCAGAGAAAAATGGATTTGGCTCCATTCCCGAAGAGGGCATTTTCTACTATCGATAGCATGTCATGTAACATTTTGCCCAGGTACTAGTGTCAAATCAAGCTTTTATATTATTATATGTCATCATATAAATGTTACATATTTATGATGTCGAATCTAAATTTTAAGGGGAATAAAACCCTAAGGCTACGTTTGGTTTCATTTTCATTATCCATTTTTATTCTCCCAAAATAAAAACAGACATTACTACACATTCTTCAATATATTTCCCTCTGAAACAATATTTTCATTCTCCCAAAATAAAAAAAGATATTACTACACATTCTTCAATATGTTTCCCACCGAAACAAGTTTATGTCCCTCAAAATATTTCATCATCCTAATCATTACACTCCAAAACACATTCCCAAAATAAAACCAAACATACATCACAGTCCCTTATACATTTCCCCAAAACACTCCACCAAACATTCTGTAAAAGGCTTTTCAAATGTTTGGTTTCTTTATGGGGGAATTAAAGCATCCCCAAAAAATGAATACCTAGTAACATAAAGACTGTAGATTAAATATTCAAATGCAAAAGCAATTAAAGAAAGACCAAAAGCTCATATATATTCTTACCTTTTGACATCAAAGAATTGGTTACGCAATATGTAGGGATGTATAGAATTACTTAATTATAGCATATAATATATGGCCATTATCAAACAGGAAAGGAATCAATTTTATGATTTACGTGTCTGCTTGTTTAATCAAGGAAAATACTTTAAACAAATTAGAATGGCTTTAAGTGCTTGCAGCTTTACAGATCGGCGACAATATTAAGTTTCGCTCTTTGGTCTGATATAACAACTGAGCTCATCACTATAATATTTCTTTTAAAGCAAAAGAAATCTCTCAATAATCATGATTACCAACACCTCAGAATACTACAGGTAACACTGAACAGATGCATTTAAATATATCAAAATCCATATAAAGAATGTATCTCTCTGCCAAACAATCTTTCTCTATTATATTTCTTCAATATCAACAGATAAAAAGAGTCAAACTACAAGATAGAGAAGCAACTACCAGACCTATGTGCATACGCATCACATACCAGAATTATGTAATACATAAACCATCATTAGCTAAGATCTAGCATACTTCTATGAGTCAATTCAGGAAAGATGTTTTTTCTATCTGTGTATCAAGTTAATGACGTTATCTATTTCAATTTCACGATAGCATTTAATGAACCGTAAAGGGTGTGTGTAAATTCTAAGATGGGAATACAAACCACCGATGCTTTCCCCTATAAATGAGAAAACATGTTAACAAGTTTCCAAGTACACATCCAAGATCAACAATTGCGTACATGTACAAGAGCCTGCAAGGAGTTTTATTATGGGGAGTTGTGGAAGATGACAATTCCAATGACATTCAATCTCAAAAACCCCTTCCATATCGTGTTCCTCTTATTTTTCAGCAGCAATTCTTCTGTTACCTAATGGTCTTCTAAATTTAGTTTCAAGTTTGGTCTAGCTGGTTTCAGTTGGCACTTTCTTCTTTCAGTTCTTCCTTTTGTTTTTAGCAGGTGGTGAGAAGGAAGTGATTCAAGAGTTGAATCAATGATTTTAAACATATAACAAAATAACTTCTGAAGTATGATTGCAATTTCTGTGAGTACTTCATATTATGCTATGGGATTGTGTGGACTCTAGTTAAATTGGTCACGAGAAAGAAAGTTATTTTCCCAAGCTTTCTCGAAATAAAATTATACTATCAATTTTTTTTTAAGTGTCTCCTTAAGCAAATCTGATTATGTATTCATATCACAACCTCTTAGAAGGATACTACCAATGACATAAAAAAGTTGTACTCATTCCCCCACCCCCAAAAAAAAAAAATATAATAAGAAAACTGACTTTATCAACGTGATTGGAAGACCACAGTCTTGGCATAACATTTCCTTTCAACAACATATCATATTACCAAAATTGCATCCACTGAAAAAGCACTTAAGGTATTAATATTTGGTTCCTAGGAAATTAGTTCATTGTAAACTATACACTGAAGAGCAGACCAAGAAGCAGGAATCTATCCTTTTTGACTCGATATGGACTGGCTCATCCTCCTAATAGCTAGGAAGGTTGAAACTCTAGAACTTATCTTGGAATGAAAGTCAAACTAGCTGAAAAAAGGAGTTCTAGAGCACGAGAGAGAACTAACCTTGAAACTTATGCAAGAATTTATGAAAGCAACATGGAAGCATCCTAAAGTTCGATGATATCGAGTGTCCAGACACATATTTTCTCATACTTCAGCTTTCACTATTCCATACTTTGAGCACAGTTTCACCCTTAAAAGACATGTTACGATATTCTCAATATTAGAAAGCCACCTACATCCTTTGTGAAGTTTAACGTCAAGTTGCTCATGTAATTAGGATTTATATTTTCAAATCAATACCCGGAAATATTCTCCATTGCAAGGAAGTTTGTTTTCAAAGTGGAACAGGTGATAAAAATTGCTCTTTCATGAGCTAAAAATCTTAATAATTAATCTATGCCCTCTAACGCCATTGGTTTGCTTGGAAAATTACTACCAAAGTACCAATCAATCACATGCTTCACATGCATATAGCAAGACTTCCAAGTAAAGTTTGTTCTGCCTTTCTCAACTCAGACGCATAAAACATCCCAATCCAAGACATAGAGTATTTTATTAAATCACTAATAAATACAAAGTGAAAAAATTTTAACTAAAAAATGAATTACACTCACTGATTATATTATATACAGACATCAGTGCACCAGATTTACCAAATTAGTGGCAGCCAGTGGCTGGACTAACTGCCACAGCCACTCAGTTTTGGCAAAAAACAAAAGCAGCCTTATCAAATATAGGCTAGTTCGAATTTTCAGATGTACCACTACAATAACCAAAATCGATTTTTTCTTCACTTGTTAGAATTGGCTATTCAACCGGAGATTGAATAGCCATACAATCCACATAAAGCCATGGAAGCAAACACAGTTTTGAGTTTAAACAAATTATTGGTCAATAAATGGCAAATCCAAGTTACAGGGCCCATATTTTGCAGCTCAAAGGCCATATATGATTATATACCCCTCTAACGGCTCAAAACAAAATAAACTTCTAAATATGCAACACAGAAAATTTAATAATTCAGTAGAATAAAAACTTATGATACACAACATGATATGTATCTTATATCTATCATTTACTACCATCACTTGCAACACGAAAACCCCCAGAGCCAGAAACCTAGGCTTGTTTAGTCTATTACCAACTAGTAAACATAGCAGTCATCAATGCTTTATAGGAGACTCTAGATTCAGTAGGTTCAGATTTCTTTTAACGAAAATTTACTTTTTCCCTACACATGGGCATACATGGATTGCAGAACACCAGAAGTCAATTTTAGTTCACAATGTGCCAACATGTATAAAGCTACTCAGTGTTATTCTTTTCGTCAGGCTAAGCCCAATGGGAATCAAAAAAAGAAATCACCATGACATACGTAAACATCATGAACTCAATAGAAAGCTTCTAAAAAAACTTTACTGAAATGGTATATCTTCCTGAATAACATTTTTAAATCCATATGTCCACTAAAAATTTTAATTCTTGGTCACTTCTAAGTACATTTATCAGTTCATTGGGTCAAAAAATATTTCTCAATATTCAAACTTGATGAAAAGTGTCGTATTATTGACCCAAAGGTTGTGCTTTAATTGTTCTGCTAATTATTTTGGAATTGGCATCAAGGTAATCCAGTTGAATTAATTAAAAGAATAGGCAGCGACAGATCCAAGATAGAATCTGCAACACTTGTTTGAGCCTACTATGTTATATATGTTGTTCTAGCTTCCTTCTAAGTCTTCTTATCATTTTTGAGGGTCGAATATATTTCAGATTCATCATGTTTACTTTTACGCATCAAAGTATAAGCCCAAAGGTCTTATTTTGGGCACCTTTTTTTAACATATCCATTCTAGAATCAGCACTTATTGTATTAGTAGGTTTCCCAATTGGAAGTTCTTATTATACTAAGTTTTAGATTTGTTAAGGTTCATACAATCTCATATAACTGCTATTTCACTAGCAATCAACAGATGCAAAAGGCCAATTGAATTTCAGGATTGGCGCATCTTTCTCTTTCCTTCTATGTCATATATATTTAATCAAAAATTCTTTTCCAATACTGGCGCTTAATTGTAGCAACTTCGAGCCATTGAATATAAGGAAATTACTTCATCTACACTAGTTTATTACACAATTCAGCAATTTCAATCATCATTTTCTAAGCCCATGAATCCAGTATCACTAATACTCTTACAATCCAGGTCAACAGATCATTGTCTAATGATAAAAGCAGCCAGATTATTACTCAGATACTCCTTTTAAATTTCTCTATCAAATTGAAAACATCGTGCCAATCAGAATCCTACTTTCCAACCCAGCATTTCTCTACCCCTTTTGTGAGACACCCTCTCCACACAAAAGAAGAGCTAACTCAAAATCAACTACCTCATCAATCAGCTCTATATCTTAACCAGGTCATGGCTCACCTTATCAAAATATTTCTATAGCCAAACATTCAAGTCAAGCCAGTATAGATTTTACAACTAATGTGAAACTTAACACACTACATTAGGTGGGGAACATATAAATTTAACATACAGGTCTGATGCATTCATCAAATAGTACTATGCAGCCCTTTTCTCTTGGCTGGGATATCAAACTTACTGGGTGTGAACTGCAGATAAAATCATTTTTGACTCATTAAATGAAGCAAGTGGAAAGAGAAGAGAACTAAAAAGTTCCAATAAGCATCGATAGATATACTAACCAAGCATTGACCAGTACAGCAAAATTAACAGCAAACAATAGCTCAAAAGAACTCAACCCCACCGTGGCTATCATTTAGTTGTTAAAATTAAATGATACTCAAACATGATCAGGAAAAAACAGCAAAGCAAATCCACTGACACAACTTTTTGCAAAAAAAGAAGTTTTAGACAAGTAAACTGATTTTGGTCCATTCAAAAAGCTTAACGAATTCAAAATACAGGTCCAGTGATTGGTCCTTTCACTTTAACCAATATATCAGTATGACTGCTTTACTATGTGTATTAACATGCTCCACATGCAATTAAAACTTACAAAAAGATAAACTTAATTGTCAATACACTTAAGAACCTATCCAGTAGAGGGGTAAAATCAAACTGGGCCTATTTATCTCTGATCAAAGTAGAAATAGAACATTAGAAATTCATTGTTTGTTACATCCAAACATATCTAGGGGGTGCAATAGTGTGGAATTCAAGTGTGATAAACAATAAAACAGCAGAGAAAAAAAAATGAACAAACCTCTTTCAATAAGTCCAAGTCTTCCGGTCTATGCTTTCTTTCATATCCTGGTGGCGGAAATGGAAAGCAGCGAGACATTGCACACTTTCCCCGTACAAACAAAATAATTACAATCAAGAAAACAATATTCCTGGATTACTTTCCCTGAATAGCAGTGTTCCAATATGGGAACGGACCAGGGATTATATTTCTGTCCATGCACCATGACCCCACATTGATTTCCAGCTTCACTATTCCTCTATCTAGCTCTTCCCACTGGTCCACATACCCAAACCACACTTCTGCTAGTTCAGGCTTTACACCAAAAGTTTACCAAACCCAACAGTTCGCCTCCGACGTCAACTCAAATACACTGCACTCTGAACCATGAACACCCAACAAAATTTGTAATAACAAAATCAACTGCAATTGCCGGCGCAATAGTAACTGAGTACAGTTGACAACAAATTCAGGATACAAATTGCTGATATATATAGCTCTTGCAGTAAAAACTTCTGCAGAAACACTATGTTAATCCGAAGAGCTTCTTGAGAAAGGAAAATAGTTTGCTGATGGATGATCTTCTATTGACACTTGATGATCATCACCTTCACCTCCACCACCTTATCACCAAAATTTAATCCGAAATCATTCCCCAATCAATAAAAGAAAAACACAAAACCTACTACTTATTTCATCAGGAATTCCAAAAATTTCTGATTTTGCCGGTGTCTTATTAATTATATTTGTGTGAACAGTCCTCTTCCATACCCTTTTAAAAACAACTTTCCGCACAATTACAATGCTTACACTTCAAGAGGCTTCTTGAGCTCCTTAGGATCAAAGCCAACTCCCATCAATTTCCAATCTGCAAAGTGGAGTTCTTCCCGGCAAGTGCCTGAAAAACTCGGAATTTCCAATTGAATCCCCAAACTTCCAAAATTTGCTGATCAAAACCCTAATTCCAACTGTAAATCCGCCCACTCAGCAAGCTGATCAGATTCGAAAACCCTAGATAAAATCCACCATCAGTAACCAATTCACAAGTATCAAGAAACCCTAAATTCCAAAGAGGCAAAAAGCAAATTCCGATTCAACTAATCAAAGTGAATTTTTGGTTATGTTACGAAAAAAAGCCCAAAATTCAGCACTTTTCAGCAAAAAGCCAAAGCAAAAAAAAAAAAAAAAAATTGCTTTCGAATGAAGAATCGGATCGATAAATTATTCCATTATTCCAAACAAACAAAAACCATTAAATTTCCCAAAACCAAATCAAAAAAATTTCAAGACTTACTTCAATTAAAAACCCCCCAAGCTTAAACTAAATTATCACATTTAATTCAACTTTAGTTCATATTTTTACCTTGCCCGCTACTAAATGAAGGAGCATTTGTAGAAAGGGACAAGATCCCGGCCTTTTTTTTTTTTTTTACTTTTTGTTCACAAAAATAACAAGAAACAATCACAAGCAATGACTTCCTCTTTCCCTCTATCAATATATAAATACAGCCATACAAGGATGTGTAAGTATAGGTTTATGCTGGTTCAGTGTGTGTGCTGTGTGTGAAAAAATGAGAGAGACAGAGGTTTATTTTGGTGTTCGGGAATACAACGCGAAATGGAAAAATCAGGAGAAGAAAAACAAATACCAAAGCATACTCATTACTAGTAGTGTTTTTAGAGAGAGAGAGAGAAACGTGTATATATATGTTTTTGGGTGTATGCATATATCGGACAAGGCCCACGCTCGCAGTACTGTACGTTAACGGAATGAAATGAATCTCTCTAAAAAGAAAGCAAACAATAAATGGAGTGTGAAAATTATTACCTTTACTACAATGTTTTTTTGTTTTTTTTTAATTTGGAGTTTTGATTTTTGAAAATGAAATTATTGTTTTTTTTGGCCTTTTTTGGATTAATGAAAGGGGAGAAATGATTGAGATAGTTGATGGGCATGGTAAGTGGTTCTGGATTTAAAATGTCGAATTTATTTTCGTATTTATTGAGAATTTGAATGGGAATTGATAATTGTGAGCTGTGATGTAAATTTAGGATGTGCTTTATAATTTATATCTATATTTGCTTTATTATCTAAATATTAATAGTAGTTAATGCAATCTGATTAATGGAATTAGAAACGCTATCATAATAATTGTAACCATAAATGCATATTCACATTAAAATTAGAATTTTTAAATATTGGTAAATAAGGTAAATTTGAAGGAGCATCGTGCTGTAAAACAAATAATTTGTACGTACATTAATAATTGTCTTCGAAAAGAAAATTTGTACTTAAGCAACTTGTATGATATTTTATACCTTTATTAAGAATTGGTTACACAATTTGCAGCACAAGATATGAATTAGAAATTTGTGAGATGAATTTTGAGAGGGTTTTCATGCCCTCCATTTTTGCATTTTCCTTTCCATGTAACATTTTGTCCATCACAAAGGTGTTATTTAAGATTTATCCACCACAAAGATGTTATTTAGGATGGCAAGGGGTGAATTATTGTGCATATATTGTAAAATATTTTATCTAGCATAAGTATATGACAATAAAATGAGTTCAAAAATAGATATGCCCCGCTTAAAGTGAATTTTAATAGTATAAATGGGTTTGTGTTGGATCATGATTTTTTTTTTATTTTTGGAACCAACTCAAACTTAGACCCGACCTGTTTTTATTTTTTTAAAATTTCTTTTGCATATATTTATATAGTTTTTTTGAAAAAAATATTTTTTAGAAAGTTTTAATAATATTATTTTTTAAATTATAATTTTTAATATTTTTAAAATTATAAAACGGATTTAACGAGTTTACTCATCGAATCTAAATTTGAAGTGGATATAAGTCTAGGTTTTTAAAATCTTAATTAATCTATTTTTGGGTGCAAACAAAATATAATCCAAACTCAAGTCATTCTTAATATTATTTTCGCAATGGTAGGATAAACTTAAAAAAATTCAACTTTTTAATAATGAATCTCATAAATGAAGAATTAAATGAGCACTTAAATTACTAAAGTGTAAATGGCGATTATAGGAGGATTTAAAAGTTATACTTGTATGCAAAAAAAAAAAAATATTACCACTTTTTTTTTCCTCAGTATAGAAATTAATGTTAAAGTTATAATCTTACCATTAAAATTTTAGCGTTCTGCATTTTAGATGATATAAATTTATAAAAAGTTTGCTCATAAAGTTCTTGAAACATTAATGGAAAGTTAAATTCAGTAAGTTTTGAATGCTCAAAATTTATGAGTAACCTCTGAGCATTTCCATTATTAACTAGCAACAGCACAAGTAAATGAAAGATTTCGAAGATGGGAATGTCAAGTCTTCAACTTCTTTTTTGACCACAAGGACCACATACCATGTGGAAATTTCCATCATTGTGTTCGTACAAATCAACCAAATGATATACGGTTGGTTTGTGTTCTTGTTCTAATAATTGTAAAATATTAATTTTACTAATATTACAGCATATTAATTCTCATTAATGGATAAATAATTTCAAAAGTTTTCAAGTCAAACCATCATCAAAATACCCCTCAAACCCCTATTTGGGTTTTCGTGGATACTATATCTACATTGATTGCCTCATTAATCGATATGTGTTCATCTCACTATTTTTCACAATTAATTATTTGTTCAATAAAGCAAAAAAAATAAAAATATATATAATTCATTGTTTGTTCAATAAATTGAAAAAATCAAAAAAAGAAAAAATAGTGATTAAAACATATGTCGGTCAATAGACACTAAATGCACTCCATTAGGTTTAATATCTATAATTATCCCTAATTGGATTGAACACTCCAACACACATAACTCAAATAAATTAGTAGAATAATATTATATTATATATATATATATGTAAAATTCTCAATATCTCAATCTCACTCATACTAGTCATAATAATCAAAGTTAAAGAAAATCACAAAATTAAAATATTTATCTTCAATCACTTTATCTAATCAACATTACATATTTTCATGGGCCACCAAAGCTCATAAATTTAGTGTGATTTATTCCATGTGTAAAAAGAAAAAATATATATATATTTTTGTGCTCAAAATGAAAGACTAACAACTATGACAAGTACTAGGTTAGGCGCGTGTAGGGTGTGGGCGCGTGAGAATAGTAGGACAGCCTGAAGAAAGGGTTTTTTGACACCGAGAAGCCATTTGCACAAGCACATGTGGGCTGGTTCTGAGCATACCCACATTCTGTACCTCCACGTGGCACCACCCGGCACATCTCACTTCATATCTGTCCATACACGTGTCCATCTGTTTTTCCTTCACATAAAGAAAATGTTTTGTCTATCCATGTGAGTACTGAGTCAGCCAATAAGAGGAATTTAAACTTCGCCAATGGAAGGGCTGGTCTTGTCTAGTGTTAATTGTGGACTTGTTTTGATAGGGTGCCCGTATATATTATATATATACGAAAAGTGTAGATGAATAGAGTGGAATCAAATGGAATTGAATTAAATTGAATAAAAAATAATAAAATTTAAAATTAAGTTTGATACTCAAAGCTCGTGATTTGTTTGATGTTTTGAAACCCTAGTTGTTTTTATACTTAGTAGTTAAGCTTACGATGGATTCACAATTGAAAATTTGGGGAGCAAGTAACTAGCATTAGTCCCAAAGTTCCGATCATGTTATAAAGAAAAATGTTAAACTTTTTTAACAATTTTTTGAAATTTTTGGAGTATAATCTTGTTGATAAATAAAAAGATTGTAATTTGCAACCTTCAAATTCTAATTAGGATGTTGAAAAAAAATTCTTTTAAATATGTATTAATAATAATTGATTTGTTTCATATTTAGTTGTTCACTCGTTGTTCACCATTTAATATAGTAGTAAACAAAACCGCACATTAAATTATAGAGTAAACTTGCATTGTTACATTTATATCAATGCCACTGTATAATGATTGAAAATGTAACTCCCAATATTATGTTAAAAATAATCGAAAGAATTTACAATTTTTGAAATTGAAAAATAAATGATTTGTTGATAGTAATAATGGTAGCAAGACTTTTATTTATCTCCACACATCACAATTGACTATCAATTTGATTACGTTTTATTGAATAAATTCAAACGTAATAAACAATAACTAATTGATCAATAGCTATACATTATTGCTTAAGCTCGATTTAAAAGTAATATTATATTTTTAATATTTTTGTTGTGTTGTAGAGATGAATCAAATTGCGTTGGACATTTGAAATTTTTTTAGAATTGAATTAGATACTCAAAGTTAAAGATTCGTTTAATACTTCAAAAGTAGTTGCTTTTATCTTTGGACCGGACATGAAAGTAAAGCCATTGGTATTGAACTCGACTTATTTAGCTTATGGCTCTAGTGCACTAGCAAGCAGCTTTTTAGATAAAATATTATTTAATATTTTTTCTTATGTTCTGCTTTTTATTATGTTTATAATTCTATTATTTAAGTAAATATTCAATAACATCTCGCAGCTAATGAATAAATGATAATTAGGCTGAACACTTGGTTCAACTGAAAATTTGACTTGATCTTGAAAACCTCGCCAATATATTTGATTGTTTGCAGCCATATTAGTATGGTGTGCAATGAGTTAGTATTTCTTAGGTCTATAATTTGGTAATATGTTAATTGGTCCTTATTAGAAATGAAAGATTTGTATTATTATTATTTATTTTTTTATACCAAGTTTCTGTCTTGTATCATTCAATTCTTAATCTCCTAACCACCTTTCCAAACACCTAAAAGGAAGTAAATTGCGAGATATGTCTCGTGGATCACAGGTTCCTCTATGACTGTACACTTTTGCGCACAAGGAGCCACCTCCAAAATGATTGGTCTATACCAAACTCCGGCCGCAGGGTCCCACTGGCAGTAAAGTGATTATTCCATAACGAAATTCAGTTGCAGGTTCCCATCAGGATTCGAACCTCCATCCTGCCGTTGAAAGCAAGAAATATGTTGATTGATCTACCAATTGAACTGTGGCCCGAGGGCAAGATTTGTATTATCACTCATACTTATACTAGTTATTTGAGAATTACTCTGCATAAACACCTTGTTTGTCGACTATGGATAAACGAATCTATGATACATCGATATTTTAAAAAAATTACTTTATGTAGAATTAGGTGAATATCGATATGTATCGGATACAATATTTGTCTTTTTTATAATAAAGTAGAAAGAGAAATTCTAATACAATATGGGTACGGAACAACACGGTGTGTTCGGCATCTTTTAAAAATAGATTTTTTTTTTTAATTATAAAATTTAGAGGTTGTAAAATTTAACAAAAGATTAAATTTTTTTAAAATTAATTGAAAAATAGTATTATACCATTTACATTCACTTTCTCTCTCTTGTTAAACTCTCTTTTTTTGGCGTTATACTCTCTTTTTCTTTTCCCCGCAACACGCAAACATTATTAACAGATGCCAACATTATAATTGATATGAACGTCTTTCTCAAAGTACTCATGCACAAATTACATACAAATATGTATGTATAAGTGTATACTCATAATTTTGTATAAAAATATTTAGGGTTAATTCCACTTTACCCCCTCAACCTCTTGTATCATTTCATCTCCTTATATTCTTAATTACTTCACTTACTCTCTTATATTTTTATTCTATTTCACTTTACCCCCTTATACTCTTATTGTCTTATTTTACCCCTATACTATAAATAAAATTGTCAAATTACCCTTACTTGTTATTTATAATAAAAATAATTTAAAATATTCTAAAATTAATAGATTTATATTTATATTTTAATAATTTTTAATTTAATTAATGAACACTTAATATTAAATTTATTTAAAATTTTATTGTCCTTTTATTTTTTAATTTAACGTAGTTCCTATTAAATTACTATATAGTAAGATCTTTTTTAGTTAATACACTTTACTTATAAATTTTTTACTCATTATAAATTTAAAAATATATGAAATATTTCTTAATAATATTTTATTAAATACATAAAATATTAGTAATAATTTTTTTATAATTAATTAAGTCATCATATGTTCATAAACATTTAAATTAAAAAATAATCATTATAATCAAGTAATAGTATAAAATTAAATACTAAAATGACTATGATTTTTTAAATTGAATATAGTATCTATTAAATTATGACAATTCAACTATTTATACTTTATTTAATTGTATTAAATTATACCTAAAATGACTTTTTTGAATTTAACATTATTTTTATGAAATTTTGATAATTCCATGAACAATAAAAAATTTATTGCTAATATTTTAAGTATTTAAAAAAATATATTTTTAGAAGTATGTCATATATTTTTTATATTTATGATAAGTAGAAAATTTATAAGTAAAATGTATTAAGCAATAAAAAATATCATACAACATAAAAATTTATTAGAAACTATGTTTAATAAAAAAATAAGTATTAAAATCTAAGTACAATAAAATTTTAAATGAATTTAACATTAAGTGTTAACTAATTAAGTTGAAAAAATTATTAAAATATAAATACAAGTATATTAATCTTAGAACATAATGTAATTTTATTATAAATAATAGATAAGGGTAATTAGATTATTTTCTTTAGAATACATAGAGTAAAGTGAGATAATAAAAGTAAAATGGAGTAAAGTAAGACATAATAAGAGTATAAGAGGATAAAATAAGATAATTAACAATATAGAGGGTAAATAAATACGAATCAAGAATAGAGAGAAATAAAGTGAAATTAATAAAAAAAATATATTAGACAGTAATATCATGTAATAAAAAATTTAAGAATCACCATGCTCCTTATTTATGCAGGTCATGTTCGTGTCCTCATATCCATGTCCGTGATCATAGAGTGGAACAATGCAAAAGTATGAAAAAAATTCTACATAAAATAAAAATTAACTCTTTTATCGTTTAAATTAGTTTTTATTTAGTACTGTAGATTTATTTTATATCGGTATTGTATAAGTCAATGGAAAAAAATCATATGATCTATTATGAGACCAATGCATGCTTTGTGGACTCTAACGTGTACTTTGGAGGCATTCACGTCTTGGTTAAATATTAAAGTTGAACCCTCAAGATTTTAGAGGCATTGGATTTGAGTCCTATTTATACGTGAATAATTTGTCTATTATAAAAATACTTTATTCTTTTTTGGTTTGATTGTACCTAATTAATTATGATTGTTATTAATTAGCCATTGACATCTAATGTACTGAATAATGTAATTAATTGTTTCTCTTAGAAAAAAAAAATGTGTAGCTTGGCCTAAATTTGTTGGAAAATTAATTTTACAATAACTGACTTTAGTAAAGTAATAATTTCAAGAAAAATTGATTTTACGAACTAGTAAAGTAAATTATTACTTTAGTAAAATAATAATTTTGAGGACAAACTAGTTTTACTTTTAATATTTTTGTGTAATCAACAAAATCGTTTTGCTGGTAAAATTGCACTTTCATACTTCGTAGGTAAAAAACCTTTTTCGTACCTCAGAAAATGTTTTGTTGCTTTGCTACTGAAAATACAGAATTTCTGCAATTTCCAACTTCAAGGATTACTTATAGTGTTTTTATGTCTGAAAATTTGTAATTTTGCCATTCTGCTACCTCAGAATTTCAGAAAAGTAATTTGTAAAATGTTTTATACCTTACCATATCCCTACCTCAAAGAATTTCCAAAAAGGAAAAGAAAAACTTAAGAATTAATATCTAAGAGAAGCACTTTGCATTTGGAAAAAATAAAATAAAATTGATCCAAATAAATATCTATTTAACACTATCATACCTAAGGTAAAAATATGAATAAGCAAATTTGTTTTGGACTAAATAAAAATGTGATGGAAACTGCAACAGTTATTTCGATTTTTCTACCTCGAATTTTTTTTTTTTTGGCCCTTTATAATTTATATTGGAATTTCAAATAAGGTATATGTTGCAAAAATATTTTAAAAAAAATATTAAATTTCCTCAAGTTTCTTGCATGATTATTATTTTATTTTCTAATGAGTGTGTCAAAAACTTGATTTATTACAAAGGTGCTGAAATAATATAATGGTTTCTAATTTAAAATTTTCTAGTCTGCTGTTCTTGTTGTATGTGTATATTTATTTTCTATTTTTCTTTTTAATTTTTTTTCTAGTTTGCTTGCTCTTTGTGTATGTAAATGTATATGTATTTTTTGTTTTTTCAATATTTTTATTTCTAATCTGGTTTTTTTAATTTGCCGCTCTTTGTTCATTTTCAGGAAAATTGAATTTGAAATCCATAAATCTGAATGCTATTTTATAAATTCATTATACACTCAAACAATTGATTTGAAAGCATGTGTATTTCAAATCAAATGAGTTTCAAATTCATATTTTAAATCCTATGTTAAGTTCAAAATTCTTCAATCTAAATACAGCCTCAAGTCATTCATATTTTATGTAATAACTTGCCTTTTGTTTTTTCAATTTTTGAGGTAGGAAAATATTAAGATAATTAATTTTTTGGGTAGTAAATGTATTTTAAGTTTTTCTTGAGGTAGTAAACTACCAATAATTTCATTTTTTGGAGTAGAAAATACTTTCTTAGGCAATTTACTTTTAAGTAACAAGCGTTTTTTAAATTTTTTGAGGTTGAAGAGTACCAAGACAATTTATGTATTAGGTTTATTTTTTGAAAAAACACTGAGGTAGCAAAGTACCAATTTTGGCGCTGTTAACCGGTGTTGCTGCTAGTATGTGTGTCCATTTTGTAGTTTGGAGCTCGACAAAGGTCACAAATGCAGAGAAGGCTGGTGGCCAAAATCGAGCATGTCATGTTCAAACCATGAACATGTTAAATTTTAGTTTTCTTTCATTTCGTGGTGATGTAACCAATATTGAAATCTTAATCAAATGTTAGAATAAGGTCAGAGTCGAATTTAATACTGGCTGGGAATGATCTGCAATAAAAACACGTTAGATTTATTGAGATGATCGTCAGCTATAATTCTTTAATACCAAAGTTAGATTGGATTCAAAAAATGATAAGAATTCAAAAGATAAAAAGTATAATTTAAATGGATAAAATGACATTACCCTTTAACGTAGCAATTGGGCTCCACTTATAAGCATAAGTTATGTGCAGATCAGATAAATCCTACACAAGTGATATAATTTCAACTCCTTATTCCGGTACATATGTCATAATAGTATCATTCGGGTCACAGTCCATAAGAGTGCATTGGCTTTTCCTTTCATAAATAAATAAATTAATGTTGTGGAGCAAACTAGTTAAATCACATC
The DNA here is from genome assembly GCA_019321725.1 of Paulownia fortunei. Classification (NCBI taxonomy): domain Eukaryota; kingdom Viridiplantae; phylum Streptophyta; class Magnoliopsida; order Lamiales; family Paulowniaceae; genus Paulownia; species Paulownia fortunei. The sequence continues at coordinate 8,231,074 of CM033123.1, forward strand.
TTTTATACATTAAAACATGAACCCTTCGTTACCAGAAAACTAGATCTTGTCTCTTTTACAAATTCTAAGTATCTTTTAATTTATCCATCAATATATGTATTGCGGTACTACTACACTTATTTTGTTTCTTTTTCATTGTAAGTTTACAGGTCTATGTCTTTGTATTGAGGCTCTTTTTAAACAGCCTCATGAAATATCCAATTTTTGGCTTTGGCATATTATTAATGCATAAAAATGTAGTTATTAAAAAAGTGCCAAAACTATGATATAATTTGAGGCATCAAAGTGCCAAAACCATTTTTATAATAGCAATGGACCAAGATTAATTACTGATGTAGACATGTGCAATTTATTCTAGTCTTTCTATGGTTATTTTACTCTATAGTTTCATAGTGATGGAATTTAATGCGTTGAACCCGACCAGAAATTTGTGAAAATAATGCAAAGTCAATTTATTGTATTTGTTTCATATGATAAATATAGTGTCACTATTTTTGAATTAAAAATAACATTTTTTTCTTAAAATTGATTATAGTATTAAAACATAAAATTCCTCAACATAGCCATCTTTGCCGTCCTTACATCAATCCACAAGCCTCTTATTCATTTTCATTGAATCACAGCAGGGAACAAATTGAAGTAGCGTCTCAAATCATTTCACACAATTTGTGATAGTAGAACTATTTCTTGTGTGAAAATTTGAACACATCCCATGTGAATAATTGCTTAATCTCAATTATTAATTTAAAAACCAACTAATTTGAATCACAAAAAGTGGGTTTTGTTAATTGTTCATTGAGAATTTAAAAAATAATAATAATTACTGTAAAAATATGGTACTCAAATTAATGTAAAATATGAAGCATAGACTTAGTGCACGTCTCTAATGACACCTCAATGGGTTATCCTCCAGCATCATCAGTAATATCACGCGACAAAGACCTATGCTTGTCGCCCTTCCAAAGATGGAAGATGGCCTATCACTACCCTTGTTCATGCCTACATAAGTGCCACCTTGACTAGCACCACTCTCCTCACCCCAATCCAGCAATGCGCCCCTTCCACGAAGAGAGCACGACGATCTAGACTCCAAGAATTGTGGATTTGAGATCCACTCTTGAGTTTTGAATAGAAGAATGATTATTTATTCTTTTTATCTTTTTTAAATATTACTATTGAAATCCATACATAATGAAGGTTCTAATGGGAAGATGCAATCAAATAACTCATGTATTAAGATAATCATGATATTGTCTTACTATTTACAAATTATCTCCTAACACCAATAATTGTTTATAGGATCAAATATTTATGCACACTTTTATCAACAACAAATCAAGGTTTCACATTAGCAGTCAGTGAAGTAAAATTGTACAATAAGCTAAATAAACCCAAGTATTTATTGTGTTATTAGTGATACAAAAATCAAGAATCACCACTAAACAATAAGGGTTTTAATGCCAACACTTGTTTATGGTATTAAGTATTTATGCACACATTTATGTACAATAAATCAAGATTTCACATTATTAGTTTGCGGAATAGAACCATACAATAAGCTAAATGAATTCAAGATTTGTTATGCCATTGGTAATACATAAATCAATAATTATCACAAAACAAGGAAGGTTGTAATCAAAAATTAAAATAATAATACAACATATTTGAATATTATGCACATTTATAACCATTACTCTTCATCCATCAAGAGATTCACCCTTTCTACTCAACTAAATGAAATTCAAAAAGACATAATGAAAGTATAAATTACTAAAAACTAGATAATACATTTTTATTACTATTAGAAAATTTAGCATAAAAAAAAATAATAATAAAATTTTCTTTCTCCCTCTAAGGGTTTTTGTGTGTTTTGAATGTCATCCAAGAGTCTCTATTTATAGTAAAAAAGTGTCTAAATTAACATTTCTAAATTCACTCCAAATTAATTTCAAATGTGCTACAAATTCACATGTTTTTTTCATATTCAAGTTTTATTATATAATGTTAAATCATGCATAGTACGTTTAAGGGCTAATTGTACCTTGAGGTTTGAATATTTGGTAACCACATTTTCTTCTTTGATAAAAATTCTAAAAGAAATTTATTTAAAGATTAAAGTGTCATATCCCTTTATTTTTGAAAAAAAAGGCTTAATTTTTAAAAAACTAATTGGTTGTTATCTTTTAAAGGAAATAATTTTATAAAAAAGAAAGAAATGAATAAGATCAAATTTTAAATTTTGTAGTCTCTCAAATGGCATAAAGAGTATAATTATTTTTTATATATAAGGAATAATTAGGAATTTTATAATTATATATGGTCACAAATTTACAACTGTATAATTCCTATAATAAAATGAAAAAGTCAAGTTCAATTGCAAATGTCATCTTTAATTATATAATACACTGTGCACTTTCAGGAAATAATTTAAAATGAGCTATTTTCAGATACATTTTTTTTTCATAAATAAACATATTACTTAACATCATGATTTAGATTTTGGTCTAATATTTTTTTTTTCATAATTATGCATTTTAAAAGACGACAATCACTTGTGTTTTCAAAACTATATATATATATATATATTTCAAACATATAAAAGTTAATTTATATTTCTTTGGTAAATATACTTGAACTTTATTTTTTTATTTTTACTTAATTCTAATAATATATGCATACTAAAAACTATCGTCTTCATTGCCATTCATTGTTTCTCTATCTGAATTATCATATTCTCTTTAATTATTCAAGAAGATAGAATTAATTTAAGTTATTATTTATTTAAAAAAAATTGATTTTTGCAAAGTTATTCTCAAACATAAAAGTTAATCAACATTATTAGCAATTATTGATGATTGCTTTAAAAAAATTAAATTTTTGGTCTCCCATTTCTTTTTCAAAACTATATATAGTTTTATTATTTATTAAATTAAGGTATTTGGTACCAATCAAGAGAATTTTGTTTAAAATTTGACTTTTAATTCAAATGATAGAATAATATCATATATGTTAGGTTAGGGTTTTTTTGTTTTTAAGTATTTTTTTGTTTTTGAATTTTTGACATGATAGGGCTAGAGAGATGTTTACTAAAATTGCAAATCTCAAGAGAGTTGGATTCAAATAACCTTAAATTCAAGTATTATGATAATTATATTTACATGATTGTTAATAAAACCTTAGAAGAGATTTTAAATTTAATTTCTAAATATTGAGATTTAAAAAGAAAAAAAGTGTAGATAGAATAGGGAAAGTCACTATGTAACAATTTAAAGTCTAAAAGTTTATATTTGCCACTGTAAGAAAAAAAACTAAAAGAACTTCATTTAACATGTAATATTTTGACATTTATGAAAAAAGTCAAGTATTTCTTAACTATATGTTAATTTAGGTACCAATATGACATTCACAGTAAAATTCATCTAACTGATTTAGCCTAAAAGTTTACTATGTTAAATTATGCATAGTAAGTTTAAGACTTATTGCATCTTGAGGTTTAAATTTTTGACAATCACATCCTCTTACTTGAAATTTATTTCAAGATCAAAGTACTATATTCGTCTATTTTTGCAAAAAAACATAACTTTTAAAAAACTAATTAGTAGTTACATTTTATAATAAATAATTTCATAAAGAAAAGAAATGAATAGGTCAAATTTTAAATTTTATAGTATCTTCCACGACATAAGGAATATAGATTAATTTCTTATGTAAAGAATAATAATGATTTTTATAATTGTACATAGTTCACAAATTTACAATTCCACGACATCAAGTTTAATTGCAAATGTCATCTCTAATAGTATAATACATCGTACACTTTCAAGAAAAAAAAATTAAAAAAAGTTATTTTCAAATATTTTTTTTTTCATAGATAAATAATAATACATATTTTCTATATTATGAATCCTTATGATTTAAATTTTGATCTAAAATTATATATATTTCAAACATATAAAATTTAATTTATACTCTTTGATTTAGTAAATATACTTGAACTTTAATTTTGATCTTTTACTTATTTCTAATAATTTATGCATTTTAAATATTATATTTTTTCATTAGTATTCATTGTTTTCTCATAGCTGGATTAGTATATTCTCTTTAATTATTTAAGAAGATAGAATTCGATTTAAGTTATTTTTTATTTTAAAGTACCCCTTCTAAAAATTTTAATTTTTGCAAAATTATTTTAAATATAAAAGTAAATCAATATTATTTATAATTGTTGATTGTTGCCTCAAAATTAAAATTTTGGTCTCATATTTCTTTTTTAAAATTATATATGATTTTATTATTTACAAATTAAGATAATTGATATACAATTGAAGAGAGTTTCATAATTTAAATTTTTGCTTGTTATTTTGTTTATATTTTTATTTGAAACATTACTTTTATTTGAAATGATGGGATTATTTTCTTACACGTTTGGTTATATTTTTTTGGTTTGTAAATACAATTTATTTTGGAATTTTTGACAGAATAGGACTAGAATGATATTTTACTAAAATTGCAAACCTTAGGAGAGGTGAATTTAAATAACCTTAAGTGTAAGTGTTATGGTATAATATTCACATGATTGTTAATAAAACCTTAGAAAAGATTTAAATTTAATTTTTAAACATTGAGATTTAAGAAAAAAGAATAGATAGAATAAGAGAAATATTTGATCTATTTTTGTTATGTTTTCTTCTCACTCTTATTTTAATTAGGTCTAATTAATGAAGTGAAAAGTCCAAAAAAGTTTTAAAAAATAAATAAATTTAAACTCTAAATAAGGATTTATTATGGCTTTCACAAATCATGTTTTATATTGCACCTCATAAATTTTAGTTTTAAAATTATATTATTATTTCAATCTCTTGTGTTTCATTATAGTTTTCTTATTTCTTACTTATGTGGAGGTATAATTTTAGATAATCTTAAACCAATTTTAATGATAAATAGAATTTAATTTAATGAAATAAATAAAATAAAAAAATAAAGGATAATTAAAAGTAAATAGATACAAGTCAACCCCTATAAAAATCACATCCTAAAAATTATCTAGACATTAATATGATATTTATGATAAAACTCGGGTAACAAAGTAATTTAACTTAGTAAAATGAAAATATAATATGAAAGATTGAAACAAGAATTAAAATTGGTTAGAATCTAAAAATATATTAGCCACTATAAAAAATTTAAACTTCATTTGATACATATCGATTTGACATTACTCGGGTATTCCATAAACCATTTATTAATTTAAACCTCAAGAAATGTGGATTCAAATAGCCCTAATTTCAAGTTTTATGATAAAAATATTTATATGATTGTTAACGTAATGAATTTTTTTATGAAAATGTAGCTTTTTATAGTTCTTTTATATTGTAATTTTTATTTTTGGTTATGTTTCTTTATTGGAAGGAATCAAAGAGAAAAATTAATGTGAGCAAGAGGAGTAAGTAAGCACGTGATAAGATTAGCCTTGATATGTTTTTTAAAGTTATTTTGTAATTATTAATAATATCAGAATGTAGTATTTTATTTTGGCAAAAAAAATAATTTATTTTACTTGAAAGTTTTTGATTAAATATGACACTTTGTGTTTATTTTTAGTATTTTCTCTTGATTAACTATGAATATTGCATCCACTAAAAAATTAAATATTGTTATATATAGTTGAAAAAAGTATTTACCAATTTTTAGCATGAGAAATTACAATTTGATCTATAGTATCTGATGCAAAGAAAATTCGTGATATCAAGTAATATGATTATAGATCTATGTAAGAACTTATTTAGTTATATTACTATTTACTTTTTAAATTATCATAGAATTTAATTTAATTCTTTGAATAATTTTGTTTAATCATTTATTTTGATCGATACTTCAAATAAAATATTCAAAAGTACCTTGGAATATTTTTATTTTAATTAAATAAGTATTTAATTCATATTTTTTATTTATAATAATATCTTCTAATATTAATTATTAAAAAAAATATTATAATAAATTTATATGAATAACGAGCCAGGAATGTGCTTCTTATTAGTATATTATAAAAAAATTATGAAAGATGTATATTATATTAATATGTGAGTAGTACAAATTCTATATAAATAATTAGGAAACACAATTGGTTGACAAGTGGCAATAAATTTTTCTAAGAAAACCTAAACAAACATGTTTTACAAGATTTTCATAAAGTAAACTATCCAACCAAATCAATTATCATAGAAAGGAAGTGGCACATTAACCATCATCATTACAATTCTCCTAAAAAAATCAAGTATTCAAAACACATCCAAACCAACATCTTATTCTTTAAAAAATTATTTTCTCACTTTTTTTGGAGAATCAATTATCCAAAAATGAATTTACCGTTCAATCGGAGCCTGGAATGGCCTGTCCGTTTCGAAGAATTGATTTTCTAAAAAAAAGTAAATTTTTTTTTAGAGAAATGAGATATTGATTTGGATATGTGTTTTGAATATATATTTTTTTTGAAAAAAATATAATAATTATGATTGATGTGATTTGTCTTTTTTAAAAGAATTGATTTGGTTGGACAGTAAATTTTATAAAAAAATCTCTTAAAACATGTTTGTTTGGTGCATTTCTTTGAAAAATTATTCAACTCTTGTCATCTAATAATTTATCATAATTAATTATATTTATTTGTACTATTAACATATTAATATAATATACACATTTCATATATTTTATAGTAAAACCTTTATATACAAAGATGCATGTATGTATATGTTTATATATATACATATGTTAAAGTGGTTATATATATTAATTTTAAAATATTTTTTAATCAAATAACTACATAACATGCAACATACATACATATATATATATTATTTGTATACACATTAATATAATATCATAGTTAGTTAAATATGGATTGAAAAAATTCATCATTTAATACATACAAGTATATTATGAATTTTTGTTAAAGTTACGGTGAAAAAATTGATAAAAAATATAAAAATGGTTAATATATGGGTTCTAGACGTATGGTAAAATAAGAATATAAAAGAATTATTTTGAAGAAAAAATACGGCTTATTTTGATATTATTTTGTATGAATTATATTTGTACATTTTTTTAAAATTATGCAAAGATTATTTTATAAGTATTTTTATATTTTTTAATTTATAATTTTAACATAACTTAAAGATAACTATTTAATAATTATTAGGATTTCATAAATTATTATTTATTTATATGATATTTTAATAATACTTATAAATAAGATTATATTTAAATATTAAAAATATTTATTAAAATAGAATATTATTTGTCAAGTATTATACGAGTAAGTATAATATGTGAACTAAATATTTCATTTCAAAAATACGAAATATTACTCTGTGGTTCATAATATATATTGGAAAGAGAATCATCTTTTCAATTATTCATACGTACGTGTACTTACAAATTTTAACTAATAGTGTATAATATACACTTTTAATATATTAAGTTTTTATAAAAAAATTATATACATAGTCGCATAAATATATATATATATATATATATTTGTATCAGAGACGGAGGCTTTTCTATAAATATATTTTTTATTTATAAAATTTAATAAAATTAATTTTTTTGCCCCCTTTTAAATTATGAAATTATCTCAATTACCCACTCAAGTTTTTATAATCTTATTTTGAATATGTAAATTTAAAAATATTTTAAATTATTTGAAACTTCATTTTTTCAAAATTTTAGGTGCTTATTATTAATATAAAGTTTTAAATGATATTTGTAGTATTAAAACTTTATTATGATTTTATTTCTACAAACATGGTTTAAATTAGTAAAAAAATAATCATTATTTTTATTTTTTACACTTATTTGTTAGTTTTTAACTTATTTGAGTCTATTTTCTTTACTTATGATTTGATATTATTCTAATTTTTATGTTGCCAGAAATCATAAACCTAGGTTTTTCAGAATATATTTCATTTGGATAATGATTATAAAATATTAGTCAAATATATGCAATAGTTTTTGAAAACAAGTTTGATTGACAAATTCATTTTTGACATATTATTATAAATTTTTATAACGTTAAGAATCATTTTTATTTAAACAATAGTTTTCTTTCATAATAAAAAAAATTAAGAACTTCATTAGTTTTTTTAATATATTTTTAATTCATTGTATAAACTTGCAAATGTGTAGGTACTTATATAAACTACATTTTATTTGAAGAACTATTTTTTTTTTTTCAAAATAATAAGACAAATTTGAACACTTAATAATGATTCATAAGATTATGATGAAATTGTGAGAATTACTCTAATATTCGAATTATATTTTTTAATATTTGTAAGTTAGTTTTTGTTTTGTATTAGATTGAATTAGAATTAATTTTTATTTTTATTTAAAAATTATTTTTTATTCGAATACTTATGTAGATATGATGTGTCTGATAAATTTATGTATAAATATCATATTTTTATTTATAGTTGTGTTTATTTTTTAATAATTAATTAAAAAAATATTTTTATAAATAAAAATAATAATTAATATTATATTTTTATGATCGGATCTCGCCTCCTACACTGAAATTCTGACTCCACCCGTGATTTGTATACTTATAAATATTGTATATATATTAATATAATATAGTGCATGATAAGATGGCTTATGTGTGTGATTGGTAATGAAAAATGATGGTTGCTTTTCTATCCGCACACTTAACTCCACGTGCATGATAAGATGGTTCTTTATTTTTCAAAATTTTCCAGAGATTCATTTCTTAAAATGGGATATTTGTGGAAATCTTAAAAAAAAAGTATTGTGTTTTACTGTAGAAGGATATTGCCTTTTCTCAAAAAAAAATCTTACAAATGGCCCCAAACAAATCATTTTTCAACAAAATTTTCTAAACATTCAATTTTATGAAATGAGCATGCCATTCAATTGAACAATTTTATGAAAATACAAACAATTTTTTTTTTGTAGGTTTTGTGTTATGTTAGTTTTTCATGAATTCCTATAGTCCTGGAGCCTATGTACTTTTGAGTACAAGACAATTAAAGCTTATATTTTAGTCTTTAAATAACCTAGAAGAATACTCAAAATTAACATTCAGAGTATGTGTTCAGCCTAGAAGAATCAAAAGTTATGCAGCTAATGAAGACAAAGAAAAGATACTCAACGATAAAATATTGATTTTTTATTGTACTTTTAAGTCATGATTTTCATATTTACCTGTAACCACAACACTCTGCTTTAGCTCCAAAATGATGAGAGCTGATAAAAATTTTTTATACACAATCTAGCATCGTTATTGTGTTTATATGATTCTCATTAAATGTAGAGGCGCATGATTGAGCCAAATAGAGCAAAAAAAGAGTAGAATTAAATCTTATCCCCTCTACATTGTAAGTAGAAAGAAAGAAAAGAAAAAAGTAAAGAGTAATATACATGACGTTAATGCTCATCAATTAGCTCATCAACAAACATTGTAACTCTTCCTACATGTCCCATATAAATCTGCACAACCAATCATGCTCACCAACACTAGTCCACAATTTTAAAATTTTAAACTTCGCCGCTGCAAGCAACTTATCAGATGATTGAAACAAATCATTTTCACTATTGATACCTTAGAAGAAACCAAAAGCAATAAAATCAATAAATCATTATTTATGATCAACATTAAGCTAATCTCCACCACCACCACCAAACAAATCCCATTTGTGAATAATGACATGTATAGGAAATCACATATTTATCTCATATTCTTATCTTTAACAAGAAAATAAACTAAAAATAACATCTTGGAAACCACTAAACCACTTAAAAATTAAACATGAACAGACATGACAGCATATTAAAGTGTATTTTTGTCATCAAAATGGACAAGAGAGTGCCAAAGGTTCTGCAATACCAAGTACTCCGTTAATAGTTGGTTGTATAGTATCGAAAGAAAATTATATTTCAGGTGAAGTGAGGTAAGAACGAAATTAATCTCTTTAAGTTAGATTTCGTCCCCTACACGGTTTTATAGGAAGTTGGGCGTCTGTCTTCTAAGATACAATACTTCTTTCCTAAAATTAGTACAACATTATACTAATTTTATCGAACGAATAAAAAACTCGATTGTATACTTCTCAAAAGAGAATAAAAATACTAAAATATCAGAATATATTTTACTATGAAGGAGAATTGAGAAATCAATTAAATTTGAATTGATTTGGTGTAGCGAAAATGAAATGAGAAGGGTTTATTTATAGATTTTTAGGTGCTTCATCATAATTGATCATGTCTCTTAATTAGAATCAATCTGAACCATTGGATTGCATCTCTTAAGATATAGTTACAATCTAATGGTTCACACTATATCTCTTCATGAAGGTTTACAATCCTTACTATACACCTCTAACATATGAATAAATGCATCCATTCATCGTGCCTCATCAATGTAAATAAACAGTCACAACTCTTCATACGTAACCTTGTGACCATTTATTTCTATTAGACACTTTTTCAAGTTTCAAAACTTTTCATTAAATTGGAGACTTTTCCAATTCACCTCATTTGTTCCAACAATCCCCCACATGAATGGAAGAAGTCGACACAAAACTAGAAAGACAAAGAAGAATATTGTCTGAAAGATAGTGCATCGAGATAGGTAGCATTCGCTTTGAACCTTCCTTAGTAAAAGCCTATCGAACTCACTTGGCTAATCAGTGAACTCTAAGTTTTGAACGACTAGTCGTTATTACAAGTTCAGTTAATAGACTCCACACACTAACTCTTATATCGAGTTTGGTTCTCTATTGTGTTCATTATTTTGGCCATGAACTCTCTTAGGTTCTGCAAGTGTTTACGAGAATTTGCCTATTAAAATTCTCGTAGAACTGGCCATGTTCACACTCACATAGATGATGTCCTATAAAGAGTATCCTACTATACTCCACTTATACTTTACAAAATATAGGTATCCTTAAAAGTAATGTTTATCCTTAACCATTTTGTAGGTAACATTTATTATTATCCTAGAAATGGGAAGAAATTAAATTCCTAAGTGCTTCCAATTGAGTCATTCATAACTTTATTTTCCTATTGAACCTAGTCTGTGGGATCTGTGATCGCTAGGTTAGGTTTCCATTAAGATGACTTATTTATTCTTTAGGCTTTAAATGCATTTTCCTTGATGCACAATCTATTCGCTCTCTTGATAACCCTTTAGTAAATGGATCCGCTAGGCTATCCTTTGATTTTACAAAATCAATCGATATAGTTCCGTTAGAGAATTTTACAAAATCAATCGATATAGTTCCGTTAGAGAGCAACTGTCTAATGGTATTATGTCTTCAATGAATATGTCGTGACTTACCATTATATACAATATTTTGTGCCCTAGCCATAGCTGTTTGGCTATCGCATTGAATGCATATTGCTGGCACCGATTTTGGCTACACTAGAACATCTTCTATGAAATATCTTAACCATTCTACTTCTTTTCCAACTTTATATAAAGCTATAAACTCGGATTTCATAGTGGAATGAGCTATACATGTCTGTTTAGAAGATTTCCATGATATAGCGCCACCACCAAGAGTAAATACATAGCTACTAGTTGACTTGGATTCATTAGTGTCTGAAATCCAATTGCATCACTATATCCTTCAAATAACTGAAGAATATTTTTCATAGTATAATGTATGCTCCTTGACTCTTTTTAAGTATCCCAATACTGTAAGTAATGCACTCCACTGGTCATCACTTGGGTTACTTATAAATTTACTTAGCTTACTTGTAGTGTAAGCTATGTCTAGCCTCGTACAATTCATTAAGGACATTAGGCTTGAAAATATTCTAACTGTTGTTTTCCATTTTAGTATTCTTCTGAAGAATAATATGCGGTAGAAATGGATTATTTGTCTCTTTAATACCATGGGACTTAAATCTCTCAACCACTTTATCAACATAATGTGATTAAGATAAAGATATCCTATTATGTGTTCTAGAGATCTTCATTTCCAAGATCACATCAGCTTCACCCATATATTTCATGTCAAAGTTATTGGTGAGCATTTTCTTTGTCTTATTGATGACTTCCATATTAATTCATAATATGAGCATGTCATCTACATAAAGACATATAAGTATATGTGATTTTCTAAATTTGTTGGAGTAGACACATTTATCACACTCATTTATGATGAGCCTATTTCTTTTCATGATACTGTCAAATTTTTCGTGCCATTGTTTAAGGATTTGTTTCAACTCATAAAGAGATTTGACAAGTCTACATACTTTGTGCTCTTGTCCTTTTCCTTTGAAACCATCAGATTGCTCCATGTAAATTTCTTCATCCAAATCACCATTTAAAAATACAGTTTTTATATCCTTATGATGTATGTGCAAATCATACAAAGATGTTATAGATATTAAGATCTGGATTAATGTAATCCTTGTTACTAGTGAATAAGTGTCAAAATAGTCAATATCTTCATTTTAACGATATCTCTTGGCAACAAGTCTAGCCTTGTATTTATCAATTTAAATCGTTTGTCTTTAGTTTTTTCTTAAAAATCTATTTGTATCTAATTAGTTTAGTTCCCGAAGGAAGATCAACCAATTGACAGGTATTATTACCTAGAATGGATTCTACTTTAGAATCTATAGCTAATTTCCAGAATGGAGCTTTTAGACTAGCCATAGCCTTGTTAAAAGTTTGAGGTTTATTCTCAATCATATATGTCATAAAATCTTGATCAAAAGATTTAGCTACTTTAGCTCTCTTACTCTTTCTACATTTAGATTCTATGTCATTCTTAAACGCAGCTTTATACGTTCTCTTTTGAGTATTCATTTGAATATCTCATTTAGAGGGCAACGCATTTTCAAATTATTTAACATCTCTGGATTCAATGGTTGTGTTCACATGAATGACACTTATATTAAATTTATGTACCATAAATCTGTATGTACTACTATTCATTGTATATCCAACAAAAGTGCAATCAACAATTTTAGGACCTAACTTGACCTTTTTAGGAGGTGGTATAACTACTTTAGCTAGACACCCCCATATTTTCAAATATTTGTAGAAAGACATCTACCTTTCCACATTTCATAAGGTATTAATCCAATTTTCTTATGAGAAACTCTAGTTAAAATAAAGTTAGCTATAAGAACAGCTTTCCCCCCCACAAGTTCTGAGGTAATCCAAAACTAATAAGCATAACATTAACCATGTCCTTAAGAGTTTTATTATTTTTCTCAGCAATTCTATTATGCTGAGGTGTATATGGAGTTGTAGTTTGGTGAATAATTCCAAACTTAGCACATAACTCACCAAAAAATGATAAATCATATTCTCCACCTCTGTCGAATCTTAATACCTTAATCGTCACATCAAGTTGATTTTCAACTTCATTTTTATAAGTGACGAAAGCATCCAAAATCTCATCTTTACTACGTAGTAAATATATATAGCAGTATCTAGTGTGATCATCAATGAAGGTAATAAAATAATTTTTACCACTTCGGTTTTGAACTAACTTTAGATCATATATATCACTATGTATCAAGCTTAGATGTTTGCTACTTCTTTCAGCTGAACTAAAAGGTTTCTTAGCAAACTTAGCTTCAACACAAATTTTACATTTGTGTTTTTCATCAGTATTAAGTTTAGGTATAAGGCCTAAACCTGCCAGCTTTCTTAGAAAAACTCGATTAATATGACCTAGTCTACAATGCCATAATGAAGAATACTCAAACAAGTAAACAGAAAATAAACTTTTATTGCTTTTAAAAGTTTTTAGTACAGGCATTACATTCATCTTAAATAGCCCTTGGACTACATATGCCTTTCCTATAAATTAACCATTTTTGGTTAGTACAAATTTATCGGATTCAAATACTAGTCTAAACCCACTTTTGATAAGTAATATACCAGATACCAAATTCTTTTGGATATCTATAACATGTAGTACATCAACTAGGGTCAGCTCCTTGCCTGATGTCATCTTTAGTACCACTTTGTCCAATCCGACTATGTTGGAAGTTGATGAGTTGTCTATGAACAACTTCTTCCATTGATCGAAATGTATGTGGAGAATATCTCATTGTTCGAGCAAATGTGGTGTGTCTGTGTCAACCTACCATTCCCTTGGGTTATCCACCAAGTTGGCTTCAAACATAACAACCGAGAGCATTAGGCCCGACATGTCTACTGATACTGTCTTATCTTCGGTTACGTTAGCCTGGTTCTGATTGTCCTTCTTCAAAAGTCGATAATTTTTCGCCTAGTGGTTCGGTTTGCCACAGTTGTAGTAATTAACCTTGAATCGCTTTGCGTCATTGTCCTTGAAAAGCCAGGATGCTTCATCTTTTTGCCATTCTTGGCTTTGGAGTCCTCTAACATGTTGGTTTTGGCCTCCATTCAGTTAACAAAAACCTTTTTTTCTGCATCCCTGTTGTCTTCCTCAATTTGAAAACGAACAATCAAATCCCCCAGTGTCATCTCTTTGCGTAATGCTTGACATAGTTCTTGAAATCTTTCCATAATGGAGACAGCTTCTCAATCAGAGCAACAACTTAGAAAGATTCGCTGAGCATCATTTCTTCAGCTAGCATATCATGTAGGATGATCTACATCTATTGTACCTGGCTGATAACAGTTTTGGTATCAACTATTTTGAAGTCAAGGAATTTACCAACGATAAATTTCTTTGTGCTGGCATCTTCCATCTTATATTTTTTGTCAAGAGAATTCCACATCACTTTTGCTATTTTGACTGAACAGTACACATTATATAATATGTTGTCTAGTCCATTGAGCACGTAATTCCTGCATAAGAAGTCGTTGTGACTCTATGCATCAAGGGCAACTCATTTCTGGGGATCTCTTTCTTCTTCCGAAACGGTAGGAGCATCTTCCGTCAAGAACCTTTCCAGGTTCATGATAATGAGATAGAACAACATCTTTTGCTACCATCTCTTGAAATCAGCTCCAGTAAACTTCTCCAATTTCTTATCCTAGGAAGCTGGAGGCATGATCATCGAATTGGAGCTAATAGTTGCTCCATTTCTTACATCAGTTTGCACTTCGGTAATAGCTATCCAAAATTCTATCTTAAGATAGTTGGTTGTAAAGTATTGAAAGGAGATTGTATTTCAGCTGAAGTGAGGTAAGTACGAAAGTAATCTCCTTAAGATAGATTTTGTCCCCTACACGGTGCTATAGAAATTTGGACGTCTGTTTCCCAAGATACAACACTTCTTTCCTAAAATTAGTACAACACTATACTAATTTTATCGAACAAACCAAAAGCTCGATTGTATATTTCTAAAAAGAGAATAAGAATACTAAAATATTAGAGTATATTTTAGTAAGAGAGAGAATTGAGAAATCAATTGAATTTGAATTGATTTGATGTAGAGAAAATCGAATGAGATGGGATCTATTTATAAATTTTTAAGTGTCTTATCGTTATTGGTCATGTCTCTTAATTAGAATCAATCTGAACCATTGAATTGCATCCCTAAGATATAGTTGCAATCTAACGGTTCACATTATATCTTTTCATGAAAGTTCACAACCCTTATTATGCACCTCTAATATATGAATAGATGCGTCTATTCATAATGTCCCATCAATATTAATGAACATTCACAACTCTTCATACGTAACATTGTGATCGTTTATTTCCATTAAATACTTTTTCAAGTTTTAAAACTTTTCATGAAATTGAAGACACATTTTCAAGTTTCAAAATTTTTCATTAAATTGAAAACTTTTTCAATTCATTTCAATTATTCCAACGATAGTGTCACAGTTTCTGTACTCTAAAACAAACTTATGGAAGACTGCAATTGAGCTTTGCATTGTATGCATAAACCTGGCACTTCTAATTTCCAGCACCATATAACTGTGATTGACCTAAGGGAATATATCCGATTTTTGAAAAACTATAGAGGCCCACCATAGGAAAAGCTTTTCCTCTTACCATGTTGATACTTACATATTGAACTGTACAATTGGAGAGATGTCTAAACTATAATACTGTCCTAGTTTCAATATCCAAAAAAACAGAAAGGAAAGACAAAGGATTAGCAAACAACCTAAATGCAATTAGCAGGACAAACTATACCCGAGGAGTATTCTTTTCCTAACCTAGCGGCGACCGGTGGGACAAGAGTTTCAGTTTCTTACCTTTGGGTAAATCTGAAACAAAATCTTAGATCGAGGAATTTGCTGTCGGAAATGGTATTTTGTTCTTCAATGGGAGTTTTCTTCTTCAAAATTTAAAGAATTTATTAAAATAAAATTTTATTTTGAAAATAAGTTGGGGTGAAATATTTTTTCTTTAAAATTTTATAAACTTTCAAATAAATTTTTTTGAATTTTATAAGTTCTTTAAAAAAATATCATATATTTTTTGACATCTTATAAATTTTTAAATAATTTATAAAATATTTTAAAAAATTTATAAATTCAGTTAAACACTTTCTTTGATATGTTTTTGGAGGTGTGAAACTACAACCTATAGTAAATTCATTTCAACAAAAAATTTAACCATGGTCGGACCGGTTCAACTAGCGATCAGATCGGTTTAATAAAAATTAATTATATTTTTTTATTTTATTATATAAAATGATAATATAATAGATTAATTATTATGCAATATATTTTAAATATAAAAATAAATAAATAGCTATATAAAAATATATATAAAAAATACAAAATTCAAATAATCATATAAATATAACAAAATATCAAATTGAAACATTTATAAAAATTAAAAATAAAATAAAATAAACATAAAAACAGATCAAATCGATTTTGGCCGATTGTAAGCAGTTTTGACTGGTTGTTGATCAAAACGGTCAAAATGTTGAGTCTAATCGAATTAAATCGATCTGAAATATTAATTTAGACTATTGTTTGGGATTTAAAAAAATAAATAAATCCCGGCATGTGCCACGTGTCACTCGCTGAATGGGTTCGGGTAGTAACCATGGGGTAGGATCCGACCCAGCCGAAAAAGTCGAGATATTTTCTGAGATCGACAGTCTCTCTCTATATATTCATGTAGACTCCCAGCAATGTATCGAGTGGCAGATCATAAACCCTAGCCGCTTCTTCAAATTTTTCTTTATACCTAAAACCCTTCTTCTTTTATCAGGTATTTTTCTTCCTCTCGTTTGTGGGTTTCTTTGTCGTGAGTAATTTTCTTGAATCATTTTTTGTGGGTTTTGCATCCAAGATATAGCCGCTTCTTTGAATTGTTCTTTCTCCCTAAAACCCTTCTTCTTTTATGAGGTATTTTTCTTCCTTTCTTTTGTGGGTTTCTTTGTCGTGAGTAATTTTCTTGAATTTACATTCTTCATTTTTTGTGGGTTTTGCATCCAAGATATAGCCGCTTCTTTGAATTGTTCTTTCTCCCTTAAACCCTTCTTCTTTTATCAGGTATTTTTCTTCCTTTCTTTTGTGGGTTTCTTTGTCGTGAGTAATTTTCTTGAATTTATATTCCTCATTTTCTGTGGGTTTTGCATCCAAGATATAGCCGCTTCTTTGGATTGTTCTTTCTCCCTAAAACCCTTCTTCTTTGTGGTGAGTGATAATGTATGATTTGTGGAATTTTATTATTTTTTTCTTGGCATTTTTTTTCTTCACTTTTATTGTTTTCTCTTCTTAGGTATGGTTTGTTAATTTCATGAATATATATTTTGTGCAGAATATTTCAATCGTCGATAAGAAAATAAGCAAAAGAAGGATCTTTCTTTTGATTAAGGTCTATGAAATGTTTTTATTTTTTATTATTATAATTATTTTTTTTGTCTGACTGTTTTTTGGTGATGGTGAAAGGAAAAAGTACAAGATACAGAAAAAGCTTCTGTAGTAGCTCCTATTTGGGTCCACAAAAGTAGTTCTTTATGTGAAAATTTGTGAATTAAATGGATCTGCAGTCTGCATAATACATATTCGTTGTGCGTGTGCCTTGATGAACTGAGAATGTAATGTTTCTCTATGTTTGGATGGTTTTGTTGGATTAGCATGTTTTGAGAGGCAGGGAGTTTCAGCTTTCTTGGTTAGAAAACTGTTGTATGAAGATGGGATTCATTCTTTATTTTGTGAAATGTGTGATTTTTTTCCCTCTCTGCCTGTCTGTGTTTACCATTTATGCTGGCTGGCTGGCTAAAGTTTTTTCCTTATGTGCTGTTTTCAAGTGTTTAATGCATGTTATGGACTTAAAATTTGAACTTAGGGTTGGTTGCCTGGCATGGTAGGCAACAAGAAGAGAGTCCTTGGCATTTTACATCTTCACTGTCATCTAACCTTGTAAATATAGAAATGAATGGAAAAGATAAGCACTTATATGTAATTTTTCTCTATGATTCACAAGAATTTTTCTTGCTTATTCAGTTCATATGCTAGAGAAGTCAGTGCTGCAGATTTTGATTCGATTTTAATTTATACTTCACCATTAAACCGTTCATTATAAAGACATTTGACCACTTAGTTCTTTCTGCAGCTTCTTGTAAAATGGCATGCTTCAACAGAGTTGGAACCATGCTGAGGCAGAGCATTTCTGCCAGCAGTGGACTGAATGGACAATCTTCCATGCTTAATGCTATTCGTTGCATGTCCACAAAGCTTTTCGTTGGAGGTTTTCTTTTCTTTAAATGCCATTATCAGGCTTTCTATCAATGTCTGGGTAGGAACTTTGTTCATCTGATCTCTGATACTATTGTATTTTTTCTTTGTTAGGGCTCTCCTATGGAACTGATGACCAGTCTCTAAGAGATGCATTTTCAAGCTTTGGTGATGTTGTTGATGGTGAGTGAGTAAGATGGGATGAATTTATTGTTAATCTTTTTGCTTGGAAGGATAGTTAAATTATGCATTTTGTCTGAATGTATGTGTGTTTGTATCTATGTATTTGTACTATATCTAATAAAGAGAATGGAGCTGACATTTTCTTCACTTTGACTGAATTCATTGTTTCTTATATTTGTTTTGGTTCCATCTGTGAGTCTCTATGCTGATCCTAAGGAATATGATAAGTAAGCATCTTATATTAGATTGACAAAGTAATCAAGTGGTACTATTTGCTTTTCTACATGCTAGCGTATATGTCTAGGTTTTGTGTTTTGCCTATTTTTCTGAATTTGGATCTTCATTGAGCTTATTTTGCTGAGGATTGAAATCTTCATTGTGCATATCTGTTAGTTCAAAAAGCATCATCAATAATCTTCTTTATGTTTGTTTCAAATGTGTCATGTCAAAGTCCTGTTTGTTATTGTTTAATATTTGAAAGTCTTCTGAAGGCTTGATACGGCACTCTGGCTCCTTTCACAAAAGTATTCCATGCATCAGTTTTTGTTTTTTAAGTGTGTTAAGAGTTGATTTTGACAGCTTATTCATGGGACTAGGTTGGTTTTCTGCAGTGTTTCAGTGTTTAATTGACATGTTTATCTTTTCTGAGTCAGATTTGCTTCTTTTTCTTTTATAAAGTAACTGATTATGGCATGAGCACATTGCTTTCTAGTTATGAGTATTGAGGTGTTTTACCCAGAATTTAATGGCTGAGTGTGGGGATTTTGTATGATGTTTGAATTTGTGGCTCATATTCAATTGCATCATTGTAGCTAAGTTTTTATCATATCATTTTTCCTTTGGTTTTCCAGGTGTAGCTTTGCAGGTGGAATTTTTTTTTCCTTTTTTTTTTTTTCTTTTTTTTGTGCTTGTGAAGATGATTTGCATTTAAATATAGTATTGGTTTTTAGAAGCTTAATTACTTTAAATATACTTGTTTTGCTGCTGGCATGGTGGTGGTTGCATCCTCAATTTTACTGCCATTTTTTGGCACAGCAAGAGTTATTACTGACAGAGACTCTGGGAGGTCGAGAGGATTTGGATTTGTGAATTTCTCGAGTGATGACTCTGCCAGCTCCGCACTGTCAGCCATGGATGGACAGGTGAGGTTCAGAAAACTACTGAGTCATCTTACTTCGATCTAAGCCTTTCTAACTTCCTTCTATTGTCCCTGCTCTCTCATGCAGCAATTGAACGGGAGGAACATCCGAGTAAGTTATGCCCAGGAGAGAGCACCTCGCAGTAGCTTTAACAATGCTGGTGGTTTTGGTGGAGCAAATGACGGATATTAAGCCCCACTTCTAGCTTGTTACATTGTCTGTATAGGCATTGGCAAGTTTAAATTTAGGACATCTGAGTTGCATTATTGTTTTTCATTGTGCTTTTTCTCTTTTGAACCAGTGAAAGTGTGGATTTATGATAAAGGTTACTTTGCTTCTATTAGTATCAGCTTTTGCGAAGCATCTGCCAATGTACTTGCAACCATGTTTTATCTGGCCTATATGCAATTCTCAGTTACATTCCATTTGCAGCATCTTCCTTGTTATATGCTTGTTGAGCGCAACACTAGGTTCTTGCCTTAGTACCCAATCGGGTTTTGGTACTTCCAGAGTACTCATGCCCATGTGGTTCGTACGATTGTTTGATAACTTTGATGCAACATTATCATAAGAGTTAGCTCATGGTCTTATGGTACTTTATGATTGTTTGATACCTTGATGCAACATTATCGTCAGAGTTAGCTAGGAATATTTTCTTGTTCAACTGTGCTTGTTGCCACAAACTTACAGAGCAGATTTCCATGCTTCTTGTTTTATGTTGTTTTGTTTTTTATGAAGAGTTTTAAAATTTTAATGTATAATGGCAAGGAGATTGAAAGGGTGTTTAGAAATTTATTTCAAATGAATTCTTACATATGGAAGTTTATTTGTAAAATGGTTATGGCTTCTGTGGTTATTTTCTAAAAAACTTTCAGAATATCGCGTCTCTTAAAGTCCATCTTGGAAGTTATTTTTTAAATGACTTTCAGAAAATATCACTGTCTCTTAAAGTCCATCTTGGAAGTTATTTTTCAAAGAACTTTCAGAAAATATCATGTCTCTTAAAGTCCATCTTGGAAGTTATTTTTTAAATAACTTTCAGAAAATATCACTCTCTTAAAGTCCATCTTGTCCATCTTGGAGAATTGTGATGAAATCATTCTAAAATGCTCCAAAATGCACATAGTATTCCAATTAATGCTTTTCTTTGGGTTGGTTGTAATGAAGAGAGAGGAAAGTGGGTGGATTAGGGTGGGCTGCCCGGGGGGTGGGGGGGATTTGTTTGGGGTTGTGTCGTTGTTCATAAGACTATGGTTCTGTTAAATTTAGTTTGCAAACTGGCATTATTGGATTTTGTCTGATTTGATATTTTGGGCCATTGGCCCAATCATTAAATAGCCCTCCCACTATGTCAGCATAACATTATTGAACAGACTCTATTTGCCCAAAAGAAATATTAACTGTGGCCCATTTATATTTATAACTGACTCTGACAATATTTGTTGAACCTTACTGTTAAATGATCCCACTTGTTCACATTGATTTTTTTTTTTTTTATTTTTTGGATTCCATATTATGACCACAATTAATGATTAAAATTGCCCTCTATTTTACCATCATCTCTATGAATTCATATTTAAATTTTTATAAAGAATTTAAGGATGTGGAATGCCTGTATGCACTCCAGCTAAATGAAAACATAATATACAGATTGCTTTTTTTATATAAGCCACGGTAGTTTTATAACGTGGAAAAGAAGTCGAAGGTGCTTTAAACGCTATAACCCTCTAATATTTAAGACAATAACATGAGACGAGAGAAATATCAAATAAGCAATATTGTATGTGACAATGGGCTTACTTAACTATGAAATGGATTTTTCCTCTTTCCTGTTCTCCCTTTAATTTGTCGTACCATTTTTCTTGCTATCAAATGTCTCGTTTCACTTCCTTACCTCTACCCACTTTTGGGCTTAATACAAGTTATTGATCATATTTCTTGAAACATATACAAGTAAACTTTATATACCCACAAACAAATGGACTATGTAAAATCTCAATATGAACTATTATAAAACAACATATATACATGTATAAATAGGTGTACATATATGTATACGGGATTGCATATATACGTATATATATAAATCGAATATGTAAAATCTCTATATGAACAATTATATAACAGCATATATACATCTATAAATAGGTGTACATATATGTACACAGGAATACATCTATATATATATATATATATAAATTGAATATGTCAAATCTCGATATGAACAATTATATAACATATATACATGTATAAATAGGTGTACATCTAATACACGGGATTACATTTATACATATTTATATAAATCGAATATGTAAAATCTCAATATGAACTATTATAATCAAAACGTATGTATATATAAATAGGTGTACATACATGCATACTGGAACACACACACACACACACACACACACACACATATATATTTATATATGTACATATATTTATATATGTAGTGGAGGTTATAAGGGAAAAATATCTAAATTTGGAGGGTTGGGCATAAGGGGGTGGGTACTTGAGGAGACACCACTCGTTTGATAAGAGGAGTTTGGGAGGTATAGAAGTGTCGGTGAAGTGTCTATATAGATAGAGTTGATAGGATTTTCTTCTTTCTTTATTTTATATATATTGTTTTGTCCTTTTATTTATTTTGGCTTTTTTTTTCTTTTTGTCAAATAGTACTGATTGACATTGATGTTTTGGTAAGCATGATTTAGGTGAGAATTTATTTATGCCTCTGAATGAGCTTGGACAGTAGGACCCTTTTCTTTTTTATTGTAAATTCTTGAAAAGGGAAAAATATTATATACATAGTGTTACTTATGGAGTGGTTGGCAAGTCCTTGTCTTGGCCTTAATTTTCCACTTTTGTGTTAGAGAACTTAGGTCTTAATTATCCACTTTTGTATAATTACAATAATTTTTTTTTTTAGGAGAAAATTGTTATACTTGAAGTACAAACGAATAAAATATAAAAGAAATTTAGAAATTTAAGCAGATAAGCTCGATTCGAATTAAACTTGTTTTTAGGGTTTTTGTAAGTGGGCGTCATCCATGGAGTGTATTTCCAACTTAAAAAAAGCGATGAATAAAGTTACATTAACCTAATTGATAAATGTGCGTATTCTTGCATCAATTATACCTTGCTCTATACTTGATCATGAAGGTCTCGTATGCCCTTTTAGATGGAATTTCTAATTAAAAAAATATAGACACAATTATACACAATTAGGTGCGAATCTGCAAAAAATACGAAGAAAAGAAAAAAAAATTAATAAATTGTAAAAATAGAAAATTCAACAAAGTTTGAATAATGCTTCATTTCAATTTTAGTTTATTTTATTTTTGTGATTTTTTTTTTGTGGGGTGGGGTGGTGTTCAAAAGGTATGATTCCCCTTCAAGTATTAGTTTTTGTAAATGGTGACGTCTACTTTTAATTATTGAAAGACCACTTTCTTGGGCTGCATATAAATGATGGCATCATTTCAAGAAATTTATATATATGTGACAAAAATGATGACTACAATGTTCTTAATCTTGATAATTGCTTAATTAATATAAGGATGTAGGTGGTGCTTGTGGTTTGATTAGGTGCAAATTGAAACTCCATAAGCTCGTATTATTACACTAATTATGGAACTCGAATATAGAAATGAGAGCTCACATAAGATAAACTAATTAACATGCAAATTTACACCACAAAAACTAGAGAAAAATTCAATAATTCAATATGTTAAAGGTTTTTTGTTAAAAAAATTCTAGTAATAGTAAAAAAAACATGACAAATACTATGACTTAAAAGTTTTGACAATTTTTTTTCAAAATGTTACATTACAAATCGAAAGATTAGAGGCAAAAAGGAAAAAAACAGAATTCTCAAAATATAATATTACGAATCGAAATATTAGATAGATTAACTTTATATTATAGCCAACTGAATATTTAAATATGGATAGAAGGAGTATGATTTAAAGATATATTGGGAAAATTAATGCTCTTATACTCCTATTAGGGTTGAGCCACAATGCATCCTTTTTCTTATTTTTTCCTGTGGGAGCTAAATAATAAAGATGCAATCAATAGGTTCTTGTGAGTAAAAGCTTTTAGATGCACCTACAGTAAGTTTAGCAGCCAATATGGGTCCAAAATTAACCCCCCCCCCCCCCCCCCCTAAAAAAAAGCATAAGATATTAAATTAACATATAAGCTAATACAAAAATTTTGGTATTTTTGAATAATAAAATATTTGAGGATTTTTTCTCAATAATTTTCTCAAGTTTTATATAAGTTCCTTCACTTATAAAACTGCATAAGTTGAAAGTACAGATATATAATCTGTATATTTATGTATATAAATCTGGGAATTAATTATGATACTCCCTCCTCCTGCAATTGAATGTCAAGTTCTTACTATTAACCAATCAATTCAACTTTTTCGTAAATACGATGTAGACAATTAATCAGTTATTTTTTAAAAATATTGTCATATAAATAACATGAAAAATTTATGAAAACGATCATTATACCATATCAGTAAAAAAAAAAAAAAACTCTGACAGTTTGATTTTATGTTATTGCCAATTGGATATTTAAATGTTTACCGTTGGAGTATTCTTTTTCGATAATTAATTGATTTCTTAAAAATGCCCACCATTTTTTTAGGTTGGAATAATAAACTATGTGTATGTTATCTGTATTTCCATTAATTTAATTTAATCATTGACAAGATCACTTATTTCTATTTTTTTTGGGTGAAAAAAAAAAAACAATATTAATGTGTGTGTGCAGATTCTTGCAGAACTTGCGGACGTGAGGTCAATGAAATGAATGGTTCACAGATTAAAATTTTGAATGTTTCTGAAGTATAAGTTGAACTTTGTTAAGTGTTTTTTCATTAAATAAGTTCCAACTAGTTATTTTTAATTTAACAAATTTCTATATTGATTCTATATATATCAACTCTTGTAATTGAAAAGTTCTTCTTTGACTTTTTTGCTTGCATATTTTTTTGCATCAAATTCCACTACATAAATCCGTGAACAATATTAATTTCAATAATTTTAATATTTTTTTAT
Organism: Paulownia fortunei; assembly: GCA_019321725.1. Lineage (NCBI taxonomy): Eukaryota > Viridiplantae > Streptophyta > Magnoliopsida > Lamiales > Paulowniaceae > Paulownia > Paulownia fortunei. The sequence goes on from CM033123.1 coordinate 8,256,093, forward strand.
TTTTGATTTGAGAGAGTTGCATCACAAAGTCTCGAATCGTAATTTTTTACCCAATATAAGTCATGGACTCATAGTACTATATTTTTATTTTTATTTTTAAATAAAGATATTGATGGATTCCCATTCTTTTTTAAATAACTCAAATTTATGATCAACTAAATTATAATAAGTACAAATACTATGATATGCGAGACACATTAGTAGATATTTGATATCTTATATTCTTAAGAGGGAGGTCAATAGATTTGACTAGCTAGCTCGAGATTCATTTTTGTTTGAATTGTGCAAAATGATTAATCAAAATTTAATCAAAAGTTATTTATTAAGTAATTGAAAATGCACACTTATGCTTGTTTAGATTAAATTTATCTAAATGATATTGATTTGGGTTCAATTTTACAAAATCAATTCAAATTTAGATTAAATTGAAGCACAAGCCAAACTTGTGCAAGTCAACTTATTTATAATACAAGCCAAGCTTGAATAATATGTGAATTTGACTATAAATATTATTGTATCCATAATTAAACTATCAATAGAAGAATTCCATATTGCACAAGTGTTGAAGCACTTGATTATTGAATAAAACTAGTAAAAGATGCCGCTTCTATTTCATTTTTTCGGAGTGTGTTAAATAATTTGTCTTTCATATATGCTCTAGTAATACTCAATCGTGCATACACGAGGATTTATTCTATTGCTATACTATGTAATATATCGAGTTATTAGCACTCGTATATTTTGAAATATAAATATTAATATTATTTTATTATATGTAAAGTAATGATGCCAATAATTTGGTCCAGCATAAAAGAGACCTTTATATTCCCTAAGCCACAATATTAGTAGTCATTTTTTATTCAATACACAAATTTAGAGGAGAGATGAAAAAAGTTAATATAAAATAAAATAGTGCTTTAAAATATTGCCTTTAAAAAATAAAATTAAAAGTAATCAACGTAACATCATTAAATATTACCGTTAAGGAATACTTTACTTTTTTAAAAAAATATTAAAACTATACATCCTTATTTTGACATGTTAAGAAAAACTCAAAAGTAATATCGAATATACTCCTCGTATCCTAAATTTGTAACTCTTATATCATTTTTATAGAACATTACAAAATAAAGTATTTTTTTTAAAATTAATTTTTTTTCAAAATATTATTTTATTTAAAATAATAATGTGATATTAATATCTTTCTTTTTCTATTTTAAGAATAATAATTTTTTATTTATTTTTTCAATTTTTAATTAAAAATTTTGTGCCAACTCGGGGTATTAGATAGATATCACTCTCACTTTTGATATACTATTTCTGGCCCATACATTGACAATCAAATGTACGCAAAACTAAGAGATTTGGTTTCTGATTCTAGTAATTAAATACACACACTTAAAAATAGTGTCAGCTTTTCAACTGAGTGACCACAACTACAAAGCATGCCATGATTTTTTTGTAAGCTTCTGGGTTTTTAGGGATGGGCCAACATTTATAGATAGCTTCAGCTTTTCAACCTATTCATGATTTTGTTAAAAAAAAAAACAGCTGATAAATTACTGCTAGCTCATTCATATCTTACATGCCATGAATAAAATATGGTCAATCTTGCATGCATGGCTGTCTTTATTATTTTATTTTTTTTGTAAGATGAGTAAATAGCAAGTATTATTGGAAGCTATTACTGTAATAGGTAAATCTCGTTTTTGTGTAATAATCTATAAATCATATAGAAGGATAAACCACACTAAACAAATACAATGCGACAGACAAAAATCGAATGATGTAGCAGATTCGAATTTGAAACATTCGATTTTAAATTTCTATCCAACACCACTCGCCCACCACAAAAGGAGCAAAATATTCGCTTGTTTTGAAAATCGCTATCTTTGTTATTAATTACTATAACTTTGAGATAAAACTCTACATTCAAAATAATATAGTACCTAAGGCTAATTGAATGTGAATTATTTAGTTGGAAATGATATACATGTGCTTTAAAATTAATTTGATTTAATATAGTATCACATTCGAATTGCTAAGTATGTGGAAACTATGTCCTAATTTGATTTATTTATGCTAGAATAATTGAGTTTTGTTCTTGTGAAGTTTTAAGTAGAAGTTAATGGTGGAACATACCATTAAGTAATTGAAGGGGAGTGTGTTTTTTATCTGTTAGTATAATTAAAGGAATGAATAAATGAATTGAATGAATAAATATATACTTTGACATATCTATAATGTAAAATATAAGATAAAATATTAATTTGGTAAAGAGGATCCAATCTTGATGAAATTAGTTGTTCTCGAAATTAAAATTCACTATTTCTTTTTTATATTTCATCTTGTATTTTAATATACAAATTCATTTCAAATACATATCAGCCCAAATGAGCAAATGGATAAAAGGAAAGTAAAATGTATATATATATATGTATATATTATGAAATATAAGATAAAACATATTATAATAGAATCAATTGTGATGGATAAAAAAATGGTCTCGATATATAGCATTTCTCTTGTGTTAATTACGCTTGCTTAATAAATTGTCACTCTCATTGTATCGTAACTAATTTCGCAATAAATATATATTAATTTAGTTATGGGATAATTGAATGCAATCAAGTTAGATAATAATCAAAATTTATGTAATATCCTATTTTATGCATATTGAATATATATCTCATTATATATTTACACACACGTATATATAAATATATGATAAAATATATATGTATGTAAAATATATATAACAAGATAGATACTCAATACAAGGATGTATAATCTTTTTTTAAGTCTATTATCACTTGCAATAGGTTATTAGTTCTTAAATAGTTAATCTACCATTATGCAACCTAAAGACAGAACCACTTTGAACATAAAACATGATTTGTATATAACTATTTGCAGACAATCTCACACATCGTCAATCATGGAAGGCATCTTCACAAAAGTAAAATCAGATCTCATCCCCATCTTCTTGCATTTAAAAAGACAAAACCAATTATGCACTCCCTCCCCAACCCCCCCCCCCCCCCCCAAAACAAAAAAAAAAAAGGTATTTACACTACAAATACATTCAAATTTCAATGATAGTGCGTGTAATTAAATAAAAATATAGTAAATAAAGGCAAGTGGAAGAAGAATCTTGATGTCTTCTTTGCTGTTCCAACAAATTATACAGTTCTTGATACAAGGTTGATCTGAACCACTTCTTTTTGTACAGAATTCAACCCTTCTTCTTTTTTTTTTACCCTAATTCCATAGGATAAATTATTACAATTCCAAATTCACAGATCTACACTTTGCCCTTCAGCTTCTTTTCACTTTTTTTTTCTTTTTTTTTTTTTTGATGTAAAAATCTATGCCCTATACTACCACAACAACATCATCAATTGGGTACAAATGCATAGACAAAGAAAATTTTGAAAAATAAATATAAATAAATAAAAGTGGAAAAATAATTACCTCAACTCCCCATGTGTTGATGGAGTCCAAAGCTTAATCATCTGAATGCTCATTGGTGTTGGACTCAAATTCCTTTTTTGCCCTCGATTCAATTCCGTAATAACTTACGTACCACTTCACGAATTTCCTCAGCCCAGCGGCTAAATCCGTGGTCGGCTTGTACCCGAAGTCCCTGTACGCCAGGCTCACGTTAGCATGGGTGAACGGGACGTCGCCATTTCTGGGCATCTTGATCACATGCTTCTTCGCCTTCACGTCCAGCAGGCTCTCTAAGATCCCCACCAGCTTCCCCACCGTTACGGGGGCGGTGTTCCCCAGATTGTACACCCTCAGCTGCGCCGGCGCCCGCTTCTTCCCGCCGCTGCCGGTGCTCTTCTCCGCAGTGTCGAGCGCGCCGATGCATCCCTTCACGATATCGTCGATGTAGGTGAAGTCACGCGCCACCTCCTTATCCTCCTGCGTCACGTAGACATTGATCCCTTTACCCTGGAGAATATCTTTTGTGAAGAAAAAGTAGGCCATGTCGGGCCTGCCCCAGGGCCCGTAAACCGTGAAAAACCTCAGACCGGTTAGCGACAAACCATAAATATGGTTGTAAGTGTGGGCGATTTCTTCGCCGGCTTTCTTTGTGGCGGCGTAGAGGCTGGCAGGCTGATCCGTGCGATCGATCTCGGAAAAGGGAACTTTGGTATTCAGGCCGTACACCGAGCTGGACGAAGCCCAGACGATAGCCGGTTGTGGGTCGGCTGATTTAGCCACCTCCAGTAGATTGACAAAGCCGGCTACATTTGAGTTCACATAAGAGAGTGGATTCTGCATGGCGTAGCGCACGCCGGCTTGCGCCGCCAAGTGGAGGACGTGTGAGAAAGGCACGATGTCGAATAGTTTGTTCAGCAATTCTGCATCGTTGATATCTCCTTCGACGACGAAGATTTGGTGCTTGATGAGAAGCTTCTGCCGGGCTCGTTTGAGGGAAGGATCGTAGTAGGAGTTGAAGTTGTCGAGGCCCAGAACGCCGTCGCCGCGTTTCTTTAAGGCCAGGGAGCAATGCGAACCAACGAAGCCGGCTGCACCAGTGACGAGGACCGAGAAGCCGTTGGGGCGGCGGGGGGTGGAGGAGTGACGGACCTGCTTCTCCCAGGCAGCGCCACTACCATAGAAGGCGGAGGAGAGGAAGTTGTTTGTGGCGTGAATGTGGTGGTTGTCGCCGGAGGAGAGTGGTGGATAGTTGAGAGTGAAGAAGAAGATCAAGACCAAGGCGACGAGGAGGGTGACGCGGAAGAGGAGCTTGGAGGAGGCTTGAAGGAGCTTAGTGCTGTTCACGCGGCGGATGTAGCTGTTGTATCGCTCCAGCTTAGTGGTTTTGCTGGTGTCGGGCGGCGATACGCCACCCATCATTGTATGGTATTGCATTGTTAACTTAGTGATAGTCTTGTAAAGAGTTTTAGATGATTGGGAAGTGTTATTTCAAGATTTTTGTTGTGTTTTTGAGGGTTGAGAGGGGATTTTTTTTTTTTTTTTGCAAACCCTGAAGTGGGAAGAGTGCAGATAATTGGATTATAAAGAAAATCTTGAGGAAGGGGGGTGGGAGGGTGGGGGTGATCTATAATAATAATTTTATAAATAAATTAAATAAAATTAAAAGTTTCACCCTTTTTAAATTCTTAAAATTACGCTATCAAAATATCTTTACTCTTCAAAACTTGAAAATTCCAACTCTTATCTCTCTAGGAGTGGAGGCAGGGGATGGAGTTTGGGGGGGGGGGGGGGGGGTAGGGTTTGGTTGGAGACCACTTTCATTTTTATTTTTTTAGTGATGAAAATAGAAGAGAGGTCTCTACTCGCTTACAGATGGAAAGTAGATAGGGGGCCAGTGCCGCTATGGGGGAGGATTGAGTAAATTAGAAATGGGTCCTTTATCTTATAAAATATTATGAAATTGTCCCGGCATTTAATGTTTCTAACTTTATGAACTGCAAAAAATGCCAGCTATGTTGCGGTGTGATTAGAAAATATGGAAACCATGTGAGGCAATACGGCCTACAAAGTGAGAAAACTCTCTCCTTTTTCAGACTTAGACTAGTTGTTGTGTAAGAATGTGTTTGAAAGATTTTGGGCCAATAGAAGAAATCAGATTGGATTGTGTGTGTGTGTGTTTTCCAAATATATACCATTTGGGTCAACCTAAGTAATATTGAGAAGTGTCTAATTTGAATCTCTTTAAATATTATTATATTCTCAATTATATTATATTTATTTTACAGATAAATTTTATTCTTGAAGAGCAATCAATATTGTATAATTGATGATATAATAAAATTTGTAGTAAAAAATTTTATTCGTGTAGATCCACCGAACCATATTGTCACTTATGTATAATTAATTATCATGTCATTGGCTTGAGAGCTTGGATCTACACAGTGTCTGCAAAGCTTTCTCATGAATCTTGTATCTATTATCATTCTTTTATTAGAAATGAAGAATAATCTTAGATGTTGCAAGCATCATTCTAAGAACTAATGAATACAAGTATGGCATTATCAAACTTAGGAAGTTGGGAAAAATCTAGTGAATTATGAATTAGTATAGTTCAAAATCTAATTGACATCAATTTTAATAATCATTAAATTTCGTGATAAAAGATTTTTGTATAAGAACAAAAGAAAAATAAATATTAACCTTATTATTTGAAAATTGTAGTACCCTTTTCCGTTTTTTGATATTTCATTATATACAGATCTTAACATTATCTAAAAATTTTAAAAATTTACCATAACGTGATCCAAAAAAGCTTATCATTAGCTTATTAGTCGTCAGTCGAGTAGGGAATTGTGATCTTGATCTTGATTTTTGGATCTAATATACATGCAAATAATATATGGCACAAAATCTATTAAAAATCAGAAATTCAGAGATATACAATAATTCTATTTGAAGAATGGGATAATTAAATAAAGATTAAGCAATCAATGCAATTAATTGCAATGCCTAGATATAGATGTTAGATTCATACATTATACAAAGGAAAATTAACTCCTCGTTAACATGAAATGGATCGGCTAATTCTTCGATAGAGGTACCATAGTTTTCGTTAATGTAAATTACTAGTACTGCAAATTGATTAAGGTATTAACTGGGGAAGTAAGAGCAAATAGAGGAAAATTCACATGGGCTCACCATGAAAATCCTGATATTATTTTGTCTTTTTCTTTTTTTTTTAATTTGTTTCAAAATGGTCAACAGGGTTTTCAACCTGAAATATTCCTTAAAAAAATATTTTTAATCTCATTAATCATATCTATTATTTTTTTAATTTAAATAAATGAGTGACTTTTTTATCACCGACAAAGGGTTTGATGCCCAGAATAGCCCTTTATTTTTTTAATAATAATTATTTAACCAATAGAACAGCTTAGCAGAATTTAATGTAGATCTTAAAGTTCAGACAGATTAAAAAGTTGGTTTTGTTATTTGTAATATTTTTCTCCTCGGGAAGTTGCTGCCAGCTGAATATAATAAAATCAGCCATCATCGTGGTCTGAATCACACTTCTTGTTGCGAAGTTTCAAGGAAATATTCATAATAGGGATTATATATATATAACCGCAGAAAATTCTAGACGTGACTAATTAAACGACGAGTGAATATATATTTTTTAAATTGCTAGCTTTAAAAAACATGTCAAATATAATATCATTTGTTATATGATTCTTCTCATTCGATTAAAAAAAATTGAATTTATAATTTTATTTTATTTTATTTTTTGATTATTGATTTTTTACAAAAAAAAAATCGATAATTGAATTAGAAATATATTTTTATTTTTTATTTTTAGTTTGGGTTATAAAAAATAAAAAATAAGCCTAAAAATAAATACAAGTATAAAAATAGTATATAAAAATTATATATACAAATATATAAAAATTATAATTCTATTTTCACTTCGATTTTATTAACTGAAAATTAAAAATCAAAACCTCATTGGGAACCAAAAAATTTAGAAAATCAAAAATCAAAATTTGAACTAAAATTTTTAATTTGATTTTTAATTAAATTCGATCGATTAATCGAATTATAAATACCAACTAAGTGTAATTATAGCGAATATGGTAAAGAACGCCTCGATGAATATATACCTTAATTAGGTTTCTTTAAGTTCATTTGTTGTTTGTCTGACATATGATGAGAGCTTGATTATCTGGTTAAAAGAGAATTTCTTAATTCTGAAAAATTTATTGTAGAATTATTTTTAAAAATAAGGACACATTTAATATACGTTGAGTGTATAGTGCTGTCTTTTTTTACCAGACTTATGCTAGTTACAACAATACCCCAACTTGTTGCACGAGTTAGCGGTGTGGACAAATTGCATGAATCAAGGCAAATAATATACTATTCAATATTCAATTGAATTTTTTTTTCCTTAATCCACAGTGTTTGTTTTTGATTTAATTATACAATAAATTAATTTCATACGAAACTTTATTGAGGCGAGCAGTATTCATGCCTGTGTAGCTTAATTTATATATTTTTTTTTCATTTTTTGAGTAGTTTAATTTACACGTTTTTATTATTCCATAACATATCTAGTCAACATTGGGAGTGCTTGCAAAAATTTCTACTTTTAAAGAAGTGATTAAATTTAAAAATTGTTGAGAAGTGGGAAAAAAAGTAAAAGTGGTTAGTGTTTTGAAAAAGAAGTAGAAAACTAAAAAACAAAAAAACTTAAAAGTTAGTGTGTTTGGTAAAAAAATAATTTCACATGAGTTTTTTTAATAAAAAGACAAAAATGCCAAAGCTATTTTTTGGATTATGCAAAAAAAAAAAAAAAAATGGGTAAGAATATCAAAATAAGCTTATTTGTATTTACAAAAATATCATAAGCACTTTTAGAAAAGTAGAAGCACCCAATCCACAGTTTTAATATTTTAATTAAATTAAGAAAAAGTAGAATTAGAAGTTGACATTTGAAAATATTATAAATTGTTTATTTAGTCAAAAATTGAAAATCATTTTTTATGATTGGTTGCAAACACTCCCAATGAACTGATCTTCAAGAATTAAAGAATATAAGAAAAATAATGTTCAAACTCAGTTGGTAAATTAAAAAATTGAACTCAAATTAACTTTCATAAACTAATATCAAATCAAATTTAAAAAATTGTGGTTTTTTTTCTAACCCTATCAAAAATTAGTTTGTGCTGGTAAAAGACTAAAGTGGTAGCAAACGTGTTGATTATGAGCCACATAAAGAATGACAAAAGCAAACAAATCTAAATCAAACCCTAAGAATGAAATCCTTTGTCATTATACATTATACTAAATCTAAGATACAAAAAATATATATACATTAATCGAAAGCAAAAATCGATTTCCAAGGATAATCAAATTGACTGTAATACCCTCAAAAAAATCGTAAACTGGCAAAACTACAATTGTAATTTATTTGCAATTATAATCTACTTTAATTTGAATCTCACCAAAAATACCCTTAATCGAGTTTGATGAAAATTATTTAACATAATGAATAAAATGTGATGGGGCTAAAATCGTAAATTTGAAGGCTCAAATCTCGTGCTGTGCCTGTCAATATAACACAAGGAAATCATTTTATTCTAATTTTTAAAGTACAGTCGTACAGAGAAAAAATGAGGAAGAGAGGCCTATGTAATTGTGGTGAACTAATTGAGAAGAAGAAAATTGATGGATATATTGACTCTTTGATGTTATAGTTGATATTGACAGAATAACCTGAATTTAATTTCTTTCATTATTTAGGTCTCTGATTCTACGTGCATGGTGGGTAAAACCTATTAATACTTTCCACATTTTCCGATCACATCATTTCATCTGAGGTGTTTCCAATTGCAAATCATAAATCATATTTAGGTTGGGATGTCAACGGAGCAGGTTTTACTGAATTTAATACCCGTTTCATTTAAAAAAATATAAACTTGGGGTCTGTTTCATTCCACTTTTATTTAATTCTGAATCTGCTCTGTTCCGTACCTAGCAGGTCTAACTCGTCAAACTCATTAGTTATTTTCTTTTTCAAAAAAATCAAACATAAAAATAGTTAAAAAATTATTTAAAAAATAAATAATTATTTCAATATATAATAAAAATATAATAGCCAAAAAAAATGAGGGTGAGAGGATAAAAAAAATAAAAAAATTAAATACATGAATCATAATCTATTTATACACATTATATTTGGAGTGGATTTATGACGGGTTTGGATAAAACCCGAACCCATTAACATCCTTATATTTATGACTATTTACTAAAGTGTTGATTCTGTCGGCATGATTTATAATATTTTATTTTATTTTATGAGAAGATCATGATTTTAATTTATTTTTATATTAATTCGTAAATCAGTTATTTTATGCTGGAGGGATTGAATCTGATTGCCATTTTAAGGGTTTGTGGTGATGAATTTGTCCACTAAATAATAGTTATAGCTCGACTCGAATATTACATTTCGTGGGGATGGGGAACTACTATACATGAAATATTCAAGAAAAGTTGTTAGTTGGTTGCTATTTTAGTACTTTTTACCTCAAAGAGAAAAAGAAAGTTAGATAGAAAATGTTTATGGGTAAAACCAAATTTACCATGCATTACAAAATGCTTGGGTGATAATTTTTTATTGTCCAAAATATTTACATAGGAATTAGTTCGAGATAATGCAAATGAAAGGGAGTCACATTGAGTAAAGTAATTGCCGTTGATGTATATATGAAATTTGTTGTATTATTGGATTATTTTTAAAAGGTTACAAAACAAATGTATTGGGATTTGGAGTTTCAAAACTCATTAAAATTATATCGTATTAGCTATCTGAACCGTCGAATTTTTTTTTTTTGTAAATATTAAATTTATAAAAAAAATAGAAAAACAATTTTAAAGAAAAAACAAGGAATAGATGAGTCATAGCAGCTAGTAAATTACCAATCTTTTTGCTTATTTTTATTCTATTTATTTTTCTACATTTTCGTGGATCTATAAAATGTGAAAAATATCACATGGGGGATGTAGTTATACGGGACCCAAATTTGTTAGGGACCAAACATAAAAGTCTTACATTAATAAATGGAGAGAGGATGCCGACTTGGAAAAGCAGAATAAAGGAAGCTTCCTTCCCTTTGCATGCATATTTTGTAAATACTTTCACATGGGGATGGAGAAATGCCTCTTTCCTATTAAATTTTGCTAGATATCACCATTTTAATAAATATATATATATATACATATATATGGAAATTATGTTTCTTTTTATTTTTATGTCATAATTATGTGCTTGATATTTAGATATTTTCATTTACCATGATTTTTTAGTTGAAATCTTTGTATTCGTTATTATTTTACCAAACATATATATATATTATATGGAGGGACTTAAGTTAGATCATTATATATTTATAAAATAATAGAATAAAAAGAATTTGTGAGAGGAAATGAGGAAGTCAAGCCTCTAATATACAAGAAATCCACGGGATATCTACAAAAAAATTACCTAAAATAACTCATCAAATCGAAGTTTCATCTTCTTTCTGTACACAATGATCTTTATTCTTGATCATGAAAACGTAAAAATAATTTATCTAGGAGGAGTCGACATATTCTTCTAGATCATGAAGTGGATAAACAAAATCTTCCTCAAGATCAATTTAAATCTTTTATTTCAACTTTACATCTCATATAATACATGTACGTTATTGTATAAAATATTTTTTTAAATATATATTTAAAATTAATTATACACACCTATCATACATATATAATATAAAATATAAAATACAACAAAAAATTAAAATAAATGATCTAAGCATATCAAAACACTATTAAAGGAGTTGTTGATCTCTCCAAACTCAAATAATTTGTGGAAAAACATAACACCAAAAAGTCGTTCTTCAATTTTGCAAGTACTAATAGTCGGTATCTTTATTTTTACTCTCTTATTATATAATAAATGTCCCGTCGTAACTGTTGATTAATTTCCCCATACATGTATGGATGTTCACTATGTCTGATCCAAAACCAGAACTTCAACGTACATTTGTATATATCCATCATGTCACATTTCCATTTTGATTCAAAGATTTCTATTCTTATGATTGAAGTTACTTCAATTTTGGTACTTTTTTTTTTTTGAAGGTGTGGAGAATTTGGTTGGGAAATTCATTTAGGACAAAATTTGTGGGCTCAGATGTCTGCTATGAAATGCAACATTGAATGAAACATTTCTTGGATTCCAATGTTACAAATCAGACTTTCATTATAAAACTATAAGTAATGCAAATCAAATTGACAAAGTTATAATTTCTCACTATTGATTGAACTTACAATTTATTGCAACTTGGGAAGTGTTTCATTTATCGATTTAGACATGTTTGATTTGTAGATTTAATTTTGACAATGAATTACCTCAAAATCTCCTAAAAAATATTGTAGAGTGACCATATAGGTAAAATTTGGTATGTTCCTACTATGAGGAAACTTCGTCGCCAAAAAAAAACAAAAGTAATATTGACGATTTTGAAATTCTACTTCAATAAATCTTTATAATTTTTCTTTTACTAGTGTTTGATAATTAAATAAAAAGAGGTAACTGACCCAACAATGCCGCCTAGAATTTGATTGAACAAAGGCTATATATTATCATGTTCTACATTGACATTTTTACTTGTTTCATCTTTCTAACATGTGCTGATTATATAAATAAAACTTAGTAGTAAGATTTATTTATACATCTATATGTTTCATGTATTTTATTTTATTTTTGGTTCAGACTTCTTTGATACTAATAATTGATTAATTTTAAGATTTTGATGGGCGTGATGATCTCAATGATCAAAGTTACGACTTACGTTTATAAACATGAAATTGTACACATTCAAGTGTAATTAAAAGCATTTTATGGATACGAACAATGTATTTTTATGTTTGTGTAGACAAGTATACTCTTGCCATTTTATAGTTAAAGTTTTAGTTTGATATGGTGTGAGATTTTTAAACGGGAGTTAAAAAAAATGTAAGTTTTGTCCACTTTTACATTATTATTTTTAAAAATAATAGTTGAAAGTTAATAGTATTATATCATTATCTTTAATTGAGAAGGGATACTTCTTAAGGGAAAAAAAAATTCAATACAAAAATAGTATTTTTTTTTAAAATATTCCAAAAAAAATACTATTTTAATATTTAATTTTATTTCTTCAGAAGTATGAAGTAATTATATCTTTAACATTTTGATATAAAAAATGAAGTGAGTTATTGTTTCTTAAAAAAAAAAAAGAAAAAGAAAAAAAAATGAGAACATCAGGACATGTAGAAAATATATGTGTGTGAATATATAATGTAAGAAATGTTAGGTGCAAGAGGTTTTCTGTAGGACAATGTGTTCAACGGTAGGATAAGAGCAAACTTTGCCCCCACAACTTCAGGGCATATATCCGTGTGGGGCCACGCCTTTGTTTTTTTCTCATCAATCCCTGTTCATTTGTGGGCCAAATTCTCAATTGTTGGTAGATTTTCCATTATATTCATGAGGAATGGATGGATTTGAGTAGGTTCTCATGCATGGAAACAAATTAGGATAAACCCTTGGTGCCTCTTTTATTTTTCTGTAATTTACCTGTTTTTTGCTTCACGTTTTAATGTCTTTAATTCACACAATCACAACATATGTGATTTGGGTTGAATCCACAACATGACCAATTAATAGATATTAGGGTCCTAAACAATTTCAATTTAAGAATCAAACTAGCTTAAATTATTATTTTAAAAAAAAAAATCAGACTAAAATTATGCGATTGGACTCTATATATACCCTCCAATAGCGAACAAGAGACATCAAAATGATCACTATTAAGTAAAGCTTTTAAATATTAAATAATTGACAACGGTCGGGACAGTAATGCCTTGATAGTCAGTAGCTGGCAAAGCTTCGCCTCAAGCGATGACGACCTCAATAGTCACTTGTCAAGGCACTACTGCCTCGACTAGCGACTGGTGAGGCTTTAACTTGAACAGTCGTACCAAGCGCGACAATAGCACCACCGTACGCCGTCCTCTCCCAACGAACTGTGGCTACAATTCTCCTCTAAGTCTAACGAACTCAAGTCCTAACTCATTCTCACCCACTTGACTGGCCATGTCTTAAAATATGTGAGACACCTAATCTATCTATGACAACTCAAATGAGAGAGAAACTAATTTTAAAGTGAAGAATGTAGAGAGCAAGGAATGAAAAATAGAGAAATAGTGAAAATATTTTGTTTCTCTTATTTTTACCTATGTATTTTCATTACAAATTTATCTCTATTAAATACACCATATAATAATATAATAATTGAAAAATGAGTTGGACATCCATATTTGATTAGACATTTACCTAATATTGATAAGATATTTTTCTACTTGATTAGACATATATTCATAATACTCCCTCTTGAATGTCCATATACAAAGAATATGCCTTGTTAAAACCTTATTAAGAAAAAATCATGTGTGAAAAAATCTTAGTGAAGGAAAAAGAGTACATCATTCTTATATAAATACGTATTATAAACTGTCTTATTAAAAACTTTGGTAGAAAAAATCTAGTGGGATAAAAGCATTGGTCAAGGAAAAGAGTACAATGCGTATATATTCCCCCTCATTCATATAATATCTTTATGTCAACGTATTTCAATATAATATCTCAACTTTTCAAATGATGAACTGGGTAATGCCTTTATGAATAGATCTATCAAATTGTTACTGGAGCGAATCTGATGGACATTTATATCTCATTTCCTTTGGAGTTCATGCATGAAAAAGAATTTTGGTGAAATATGCTTCGTTCTATCTCATTTAATATAACCTCATTTAATTTGAGTTATACATGTTGCATTATCCTCATATAGTACTGTTGAACTTTCTTTGTTAAATGAAAGATTGCAAGTTTCTCAGATATATTGAACGAGAAATTTCAACCATACGCATTCTCGACTTACTTCATATATTGCCAAGATTTCAGCATGATTCGAAAAAGTTGTTATAAAAGTTTGCTTTGTAGAGTGCCAGGAAATAGCAGTTCCACCATATGTAAACTAATAACATATTTGTGATCGTGTTTGTGTGGATCAGACAAATACCCAACATCAGCATATCCAATCAATTCTGACTTTGAATCCTTTAAATAAAACAAACTCATATCAGTTGTTTCCCTGAGATATCAAATGACCTGTTTAACATCATCCCAGTGTCTTCTAGTTGGAGAAGAACTTTATTTTACTAGTAAATTAATAGAGAATGTTATGTTATGTCATGTCTTGTACAATTAACAAGATATGTTGGTGCACCAATAACACTAAGATATGGTACTTCAGGACCAAGAGTGTCTTCATCATCATCTCAAGAACAAAAATATTTTTTTTTCACATCAAGGGATCGAACAATCATGGAAGAACTCATTGGATGAGATTTATCCATGTTAAAATATTTTAATACCTTTTTAGTATAATTTGATTTATAAACAAAATCCCTCTAATTAAATACTCAATCTACAACCTAAGGCAAAATTTTATTTTTCCTAAATTTTTCATTTCAAGTTCATCTTTCAACAAAGTTACCATCTCTATAATCTCTTTAGGAGTCCCAATGATATTTAAATTATCAACATAAACAACAACGATAGCCAATCCAGACTTTGACTTTTTAATAAAAATACATTAACAAATAGGATTGTTGATATATCTATTTTTCAAAAGATATTCACTGAGACGGTTATACCACATACATCCAGATTGCTTTAATTCATATAAAGATCTTTGTAACTTAATTGAATACATTTTCTAGGATTTTGAATTGTATTCTTTAGGAAGTTTTAATCCTTCAGGAACTTTTATAAAAATATCACTATTAAGTGATCTATATAGATAAGTTGTTACAACATCTATTAGACGCATATGAAGTTCTTTTGAAATTGTCAGACTAAGTAAAAATCTAAATGTTATTATATCCACCACTGGAGAATATGTCTTCTCATAATCAACACATGGTCTCTATGAGAAACTTTATGCTACAATCGTGTTTTGTATCTAACAATTTCATTTTTCTCATTATGTTTTCGTACAAATACCCACTTGTAGCCAATATATTTTACAACTTTAGGTGTTTCAATGATAGGTCCAAAAATTTGATTTTTGGCCAATCATTACTTTGTATACATTCAATAACAGAATTCGGTTCATGATCCTTATTTTCTGTTATAATTTCAAGAGCTATTACATATGCAAATATGTTGTTGACAATAATTTTATATCGATTCCATCTTTTTTCTAAAGTGACATAATTTATTGAGATCTCTTCATTATCATCATTTTCAAGTATCTGAACCTCTTCTAAAATTATTTTTTCAGTTATGTTAACTGTTTCTGGCATAGACTTTTCAGGAGTAGTATCAATAACTTTAGAAGTGTCACCTTGCTTATTTTGCTCATTTTTCTTTCTTAGATTTTTTTCTTTGGAATTGATAGGTCTACTACACCTCTAGCGTGTCTTAGACTCATTTGCTAGTGTATTAGCAATTTGTCCTATTGGGACATCAATACAAATAGGGGCACTGACAATTGATATATATGATTTTGTCACTTTTTTAATATCAGTAAATATATCAAGTAATTAATTTGCAATATTTTATATGTGAATAATTTTTTGAACTTCAAATTCATATTGATTTGTTTGAGGATCAAAATGAGATAATGATGATACATTCCATAAAATTTCTTATTTTTCCATCTGTTGTTTTTTTCCCCATAATCCTAGAAAAATCATCTCATCAAAATGGCAATCGGCAAATCATGCTGTAAAAATATCACCCATCAAGGGTTTGAGAAATTTAATAATTGGCGGAGATTCAAACCCTACATAAATTTTCAGTCTTAATTGAAGACCCATCTTAATGCATTATGATGGAGCAATTAGGACATAAACTGCACAACTAAAAATTCTTAGATGGGAGATGCTGGTTCTTGACCAGTGACAAGTTGTATTGGGGAATACTTATGATATACAGTTGGTCTTATGCGAATAAGTGTTGTTGCATGCAATATGGCATATCCCCAAATAGAATTGGGTAGCTTTGTTCTCATAAGTAAATGTCTGGCAATTAATTTTAATCTTTTAATAAAAAATTCTGCTAACTCATTCTGTGTATGTATGTGAGCAACAGGATGCTCAATTGTAATCCCAATTGACATACAATAATCATCAAAAGTTTGGGATGTAAATTCTCCAACATTATTCATACGAATTTTCTTGATTGTATAATTCAAAAATTGTGCACGTAATCGGATTATTTGGGTAAGAAGTCTAGCAAATACAACATTGCAAGTAGATAATAAACAAACATATGACCAACGTGTCGATGCATCTATTAGTATCATGAAATATTTAAATAGTCCACATGATGAAATAATAGGTCAATATATGTCTCATTGAATTCGTTCTAAAAATGCCAGAGATTCAAAAACAATTTTCATTAGAGATGGCCTTATAATCATCATTCCTTGAAAACAAGCACCACATGAAAAATCTTTAGACAAAAGAAACTTTTGGTTCTTTAATGAATGTCCATGATAATTTTCTATTATTCTTCGCATCATTATCAAATTTGGATGACCCAAATAATTATGCCAAATGATAAAAAAAATTGAATTCATTAACTCTTCATCCATCACAATGTATGATTCAATTAAATTTATAAAAATATAATACAACTCGAAAAAGTATACTGGCATCTTTTTCAATATATATTTTTTTCCTAAAATAATTGACGTAATATATAGATATTCAACATTTTTTTTTCATTTGTTGCCTTAATATAATAACCATTACAATGTATATTTCTAAAACTTAGTAGATTTCTTTTTTATCTACTAGAAAATATAGAGTCGCCAATTATAAATTTTGTGCCACCAAGTAATAAAATATTAGCACTTCTACAACTTTCAATATGGTTTGCAACACCAGATATTGTGCTAACGTTAGCTTTAGCTAATATGAGATGGAAAAAATATTTTTTATCTTTGAGAATTGTATGTGTTGTTGCACTATCTGCTGTGCATAGAGCTTCACCATTGATTTTAATTCCAATCGTATGATCCATATTTTTTCATGAAATAATTATTAAAAAAATGACTACTGAAAATTAAATACTAAATAGATTTCTTTATATATTATCAATATATAGGAAAAATTTACTAAACAAAATTCCAAATTACATAAAAAATAAGACATACCAAAAATCTTATTGAAGATCTCAAAGCATATACTAAAAAGAAAAACACACCAAAAATAATATATTTGGGATAACTTATTGTGGGGATATCCCTTCAAACCATATTAATATTTCCATCGCCATTCAAATTTTCAAAGTTCTCATTAGGATTTTCAATGAAATCCACAACATCCAATTGCATAAAATATATTGGAGTGTAATGTTCAATAAGCCTGATATAGATCAACAAGATACTTAAACGTATAACAAGTATGTTTCCAATGTCCTTTCATGCCACATCTATGACAATTATTTTCATTAGTCTTGGAAGTTTTATTTTGCAATCTATTTTCTTCTTATTTTGGCCTATTATTCTCCCACTTCTGGTGGTAAAGTACAGTTCTCTTGAAATTTAAAAAGTTTTGATTATAATAACCTCGACTATGACCACAGCCATGACCACGACTATGACCACATCCTCGATATCTTCTATGCCCAAAATCATTAACAATTGCAGCATTCACTTCAGCGAATGTCATTGATCCAGTTGGGCAGAATTGATGATTTTTCATCAATAATTCATTATTTTGTTCGGCAACAAAAAGACATGATATCAACTTGAAATACTTCTTAAAATCTCGTTCTCAATACTGTTGTTGCAAGAGCATATTAGAGGTATGAAAAGTAGAAAATATTTTTTCTAACATGTCTTCATCAGTAACACTTTCTCCACATAACTTTAACTGAGAAGTGATTCTAAATATTACCAAATTATACTCGCTTACACTTTTAAAATATTGCAATCTCAAGTGCATCCAATCATAGCGAGCTTTAGAAAGTATTATTATTTTTTTATGGTCATGACTTTCTTTCAAAAAAATTCAAATGACATATGGATCTTTTACTGTCAGATATTCAGTTTTTAATCCCTCATGAGATGATGACAAAGAAATATCATTGTCTTTGCACGATCCTATAGGGATGCTTCATTTTCTTCTTTTATAATTTCTCCAAGGTTCATAGCATTGAGATGGATTTCAGCATCAAGAGTCCATGCCAAATAATTATTGTCAGAAATATCAAGGGCAATGAATTCGAACTTTATAAGATTCGACATTCTAAGAATAAAAATAATATAAAATTAGTAAGTTGATTACTAAATAAATGATCATATTTATTGATGTAGATTATTAAAATTATCAATATTTTTTAGAGAGAATATAAACAAAAAATATAATCCTGCAACTTATATGTATTCATATAAAAATCAGATAAAAGTAAATGCCAGTAATATAAAATGATTTTAAGCTATGGATTTTATATTTATTTGGATATCATGAAAATTATAAAGAAATATTTCAGAAAATATAAACACTAATAAATGTATATTTAAAGGATGATGCACAATATTAGGTATCAAAACAATATATATAACTTGCATGAAAACATATTCCAAAGTTTTTAAAACTAAACATAAAATACAAAAAAACAATTATAATGTATATACTAATGAATAGACATAATATATATATATATATCATTTACTTTATAAAAATTAAATAAATAATTTAACCAAAACAGTTGAAGTAAACTAAATTAGTATATAATTAAGCTACTAATCTTAATTATATAAATAATATTTATAACAATCATAACATATATATATTTATACATATATGCTCATCTAATCATTCTAATCTTAGTTCATATTAATATCTATAACAATTATGTCACACATATATATACATAACATAATGAACTTGTAGAGAAATATTATCTAGTAATATTACCTTGATTAGAATTCTAAAATATGCGATCATGTTGATAATGTGTTGTAAAATAAATAAAATACTATTAATTTTGAAGTGAAAAATATAGATAGTAAGGAATGAAAAAAAGAGATATAGAGAGAATATTTTTTTCCTCTTATTTTCACTTGTATATTTTCATTACAAATTTGTCTCTATTTATAGACATACAAGATGAATAAATACATCATATTATTATGATAAATTGAAAAATGAGTTGTACATTCATATTTAATTTAATATTTACCTAATATTGATAATACATTTTCTTAATTGATTAGACATATATCCATAAAATGAAGACTATAACTTATATATTATCTTTAGCTGACTTGGTGAGAAGATGGCCATAGAATAAACAATAATCAATCAGTGGTAAGCATCTACAAAGCCTCTAGTTTATGTAGCATGGCACAAGTAGAGACCTAGTGACACACCCCAAGTTCACGGGATGGGGTCTGGAAATGAGACCAGACACAACAAGCTCCTCTAACAACTATTTCGCGTTTGATCTTCCTTTACAAAAATGGTTAAGCCAAATTGTTAGAAAAGTTCATTGTACTCATTTGTAAACCATTTTAGTTTTCCATGTGGAATATCATACCTAGCTCCAATGGGCTTTTGTCGTTGAGAATCCTACGCCTGACACAACTCCCAAATGTCGTTGTTGATACTGGTACATCCAAGAGTAGAGACGTAGTATGATAGGTCTTTCTCTCTCTCTCTTTTTTTTTTTTTTGATAAATCAGATTCCCAACTTCGTCGGACTAGTTTTGGACCTTCTAGACACCTACCCCTGGTACCTAAAAAGGGTAAATCGCGGGATATGTTTCAACCAATACCCAAATTTCCAACAAAAATTGTATACTTCTGCGCACAAGGAGCCCAACCCACAGTGATCGCTCGAAACACCTCAGTCGTAGGGTCCCACTGGCAGTACAGTGATCACTCCATACTAAAATGCATCCGCAGGTTCCCACCAGAATTCGAACCCCCACCCTACCGTTGAAAGCAAGTCCAATTCAATTGTTCTACCAGTTGAGATATACCCTGAGGGTTCTTATTCATGGGCTTGGGGGTAAAGAGGTTATTTTTTTTATAATTAATTATTTAATATATAAAAAAGGGCAATATGGGAAAGAGATTAATAGAGTTTATGGTAATGCCATCTTGGTACTGCAAAGAGTACTCCCACGGACACACTACAACATGTTAGGAGAATTACACAAATTAAAGGATTGTAGTACCATAACCTATACTCTTCCAATCAACCATAAATAGACATCTCACTCCATAACAAATGTCTCTTTTCTGGTTTCCAATCTCAAAGCATTGTGCTGATTGCAGCATAAGAGAATTATAGATGAAAACCTCCCAACAGTTTTAATATGTGTTCGTATTGCAGATGGCCCCAAGGAAGAATTGACATTTAAGGTCTTTTGTTGTTTCCTATATCATTTTTAGTATGTATTTTATTAGTTTAATTTTTTATTATAATTAATATTTCATCTCTTACTGTAATATTAATAATACAAGTTAAGTATATATTGATAATATCATTCAATACACTTGACATATTTTGATATCGTAATAGAAAATGAAATACATATTACAATGAAGAATACAAAGACGTATTTTATCATGAGCTCGGAAATAATTTCAACAACTATCACCTAAAAATACATGAACAAATTTAGTCATGTTACATTGGAATATTAAATTTAGTAAGGAAAATATTGAGAAAAATACTTTTTTGTTTGTATATAACTAGGAGATATTTTTAATTTTACATTTATATCATTTCTATTATTTTTTATAATTAATTACATTATTAGTTTGTTCAAAATACAAAAGAAAAAACTTATCACTAACCTTTTCCCTTTTGTTTTAAAATCCTACATCAAGAAAGAGTGTTGAAAAATAAGTTTGATACTCGCAAATAAATTATTTTTACTAAAATATCAATTTTAATGAAGACAAAAAATTTCCTATTATGCCATTCACATAATTTATTATTGAAATATTTACACCTCTCGAATAAAATGCAATATAAATGCATGTTTTGAAGTATTTGGAGGAAATAGTTGATATTTGCCAATTTATCTTATATATATATATATATATTTTCCAATGAGAAGGGGACTCTAGATGTGGAATTTCCAAACATCTAATCTGTCAAACAATTAATAAAATATTATTCAAGTCGTAAATCTTAAGATTCTAAAACTTTTCAAACATTAGATTTTAGTAGAGTCCAACTGAATATATTAATATTTATTCAATTCTTTATTCTTCAACTTCCGAAGTTACTGATTCTACTTTTTCTTATTGGACGTTTCAAAATAAAAATTTATTTTCTAAAATTGATTTTTTTTTCAAGACAATCTTCTAATTATTAAAAAATATTTTTATGGCAATAATATAAAAAAATTTAAAAATTTAATTTTGAAGCTTTTTATTAAAAAAAAAATTGTGCAGAGTAAAACGATTTTTCTAATTCGCAATGCTGAAGTGAGTTATGATGACTTGTACTGTACAAGTCAATTTAGATAGTTTGAAAAACTTAAAATTAAATGCTTTTGTGTTTTTGGCTGGGAAAAAAAATACAATTTGAATGTTTGAGACATCAGCTTCTATCTTCTGCTTGTAATTTTCTAAAGTTAAGTTAGAAGAAGAAAGTTGGTAGGTAAGGTGCTTCCAACAGCTTCTGATTTTTTTGTAAATATGTAGAACTTTTCTTGGATATTTTTTCCTAACATTTGCATAACCTTATAAGAACAAAAATATATTTATTGTACTTATTATCATATATACATATATAATTTATATAATATATTTATATTGTGGAATATAAATGTAGTATTGTGTGTGTGTGTGTGTATTCAAAACTGATATATATGTGTTGTACATGAATATAGACATAAATTGATCATTTACTTATATATATGAATTATTATATATAAGTATTATATTTAATTTTGTATAAGTATAATACATATAAATAATTCATTTTGATCAAACTTCCCACCAAATAGATTACTATTTCAAAGTTTAATAGCAATTTAGACTTCTATATATAAAAAAAGCAAGTTAGATCTACTATTGCTTAGTTCGTTTTCAATTTATTCCTACTTTTTAGCAATCATTTGGAAATACTATCAACTTTTGCTTCTCAATCATTTTTTTTTTTAATTAATATTTTTTTAAAAACAGAAAATTATTTGTAAACACTCCCCTAAAAAAGGTAGCTATAAACAAAAGGGCAAAATAGGTAAATCCCTGAACTTACACGTAATATTTACCCATTGAATTAAATATTTTGACAAAATCATCTTTACGCAATCAATTTATAATGTTTTTAGTATATTTTGAATATTTTGCATCTCAAATATAATTTAAAATTATTTTTTAATTAAAAAAATTATTTTAATTTTATATTGTGTTAAAAAAGTAATTAGTAACTTGAGTCAATTGCTTAAGTTACTAATTATTTTTTTAAATAATTTATATTATTATTTATATTTAAAAAATTAAAATTAGATTTGAGGTGCAAAATATTTAAATATATAAATTTATTATATTGAGAGTAATTTTATCTAAATATTTAATTTAGATGTAAATGTTATATTTATAAATTTAGGGAGTTGTTTATTATGATAATAGACAAAGTTGAGAGGGATTTTAGGTATTTTGACATAACAAAATACCGCGAGCTGTGGGAGGGTGACAAATGTCGTTTTCGTTTAGAAAAAGCTGTAAAACGACAACCAAAATCGTCTCCCTGACCATGCGTACGGGCACGCGCGAGAATGTCGGCAGCTCTCAGTCTCTGTCGAAACCTCCATGCCATCCTGCTGTAATTTCACAATATATTTAGGGGTAAATAAGTCTTTTCGTTTGTTCATGAACTTCAGTCCCAGTGCAATTCCCACGCGTCTTCTTAAGCCGAATACCCACGCCATCGACTTGTCTACGACACATGTCCCCATTACATTTAGTGTACCCATTAATCAATCACAATATAAGAAAACTCCATACGGCGCCGACACAATTGATAGTGCGCTTAACCATTTTGAGAATCTTGTGTCTTGCAGATGTTGGCAGGGTATAAATAAGTCTATTGAATTAAATATGCTATTATTTAAATTTATTTAATTTTTTGAGTTTTAAAAATAGTATTTAATTAATTAATTTTGAATAAATTTTAATTAAATTAAACACAAATCGAGTTTAAATAATTTAATTTTTTTTACATAAATTTTATTATTTTTTTTATAAATCAAATCGAATTCGAGTTGAATTTCAAATCTCATCAAAAGAAAAAAAATATGTTCAGTTTTAATTGGTTTCGAGCGAGTTTTAAAAATCTATATCGAGTCAATTATCGAATAATTTTTTTTATTTTTCAACTCTAGATACTGCACACACTATACATATACTGAATGTATGCATTTTGTATCTATTATACTTACCAAAAAAATAGAATATTTGACATAATATACATACACTAAGTTCATATATATTGAGTGAATAATATAGATTTACTCATATTTTTCATATATAATGGAGTCTTTTTTCGTATTTTTGTAAATTTATGGATTACACCAAAATTAACCAAAAAATTAAAAAAAATTATATTTGTTAAGAATTTTCGTGTCCGATATCTATATCATTATGTGTCCGTGTATCATAGGATATCACTTTATTGCATTGCTTGGGTATCTTGTTGGGACTTATCCATTTTATGTGCACCAAATATTTCGAATTTGTTTTGGGATTTTTGTTTTTCCTTAGGACAAATATTATAATTTTATTTATACATTATAAATAAATAAGTATAGTAAAAGATAAGGTGTAAATATTAGATTAAGAGATTGCACTAGATGAGATAAATTACGTACTATCTATGTCTCGAGAATCATTATCTGATTGTGCTATTGATCAATTAATTTGATTATTAATGTAATTGTGAATAAATTAATTTATAAATGAAATGATTATTTTTGCAATTGGAGTATTAAATTTGAAGCTTTTATCATATCAAAATTATTGAAAAGTAACGAGTTATGTTAGTGAAAAAGATTAAACCGCTCTACTATGGTATATAAAATATTCAATTTAGAATAGAACGAATTTTTAATTTCAGGTATAATTATATATATATATATATGTATGTATGTATATGTGTGTTTGTGTCTATGCAAATACATTAAAACAAAGTTCGTTTTAATATATTTTCTCTTTTCATTTTTTCTTGAGTAATTAAAGCTATTGTTCTCTCTTTTAATTCTCACGTTTTTGACATGCTCGATTATCCAAGGAAAAAACAAAAAAGTACTCCCTAGATCACAAATTTGTTATCATAGTTTTTACAGTACAAAATCAAATAATTTAATTTTTAATCAATTAATATTATCCAAATATTTTTTTAATAAATTATTAAATTGTTGACTGATACATTTTTAAAAATTAATCAAACTAAACTAATCAACAACAATAATAAAAACAACTAATTTAAAACTGAGATAGTAAATCACCAATACTAACTATATCACAAATCCCTTTCCATTTATTTTATTTTTTTAAAAATTTGTTAGGTACATACGAAGATTGTTTTACCAAATTTTCTTAGCCGCTCAAATAAAATTCCTCATTTCCACCCCAAATCAAAGTTTGAAAATCAACAAATTGTGCTACTAATATTAAATAAATTATTGCTAGCAATGGTTAAAAGTCATAAATAACAATTCCCTTGCTTTGGCAAATGTTTGTTGTTTCAATTATTATTTTGTTTTCTTTCATAATTTCAACATATTCATAAAACAAACCCTGAAAAAGTAACGGAGTATATTATCCAAAGTCCTGTGGTGGGGAAGTTGTTACGAAATTAAATAAATTGTGTTGGATTTGAATGGAACATTCTGTACATATATGTATGGTAGGGGACCTATGATGAATAGGGCTACCATATATTCAAATGAGATGATTGAATTTTTAATTTAATTTTTTTTTTTACTAAAGAAGCAAATTTAGTTGAAAATTTTGACCCTCCTATCTTAATTTTAATTCTCTATTACCAACTCTTGAGGTTTAGTTTTTTTCTTTTTTGTTAAAGTTTTTTATATTATTTTTGTTTTGGTTGTCTACTGAAGTTTAGCTATATCTGCAGAGACTAAATGAGGTATGAAAATATTTTATGATCAATTTATTTTTATTTTTTTTTAAGGAAAACACCCCTAAAAGGGTGGAGGATTAAAGTCATAATCCCCAACCTCTAAATATATCAAGAGCAAAATAATATATAATATTTTACAACGGAATTTTAAGTGAGAGTTCGAATAGAACATAAGTACTACTCCTTTACAAAAGAGAAAGGTGAGAGATATAAAGTCTAAATTTAAATTATGTAAAAAGTGAATCATGTGTGTCTAAAAAAATGATATATCTTTTATAGTTTAAGAGTTGAGAATTGAGATGAGGATTCAATCTTTTTCTTACAGTACAGCAAAACGTGCATTAAATGTCGTACTCCAAATCTAATAAAAAAATATTTTTATAACTCTATGTATCATTAAAACATTAAAATTGTAACATAAATACCAAGTATTATTTAATATAAGCTTTAAAATAAAAATTATTGTACCACAAACATGCCTCAATGTCTATAACACACTATTCTGTAATAGAACTAACTCATTCAACAGCACCCACTAAATTTTAGTAGTCATTAAATTTGTATTTGTGACACTTAAATCATTCTGAAAATTTCATTTATTGAGATCAAGTCTTGGAATCAGCTGCAAGACAAGTTCAATACCTATATATATACATATATATATATATATATATATATTGTGTGTGCGTGTGTGTGTGTGTGAAAATCAGGAATTGATTTGGTACTAACCCCATAAAAAGATTTCAAGAATTAAATCAAACTTGGGATTGATTTAGGGGTGTCATGCAAAGATTGATATGTCTTATATGAAATTATTAGGTGTAAACATGGGCTTTTTATGTTTGATTTTCATCCAATAATCTCTTTGGAAAAGCTGGGGCTTTACTCATAGCTTCAAAAACACTGCAAAGCTTTTTGTATTGTTTGGCTAACTTTAGTTTTGGATTCAATGGCATAAAGTTGATCTTAATTTGATAGCTATAGGTTTGAAAGCAATTCTAGTTATTTTTTTCTATTTCAATTGACCAAATTCTTGATTGAATTGGTCCCAAGCAATGCTAGTAATATTTTAATTTGGTTTTATCCAAACAAATTATTTAAATATTTTTTTATGGAATTACATTGCAATATAGTTTTCCCACCTCAAAACTATTTCAAAATTTAACCAATTTATGACTCAATTAAATTCAATTCTCATAGGAGTCGATTCACATAAAATCTTGTGTCGTTTGTAAAATTCGATAGAGTTAGCTTAAACCTGATTTTGAGTTCTTTTTCTAAATTTCCAAAAATGATGATTAACTTTCTTAAAAAAATATCTTTTATGCTGCTAATTGAAGGCTTTAAAACTCAACTCAATAATAAATACAATCAAATATCTCCCAAAAAATACATTCTTGGATTTATTTTTTCACTTTCTCCCAAACTACCTTTTTACAGCAAATTGCCTAGAGTACAATTCTATTTCACAAAAACAAATTAAACAAACTGTATATACAACCAAAAAAAAAAAAGCTCTTCCTTTAAAATATAAATTTTTGGCTAGCCAAATGTGTTACATTCACACTTCCACACAAAAAGTTAGTACTATTAATGGGAATGGAATTTCTTCTGCAACAAACTATTATGCAAAGCCCATCATTCATAATCAACTTGTTTCTGATTGGAAATGTCACATTTTTGTGTCCATTTGCAAATGGTATCCCATACCCACCCCCGCCCTACCCTCCTCACATGGGCACCTTGATCAGTCCACAATATTTAGATCATTGATTGAATTAGACTTTCATTTTATGCCAAAGGCCCCACTCACATGGGAAGGCCTTATTAGTCATCAAGCTTCCTTTCAACTTTCCAATGTCACCTTCTACCTTAGCCCCCACATGTAGGGTATTTGGTCATTTGGGCACATGCCCAACAATGAAAGACATCCCAAAAAATCATATAGATGAAGTTAGGCAGCCATAATCATTCATTTGATGTGAATTTACATACACGTTTGTGTTATCTATCAATAATTAAGAATTACGATCCTACTAGAATGCAAATACATGTGACTATCAATAGACTCTGATGCAAACTTTTTTATTTAGATATTTAAGAATTTTTTATTTTATCTGTGGTACGTATATAATAGGTTCATAGGATACATGCCGAATGAAATTTTGAAAAATTCTATTTTCTTTAAGAAAAATGGTCCTTATTCTTGAATAAGGATCTAGATGTAACATTTTAGTTATTTGTTACCTCATCTAAACCTATGGAATGAATATATGCACTTTTGCTTCGAGAGAAAAAAAAAAATAGATTGTTACTAACGAAAAATGATTCTAGGTCATGCTCAACTCATGCTATGCTTATAATAAGATGCTTTAGATATTCGTGGTCATTGTAATTCCTTGTTTAATGGAACTAGCAAAAGGCTTGATAAAACTGATAACTGTATTGTAAGATATAAAATTGAATCATTAAATGTTTATCATAATACACAACTCTTTTTCAACATGAAAATTTGTTGGATTGAGTACTTTTTTTGCAATCATTGATTGATTAAAGATTAAGTCAAAAATTTCAAGAATCTAACTATATTGATTTAAGTAATATCATAGCCTTTTCGGAGGCATAAGGTCGCAGTAAATTTAGTGTGCTAAAAATATGACCGTTTATCAAGAAAATTAACATTGCGACTTGTACGGAAGAGACCCCTTGATAGTATTTGATGATAGCCACAATATTTTAAAACTATTGTTAAAATATTTCAATTAAAGCTTATACATTGCATCATTTTTACATGTGTGTGTATAAATTTTATGTATTATATCGTCTTTGCACAATGTTTGCACGAACACATGCACGCACACATACAGTTAAGTTAATCTTTTGTATCAGATTTAAAGGTTTTTTTACTCTAATAACAAGTGAAAATCATCATTAAATAACACCACTCATTGCAATTTACATAGTTAAACACAAATTAATTAGTTTTCTTAACATAAAATAATGGGTAATGAGACAAGAAAACATGATGCAGGAGTTGGGGACTTGAGAAGCTGATTATATTCAACACAGTGCTTTGCAGAAAACTGCAAAAACTAGTTACAAGACTGGATCTAAATTGTTCAGTAATCATTTAACAATTAGAGATTTTCTAGCAAAGGGAGACACCCTTATTAATGAATAAAGAACCTAGTATATTGGGAAGTACAACTCACATGCAACCAGATTCACCCCATATACCAATCACTGTGAATATCCTAGGATCCTTCCAGGGCACGAGCCTTTGATCCAAAACACATAAAATATTAATTCTGTCCAAAGACTATATATATATATATATATATATATATATATATATATATATATATATATATAGATATTGTTTTATGGGCTTGCCCTCTGCCTCTATTTGATTTGTTGGAGGGTATTGTCATTGATAACATCACGAGTATTAAAGTTTCCAGGAGCAAGAGGTGGACTAAACCAAAGTAGAAAATTTATGCAATTTAGATAGGATCAACGTCTTTGTCGACCCGTTTGATGACAATTCATTTTACAGTGGGTTACATGACAATTAGTGGAGAGGAGATTGTTAGCTTATGTGGTTACAATTGTTATAAATGAGCCACAATCAAAACCTAGCACTTGTTTTACTGTACAATTTGTTAATAATCATTAGTTTCACTATAAGATAGAAGCTCGGTCCTACAGTTAGTATTAGAGCCAATATTAGTATTAGTTTTACCACAAGATAGAAGCTCAGTCCTACAATTAGTATTAGAGCCAATGTCACAAATTCAACTCCAGGATGAGCAATTATTGAAATAGGATTGCTGATTTGGATGGGCACAATTACTCTCATAGTTGAACTATAATCAAAATGTGATGTTTGGGCTCATGTACAATTTAAAAATTTAAATTGCCCGGTTACGAACACCTATAATTTTTGAAATGGTGAGTGGACTCAATCCTATAGTCTTTGCATTTAGAGCTAATAAAGATTAGTATTTCAAGTGCCACTCTTTTTTCAGCTTATTTTTGGTGCTCACAGCATACAAGGATTATGGTATGAATAATAAGTCATCATCTTAAAGAGGGCAGCACATAAACACATAAAACAACAATACACTTTAGCAAGAGATTTGACAATATAAAGTCACAATCTTCACTACTTGAGCTTTGTTGGACTGACATCAAAATGGAGTGACGAAATGTAATCATCCATACGAAGATATAGAAAATTACTATGCATTAACCAAGAAATCCAGCCCTCCAAGAAAACGTACTTCAGGTAATATGCGACCCATTTCAATGCAGTAACATACTAATTGTCAGTCTAGTGGAAGCAAAGTCTTGGATACCACGCCAAAATGCAAAGTACTATGTTATTGCAAGAGTTCCATCACCAAAATGTAAACATGCTACTATTAGATGGACTTTCTCAGTGGTCAAGTCTGTCTAGCTATCAATTCTGATACTAAAACTTGGAAAGTCTTATGGAACAGTTAAAGTTCCACTCAAGTATATGTGATTGAAACAAAATTGTGTCCAATAACTTTTGGTCATCCAGAGAAAGCCCTGTAACACTTAACAATATTTTCCTAGCAGAGTGCATGTTTAATTTACCATGAAAAATTGCAATGTACTACATGAGGCTAAATTAAATAGATGCTCAATAGTGTTACAAGAATCATCAAATGGCACATTAGATTTGTAACAATGGAACAGGCCCAGTGCTATAATGGTGTATAACAATCGGTGCCTTGTCCCAGAAGTAAAACTGGGATTGCCACAGAGCATGAGCAGGAGCAGAGACTATATTTTCTCACATAATTGTCACAAAACTGAGCAAGAAGCAGGCGTCTTTTAGTTTCACTTGTTACCAGCAGCCTATTCTGCACCTTCTGGGGACTATAACATCAAGATATACATCACTAATAGCTGCAGATGATCCAATCGCAATTACTCGATGCTAATTGATGATATCAATTCATTTAGGTGACAACCATTTCTACATTTTTGTTACCAGCAGGATCTGGATGATTTTTCAGAACCTGTAATAGGCGAAAAACCTTCTTTTCTCAGGAAACAACTCCCAAAAAAAAAAAAAACAATAAAAAATAACATATTACAGAATGACAGGAAAGTCAACGAAAAAGGAACTGGAGAAAGGCCAAAATAAGCAATTAAGGCCTTCATATACCTGATAAAGGTACCAAGAGATGTATGCATCAGTAGCGGCATATTTTAATTGTTCCTTTGACAGAACATCAACTTCCCAATTTCCTAGTCTGATTCTGTTTGGCTTGGGAAGCTACAAGAGTCAAATTACACCAGTTAGAATTCATCGAAAGAATACTAGCTCTCACTGAAACCACATGGATCGCCAATTTGTCAGTAAACAAGTAAGACCTATTAAAACAGGCTGGAGTGGAGTATCTAAGAATTGAGGACTTCAAATGACAGATGGATATCAATTTTTGTTTACTTTTCATGAAAGCAAATACACTTTCTTCCAAGACCTCAGATTGGATGGCAAGTACTCAAAAGGAGCCTTGAAATCAACGCAAAATCAGCACACAAAGTGCTGTAATGGGTTCTAAAGAAACACATGCCTAAAACAACATTTCTGCAATGTGTGAATGCAGGAATTATCAAGAAACCTACAACCTCTACATCGCAGCACCTGGCTTTTGGCCCATATCCACCAAGCTACCATGCACATTGACCACCATGCTCAGGAAAGTAGTTTATGCCAGCTGCAGCTCACAATCAGCATGCACCAGCATTGGTATGCATAAAAAGTTCAAACGCATTATGAATCCTGATCTCTGACATGCCGATAATCAAGATCGGAGGGTTTTCAAAAAAAAAATTCATTACCCTAACCAGCCTTGGGTTGATGGACTGGGGAACGGCAATCTATAACATATTCAACAATATATGTTATCATGCAGCTCTGTTTATTTTAAAATGCAAAGCATCAAGCTGTAGATCAAATTGCCACTAATACTCGATGTTTGCATTTAGATCAACAAATATAGATTTGAGGAAGGATTTCAAATAGGATACATTTTAAATTCATTAATTTTCTGTTGGAAAACATAAAAAAAAGGCCAAGGATTTGGAATCTGTGGTTTCTAAAACCAATATACAATTACTTAGCAACAAATAGGATTTCCAATTAATGCAATTTGATTTGACTTCAAATTCCAAAAGTAATGATTTAAAACATCATTTAAAGATTTATCTAATGATTAGAAATCCACACCCAAACTACACCAAACTTATAGACTTGTCATAAATTTAAATTCCTGAAATATATTTCAGTCCAAATGGGTCAAAACACTAAGTCATATTGTGCGAAATTGGAGTACGCCTACAGTAACTGGTTACTCATTCGTATCCCTAGTTGAATTAGAAGAACATCTTACCATCCCTCCATCCATATGAACTAGAAATCTAGTCAGCAAGTGGTTGAACTCCTGTTGGATCAGAGTGGGCCTAAGACAATATCATATATACAGGCAATATCCTCCCTGCACTTTCTGACATGCTCAGATCCACATTTTCGACTATAGTAAGGCGAACTGATCCAAAAAAGATCACCAGCTCATTGCATACCACCCACTTGGGTATTACCCAAGCAGGATTGTAAACTATTGGCTTATATATGACATGACCATTTCACTTTATGATATCATCATGTACATATTCAACATTTCGTAAACCCACTAAGGCAGTGCCCAAGTGGGTGGGTATGAAATTTCCCAAGATCACTAGAAGCGCTGGCAGTATTCAATTAGCAGAAATGATGCAAGTGGCCTATTCCTACTTATACATCCTGGTACTTAGGAATATTATCAGAAATTATGACATAAAAATTTATGAAGTCCTCAATGAAAATTCTCAAGAATGATTGTTCAATACCTGTCTGCAAATGAGCATTTCAGCTAAAGATGATAGACTCCACTTCTTGGAATCTCCACCAAGCTTTTGATTGGCTAGATCAGAAAGATCTCCCAAATTGTTAATTTTTACATTATGATCTTGCAAAACCTTAGCAGCATCATTTGCAATGCACACACCCACCTATGCATGTACCAAGCAGTCTATTGAGTTGAGCAGATGATAAAGACTATCTAAGCTCATGAAAAATTGATAGATCTAACCAAAACTCAGACAATTCTTTTGATATTTGAATATGTAAAGCACCACCTTTAGAGAAGTGCCATCCTCAAGAAGACTTTGCAAATTTTTAGGTAGTCCAGAATGAATAATGTGCAACACATGGCAACAACTATTGTCCCCACATATCTGCAGAACTGCAGCCTTCCCAGGTGCAACACCTGCACAAATTAGTAATGGCTCTTTATAAATTAGCAAAACCAACTCTAATCACACTCTTTGTTGGGGTGTAAAAAAATTACAGAAAAGTCCAACACAAAGAACCATTGATTTCTAGGTGCAAGTGATTGATTGCAAAATTGGTTGTATTCCTTCAATTTTATCTCTTAAAGATGCACAATAATCACTGCTTGCTAAGAAAATATTATGTCTTTTCAAACTTAACCCTAACGCTTGTAAGAGCAATACTTTAATTCTGCTTTCTCAAAAATCCCAAATGTTCACAAGCCCTAAAACCAATGATGCACAAATATGGCAACAGGGACACCAGATACGGGATGCGGCAATTCTCAAAAAAATTAGGATATGATGCAGATGGGATACGTGTTTGTCTATGTACGTATACACATAATAAAACCTCTATAAATAAATATTGTTGGGACTTGAAAAAAATATTATTTTAAAGAGATTAGCTATTTAGCGATAAATGAATAATTTATAAATTTACGAAAATTTTATATTTTAATTATTTTTGAATGCTATCAATTTTATTAATGCAGTTTGAAACATTGATGTGAAGATAACAACCATTGTAAATTGTTTTCAACATCACAAATTCTGAAAAGATGAAGCACTTAACAACAAGCTAGTAAGATAAAGGCATCCTTGAATTACATGAAGCTATATATAATCTATGGTATAGAAATGCAATGGATGTTGAGCACATTCTGAATTATCTTAGAAAAAATGATGCAGTGACCTACAAATGAAGAGATTATTCAAGGATAATGGATACGCGTACTAATGATGATCATGGTTTAGATGACAGTTGTGTTTTACCAAAAGTTTTCCCAAAAGAAGCGTTTCAAGTAATAATAACCTTAAATAACTTATTTCTACAACATAAAAAAAATGGTTAAAGACGAGATTGAGTTAAGTACAAAGAAAAAATAAAAGACTTTAGATGCGTACTTTGTAAAAGAGTTTAATTGAGAAAATAAAAGTTATCAAGAAAAAACCTCTTTAATTGAGAAAATAAAAGTTTAATATATGTTTTTTGTCAATTATTAATTTATATTTTCGTTGTTCCCTAAAGGATTTGAAAAAAAATTATTATCTTATGCATTTAGCTAGGTTATAAATTCAGTACATTGGCCCAAATTGGGACCGGAAGTTTTATTATTTAAGTAATGTTATTAATTTATCAAACATTCATTTATTGAGGTTTTATTGTTAAATATACATACTCTTTATAAGCAATGATACATTGATATTGAAATAATAGAAAATAATCACCAATGTATAGAACTAGAATTTCTTAATTGTTCATACTTTAAATTATTCTATCTATATCTTTGCTTATTTACTAAAGACTCATATTCTTCTAGTATAATAAAAATGAAATAGATTTACATCATTAAATATCAATAACTAATTATATATAACAAAAATTTCAAAAATTAGAAGGTTAATAATGCATACAATAACAGGTCACGTATTCAACTCATTCAATTAATTTTTAACCTCTTAATTTAGTTTATTTTTTACGGGCTCAAATTATATTTTAATTGAAAATGAGAATAAAGATATGATAGAGAAAAGAAATAATCCAAGAAAAATTAGAATAGTTTTTAGATTTTTACTTTATATTTAAAGTTTGACCCCAAATGTTTATGACATGTAAAAATCCAAAACATATCGGATACTCTACTAACCATATCATTTTTCTCTTTTTCCCTTTCAATTTTCAGATACTTCATGACCATATCCACTTCGTATCCTCCCCATATCCGTCTTCGGGAAGTAAAATACTACACGGGACCATTTCTTGAAGCATCTTGGATCATAGCCTAAAACTATTTCTCATCATCATACCTTAATTTCCAAGAATTGGCATTTGGAAGAGAGCAGAGTGATCACACTCTTGAACCAAAAGTCAAAAAAACCAGTGATATATTCTAGGATGTTTGATTAGATGTAAATTCATTTGTAGCTGAATGTTTGACAAATACGATTCCAAAAACCAGGTAATACATGGGTATTACAGTATTCCCTACCAAGGAATATTGCAACAAATAAACTTGAGTAAACAGGAGGAAGGCTGCTGAACATGTTACATAGATATATTTTTATTAGCATGCCCAGAAAATGCCATAGAAGCATGATGCTGAAACAAGATCTAATGAAAATAAAATGAATCAGCTTGACCTTGATGTTAGAATGCATATTCAATGAGAAGAAATGATTGCAAAGTATCTTGACAACATGGATTTGGGGATCTTGAACTTGTTCACACGCGATGACAAATATATATAGTGCTGCATAAAAACTAACTTAGGCCCTAAAGGCAACTAAAATTGCTTAACTTCAAGAAGGATAAATATGTTAGGTTTGACAATATAAATCAAATTAAGCAAGGGGCATTAAGGGCTTAACAGAAACTAACTGAAAAAGTCTAGAAATCACTCTTAAAACCTTTTATATAAGGAGCTTCTAGCATCACTTTCACATTAGTTGAGGTTCTTGTATGTATGCCCAATTATGAAGTATACAAATTAGTGGAAGAGAAGGTTAAATCAATTGATGCGCCCTAGAGCAGTCAGCAGGATGGTACATGATTACCATGGTCAACTCCCCAGTAGAAGTTTTCTTGATAGCACCTGGTTGTCAATTATTGTTCATGATTATATCTCCAACGCTATAAGGTGGTGTCCAACACTATAAGGTGGTGTGTCTTCAGATGAAAAAACAGATTTCATAACTTCCAATTACACTAAGTTCTTGGCTACATTTTAGGTTCAACTCAATGCCTTATATAATTATGAACATATATTTACTGTTATATCTCAGTTCAGACTCATTTATGTATTTTTTAAATTGAAGCTACCTCTTCTAAATGTGGGCCTCCACTCGATATCCAGACCAAGGATGCACTGGCCCTCCTTTCTTTTTTTAGCTTCCACAAAATCTAGAAGCTCCTCTGCAGCTCTTTCCACCTCTTCTACAGTTCTACTATATATAATGCGACCTCCAAATTTTAATTCTGAGCACAAAAAAAAAATAATACTAAGTTTCAATTTCTCCAGGGAAAAAAGAAGTTGATCACCAGTGTAAATTTGCTTGTAAATAGAAAAAGAAAAGAAAAACAGTTTCCCTAATTCTGTCATCGTACAACAACTAATATCAATACGTTTTACGTCTGTCTTGAGTTCTGTATTTCTTTCAATTTTGTTTAAGGTTCTATCTTCTCTTTTCAGAACTAAATGTACGACAAAAAGATGTGAACATTGCTCTAAACTCTTGAGCGAGATAGAAATTGCACAACACACATCAAAACAAGACACAGCTTCAAATGCATTATGCATCAAGCTACATTGAGGCAGAAATAGCATTAAGTTTTTCATTCACACAACTGGCTCAAAAACCTAAGATATATAAAAAAAAAAAAAAGTATCAACCTATATAATACAATTCATAA
Organism: Paulownia fortunei; assembly: GCA_019321725.1. Classification (NCBI taxonomy): domain Eukaryota; kingdom Viridiplantae; phylum Streptophyta; class Magnoliopsida; order Lamiales; family Paulowniaceae; genus Paulownia; species Paulownia fortunei. The sequence goes on from CM033123.1 coordinate 8,292,641, forward strand.
AACGTTACCAATTTTTAAGCAAAAGGCACAACACACCAAAAATATATGTGCTCAATCTAACATGACAGCACAATTAACTAATCAAATGAATGCAAACTTGGATTTTAAACAGCGGACACTATTAAAACAACGCCCAAATGGGCAGGAAAACATCCTGAATTCAAGAAGGATGATATGGTGAATATCATCATCATCACTTATTTAATTCTTCAGATGTACAAAATGTACAGCATTCCATGTAATTGAAAGACACAACACACCAAAAGCGAAAGGTGCAACATTCCATACAAAATCCATAAGATGCACCACTTCCCATGCCAAAGGTACAACACAACAAAATCCTTAATGTTCGATCGAACATTAAAAAAAAAAAAAAATCAATCTACTAACAGTAAGAAATCGAATTCGAACTTAAAAAAGAAAATGCAATTACCTCGGAATGGAGAAAGGTAAGAATTATTTCTGCTACGGTAAAAGCGATTTTTGGAGCAAGGTGAAAAAGAGAAGGTTGAATTGTTATTTTTATTCTGCTGCTGTTGGAAAACGAAGAGAGAGTCGGGCAATCGGCGCCGGGTTTTGGGAGGGGAGTCAACGGAGGCACCGTCGTCGTCGCGGTCACTGAGCGCGTGGCGCTTTGGAGGAGCGGAGGTGGAGGAGGAGGCGGAGGAGAATGCGGAGTCAATGGCTCGGATATCTTCATCGGTGAGGGGATAATCCCAGTCGGAATCTGAACTGGGGATTTCGCTTCCCATTTTTCGAAACTTTTGCAATATTTGGCGGGCCTTTTCGTCTATGGGTTTTTGACCTTTTGTTTTTCTCTTGCTGAATTCATCTTTTTTTTTTTTTTTTTTTTCGAAATTTGGATAATAGGTGAAACCCAATTTCATTTACTTCACTCGGTTCTGGAAATTTTATTAGGACTTATATTTTATATGGTTGCAAATTATTTCATTGGATACTAATAACTTGGAATGCTTTTGCATAAAAAATTAAATTGTTATTTTTTTTAATTATGATTGGATTTTATTTGTTTATAGTAAAAAGAATTGAGAGTATTATATGTTAAAATTATTGCTTTATGAAAACAAAAAAATCTCAATATATTTATTTATTTATTTTTAATAGCTGACAAGAAAATAATAGAAATACAAAATAATTGAAAAAAATCAAACAGCCTCGATTAATTACATTAGCAAAGTCAGGAATGAATGCCAATTAAACATTCCAGATGATTTATTAGAAAATATAGGACTTTTGTTTGACTTATTACAATTCTCTTGTTGATAGTCTTAGGTTTATATTATATAAAGTTTGGATTATTGTGCTTCATCTATTTTGAAAAGTTAGATGAGGTGTACTTACACTCCTCAAAAAGAAAAGAAACTTAAGGCATGTATGGTTTTTATTTCAGTGCATTTTTCCCAGTTTTTACAATTTTATATATATAAATTATATTTATTTTATTAAATCTTATCAAAAACATCTTATTTTTATCTTTTCTATATTCTTAATATTATATTATTGGGACACACCATTATCACTTATATTTACTTAACATATTATTATTTTCAAATAATATAATTACAATAGAATCACAATCTACAAATCATTCTGATAAAATTATTATATTCAAATAAATATTTAAAATAGACCGCACTACTATTAATTTTATCTAATTTTATATTATTATTTTTCAAACAACATTATTACAAACAACACCCACTACCTACAAATCATCATATCAAACTAAATATTCAAAATAAACCTTATCATTATCAATTTATTCTAATTATATATTATTATTTTTCAAACAACATCATTTCAGTGGTCTCGCCACTTATATATCATCAATTTAAATTATTATTTTATCATATTTATTTATTAAAAAATCAAAAATATATATTAAACTAAACATATTCTCATTATACACTCTATAAATTTTTTATCATAATTGATATAACCAAATATATTTTTATTTCTACACGAACTCAAATAAAAAATTGAAAATTATGTCTCAATAGGATGGAAAATGAGATTTTTCATTGAGATGAAAACCACCTCAAGGGAATGAGTGGAACCACCCCCACCTTGTTGGTTGACAGTTAACACGGATGTGGCATTCCACAATGGGGAAGTTATCACAACCATGATCATTAAGAACCACCATGGCTCCATCATCCTGATAAAAAATGGAAAAATGCATGTGCAAAATGCTTCAGTTGTTGAGGCACTTGCGGTCAAAGAGGCCTTCGAGGTAATTGACAGAACTAAAGTTGAAAAAATAATTTTTGAGAGTGATTTGTTACTTATAGTTTTATGGATAAATAGCATAGCCAATGAGATCTATTGATCTACTATGGTAATTACTGAGAATACAAGAAGGTACTAGAATAAATGGACTCAATGGGAACTTAGAAAAATCCTTAGAAATTATAATGCATCTACCCAATTTTTCACCACGTCGGCAGAAATATATTTTTGTTTTATATTTTTATTTTAGTATTGTACATAGTCAAAATATCCTCAGTAAACTTTATGTGATAGGAGCGTTCCTCTTTTTGCTTGTCCCAAATTAATATGATTTACAATGAAATTTAATCCTCTCAAAATAAAATAAAATAAAAACAAATGTATAGTACCTCCAAATCTTTTGTTATTTTTTATTTGTTAAAAAATAGTTATAAGATCTATTTTCATAGCATAAGACCATAAGAGCAAAGCAAAAAATTAAATTTGAGCAGGAACTCTAGATTTGAGTGTACTTAAAAGCAATTGAGTAATATACATAGAGACATTTATTTCAAGTGTACATCAACAATAGACCAAGAACAGAGCATGAGTATTTTTAGTTAGGCTAAATTTACAACGGATTGGGAACGAATGCATATTACAATATAACAATACTAACAACTATTATAATACTGTTGAGCATAAAAAAAATCCAAGGAAAACTATTAAAGAAATTATGTTAGATTTTGATAATGATAAGTAGCCAAAAATATTAGATCCAAAAACTCTTGTAATTTTTATTTTCATTAAAAATATTTTTAAGGATTATTTTAGGTAACTGAAGATATATTAAAGAAGAAAATTGACCATTAATCAAGTATAGTTCACAAGTGCAAACAATAAAGTCATAGATTGAGTTGATGAGCTCATTCAGGGAGTAGAGCATTGAGTGAATATGGAATTGAATACTTATTGAACAATGTACTGAGTTAATTTAATGTTGATAATATGGAGAATAATTCAATTCAATGGATATAATCTTCAAAATGCGATATTTTGGTACTAGAAAGCATAGCTAGAACTACAAAATCACAAAAAATCAAGGTAAGGTCAGCAAACACAAAAGTAGACAAATGGAAGATGAACAGGAAGATTTTCTTGGAGTTTATAAATAGAAGAGGGAGAGTACATGAAGATAATTTTGAGCTTTGATTTTTGAAGTCAAAAGAAGTGCGATACTCTGAAGCACTCAAAGCAGTTCACTCACTTATCACTTATAATTTTCTTTGGGCATCGAGTGTGCTCAGTTTTCAAAAATAAACAATTTTTGCTAAAATTTGTGTTAGCTAGCTAAAGAGAGTTGACTCTAGGGTGACTCAAGAAGTGTGATATCCACTTTAGCTTTGGAAGAAAAATTATAAGTTGGTATAATAAATTCATTTAACAATTTGAGTTGGTATGATAAATTCATATAACATTATCATATGAGTGTGGAGCAGTTGTTAGTGAAGCTAGTTGTGTTGGAGTCTCGTTTTTGGATCCTCATGTGTCGATTCGAGGCGTGACAAATGATATCAAAGTCGACCCCATAGGTACTATCGACCGAAGAGGTTTTGGCTATATGCGTATTAGGGGCCCGATTCTAGAGTATGAAAGGAATGCGATGATGATATCGCATATCTAATAGAGATTGATTGTGATATCCCTCATTGGTTGTGGTAGAAAAATTGAAATGATTTATAAGTTGGTACAATGAATTGTTTTAGCAACTTTGGCTAATTATTTTTGCAAAATAGGAACGAGTGCGAAATAGTTGTTAACAAAGTCGTATCGAAGTCTTACTTTTGGACCTTACCCCATGAGCCCATGGCAGGACAAAAAGCATCTGATTGAGAGAGAAAGGAACAAATCGAAATCCACTATAAAATATGTGTTTTTTATAATTTTTGCGAAATAGTTGATAGTGAAACTTATTGTACTGGAGTCTCGCTTTTGGGTCCTCATTTATAGGCCTGGGATGTGCCAAAAAGTATCTGATTTTTTCATCTTACTTTACTCAATTGATCACATTATCGCATTAATACTCAAAAGTTCTCGTATAAAAAAATTTCAAGTAAAAGAATGATGCTGATTTAAGTCAAATCATTTTTCTTTACTCATTTCTGATGCTATAACTTATCTGACACCAATCAATATTTATACATTAATAACAAATTTCAAGTAAAAGAATGATGCTGATTTAAGTCAAATCATTTTTCTTTACTCATTTCTGATGCTATAACTTATCTGACACCAATCAATATTTATACATTAATAACAATGGGCTTTAGTTCTAAGTAAATAAATCTAGTGGACCATTAAAGTAAAATAAACTTACAAAACATGAAAGAGAAGAGATAATGTCTACAGGCCCGTTAGCTTCACAACTCTTATACCTCTTATAATAATTTATGAAAAGATTATATGAAACAATATTGACCATATAGAAATCATCAATGGGGGAGTAATAACATAACATCAAAAGGGGAAGGAAAGTTACACCATTCACTTAGTGAGACTTGAGCAAATTAAAAGTTCGTCTAATGTAGAGGAACTACTCTAACTTTTCATGGAGTTTCAAAAAAAAAAAAAATATATATATATTATTAAAAAAATTAGAAATATAAGCTAAGGCATAATTTGGTTCCACCATGCTTCCAAACACCAGATCCCGCAAATATATACTAGCATCATCCTATTATTATACATTATAACCACCGTAAAAAATTATATGAAAAACAAAATAACAAAAACCCAAATATGACTTAGAATTAAACAAGATGCTAAAATTATAAAACTACCATGCCTGGACCATGGTGGCTAGCTTTTAGCCCTTTAGAGCGTTGGGTAACTTAACATGACAACCTTGCGTGCCAGTGGGTGATGAGTGCTGGCATAGTGCGACATCAAATGTTGGTGCCACGACATGGACTGCTTGGCACCACATGGCATAATGAAATACGGTATTTTGACAACTTGGAGGTTTTCATACATGTTGGGTACAGTGCCAAAGTTGTTGGTTTGGTGATCCGTTGGGTGATGACATGCAGTGCACAACATGCAGGTATCATAGTGGGGTGCGACGCTAGGCACATATCAGGTGGTTCAAAATAGAATTTGAGTTAGGACTTTGGAATAAAAGTATACATCACAATAATCACATATAAACAAATGGTGGGTCGATTGAATGTTTAGGTGTTGATATAAGAGGGTGTGCTTCCTCAACTTTTCAATGTCTACTATTGTAACAAGGAAAAATGACAATTTTTTTAGGTCTATTTATAATTGTCAAATAGTTGTGAGCAGCAGATACAACTATTGAAAAATGCGGTGACTCTATAGACATTTGATGCTTATTAGATAACTATATCTAATCATTGCTGATTGGACAGATGCCATTGCCTAATAAGCATTATTTGGCGTTGATTAGACGATTTTTGCTGATTGGACGTTTATTTGCCTTGTCTGCTGATTTTATACAGCAACATATTTGAACAACACGTATCATCTTCTAGAATTTTCACTCGTCACATTCGATTGGAAGTAAATAAAAAAATTATTAATTTAGTTTGTATAAAAAAAAATATCGAATGGACAACCATACCCAGGTCTAGCCGAGCCGAACTGACCACTTGGGGCCTTTGATCAATACCTAACCCTTCCAAAGATTATTAGCACCCCTTGAGGCCCAAATTCAAGTCTCCAATTTGAGCTTAATAAAGTGGTCCTACTATAACATATATTTTCAATGTGGAATGGTCACCTTTCCACTTTTCTTATTTGATCAACAATTAAACCTTTTAAGTGGTCATTTTATGCAATAATTTTTTATTTACTCGAAATTAGTTTTGATAATCAAATATACTAAATCCATCTATCGATGGTGTATATTACATTTAGTTCATTTATTATATTTTTACTAATTAGAACCCACTTAAATTATTGATCAAAGTTAATTCAAAACCCAACTTCGAAGTAGTGTTGTATGTGAGGTTGGGAAAGTACAAATTTTTGTGACATAAAAAAGACGTATGAAAAAGGACTGGTAGAATAAGGGTTTGAGTGGAGAAAACCGTCGCATTCAGTTTGTCCAAACGAGAGAAAAGAGCAAAAGAGGAAAATACACTAAACATGATTGTACGAAAGAATGAAGTGATAATGAAATGTGTATTTTCAAGTCAATTCCTAAATACAAGTTTGGTATAATTTAGCATTGAGAATCCTCTTTTTCAAAAGTATGAGATTAGTCATTATCTTCCTCCCCACGGAATTAACCATTCACAATTAATCGTAAATAAATTTATATTTATTTTTGATAAAATTATCCTTTTAAATTTAACAAAAGTATTTGATAAAATTTAGGAATAGTGATGATTTTGGGCGGATTTTACAAAAATTTAAGACTCGACACGTAGAGATTTTTATAGATACGGACTCAAACCTGTTTGAATCCGAGATACCCTAGCTTTATAAATATGAGAAAATAATGATATTAATAAAGAACTAATTACTTATAAATTTATTTATTCATGTTAATTGCAAACTTCTTTGTTATTTTCTATATTTAATTATTTATTAAGTTATTATTATTTTAATTTATAAGAGTGTTATATCTCTCTTCATCTCTCACTTTCTTTCTTCGGCTTCATTTTATATCTCTTATTTTATAGTTTTGTTAAATATCTAAAATCCTAGGCTATGAATAAGAAAGATGTAAAGTATTTTTTTTTTTTATGAAAAATGGTTCATACAAGTGTGGGATTTTATCACTTAAAATATTAAAATACATTTTCATCACATAAAATAATAGTACTCTACACATTTTTTATTTTTTGATCTTTTTCAATTTTTTTTTCTTTTCCTCATCAAATTTTAAGGTCCAAACACAGCATAAGAGATAAAAATGGCCTCCACAGACCCTTTTCCTCGCCAATAAGATAGCATAATTGATGTCCTTACATGAAAAACACAAAAAATTATCCAGATAAATGAATTTTGATTTACCAAAAACACAAATAAGATTTTTTTTTGCTACTTAAATCCTTAGCATAATGATATCCCCTAAATGCGACTTTAATGAACCTTTAAAATTGCCAAAGCCAGTAAGCCACCATTCCAGGAAATGTTAAAAACTGAACAAAGCAAAACCAGAGACAATTCGTACACACCTATTTCTCCCCGCCCTTTTCCCTCTTTTCTGTCATTCCCTCTTAAACCCTACTCTCTCTCTCTTTTTCCATTTCTTTCCCTTTTTTCAATGAAAAACCCTTTTATAATCGGAATTGTTAACCCTCCATAATCACTCACACACTTATTCTTTCTATTCCATTTTATTTGTAGAAAGCCAGCAAGAGAAGCAGAAGAAATTCAAGAAAAGAATAAAAAAGATGAGTACTGTTGATAAAATGTTGATAAAGGGCATCCGGAGCTTCGACCCGGAAAACAAGAACGTCATCACCTTCTTCAAGCCCTTGACTCTCATCGTTGGCCCCAACGGCGCTGGAAAAACTGTAAATTCATCCCCATTTCTGTATAGGTGTTGTGCATTTTGCATTAGAACTTGTACGTTTCTTCTTCTGTAAAGTTTTAGTTGCGACATCTTGGTGTGGACGTGAATTGTGCTTAGGAAGTGATATCCCCGTCAAAGTCAAGCAGTCGGGACCAATTTAACATCTTTATTTTTTGTGACTTTTGCTTTGAGTATACAATTGTATGAGATCGTGTTGATGATACATATTACACATTAGAAGTGGTGAATCTGCTTCTTTTTGCTGCTTCTAAGGATTGACGATCGTGTTGTTGATGCATATTATGCTTAAACAGCAGAAACTCTGCTTCATTTTGCTGATTATAAACATTAATGAGAATGATCTAGGCTTCATTCTCTGTTTATCAGGCATAGGAAGTTGTTCACACTTCACAGGGCTATGCATGAATTTTGTTGATCATAAGGACTGCAGCATGCAGTATTGTAAATTTTGCACAGAAGTTTGAACCTCATTCGTTTACCTAAATCTCTGGCAAAGCTGATGGTTCTATTTGCGAGACATTGTGCTATTGTATGCAACACATAAAGTTTTGCTGTTTCTTTTTTATATTGTGTGATGAACCCTTTCCCAGTTGGTTGACTCTCTCTCTCTCTCTCTCTCTCTCTCTCTCTCTCTCCATATATATATACAGAGATTTGTGGTCCTTATAAATTTATGGAATTCTCAGTCTCGTAAATTGTGCATTAGAAGGCGTACCTTGATTATCTTTTTGGGGTCCTTGCTATGTAGTAATGAATACATATGTTGAAGTATAGTGTTCTTGTACATTGGGCATTGTGCATAAGGAGTACTCTGATTCATTTTATTGATTCTATAATGCAACACGTAAAAACGGATTGCACCATCCTAGTCTTGTTCATTGTGCCTATGTAGGTTTCACCCTGCATCTTTCCTTTTTTTTTTCTTCTTTTTCCTTTTAGTTTCTTTAAGTTTTTCACTGTGAGGATGTTATGCTGGAAAACTTTCATTTCAGAAATACTGAACTAGTCATTCTCTGTAGACTATAATTGAGTGCTTGAAAGTGGCTTGCACGGGCGAACTACCTCCAAATGCACGGTCGGGTCACAGCTTCATTCATGACCCTAAGGTGTGTGTTTCTGCCCCTATATATGTCTATTTACTTAGGTATAAATGTAGCAATTGTAATAATATAAGCTTTGTTGACAATGGTGCTTTTAGGTGGCAGGAGAGACGGAGACAAAGGGGCAGATAAAGCTGAGGTTTAAGACAGCAGCAAGGAAGGATGTGGTCTGCATAAGGTCATTTCAGCTGACCCAAAAGGCTACCAAGATGGAGTACAAGGCAATTGAGTCTGTGCTGCAGACAATAAACCCTCAGACTGGAGAGGTAAAAATTACTGGAGTTAAATATAACAAGAAGTACCATTTGGCATTGCCTTTTCTCTGATAACATTTTCTTTTCAATGCATTAATTCAGTATTATCTGCATGATTTTACTCGATCGTTTGGCCATGACATTTGTGAAGACCAGACTCATGTGAATTTTATTGAATCTTTGCAAATATTATTAGTGGTGCATGTTGTTTTATGTAGATTGTTAGTGTAGGACCAGGGGTTTTGTTTACCTGGAGTAGCTTGACTTTGCTGACTCTGCTGGTGCATTGCCTTTATTGACATGGTTCTAGGCTTTAATATCCGCCATCCTGATTTTATAAATATGGTCTGGAATTAATGTGCTGTGTGATTATGCTTTTTGTTGAATCCTAATCCTTTGAAAACCATTATGCCACATGTCTCAGAACTGGAAATTTTGTTTGAGCTTTATCTTGGTTTTGGGATTATTCTTAAAAACACTCATATTAGGACAAGAGGACAATAAGGTTTCAGAGGCTAATGGGCAACTGTGAGCATGTAGACTTACTACGTGCTAGGACTTATTTTCTCTTTTAGAGCTATGTGCACTGGTTAATGGAATGCTTTCTAAGGCGTTTAAGTCCATTTCGTTGTGCAGGAAGGTCTTATTCTAAATAAACTTGAGGATGAGAAAGAGAGGTGGGTAATAGAGTTACAAGCCTTGGCTATATGATATTGCAATTGCAAGGATATGACTGTGGAGTGTGGAATTTCAAGGGAGGTTGGCAAAACATCATTAAAGTCTTCTATAAGGAACAACTTGGATGATGCTATTCAATGGGAAAGGTTATGCATAAAATTTTGTTATTGAGAAACACTGTTGTTGAGTACAAGGGTGGGTGGTGCAACGAAGTTTGTTTAAAAAACAAAATAGATTATCACTCAAAAAATGAGCACAAAGAACATAATAGGAATAAGATACTTAGAGAGTAATTCCAATAAAGTTATTGAAGTTATTCTAACTGTTACAATGAATCTTTAAATAGTGTTTGTAATGCTAAAAACAAAGGAAAGGAAATCAAAATCAAATATGCTTAAAACAGGAAAAATATCAAATCAACTTAGAATAGGAAATAAATCATGATCTTGTACTGCATCAATCCCATTCTCTTGAAGATAACTCGCCCTCGAGTTTTGTGGTTGCAGAGAAAACTCATCCGGGGGAAAATACTCAAAGATATCAACAACATTAATGGTGTAGGAAATGTTCATATTAGGTGGAAGATCAATCTTGTAGGCAATATCACGAATCTTCTAAAGGACATGGAAATGACCAAGCTTTCTATTTTAAGCTTATTGTATGTGTAGCTTGAAAATGATTCTTTCGGAGATGTACCATTACCAAATTACCGTCATTGAACAATTTAATGCGTCAATGTTTGTCCGCAATAGTCTTGTAATGAAGATTAGCTTTCTCTAGGTTCTGCCATACCTCATGATGAATTCGTTGAATACGCTCTGCAAACTCCTCAGTGTTAAAATTGACATCAGGAGTAGGAGAAAGGCAAATAAAATCTACCGTATGCTCGGAACACTAGTGTAGACAACTTCAAAAGGAGTTTTCTTGGTAGAATGATTAGGCATACTGATAAAAGCAAAATCAGCAAACTCAATTTATAGAAGGGCAACATCCCACTATTTTGGTTTATCTTTGCTAACATATTGAATCATATTGCCAAGAGTATGGCTAACCACTTTAGTTTGCCAGTCGGTCTGCGGATGACTGATGCTACTATACTTCAAGAAAGTATTAAACAATTTCCATAAAGTCCTCCAAAAATAACTCAGGAATTTTACCTTTCTCACAAAAGTTATTGAATGAGGAACACATGTGGAGGCGAACTACCTGTCAAAAAAACAAATTAGAGGGATAAGAAGCATCTGAAGTTTTCTTACAAGGAAGAAAGTGAACCATCCTAGGAAAGCGTTCAACCACAATTAAAATAGAATCAACTCCACATTGAGGTTGAGTTTTTAGGAGCCCAAGAACAAAATCCATAGTTAAATCTAGCCAAATCATCTTTGGAATAGGTAAAGGAGTAAACATCTTGTATTTTAAGCTCATCCCTTAGCTTTAGCTTTTTGACAAGTTCACTTTTGTTATCAAACATAAATCTAGCTGACATAATAAGGTAGCAGATGCATTGAGTCGGCGTGCCTCTTTGCTGACTATAATTAATTCTAAGGTGTTGGGGTTCGATTATTTGAAGAATATTTATGCCACTGATGAGGATTTTGGCAATATGGATACAATGTAATAATAACGTGTTTGTTTCCGATTTCCTTATTCTAGAGGGATTCTTGTTTAATGGAACACAATTATGTATCCCTCGTTTTTCTGTGTGTGAACACTTGATTCCAGAACTGCATGCTGGAGGATTAGGAGGATATGTTGGTCGAGATAAAACAATTATTTAGTTGAGGACATATTTTATTGGCCCCAACTCAAATGGGATGTTGGACGTTTTGTTTAGCATTGCCAGGCATAAAGGTAATCCATCGAGCATGCATTTGACTTATCGTCTTATGAGAGTTGATGAACTTCAAAAGTAAATAACACAAACTCTCATTAAATCAAATAATGCTCCCAATCCTTTAAGGCTCGAACAACGGCATAAATCTAGTTATAAGTAGTCTACTCTTGTTGAGGTTTGCTAACCTTTTCACTGAAAAATTCAACTAGGCGACCTTCTTTGTGATACAGCTGTAATTCCCAGGACTAATGCATCCCATTTAACCTTAAACACTTTCTCAAAATTGGTGAGTGCTAATACTAGTGTAGAGTATAATTTTGCCTTTATTGATGTGAAGCTGTCTTCTTGTGCTTGCACTTTACTACACTGGAACTGGCCTTTCTTCATACAATCGGTAATAGGCCCCATGATTGTACTAAATCCTCGAATAAAATGCTTGTAAAAAGTAGTTAAACCATGGAAACTTTGCATTTCATGCACGGTTTTAGGAGATGACCACTTATTAAATTTAGCCTCATCAACCTGAATACCATCTTCTCCCATTATGAATCCATCGAAGAAAAGATAGTCGGTCATTAAGCTACACTTCTCGAGATTGATATACAACTTATTAGCTCGTAGGCTAAGAGAACCTCCCAAAGATGCGACAAGTGTTCTTCCTCGTTGATGATAAAGAATATCATCAAAACACCACCATAAATTTTTCAATAAATGGACGAAGAACATAGCTCATCAATTGCATGAATGTATTTGGTGTGTTTGATAGCCTAAATGGCATCACTAGCCATTTGTAGAGACTATCTTTTTTCTTGAAAGATATCTTCCACTCATCGCCAGGTCGAAAACAAATCTGGTGATGGCTACTCTGCAAATCAAGTTTGGTGAATAACATGGCACCACGCTTCCACCTTCACTACACATCATGACCTTATGCTAGAGCAGATCGTAAGAGAGGCTGGAAGCCTCAACAGAAGCAATTCCGCACTAAATGAATTGAGATTGATTTAAGATTTTGAAGAATAGAGACAGGAGTGTGCTTAAGTTGTACTTATTGCATTGAATTTCTTCTTGTTAAGTGGGTTTATATATAATAGTATAAATGGAGAAGAAGAATAATAGTATAAATGGAGAAAAAGACGCTTTTTATAGATGTTTATATATAATAATATATATCGAAGGTTCTCTTACAGAGAACATAGGCAAAAAATAGAAACAACATAAAAAAGTAAATTACTTAATTGATATATATATATATATATATAGTTGGTTCCCCTAAAAAAAGGAGTTAATAAACATATTTATAGAAACAAAATAAAGGGCTAATTAGACAACTAATCGTTCGGTATAATTGGAAACTGAATCCTCCTTTCCGCACTCCCCCTAGTAAGTTTGTAGATATCTTCCATGGCCAACTTAGTTGTTGGCTCGTTAAATTGCCTTTTGTTAAGTCCCTTTTTGAGTACGTCATAATTTGATCGCTAGTTGGATATATTGCATACAAACTAGCTTGTTGTCAAGTTTTTCTTTGTTGAAATGCTTGTCAACTTCCACGTTCTGTCATGAAGTGTCGTGATTAGCAATAGCAACTTTGTTGTTGCAGTACACCTTCTTGGGAGCGGAGTCATACACTTTTAATTCCACATACCCTTGTACTTGTCTTTTGATCCACATACCCTCACAAATTCCCTGAGCAACTAAACTCACCTTCAACACTACTACTTGCTACCACATTTTGTTTTTTAACTTTTTCATGTGACGAGATTTCCTCTTAACAAAAGCACAATAACCCAAAGTTGAAACCTAAAGTTGACCTTTTAGTCTATAACACGACGTTATAGCCTGCCCAATTAGCATTTGTGCAGACTACTTTAGCCTATGGACTTTTCCTTAGCCTTACCACTGCTCAACTTTTCTTCAAATTCAAGGGGTAGATTCATAAAGACCTTATCCTTCTCCAAATCTCCATTCAGAAATGCATATTTAACATCCAACTGATGTAGTGGCTAGTTGAAGGATAATAAGACCTGAATTGAGTTTGGCTTCGCGACAGGAGTAAAGGTCTCCTAATACTCAATCTCATAAGTCTAGGTAAATCCATTGGCAATGAGTCTGGCCTTGTATATTTGTATGCTCCTATCTGCATTGCACTTCAAAGTAAATACCCATTTACATCCCATGGCCAAATCAACTATCTGCATTGTACTTCAAGCTAATTACCTATTTACATCCCACTATTTTCTTGTCCTTAGAAAATCAACTATCTCCTATGTACCATTTTTCCTTAGAGCACTCATCTATTCTATAATGCTGTCCAATTCTAATCATCTAATGTTTCCTGTATGTTTCTTGGAATAAATAGGTGAGAGATTTTAGAAGTAAAAGCCATATGATGGTTATTTGAGAGGTTTTTGTTAGACATTTATTTTGCAATGGGGTGATTAGTACAAGATGAATGCCTTTTTCTAAGGGCTATAGGAAAATCAAGATCTAAGGACTCTAGGAATGGATTTTTCAATTGACAGAACAAGAGTTGGAATGGAGGTGTTACTTGGGAGATTCACAAGCTCGTCACTCTTAAGATTCGCATGGGGATTGTGCTAGTATGATAGGTAGGTTCTTCTCCTTCGTATGATTCTTCCTCTTAGTATAAACTTGAAGCTCACAATTTTTTGCTCTAATGTTTCTCCCTTTGATTGCAAATCAATTATGCTTGGTAAAGTTGGACTCAAATTTCTTTATTTTCCATTATCCAAAATCGAATTTGTTGAAGTTTGTTCAAGAATTGTATTAGGTGGAGAAACTGCGTTCCAAAATCATCTCTCTCTGAATTTTGAAAAATGATTCATTTTCAACAAATGTCCATGTTGACATGCATTTTATTTATTTATTGTAGGGTTGTAACATTTGTACCTTTTTTTAAATCCATTAAAACACTTTTTTAGTTTTCAGCCCCAGGGTCTAGTTTAGATCTGAATTTATCATGTATATGCACAAAAATAGTGTAGTGGAAACCTTAAATGTTAGATTAGATGATATTAAACTCTCGGAAAGGATTTTTTGTGTATTTTAAAATTTATCTTATTAATCAAATAGGATGTTGTTAAAATGGCCTCACCCTATACGGATTTTGGAACATTTGTCGAAAACATTATAGCATGAGCAACCTTAAGTCAATGATTGTTTTTCTTTCAGCAATTTCATTTTGTTCAGGGGTATCTCGGCAAGTTGATTGATGTTGGGTATTTTTTTCTTTTGAAATTTTTTTGGAGACTTTCATTGAAATATTACGTACCGTTGTTGGAATGGTGCATCCCAATTTTTGTTTTTAATTGATGTTCAATCTTGTTGAAAAAATCTTTAAATAGCTTTGTTACTTCATATTTTTCACTCAACAAATATATTTAACATGACCGTGAATGGTCATCGTAAAGGTTACAAACCATTTTTTTCTAGATAAAGTGGTGATTATGGTGACTTTAGAGGTCCTAGACATCACTATCAATATAATAAAATGGTTTTAAGGCACAATATGATTTTGTAACATTAGTATTATGATGACTTTTGGACAAAGAACAACTTTCACATTGAAACGATGAGACGTGCACATTCTTGAACAAACTTGGAAATAAGTGTTTAAGATATGGAAAACAAGGATGACCTAATCTACATTGCCAGAGCATTATTTGATCATAAGCAGCAATGGAACTTATACTACTCAAGCCATGAGCTTTTTCATTTCCGAAGGCATCGTCGTCAAGGTAGTAGAAACTGTTTATCATCCTAGCACTGCCAATCGTTCTCCTAGAGTTTTCATGGAATTCAAAATGAGATTTGGAAAAGACAACACAACAATTATAATTTTTGGATAGTTTGCTCATAGATAAGAGATTACATGCAAGTTTAGGCACATGAACCGATTTAGCAATTTTTTTTCAGAAATTCTCATTAAGCCTTTTCTAGCAATTGGTGAAAAACTTACATTCTGCAATTTGGTGTTTTTCATTACAAGGACATGGAGAATAAGTATTGAAAAAGTGAGAGGAACTAGTCATATGATTGGATACCCCCGAATCTATGGTCTAAGGGTCGAAATTTGAAATGCAGGATAGGGCAATAAAATCACTACTTGTTTGAGCCATTGACACACTAAGAATTCTTCTATAGGGAAATTGGATTCCAACAATTTTAGAAGGTGATAGTCACCTCTGCTACATGCGTACTACTTTCTCTTGAGTCACTCTGCTTGGCGCCTAAAGCGCACTCATAGTCTACATTTGTCCGTCAAAATGGTCGACCTACTCATTAAGTGGTAAGGCTAATGAGTGGCTTTAGTAGCCTAATCACACCGAACTGAACGTATGATCTGATATTCATCGCATAGAATGAGAAAAGGAATCTATTATCACGAACAAACACAACCCCTTCAAAAGGAGTTGTGAAAGAAAAATCTTATTCCCTCAAAATGTTATTTCACCAATTTTATTTTTGTTATGAGAGAATGAAAATGTTTTGGTGAAATAACACCAAACATAGCATTACATTTCCAAGAAAAAAAGTATATCTTTGGCAATGTTTAGTTTTGTTTTCCAACTTCCATTTTCATTCCCCAAAATACAATCAAACATATGGTACATTCCCCAATACGATACATTTCCCTCCAAAACAATTTTTTCTTGCCCCAAAATGTTTCAAAACATCCTGGTCATTACACTACAAAATATTTTAAAAATAATACCAAACATACTAGACATTCCCCGTACATTTCCCCAAAATATTTCTCGAAAACATCCTGAAGCAAATTCAAACATGGCCTTTGCTATTTGATAGACCCTTAATAACAGGGTAGGAAAGTTCTCTCTTGAATGTGTGCCTAATATTTTTGGGAGAGAGAGAGTCATTTTTGGTGGTGGGGGGGGGGAGAGGGGGGAGAGAGAGTCATTTGAGAGAGAGAGAGAGAGAGAGAGAGAGAGAGAGAGGAGAGGGAGGGAGGGAGGGAGGGAGGGATTTGGGCAGTAATGGAACAGATTTTTGGCTCTATAGTTGTACATGGGCAAAATAGCCATACTGGATACTGATACTTTGATAGATTTTTCTTCTTATTAATAATTATGAGGCCAAACCAGTCACTTCATTCAAAACGTTACTTTTTCTCGTTAAACGGTAGTGACAGTGGAGGTAAGTATAATTCTCCAAACATCAGGGGATCCTCTTGTAATATGGGAAAACCTCGGAGGTACTGAATTTAATTAACCCTAATATTTATTGTATCTTTGTTCACGTAATACTTGTTTCCAGTTATTATCCATCCCATGTTACCCGTGTATCTCTCAAACTTTTGCCCTGTATGGATATTTAGTTTTTATATCATGAAATAGACTGATATTAGCCGTGCATTTCTCAAACTTCTGCCCTGTATGGATATTTATTTTCTATATCACGTAGTAGACTGCTGAGTCACGTTGGTGTCTTTATTACAAGACTGTCACAAGAATAATTGAAGATCTAGTCTCATGAACTTTATTATGTTTCCAAGTGACAGAAAGTTTGCCTAAGCTATCGATGTGCTGATATGGATCGAGAAATTCCTGCTCTTATGGGGGTGTCCAAGGCTATTCTGGAGAATGTTATATTTGTTCACCAAGATGAGGCGAACTGGCCATTGCAAGATCCATCAACTCTGAAAAAGAAGTTTGATGACATCTTCTCTGCAACTAGGTATGTGGTGTTCTGTAAGAGGTGAATTACTTTATGTCTGGATTTTCTGCTGTACTTTTTTTTTTTTTTTAACACTTCTCCTTATTAGGTTCTTAATGCTTAATTTCTTTTTGGGTTTGTAGTTACAATCTTTATTGAACTAAAAATCATCTTTTTTAATGCATCATTATTGATATCATATGCAGAAACGGAGAAAAGAAAAAGAGAAAAAACATGTAGAAATTTTTTCACTTGGTTCAACATTAGACTGAGAACATCTTGGAACTAAGTATGATTTCCCTCTATTGATCAAAGTGGAAATATCCTGTACTCAATTCCAGATATTTTGGTATAAGGCTTTGTTGAGTTGAACTCAGTTTAGCTTATCGGATCTTTATCTATGTATTGTAGAGTGAAGACAAATATCTTTTTTCGTATTGATTATGTCTTGGTTGCATATGGCTAGAATAACCTATGTGCCAATTTGATTAATGTTTCTGTATGATTATTGAATATATTTGAAGAAAATTCTAAATTTAAAACCTCTCCACAATTATTGTATTGCATGATTTTTAAATTAATACCACCTGTACCATGTTTGAACATTCCCAACTGATTTCAAGTGAGATGAAAAAGTGAATGGTTCAACTTTCAAATTTCTCTTTAAGAATAATATCCTAGAATCATTTGGTGTAAAATGTGAACTTTAAGACTAGTTTTGGAAGAAAATGTCTATTCTGCAAAAGTGGAAGGGGCATAAAATCCTGGATGAAGGGAGTATTCAAGAGATTATGGTTCAGTTATAATAATTTTTTGAAAGTGGATTGTTTGATATTGCTCTTGATTCTGTGAATTGTAAAGTGAACCTTGCTTGATATGTTGTTTACCACTCATAGATCAACTGTGATGGACAACATACTTATTCATTTGCTGTTTGCCGCTCCTTTTCTAAAGATCAATTGTGATAGAAAATGCAACTATGGGTCAAAGTAGAACGTGCGGTACGGCTGTGTCATGTACCCCTTTCTTGGGTTTGCAAGACAAGTATCCCAACTAAGGGTATCTTAGATGATAGGAGAACTCTTTAAGATTGCTGAAGATGAATTGCTTCTCAGGCTGTTTTCCATGAATTATTTTGAGACAAGTTTGTGATTATTAGATTTTTATCCTGTACTATTAGTGGTACTTATCATGGATTATAAATGTTGTTTTGTGTTCAAGATGCTGCAGTCTGCAGTATAGTTGCCGACTTCATTTGTTATGAGATTTGGATAATAAAACTAGAGATCATTTGCTGATTCAGAAAATAAGAAAAAAATAGCTTTCACTTCATAGTTTTCAATTGGAGATTCGGGAATCGTCAACTACACGTGTTGTTGCCTTGAAATCCTTTGGGAAGAACTTTTTTCTTTACATTTTTCCTCTTCATGGTTGTAAGTTATAGTATTTGGTTTTTCTATTAACATATAGCTATTTAGAATATTTTCTTGTAGTTCTTACTGAAAGTATATGTGCCATTTTCTTTTAAGGTACACGAAGGCATTAGAGGTTATCAAAAAGCTGCACAAGGATCAGGCACAGGAGATAAAGACATATAAGCTGAAACTGGACCATCTACAGACATTGAAAGATGCTGCTTTTAAGGTTCTTATCACTGCCTGGGGCATTAGCTAATGAATATATTAAAAAATTATGATCTCAATCTTATTATTTAAGATGCCACGGCTTGAAAATTTCTAGGGGAACTTGCAGCATGACAATTAGTTTCCCTTTTTCTTTTAAGCTACTTTCCAAGATTTTGTTATGATTCTTTCAATTTGTTCACTATAATTCTGAAGGAAATAGGATTCATTTTAATCAGCAAATTGATTTGATGGTGCTGGAATGATCTGTGTAACTAATGTTTTTAAAGCACAAGTGGGCCGGCTGGTTAACCTGGACACCAGTGGCCTGTCTGGTCCTGTTTTTTGACAAAACTAGTAAGGTTGACGCCAGTCAAAACATGTAGCACATATTATAAAACTGGCACATTCAATTTAGTCATTTGTTTATTAAAAAATATTAATAAGGTGGTCTGGAAACAATGTGAACCTCGGATAAGGTCACGTTTTACATAATTAACACTTCCATTAAATAGTGAGAGGGTTCAATAAGAGAAATTTTCTATCCATGTAGTTCTTGGGCGTTAATGATGAAATTGTATGCATAGAGTTAGGTGACTAAGGCATGCATTCCTACCTATCAACAAATGTTCCATCCTAGACATCATCGTATGCTTAGATACTTAACATAAATCCTAAAAATTGTTATTACATATGGCATAACTCATTGTACTCCAAATGTCATGACATCAGCCATCCACTGATGTGCTCTTTGGAGCAATAAGCTACAGAACTGGATTGATTGGAGTCCCAACCTAGAGTTTTCATGCCATGAAATTTCATGAACTAGGAAACTCAGGGCATTAAGCACTTTACAAATTTTTCTTCATAATCTTAATCATATTATGAAACCTTTAAGGACAGTTCCTACAGATTCTTTCCTTATTGTGAATTTTGATGAGTTCTGTTTTCAGATAAAACTAATTAACTGGTTTTGTTTTCATCCAGCTACGGGAAAGCATTGTACAAGATGAAGAAAAAACAAAAACATTAAACTGTCAAATGCAGGAGCTTGACATAAATATTCAAAATATGGATAGGGAGATTAATCAAACTGAATCACTGTTGAAGGACCTACAAAAATTACAAGGTCAGATAGCTACAAAATCGGGGGAAAGAAAATCCAAGTTTGAGGAACTACAGAAGCAATATGCAGCACTTGCTGAGGAAAATGAAGGTCTGTCAAATAATAGCATGATCTTGGTTCTTCTTCTTTCTTTAATTATATGTTTCTGGTGTTTCTCATCCTTGGAATTAGAGTTGTGAATTTCTTCGCATCAATTCTTTTTTTTTTTCTCAGACACTGATGAAGAGCTAAGTGAGTGGAAATCCAAGTTTGATGAAAGGATTGCAATTTTAGAATCCAAAATTAGCAAGTTGTTGAGGGAAAAGGCAGATATAGAGGATAAAAGTCGAGTTCTTGCCGATGTGATTGCACAAAATATGAAGGAGGTTGCCAAGCTTCAAGCAGCTGCCGAAGTAATTTTCATTGCTCACTTTGCAACTTGATATTCTACATTATGCTTCGTTAATTTCTCATTTATTTTTAATTATCTACTCTCTATATTTGGTCTTCAGGCTCATATGTCCTTGAAGAATGAAAGAGACTCGATTATTCAAAGCCTATTCAGAAAGCACAATTTAGGTTCTCTGCCCAGAGGCCCCTTTAGTGATGAGGTTGCTTTTGACCTTACTGATCGAATTCAATCAAAGTTGAAGGATCTTAACAAGGACTTGCAAGAAAAGAAGGTGCTATTTTCTCCTTGTTGCTTAATAATTGTTTTCTTCAGCAATTTGTTACAGGTGCCATGATAGCCTGCGATAGTCTCATGCTGCTAGGAATTGGTGCAGAATAATTTGCTAATAATGCTCCAAACTTCCTATTAGCCTGTTAAGTTCACGTGAGTATGAATGCTAACAAAATTACAACCGTTTTGACTTTGAGTTTCTCAGTAAACCAAGTAGCTTCAATACAAGTTCATTGGCACATAAATTAATTACAGCTCTACGTTGCAAATGGATGCGGTTGGACTTTTTACAATTAATATTTTATGGTAGATTTGTGTGATTGTATAAAGTGTCCACTTAAGTACATATTCTTAAACCTACTAAGTTGAACACTAAGAAAATTTCCTTAGAATATTGATTATTAACACATTCAAGAATTCTTTCTTTTTAATACATACATTTTTTTTTATAAATATATTTTCTGGAGATATTCTTGTTCAAAATCATTTTCCTTAATGTGGAAATTCTGATATGAGTTAGGACCAATAAAATATGCTGGATTGCAACTCGCATGTGATGGAAAGGAAAACGGGCATTGTAATATGCATAAAAAATTTAAATGTGATACTCAAAAACGTTAATGTGAAAAACTTTATATTTTATTTTAAAGTTAATAATTTAAGAGTGATTTTGTTAAAGAGTAATGTACCTGTGCTTTCTGCTCATAAAAAGATAGATTCAATATTGTGTAAAAGTGCTGTTGCAGAAAAACTAGAGGTTACAGAAACTTTGAACAACAAGATTATAGACAAAGTTGAATTTCAGTCTTTTCCTGTAGAGCCAAGGTAGTTAATGCATGAAAGCATTTATTCCAGGCAGTTTATTTTGGCTATGAAGTGGAAAATGAAGCTGACAATTTTAGGTTAGTTTTTCTATTACTTGATTTGTTAAGAGATCTAGTTTGTATGAGAAGACTTGGAAGCATCTGTTGGTCTATGGGCACAAAATAGAAAATAACCTTTTTGGTTTTCGCTTGCATTTTTTTAGTGTGTAGAGAATTTGTGGATAAACTGTGAATGTACTTGTTTCCCTATTCTAAGATCGATCATGGTCCATTCCTCAATGCAATATGTGCAGCTGTGCAGGTATCATTTGATTTATGCCACAGCTTTAGGCTGAGATTGAAGTATAATAAACTTATACACAAAAAAGGATAAAGTTGAGGATTCTTTTCTTTAACCTGGGAGTTTTTTTTTGTCTTTTTCCCTATCTAGGGCCTCCCCCTTTGTCTTATCTAGTTTGTTTATTTATTTATTGTTTTTTTCTCAGGCACAGGAAAACTAGTTGTTTTATAGATCTTCTTTGAAGTGCAAAATGAGGTGGAATCTGGATAAAAAATCTTGATAAAAGTGCCTTTCGATAGATATTCTTTATCTATTATCATCACGAGAATTAATCTTACTACTTCTGGAACTAGATTTAGGTATCTACTTCAAAAGAAACTTGTCTGAGAAGGGTGGTTTTGGCCCAATGTTTGTGATTTTCGTGGATTGGGTCCTGTACGTATGGAACTACATCCTGGCTCCATTTAGGCTGTCTTCTATTTCCTTTTAGTTGATAGAGTTGGGTTCCATCATAGTTTTATGAGATTTTGATCACTACCTTGTTTGTTCTCTGACTGCCTTCTGTTAGTTTTAGGTGTAGAGTGTTATCTTTCTGTCACTTGCTGTGAGCAAGCCGTTGGTCCTAGCCCTCAGTCTTGTCATGATTTCAGTTAGTTCTTTGTTTTGGTTCAGACTCCCAGAGAATTTTCTCCTTATTGATTGATATGTATAGTCTGTACAGCCTGTTAGAGAGACTTTGGGCAGGAGAGAAAATTTAAACATGTAAAAGATGAAAGAACTGGAAAGATGAGGACACAGGCAAAGTTAGACTGAGGATGGCTCCAGCTTGCTTGCCACCTTCACAAAAGCTTATGGTAGGTTTAACTTAAACGAGGGAGGAAGAGATTAATTTTGGGTTGAATTTGATGACATAGTCGTGGGCACTATACGGAGATATCCTATCTGATTAGTAAAGTCGGATGAGATTGATGGTGTTACGGGTTCAGTTGTGTGAAAACTCTTAAGGGACGACAATAGAATAGATGGAGGGAAGCTTCATCCTGCAAGAGATGCTCATCTTAGTGCCTTCTTTAATTTGTATTGAGGAAGGTGGAAGGCAAAGGACAATTCTTGAAGGAGAAGTTTGGCAAAATAGAAGATATCTTTCATTGTCCTGCTCATTTCTGGCCTTTTCCGTATATTTAGATGGTTGACTAATAACTGAATGTTGGTTTTATTGTGGCCATATGGAGGAACTGAAACATATTGCTTCAAATTAAAGTTTCAACTCTATTACATGGCATATCACTGCCAAAATTATGAACCTGTATTATAGTGAATAGTTCTTCAGCAAAAAAGGCACTGCTGGGAGGCAGCAAAATCTATTTTGCATAGAATCTACTTTAGTAAAATATAGAGCTTCAAGTTAAAGGTTACTTGACTGGGAACGAAACGTCAACTTATATTGATTATGGAACTTGATTTTTTCTTCTTACCAAGAGACATGACATATGGTCAAAATTCTCTCAATGGCACAATTAGGAACTTAGTTCTTCAAGCACTGAAGAGAGGACACACCATCAACAATGATACTTCGTATTTTGCAAGATTTTTTTTTTGAATTATGACTTCAACCCAGTAAGAAGTATGTGCTGCATCATTTTTTGTTGCTTGAACATAAAAATTTGATTTGGTTCAAAGGACATGACTTAAAGGTCAGAATTCTCTCAGTGGCGCAATTAAGAACTTAGTTCTTCAAGCATTCAGAAAAGGAGTAGCTACCAATAAGGATGCTTTGCATTTTCCAAGATTCTTTTTTTTTTTTTTTTCATTCGGTTAAACTTATGACCCAAGCCACCAAGAAATTCAAGGGCTATCTATTTTTTTTTTTTCTTTTTTAGCTTTTGTATTGCTTGAACAACAAAAATGAAAAACATCACTATGTTTAGCTCCTCATATACTTCTTCACATTAGCAAAGTACTGGTGGTCGGTATTGTCTTCTCAAGATAATCAGTGATGCTCCAATGACTGATTAATTTTTTTCAGGCTTTTCAAAATAATGATCTAAGCCTTTTGCAGCATTTCTCAGAATATAGTCTTTTCTCACGAGGAAAACGCTGCTGATTAATGATTTGGATGTCAGAATGTTGTCAAGTTTACAACTCTTGTCAGTGTTTCCTGAAATTTGTAGTAGTTCATTTTTAGCATACATTTCTCTCTCATTTCAGGATAAAGCATGCTTCTCTTATTAGAAGTATTCATTAGTGATGCTCCTTCTGTGAATTGAGTCCTTAATATCCTATTTAGTTCTGGAAGATGATTATTGGCAGCCATATTCTTGAAGGTATACATCTCGTTTGAATATGTGCTTCATAATGCCATTTTTCAGTCTTGGAAACTTCATTAGGTTGTTCATTTTATTTGGGTCGTATTATCTTTACAAGTTGGTCTCGTCAGCTGCTTTTTGATTTTTAGCTTTTAATTTCCTTGAATCTGTGATGGTATGTTGTATCAGAAATCAAATGAAGTAGAACTTAAGGCAACATTTGATCAATACATGCATGCAAATGACTGTTGGAAAGAAATTGAGGCCCAAAAGGAGGCTAAAGCGGAAATGAAGGTCTGTATTTGAGTCTAATTTCTGCCCTTTTTCCATGCTCTCCATTTTATTCTAATTTATTCTACATGATTCTGTCACAGACTGGCATTTTGAAACGTATACAAGAGAAGGAGATGGAGCGTGATTCGTTTGAAGCTCAGATTGCTGCTGTTGATGTTACAATCATTGATGAGAGAGAAAGGAACATGGTAATACAGAGCTGCTTCAATTTTCATTAATGGCCTTTTATATTTTGGTACAGAACTAATGTTATTTCCTATTCATGTAGCAAATCGAGGTGGAAAGGAGAGCTAATCAACTTGCTGCAAGAGAATTTGATTTGAATGCACGACAAAAGCAACTTGAAAAGTTTAACTTGGATCAAGAAATTCAGGCTCTTAGCAAGGAAAGGGACACCATGAATGCTGATTCCCATGACAGAGTTGTACTTTCTCTTAAGAAAGCAGAGTTGGAAAACCACAAAAAGAAACATAGAAGAATGCAAGTCTCTGTTAATTTTTGTGCTGTATCCTTTTCAATTATTCAATTTGTGTAAGAAATTTTGATATTTTTAACTAATTATCTTCTCCCTATTTTATCCAGAGTGGATGAATGCAAGGAGAGAATTAGAGGGGTGCTGAAGGGAAGGATTCCACCTGACAAGGACTTGAAGAATGAAATTATTCAGGTTCAAAGGTTGTTACTTGTTTTTTCTCTTTTAACTCTTTCTTGGGTGGGGCACCAAGGTATTTGTCTTTCTGATGTTTAACGCTTTTGGGTACTTTCACAAGAATGTACTTCTGCAAGGTAACTTTTGGAGCATCTCAGAAGCACTATTCTGATATACTTTTTCCCACTGAGATTAATAGTTATGTCAGAGAAATATACCATTCAACTATTTTACCAAGCTCAAATTTCTTACCGACAATTAGCTTGAAAGTTTACACACTTCTTATCATCTGTTTTCCTTTATCAATTAGAACATTTTTCGCAATATTTGATATTATGAAGCTTGAGAGTCTTCAGTCTAAAAATTTATCAATCTAAATATATTCTGCTACAATCTGGAGATCTGAATGGTTATTTGTATGCTTTTTTACTTTTCCATTTTTTCTCTTGGTTTTAATACATTATAATTGTGAAAAGTTTTGTAGTTTTCTAAATTGGAGTGCTGACTTTGCTAGACAAGGTGTAAATATGTAAATCCTTTTTGGGATCTTACTTGGGAGAAAATCACATGAATGATCTCTCTGATTTAGGAGGTTGACTTTAGGTGGTTACCTATTTTTTCTCTTTGTATACCCTGTATAACCAGCACTGAACCTTGTAACTCACTGCAATACAGCAATTAATTCCCCTTATTTCTCGAGTGAGGATATAGAAAAGCTAGAAGGATTGTTGAGTATGCTTGAAAGCCCTGTGGTGTATGGTGCGTGTTCATTGCCACTCTCAGGTAATACTTATTCTTCCATAGGATTTAATGTCTCGAAAAAACCTTTCCTGAACTTATGGGTCATTGACTCCGGGGCACTGACAACATTACCCATTTTCAAGTCAGTTTAGTACCTATACACCGTGTCCAAGGAATAAAAAAATCATTGTTGTTAATGGTTCACTTACAACCATAGCAAAATTAGGAGACATACAAATCACCCCATCGTTCATTTTCAAAAATGTTCTCCATGTTCCAAAATTATCCACCAATCTTGTGTCCATCTAAAAATTAACAAAAGATATAAAGTGTCACATAATCTTGTATCATCTTATTTGAATTTTAGGACTAGGGTTTGGGGAGTAGGATTGGACTTGCTAAAGCAAAGGACGGGCTTTACTAGCTAGAGACACCGAACAAGTCATCTATTATCAGTAACATTTGATCTTTGTCGTTTTTGTCGTCTTCCAATAAAGATGCCAGATGGCATCATTATTGTCGTTTGGGTCATCTATTATTTACAACTCTTAAGGTCATGTTTCCATCATTATTTAAGGGATTAGATATGCAAAACCTTCATTGTAATGTGTGAGTTTGCAAAACATACTCATGTATCTTTTTCTATTATTAATAAAAGATCTTCTACTCCATTTTATTTGATTCACAATGATATTTGGGATCCATCTACATTTCCTAATGTATCTGGTTCCCGATTGTTTGTTTCATTATAGATGATTGTTCAAAAGTAAAAAACAAATAAGTTCTGCCTAATTTCCACTCTATGCTACAAAAGTAAAGAGGTTTCCGTCAGATAATGCAAGAGTTTGTTTTAATTAAGTACATCCCTATATTTTCAAAAGGAATGAGTCATTCACGAGTCCTCTTGCATTAGTACACCACAACAAAATAGGGTAGCAGAAAGGAAAAATGGACATCTTTTAAACGCTAGTTGGGCACTTCCTTTTCATCAAAATGTACCAAAGAACTATTGGGGGGAAGCCACTCACATCTGCATACTTGATAAATAGATTACCATCCCGTGTCTTAAGAGTCCAAAAGTCCCATAGATTCACTATTTAATTTTATCTAGATCTGAGAACTACAAATACTCTTGTGCCTAGGGTATTTGGTTTTCCTCATAGGTTCATGTTCATAGTCACCAGAGGGGGAAACTTGATCCGAGAGCTGTCAAATGCATCTTTGTTGGATATTCACTAACTCAAAGGGGATACAAGTGCTATCATCCACCTTTCAAATTTTTTTTTGTCTCCGCCGATGTAGCCTTTGTTGATGGGACCATATTTTTCCAAACCTTATCTTCAGGGGGAGTCTTTTATCTATTGAAGATAAGGATTTCTTTTTGTTTGATCTGTCTTTATCATCTCCTTCACGTCATTGTTCACTGTTCCAGACTCCATGTTGAATGACTTGACAGCTGCATAAAACACTCTTATTGATAATAGGAGATTTGGGATAGCAAACTCAACAAAGAAAACTGCTGTTCTTAATCTAAATAGTGAAAACAGGAGAATTATGAGACACCAAGAAATGCCCCAAACAGTGAACTTATTGCAATGAGAAAAGGAATCCGAGAGTGTACTAAATGACCTCTATATCCCCTATCCCTTTTTGTGTCCTTCCAAAGATTTTCACCATCTCATAAAACTAAAAGCTTCCTTACCAGACTAAACATCATCTCCATACCCAATACCCTATCCAAGTATTGTAGAATGAAGAATGGATGAGAGTTATGAGGGTTGAATGGATGCACGGGAAAAAAAATAAAACCTCAGATGTGGTTGACTTACTGAGTGGAAAAAAGACCGATGGGATGCAAGTGGGTGTTCACCTTGAAGTATAAGGCCGATGGGTCATTGGAGAGATATATGGCAAGGCTAGTAGCAAAATGATACACCTAGACCTATGGAGTTGATTATCAAGAAACCTTCACTTCTTGTTCAAAAATAAACATAATGTTTGGTTTCATTTTCAAACATTTTTTTCATTCTTAATTCATTCTCCCAAAATAAAACCAAATGTGTTCACATGTTCTCCAATACATTTCCCTCTTAATACATAACATTTTGCAATATATTCTCCAAAACACCGAAAACAAATCTAAACATTCCTTTTGTCTTTGGCAGCCAACTTCAATTTGGAGTTGCTGTAGTTTGATGTTAAAAATGCATTCTTGCATGGTGACTTGGAAGAGGAAATATGCATGAGTATTCCTTATAGTTTTGGTGGGAACATAGTAAGCAATAAGATATGTAACTGAAGAAAGCCTTTTACGGTCTTAAACAGTCACTTAGGGTGTGGTTTGGATGATTTGCCATAATGATTGCTATGGGGTATAAGCAAACTCCAGGGGACCATATACTCTTTATTAAGCACTCATAGATACACTCTTTATTAAGCCTTCGGAGATAGGGGTCACGGCTTTGCTGGTGTATATTGACAACATAATTGTAACATGTATGAAGAAAAGGAGAGATCAGTAGTGAAGAAATGTTTGATTAAGGACTTTGAAATAATAGAGCTACAGCGATTAAAGTACTTCTTGGGAATTGAGATTGCTTATTCAAAACAAGGAATTTTCATCGCTCAACAAAAGTATGTTACAAATCTTCCAGGGGAGACTGGAAAACTAGCCTGCACACTTGCATCAACTCCTATAGATCAAAATCATAAACTTGGAAATGCCATTGAAGACCCACTCGTTGATAGGCAGATGTACCAGAGGTTAGTTTGAAAGCTCCTTTATCTGGCCCATACACGGCCGGACATGGCCTATTCAGTAAGTGTAGGAAGCAATTTATGCACGGTCCGAGGAAAGTACGCATGCAGTCTATTTACTGAATACTCAACTATTTAAAAGCTAGTCTAGGGTAAGGAATTTTATGTAGGAGGAACACTGGCTTGGTTCTTGAGGCATACACTGATGCAGACTAAGCAGGATCACCACAGAAGGTCTACATCGGGCTGCTTACATCACTGGGCCGTAACCTTGTGACATGGTAAGAAGCAGAATGTCGTTGCAAGATCAAGTGTAGAGGCTGAATTTAGAGCAATGGCCTAAGGGGTTTGTGAGCTCCTGTGGTTGAAATCGTTCTTGAAGGCTTAAAGATCAAGTGGGATGGGTCAGTGAGACTATACTGTGATAACAATTTATTGCTCCAAAATCCAGTACAACATGACCGAACGAATCACATTGAGATTGATAAATGCTTCATCAAAGTAAAACTGGACAATGGATTGATACGCGCACCGTATGTTCCAACAGAAGAGCAATTGGCAGATGTTCTAATGAAAGGTCTGGACGTTCATAGGTTTCAGACCATTATTTTCAAGTTGGGAATGAAAGAAACCTATTCACTAGCTTGAGGGGAGTGTGGAAAGGTGTGTAGTTTCCAAAATTAGAGTGTTAACTTTGTTAGGTAGGGTGTAAATATGTAAATCCCATAATTTATTGGATCTCCTAACATAATTATGGGATCTTAGTTAGGAGAAAATCACACGAATGATCTTTCGTCTGATTAGGAGTTCACTTTAGGTAGTTACGTATTTTTTCTCTTTTCATACGTTGCATATAACCAGCACATACCCTTGTAATTCATTGCAATACAACAAATTTTCCCCCTAATTTTTCCACAATTTTGTCCCAAAAGATGTTTACAAGTTTTTAGGAATAATTCATGGCTTGTTGACTGGATACTTGGGCTTCTGGCACTGTTTCCCCTTGAGGAAGCATTTGCAAATATACCCCACAAATATGGGTACTCAGTTGTGGCTTGTTAGATAAATTTTGTACTCAATACAGAAGACAAGTTTGATTTTAATATCAATCATGAGAAAGAGAGAGGGAAGAGAGGGAGGAGACAAGGATGATTTTATATCAATCATGAGAGAGAAAGAGGGGGAGAGGGAGGGAAGGCTGCCTTTTCATACGTGTTTTGGATAAGTAGAGGGCTATATTCTGGGAACAACAGTCTCCCTTTTCTATTGACTCGTTGGGTATAACTTGGTTATATTTTTTACAATGTATCATCCATTGAAGTTATCCAATCTTTTTCAGGATGAAATTATTCAAATTAAACCACACTTTTTCCCCTGACAAATCACTGAAGCAGGAAATGCCTTGACAAATTAGCTTGTTTTGCTTATGGAGTCTTGCGTGATTGATGTTTATCTTGGACAGGCTTGGTTTGTGCTTTAAACAGAGACACAAGTGGAAAGACAAACATAATATCTGTGCTCCAAGAGCCTTTCAAGATTGTTTCTGTGTCTTTTGCACAAATTCACATTTGATTAGCGATTGGAAACATTGTTGCTAAATGCTCTGAATACAAGAAAATCAGGAAACTGGCCTATTGTTCCACTTACATCTTTTGACTGTTTGAATGAATAATGAGTTAGAGAAGAATTGTTGCTAAGTGCTCTGAATACAAGAAAATCAGGAAACTGGCAGATTGTTCCACTTGCATCTTTTGACTGTTTGAATGAAATATGAGTTAGAGAAGCTTTTGAAGAGTAGAATAATTATCTCATGATTTGATGGTGAAAATTTACTCCCCATTTCCTTTCAAAACATCTATGTTGATCAAATATAACTTAACGGTCTTTGTCTCTAGGAATGTTTGGGACTTGCAGGTATCGATCTTTGATATGCTTGACTATCATTCATTCTTATTTTCACTCTAGTTCTCTTAGAAATGTTCAGTTGGTCTTGATATCATTTTCTCCTACAGTTCTCTCCAAAAAGAGTATGATGACTTAGACAAGAAAGCTGATGAAGCCAGGAATGAGGTGACTACACTGAAGTTGAAAATACAAGAAGTAAACAGTAATTTGTCCAAATTCCACAAAGATCTGGAATGTAAGCTTTACTGGAAATTGTGCCCAAAATTCTATCATGAATATGAAGGGTCTATCTTTGTCCTTCCTGTTGTTTAATTTTGTAATGGAAACTTTTCATAAAACAAGTTTTTACCAGAGAACCAAATGGTATTTGTTCTTGCAGATATCTGTTCCTATTTAGTTCTTGAAGATACTTAGAAATGTAGATTTTGTTGAATTTTATGCACAAAATTAATACTGAATTTGCAATCAGAACTTTCTGTTTAGAGCAGTTCTACTCAAATATATTCAACTATCTGATTGGAGGGATGAGAACTTTATTTGTAAGTCAGGCCATCACACAGTAGTTATATCGCTGATCTTTGATGTCCATGTTCTGAATTACAAAAAGTTCTCTCTTTTATTGGTTTCTTCCTTTTTTCTGGAGAGGTAGCCTGCCAGTTGGCTTTAAGATTTTGTTTTGTTTTGTTGTGTTTTGTTTTTTTCTTTTTTTTTGTTGGGTTTGGGGGTGGGGGTGGGGGGGTGTTAAACCATGGAAGTGCGCGTTCTTAGTCCCTCGTCTTTGTGAAGAGTGCTGTGTATCCCTTTATTGTCACTGTCTTATTGATTGTTTGAATCTGATGCAGCAAGACACAGATTTATTGAATCTAAACTTCAGTCCTTGGACCAGCAGTCTGGTGGTATTGACTCGTATCTTAAAATCTTAGAGATTGCTAAGGAAAAGAGAGATGTCCAGAGAAGGTTTTCTGTTTTACGTTTATTTGTTCAGACCATTCTCCTGCATGTATTATTGGTGTGTACATAGTAACACTGCTCTGTAATATACCGTATTAAATGCAGTAAATATAACATTGCTGATGGCATGAGGCAAATGTTTGATCCATTTGAAAGAGTTGCTCGTGCTCATCACATTTGCCCTTGCTGTGAGAGACCTTTTTCAGCAAATGAGGAAGATGACTTTGTTAAAAAGGTTACTTAAGTTTTAATGTCTATGAGATGTAGTCCAACTTATAATACTTAAGCTGAGATGTAAGTAACTCCTTGTGCATCATTACAGCAAAGAGTGAAAGCGACAAGTTCTGCAGAGCATATGAAAGTATTGGCAGTGGACTCGTCAAATGCTGATTTTTATTTTCAGCAATTGGACAAGCTCCGCGCGGTGTATGAAGAATATGCCAAAACAGGCAAGGAATTGATTCCTCTTGCTGAGAAGAACCTGAATCAATTAAATGAAGAACTGGATCAAAAGAATCAGGCTCTTGATGATGTAATTGTCAACTGTGGTATACTTTGGTTTTAATTGTCTACTTTTGCTTACTATTCAGAGCTTGTCCTTTTTATTTCATGTAGCTCTTCTATTAAAGCCTTCTTATTCAACTTTTGTTAAAATGTCAACTGGGTGCCTAGGAAATTAGTGATGATGCTCTACTTGTGTCTGGAGATAAATTCGTACCTATGGGATCATGTCTTCCCCTTTTATTTGTTCTTTGGCAGTGGGCAAATGATAGTTGCAGACCTAAGAATTTGTTTGACATGCATTAAAGAAATAGAGAATCTTTAAATTTATATTTCACTCATATATTCCAATTATGATGAGTACTACGTAAAAGAAGTGTTATATATGTGCAGTTATTAGCATAACCTTGTGTGTCCTTGTGTAGGCGTGTGTAAAGTTTCGAATGTTGTTAGTATCTAACCATCTCATGATAACTGATTCTAACCACTTGATTACTAACAAAAAGGTTACTATCTATATAGGAAATGGGCGTAAACGAATTAATTTTAGTGATAATTTAGAACCCCAAGTGAGCATCATAAGCTTTGATTGTTTTCATCAGATTCATTCACTCAAGGCTGAATAGTATATCTTTCTCACTTGGATCCATGGAACTTTTTGGCACTGGTCCCCTGTTATGAAGCTATTTAAGCTATTAGATATACCATCAACTGTCTTCATGTATGCCCACCTTTTCCCTGAATGAGCTCAAACTAGGTTTTCAAATGCTGTTTCTGGCTCTTAAATATCTGAATATATTGCTCAATGGAACATAAATGTCAGAAATTTGCTCATGCTGATTTGATAGCTTGAGAAAGGCCTAGCACTTCCTTTTTTTTCTTACTTATGTTACTAAGACGCATTTGTTGAGAAAGTGAATAACTTTCTACCCAAAGCTCATGCAATTATTTATAAGCACTTCAATTACGATCATGGCTCCTTCTGCGGCAACTACTTTTCAGTTGCATGCTTAACAAAACTTCCTGCCATGGCCTTCTTTGAGCCATTTTGGTGGAGAGAATAATTTATAATTTTTTCTTTGAGAAAGAATCATTAATTTTGTAGTAAGTTGACAAAACATATTGCTTTGAAAACATAGATCTCTATTTCTTGAGCATTGATGAGATAATAGTTGTGAATTACTCTGGGATTATTTGCGAGTTCAATCTAAATGATTGATTAACTGTGGATTAGTAGTCAATCTTTACATGCAAATGCAATTATGTCAATGATGTTTTTGGCAAATAATTGTCACCTTGTAACTAATGACTGTGGGTTTTAAAATGAGAGTTCAAAGTGAATACCATATGCCCCATGGTTCTGACACAAAACAAACAGTAAAAGCAACAAGGAAAATCAGCAAGTGAGTGTCACACTAAAGGTATTTTTTTTTTTTTTTGTCTTTATATTGAAAATATTATTTTCCCCTTTGAATTTAGAGTAGATGCTCTAGAGTACGTGATGAAATGAGTTGCGGAGCTTTTCTTCATGTTGTTTCTTTCCCATAGACTTCATATCAATTGAGTTTATTGATGATACAATATCGACTATGAAGTGCATATAACCATGATAGGAACTTGTTATATAGACAGAATACATTGCTCCACTATATATACTATATTCGGCTATATTTTTTCTGGAAGATATTTTTCTTATCTTGTAAGTTGTGTTTCTGACTACCCATCTTGCCTTATTAAAAAGCTGACTGGAAAATGATTTCTTCTGCAAAGTTGCTTAAATTTATTTGTATGCTCCTATATAAACATCCTGCCATCTTTCTACGTAACAAATTTTTCTGCCTACAGGTGCTGGGTGTTTTGGCTCAAATAAAGGCTGAAAAGGATTCAGTTGATGCCTTGATACAACCTGTAGAAACTGCTGATAGGCTCTTCCAGGAGATACAAGCTTTGCAGAGACAAGTAGGTGAATTGGAAAGCAAACTTGATGTTCAAGCTCCCGGTGCCAAATCCCTGGAAGAAATTCTATCAGAATTGAAAATGTTGGAAAGAACTAGGTCTATAACACTCTTTATCTCCTTTTCACTAGAATGATTACTAATTTGTTCTTCCTGTTTGTGTTTTCTGGAACAAATTTTGCTTTCTGGTCATTACCGCTTTTTTCACTGTCACATTGAAGTTAATTGAATCACGTCCTTAGATCTTGTCATGTGTAGATGTTGTTCCGTGCCATGTGTTAATTGTGTTTATGTGTTGATTATCAGGAGTACCTTGATAGATGATCTGGATAAGTTAAGAGTTGATCAGTTGGCCATGGAAAAGGATTTGTCAACACTACAATTACGGTGGAATAGCGTAAGGGAAGAGAAGATTAAAGTTGCTAATATATTATCTAATATTAAAAGAGCAGAGGAGGAGTTAGATCGTCTGGCTGAAGAGAAAAGTCAAGTTGAGCTTGATTTGAAGGTAATTCAATTTGTAAAACACACTGACATATATTGGCCTGGCAAGAGGTCAATGGAAATCCTTATTCATAAGTATACTTTAGTTGAAACATCACATATTGGATCTAGATCACTTCCACTGAAAATATATGGTGAAAGACTATTAGGTCTGGATCAATAAGTCTGAAGTCTAGTTCTGGAAAAATATTATTGAAAAAATAAAGGTCCTCTTCTTATCCTTGTGTAATTCAACATAATTCTTGTTCTGATAAACTTTGTTAACAAACATCTGGTTTTTAATTTGAAGATTCTGGCAAATTCAATACTCTGTCCAACATCCATGGTGAACTGGTAGTTTTTATTTGATGTTTTGTTCTACCTTTTTTATTTGAAACTTTCTTCTACTGCTGTGAAAGGAGTTTTGAGTACATTAAAGCATCTTAGACTGTGGCCAGGTTTGGTAAGCTGAAAGAGTACATGTCAGAACTTACAAGGATGCCACACAGACCTGGAGGTTGGGGGTGGGTGGGTCATGCTCCTAATAATGTGCCCATTTGTTTGGTTTAATCTCAGTGTCTATATTTACTTGGGGCAGCCAAATAGTTGAAAGTTCTCTAATTTCTTGTTTAGGAATTCATCCTTTGTCATTCAAATAATTTGGGGCCCAATGACCTTAATCACAAGTTTCATTTGTGCTGCTAGTCTCTATTCTCTGTATCTTCTAAATTTGAAATTTATTGTATATTTGCTTAAACCACATGGCCACTTTGTATTGGGCTTGAAATATGATAATCGTTGAGACAATAAATTCACAAGAAGTTTAGAATATGGGATGTCCTCTGAAAACAATCACAAAGTGCACGTGGCAGTGTACATGAAATATTGTGACAGTGCACGCATTAACTCATAAGGTATTGAAAGAGTGCATTATTATATGAAATATGTTCACTATGTAGAGTGGCACCAAAAGTTAACCCCTGGTGGGAGTGAGTGTTTTTGCCTGATGCTTTTGTCTAGGTAAAGTTGCAGTATCATTACATAAATCTACTTTATGGAAACATCTTAACTTGGAGTTCTATTTTGTTCTTATAATGTACTGGCTTAGAATTTTCCCCTCTAAGGGAGATGTACTACAACGTGAGAAGTAACATAGTGGCTAACCGACTCTTACAGCAGGTTATAGCAGAATGTGCCCTTGATTCTCTGTTTTGTTATCTTCCATGATGTTTTTCTTGGATTGAATTACTTTTAAGTTTCAGTTTTCAATTTTTGTTATTTCTTTCTGGATGAATGTGTTTAAGCCACATTAACGTTATTTCTTTCTGGGTGACGTGTTTAACAAATACTAACAGTAAATTACATTTTTTAGCTATTATGTTGTGAAGATTTTGATTGAGATAATCAAAATTTATTAGGTATATCATATTCCTTGAATCAAATTTTTTTGTAAACTTTTAGCAATGTATTTTGTTGTTTTAAGGTTTTGATGCAACTCATTTTGGATTCATGGATGAATATTATCAGACTTGGGGCTATCATTCTATTTGCCTGTTTTGGCTCTTTTTAGCTAGTTTTCTTGGAAAGACTGAAGTTGTGTTCATAATTAAATATCTAAAAATTGCACTTAGGAAAAGAAGTTGCAGTACGTTGTTAAAGTTGGTATCCTGGGTTTATTCTTTTTTACTCTTGGACTATTTTTTAGCATGGTGAAATTAGAACACTTCATAGTTTTTTTAAGGTTACCTCTATATAGTTTATTGTTAATGACACTTTGTCTTGAATTTGAAAAAATAATTTACTGAGAATTGCTGTTACTGTTGTAATTTATTAAGTTCTAGAAAAGATTGCTATCATGTTACTGGAAAATGATGGATTTTTCAAATGTTGGATGAATTGGATTCATCCATAAACATGAGAATATAGCTGAAAGTTTATGGGATGACTTGGTCAACAGCTTGTATATGTTGGTATTCTTATTGTGTAATAATGGAATTCCATAGTCAACAGTGTGGCGTATCTTTCTTGAAAGTTGTTTCTGTAATATCCATTGACTATAGATTTTAATGATTTTGGTGAACACAGGGTCTTTATCTTCATCTATCATCTCATGCATTAAAATTCTCAAATTTTCAGCATTTGGCAGAGGCTCTCGGTCCTTTATCAAAGGAGAAAAAGAAACTGCTTGACGACCACAACAATTTGGAAGTCAAGCTCAATCATGAATATGAATTGCAGGCTGACCACTATAGAAAAAACCAACAGGAAGTTGATACACTGCTTAATATGTTTTCTACAATCAAAGAGTATGGTTTCTGTGCCTAAGATCTGATATTGGTATTTTCCTTTGTATTCCATAACTAGATCTGCTTTTCAGGTATGATAACTTCAATAAGGGAGAGAAATTGAAAGCACTACAAGAAAAGCAAACTCTGTCTGAATTTGAGCTAAGAAGTTGTGAAACCAGAATGGAGGAACTTTTGAAGGAACTGGATAAGAGTAGAGACCTCAGTCGGAATCAGGCAGAATTAAGGCGCAATATAGAGGAGAACTTAGAGTACAGGAAATTGAAGGCACTAGTGGATGAGCTCACTCGGGAGATTGAATCGCTTGAAGATAGTGTAGTGAAGATTGGTGGTGTTTCCAAAATTGAAGCTCTGCTTCTAAAACTCTCACAAGAACGAGAGAGCCTCCTTACAGAGGTTTGAAAAATTTTCTTGTGTGAATGATTTATGTTCTATAATTATATCAGACCATGATTTAAGAATGCCCATATGAAAATCTAATCAAGATTTATGGAATTGAAGTTGATGATAGTGGTTAAGGCCTAATGTGCTGAAATAGGAGTAATGCCATTTTTGGTGGTTAACATACTTTCAAGATCATATTTTTCTCTTTTCTTATAACTCTCACTCCTGTACTTTTTCATCGTTATTGCATTAATTTCATAAATGCATTTGGCTTTAGTTTTTTTTGTTTCTTTTCTTGTATGGTGTGGCGCAGGCTTGTCTGAATTACTTAAACCTTTTGTACTGCAATCCCTGTGGTCTGAATTCTGATTACCATTGTCAATAGCTGAGAGGTGGATTCTGGTTGCAGTTAAATAGGCGTCGTGGCACCTTCTCTGTATATAAGAGCAACATTGATAGGAATAAAGCTGATCTTAAGCAGGCACAATACAAAGACATCGACAAGCGTTACTTTGATCAACTAATTCAGCTAAAGGTTATTTGTAACTTCAAGTTGCATTCATCTCCCCAACCCCACATTCCCACCAAAAAAAAAAAACAAAGTTGTTGATTGTCTAGTAACTCTGATTTTTTATTTATTTTTTGGTGACAGACAACTGATATGGCAAACAAGGATCTTGACAGATATTACAAAGCACTTGACAAGTGAGCTCTTCTATAATTGTTCTTCACTTTAAGTATTTATTTTTGTGATTGTTGATCAAGATATTTTGAAGTTTCCCTTTGAAGACACTATCAGTACAAGCAAATTGAGATTGTAAAGGGCTTGTGTGGTTGTGTATTTAAGAATATTCACAGTTTTGTAGGTACATACATACAATTGCATTCACTTACATCACGCCACTGTCATCCATCGTTTTATCTGTCCGGATCGTCCTTCACCATTGCCATATCCTGCCACCTTCATCATCCATCATCGCTGCCCTCTTTTCTGCCCTTATGGTTCTCCACTGTCATCATGGTCCATCACTACCCCAATCAAATTTGGGCCTTCTTTCAGTGAAGCCTTTGTCCACTATCACATCATCTTCACTTCTCCTTTCTCATCTTTGATCAGCTGCACTGTTTCTGTCATCACCAAGTGATCATCTTCATTGTCATTTATATCATGTGTAGGAAAGTATGAGTCTTTTTCGTGGAAAGTGACATCTACAGAAGTATAAAACTTCTTAGAAGGTGGATGGTAGCACTTATATCCCTTTTGAGTTGGAGAGTAGCCCACAAAAACACATCTAATTGCCCTTGGATCTAATTTTCCCCTGTTTAAACTATGAACATGGACATAAGACACACCCAAAAATCCTAGGAATGAGATGGTTTGAAGTATGTAGGTTAGGGTAGAATTTGGAAAGTATTTCCATAGGACTCTTGAAATCTAAAACTCTAGATGGTAACCTATTTATAAGGTATGCGGCTGTTAACACTGCTTCCCCCCAATAAGATTTAGGCATTTTGTTTTGAAACAGAAATGCTCGGGTTGTATCAAGAAGATGACCATTTTTTCTTTCAGCAATTCCATTTTGTTGTGGAGTGCTTACACATGATGACTCATGAATTATGCCTTCCTTTTGAAAGTATGGAGTTAAAACCTGATTGAAGTACTCCCTACTATTGTCTGACCTAAATCGTTTGATTTTGACACCAAACTGATTTTGAACCATGATATGGAAATTTGGGAGGACAAAACTCACATCAGATTTGTTTTTAAGCAGAAAAATCCAAGAGACTAGTGCAATCATCAATGAAGGACACAAACCAACGTGCTCCAGAAATGTTTGGAATAGGAGAAGGACCCCAAATGTCACTATGGATTAAGGAAAAAAGAACTGAACTTCTTTTGTTGCTAATTGGAAATGGTACTCGTTTGTGCTTTGCAAGTTCACATACCTCACAATGAAAATTTTCGACATCTAACCCCTTACTTAAAGAAGGAAACAAAATGTTGAGAGTTCTGAATGATGGATGTCAAAGTCTACGATGATAAAGCCAAATTTTTTCTTTATTGGATAAAGAACGCTCAGAAAAAAATGACAAAGGTGACCTGCTCATTTTGACACTCGAATTGCTTGGTGTCTCGAGATAATAAAGCCCGTTCCATTCCTTAGCACGTCCGATCGTCTTCCCCGAATCCTGGTCCTGAAATACGCAATAAGTGGGGTGGAAAATGACATTACAACACAAATCTTGAGTAAGTTTTTGTATAGAAACAAGACTAGTGGACAACTTTGGATCATGAAGAACGTTTTTCAATATAAGTGTAGGACTAATTGGAACATCTCCTATTCCTGCAACAGTGGTTAGTGAACCATCGGCAGTGGTAATCTTTCTATTACTTGGACAAGGGTTATAAGTGCTAAATTTATGTGATGAATAAGTCATGTGATCTGTAGCACCTGAATCCATGATCCAAGAATTAGCAAAAGTTTCATCCGAGACATTTAATCCAATGGAAACGGGAAAATCACCTGAACGTGCAAATGAAGAAATACCTGAAGGTTTCTCAAGAGTCAGTAACAAGTTCCTTAACCTATCAATCTCCTGTTTGTTGAGTTCTATGTGCTTTTGAGTCCTTTCTTCTGTTATCTTGGATTATTCCTGACTTTCTTACCTGTTGGTAAAATTTCTTCAGTTCAATTACTAAATTACCGTTTAACTTGCTGCTTCATTTACTTCATCTTTCTACCAGTTGGAACAGACATTTACTTAGGGACCTCAATGAGGTCTGAATGGAATAACATCTTGGGTATTCTTACTGGTGGCAAAAGGGGTAGTGGGTCTTAACTGAGTTATAAAGAGAGAGTGCATTTTTTGCTAAAGGTTAGAAATGTATATATTATTTAAATAATGTCCAACTTTATTAGCCGCTGGTAAAATTTCTTCAGTTGAATTACTAAATTACCATATCACCTGCTACTTCATTTACTTCACCTTTATTCCAGTTGGAACATACATTTACTTGGGGACCTTAATGAGGTCTGAATGGAATAACATCTTGCTTTTACTGGTGGCAAAAAGGCGGAGTGGGTCTTAAATGAGTTATAAAGAAAAAGCAATGCATATGAACTCTTATGTTATTTGTTCCTTATTCAACAATTTATTTATCCCGTCATCGTTCACATACGCAAATTGCTCTGGGCTCAAACTGACTTAGAATGAACTGTTTATGTCTGACACGTTTGAGCCTATTCAGGCACCTGGCCCTCTTATTTTAGTTGTTTTTTACCCAAAATCCAGCACAAATATACTTAAATAACCACTTAACAAAAGGATTTGAATTGCTGCTAAACATTATCCAGTATACAATTAAATTCATTTGCATCGATCTCAAGTATGCAGAAATTACAAGAACAGCAAAAATAAATTGTGGATATTTTCATCTTGAAATTTCTATACGTAAGAAAATTTGGAGCTAGGCTGTAATGAATACTACTCGAGTAAAATCATTAGTTCTGCAGATATTGTTTGGGTCCAAATGGGTGACCAATCAATGTAAATGGGTGCACCAAATCCATCTATTTCAGTTGGGTTTAGGTGGAGTTGATAGATTTGGGTGATTTTTGCTATGATGGTGTATGTTTTTCTCTCGTTTTTACTTTTTTCTTTTTGGGTATGTGTTGGGGGGGGGAACCGAGGGAATGTAAGTGTACACTTAGTGATGTCACTGTATATACAATTGGCTCTGTTACTTTTGGGTTGATATGTTCCATTATGCATTGTATTGTACTTTGTCTTCAGAAAAGATATGTTATAGAAATTTCATTTTTTTAATAAAATTAAATCTAAATGCAATTTAAGGTGACTTGAATTACTCCTGTGCTATTGTTGTTTCAAGTGTTTGGAAATTCTTATTGATCAAGGCTTTTGGAGTAGCTCCTCTTGATTACTTTGGCTATTACATCACATTCAGTCGAGGGCCACTCATCTTGTGCTGCACTTTCTATGTTTCTGTACCATAAAGTTCTCTGGTTATGGAGAGAGTGAGAGAGAGAGAGTTCATAGTTGCATTGCATCAGTCAAATCTGCTTTGGCTCTTGTTTGTTAATTATATGATTCTTGAATTAAATGCTTCGATATAGCATAGGTGGTCCACAAGTGGAAGAAAAGGGCTTTCGTAGTGTAAAATCAAAAAAAGGTATTTGCTGTTGCTCCAACTTCAAACCCTGGTCCTTTCTCTGTTTGTCTAGTGATGATTAACTAAGATTGCCTATCATTCCGTGTCATTGTTGAAAGTGATGGTTTGCATTGTATTTTATATCTTTTCATGTTATACTTGCATAATAGTAACAACCATACACTATTCTGATAATCTTTCCTTCAATTCCTTCTTTGTATTTTAGAGCACTCATGCGCTTCCACACAATGAAAATGGAGGAGATAAATAAGATTATACGGGAACTGTGGCAGCAGACTTACAGGGGACAGGATATAGATTATATTAGCATTCACTCAGATTCTGATGGTGCTGGTACTCGGTCTTACAGCTATAAGGTAATTTAAGTTTCTCTCCTTCATTTTTCTTTTTAAATTCTCGAGGAACTAAATAGGACCTTTCACATTGCCAACATGCCAAAAGGCAGATGGGAAATTATTCTCCAAATTTTTCTACTTCAGTACCTGAATCCAGAATGTTGTATAAGATAATTCCTAAAGGTTCAAGAAAAAGTGCCTCGCATTTTTTGTTTTTCACATAGTCTAAAAACTCAAAAGCAACATGAACCTCTTTGACATTCCTTGCATCCACTTGGCATTCATGCTATATTCTGCATAAATAATTGCATGTAGGCCCCATCTCGTAGACTTTGCGTCCAGACAAATTGTTGAAGGTAGGAATCAGTTGGTACCTCTACCCAGGAAGAACATATTTATTATGAAGCAATTAGAAACTGAGCCTACTTTTGCTAAGCCTCATTTCTTTTTCCATTATATTTCTAATCAGCATTCTCATAACTTGCTGAGAGAATGAAATACTTGTAGTACTTGGTTATCTTACAGTGTTGGTGTAGTTTTCTTTCTCAGGCTTGTGGCCTACCTAAAGATGACCAATTATCATGTGATGTAGGAAGACCTTTCAGTTTTAATTTTTTAAGATATTTTCCAGTAATTAAAAGTGGAAGGCTATTAACAAAGCAGAAAATTAGAAGACAAAACACTACCTTGGAAACTCTTTATGGCATGAAAGAAAATTATAGAATATTCGCAATGCCTTCTTAGAAACTCTTTTAGAAGAACTATAATGATGTCTCATTAAGTTACCAAATTTGCAAAATTTCTTATTCACAACTCTGGAAGGAGAGACTACATATTCATCGGCTGCTGAATGCCATAAATGACATGTACTAGGAAACACAAACAATAAGACTCGTAGTTAGGTAAAGACTCCCTGAACTAATAAACAAAACCATCAAGGAATTTATGATTTGTAATTGGTGTTTCTTGCTATTGTACTTCTGTATACTTTTATGGAGATGACATGACAGACTATACCTTCTTTGTGAACTTGATGTGTGCTACCCCTGAGTAGTTCCTCTAGCTTTAGCTATAAAATTTTGGCATAGAACTAAGCTGAAAATTAAATAATAAACCTGTTGTATTATTTCTGGCAATGAATGGTACATTTTACTCTCATCATATAACGATTCAAACTGTTTCTGTGAGATGAAATTATAGAAAATTTGCTATATGGCCTTTGCTTGCCGGTAGAATTTTCCCCTTGCTCTCTTTTGTCGTTTCTTTGTTCTCAAAAAATAATCAAAAGCTTTTGAACTATGTTTGCTAGCTGACATTTGCAAGGTCTCTCCGAGCATTTCTAAAAGTTTGACTGCATGTATTGAGCTGCATTCCATCTATAATTAATCTATTAAATTTTCAAATCCATATCCCATAATACCAACCCTTAGCCTTCACATGCCCTCCACATAGTATAACATGTTAATTTAAATACACAATTCAATTGATTTTTCTTGCTATACACCACGTTGAGAAAGACCAACCTCCTATGTGCCCCACCCTTTTTCTACCTCAAAAGGGAGGAAACATTATCTTCTCACTTTGTTGAACCATTTTTGAACTTGAGATTTTTTCCTGTGTTATTCCAACTATTCCTCTGGGTTAAATTGCAGGTCTTAATGCAAACTGGTGATGCAGAACTAGAAATGAGAGGAAGATGTAGTGCTGGTCAAAAGGCAAATGATTTCTAAGAGTTTAGAATGATTTAGATACTGACGCTCAAATAATTTCAACCTTTTCTTTTCTTTTTGTTGTCCTTTTTTTTTTCCCAATTCTGATCTCTACTGTTCATTTCAGGTCCTTGCTTCACTTATCATAAGATTGGCTTTAGCTGAAACTTTTTGCCTCAATTGTGGAATACTGGCACTTGATGAACCAACCACAAATTTGGATGGACCTAATTCTGAGAGTCTTGCTGCAGCTCTCCTTAGGTATGGTTGACTTACAATTAATGAAGATATCATTAGCAGAATTGTCTTGCATTTGCTTCATTGTTGTCCTGTAACATCATCAGAATAATGGAGGATAGGAAAGGCCAAGAGAATTTTCAGCTTATCGTCATTACTCATGATGAGCGGTTTGCTCAACTTATTGGCCAACGGCAACATGCTGAAAAGTACTATCGCATCACTAAGGATGACTAGTAAGCCTAGTTCTTCTCACCTTCCTGGCTTATGTTCAACCATAATCTTTTTCTTGTAAATTTGTGCACATATTCTGTTACTTGGAACTTATTTTTCATGTTTTCTTCCCTTCCAGTCAGCATAGCATAATTGAAGCCCAAGAGATATTTGATTGACCGCCCTGAGTTCGGACGATAAAGTTATATAAATGAGCACACTGCTTACTTTCTTCAATTTACTGTAATTCTTTGGCTTCTCTCTGTAATATATTGCGTATTATTGTGTAGCCA
This sequence comes from Paulownia fortunei, assembly GCA_019321725.1. Taxonomy (NCBI): domain Eukaryota; kingdom Viridiplantae; phylum Streptophyta; class Magnoliopsida; order Lamiales; family Paulowniaceae; genus Paulownia; species Paulownia fortunei. The sequence goes on from CM033123.1 coordinate 8,336,723, forward strand.
GCTTCTCTGATAAGAGTATGGTTGCTATAACTAACTATTTGTTTCTTAAACTATTTTGGCCTTTTGGGTTCCATGCTCCTTGTGAAACTATAGCTACTGGATTTTACACAAGTTCTATCCATTTGTGATCCATTCTCTGATTTAAGTATCATTTTTTCGGATTGTGAGAAGGGTTCCTTAAAATTTGTGTTTTTTCCTATTTTAACCTTAAATTATGAAGTGTATAGTTGAACCTTCTAGCAGGCGCCTATTTGGCCTATTTGGCGCTTGGAGCCAAAATGACTCTGGAATGTCTTGTAACTTTAGCTTGGATTTTATAAAAGATGAAAAAGAAGAAGAAGAAAGAATTATGTGATAGGCACTCTATAAAATCACTCACTTGATGGAAGATTCCTTTTTTTTTTCTTTTTAATATGAAATTCATAGTGTAAATTAGTTGAACAGGACAGGATGCTTTGGGGGGGCAATTCAATTAACACAAATCACAATTGTACATCTCTAATGACTTGAACTAAAAATGGCGGCACAAATTATTTTTATACAAAGTGGAATCATCCATTGTAACAAGTACTTGGATCAATAATAGAAAGACATGGAAGCGAATTATAGTTGATACATCAGTAGGTTGAGGTCAGGTTTTGAGTTCGAAATATATCAATGTGGCATTTTTCATGGTGGTTTCCACAGTATTTTCTAATGTAGATGATTAGAATTTATACTTAAAAAATATCTATAAAAATCTACCGATGACAATGAAAATTATAAATTAGTTTGTGCTAATCTTAATTTTTTATTTTCATACCCACTTTACCCAAATTTGCCCCTTTTAATTTTTATATATTTTTAATTTATATTTTTTTATTTGTTGATATTATTTTAGAAAAAATATAATTTTTTTTTAATAATATTATTTTTTAAAAATATATATATTTTTTATACTTTTAAAATTGTAAAATAAATTTAATGCGTTATGCAAGATTCAATCCAAAATCTGAATTCAGGATCCATGTAAACCTTAGCAGGATAAGTCTTGAATTATAACAGACTCGCCATCGTCTCTACCCGCACTCTTCTTCCTCACATTCCTTGTACACCCATCGACAACAATGACTCATTTAGGCAAGAACTCAGACGTCCAGCTTCGAGTCAAATCACATCCCCTTCTCCAAAACGATGCTAGGTACTGAATAACACGTATTTAGGCCATATACCGTAGCCCAAGTCAATGGGTTTTGTCGAGATGTGGGTCGAGTTTCATTCATTGTAAGCCGAAAGAGAAAAAGAACAATAGTCCATGTCCTCTAGATTTTGCATGTAATGATTTGGGGTTTTGGTTGTTTATGATTCTTTGCAAGTTTGGTAAGATTTATGATCCTCTATTAGGGCCTTTTATAGTTAATTTCTTTGATGTTCTCCATAATGATGCTGAGTTATTGTACTAATATTTTACTTGTTTTGAGCAAATTTCTATAGTCTTTATGTTGGATTGAAATTATAAGTCCCTATTTCAATATTAATTTTGATATTTGAGTGTCTTTTGTTGAGGTGTTTTTTAAATATGTTTAGAATTGAACCCCAAATTTATGGAAAGAAGTTTGTTAGTTCTGTGCTTATGAAGAAATTGTTGATTCTCTAATCATGTAAACCTTCAGATATAAAACTTCTTGTTCTCCTGTTGAAACAGTTATACATCTCTTCTGTTTTACATTTGCCAAGCATCTATCTATGTTTTATCTGTGTCGGACTGAAAGTATGTAGAACTCCCAATTTTAGTCATATAACTTTGTTATTAGTTCTCGATAGCTAGGGTGTTTGTTTATTGCAGATAAAACTAAACCCCAAAATTGTGAATTTTTTTTCCTTTTCGGCTCACGAGAACTTTATTGATTATCCGCTGATGAAAAACTTTACCCAATAAAAATTCTAAGAATGTCTTGTTGAAAAATTTGTTCAACTCTCTGTTTTTCGTTCTTAATAGATTGCTCGGTCATTTGTAAATATAAACATAGGCTATTTTAATGTTGAATAATTATAGGTTACTTTTATGGTTTAGGTGTACTTAAGTTTTTCACATGTTACTGCTTTCATCTCCTTATGAAAGTTTTTATCGTGTCCTCTGTACTAGGAAATTGCATGTATATTTGTTCTTTGCTATGTATTAACGAAGTTTTTATAAGTATATATTCCTTATTGTTGCCTGTCTTATTACAAATGTAGTTAACTATTTATGTAAGTATAATGATGTCCAATAATTATGAAGTTGTTTCTATCAAAGTTAATGCCTATTTATGTAAGGTTGTGATTAGATGGAACACTACTCTTAGAGTAAATGTGTCTTAGAGTAATGTGAATTTGTTTATGACCTTTCTTAGATTAACTTGGTAATTGTTGCACCTCTTTAAAACTTAATAGTTGTTACAACTTTTTGATAAAACTGCGGGCATCTTTTGTTGGGCTTTAATAATTTGAACCATATTAAACATTTTATTTTCTCATTAATTAGAAGCCATGAAACTTGGCCTGCCTTTGGTTTTAAGTGCATACTCATTCAAATCAACTAGATGCCATAAATGTCTCTTTGGGGAAGATGATTGAGGTTGTAATAATTTACAAGATTTGTAGGTTGTCCATTTTTCTCCATGATATTTATTACATTATGACATAGTAGAGTATCACTTCTTCTTTTAGAGTTAGCCCAATTATGCATGTTGAATGATTTTGAAACTTGAATGAATTATACATAGATGGGTTTTGATGATAGATGTTGTCAATGTTATTGATTCAAAATTATGGATGTATGGATCTCTATATATGTACAATGGTTACACATTATCCTTAGTGAGATTATACAAAAAAAAAAAAAAAAGAAGTACTTTTATAATTTCTATGGTAGCCTTGAAATTTTAATGAGAAGTCATTACTCATACTATAGAGAGTTAACAAGTACAACGGACATTGACATCTCAGCAATTATCTCATTTACTCACATGCATCGTGGTCTTGCACGTAGGGTTCCTTTTTATCATCAAATTTATTATTACTCAAATAAGTAAGAGTGACACAATATTGATTTGATTTTGGTGAAATCAACATATGCCCGCCCATATGCTGCATACTAATTTCCTTGGAGTTTTTGGTTCTTAGATTGTAAGATTTAAGGATTTAATTCCACTAAACCTATTAAATTAAATTGTTATAAAATGTGTGTTAAATTTATTGAGTTGGATGATATATCATTAATTTTCGCCACATATATTATATGACTCGTATTTTTTTATTTTTTATTGCTTAGATAGTCGTGAACTTAGAAAACACATCTAGTGACGCCCTTGAGGATGTCCATTGACCTAAAACCAACTTTACTAATATAAAGATTAAAAAATTTTATAATATCAAAATTATCAAAAAAAACGGATAAAATAAATTGCGCAAAAAATTATAGTTTGCCTTGGTACTACAGCAAACAAAACATTATGTGTGGGACATGGGGATTTTTCTTATCTCAAATTCATGTTGGTGTTCAATTTGTGTTATATCTTCTTATATACATGCTTAATTTCATATTAATTATTTGTTCATAGAACTAATTAATATCTTTTTGGTGGAAGGAGTTGTTATATGTAATCAGTTTCTTGTTAGAAAAACGTATTCTTAAATCCATCGTTATGTAGCACTAGTAAATTGCATATTGAGAGAGAGCTTGGTTTCATTGCTTCAAAATTTCTTATAATGCTTGACTTTGAAACTAGAACTTATTGGTTTGTGAAAATCAAGATATACTATTTGCATAACAATTTGAAAAATATAGTATTAAACTTATGATATATGAACTAAATAAGAATTCCAATACTGTTTCTTCTATTTGAATTTGCTCATAGGGTGACACACACACACACACACACACATATATGTACCGTCTTATAGTACCAAATCTGATATATCAAGATCAATACAAGCTTACGCTGTCACTATTATTATTCTCTGAAATATATATAACTTTAATTAGTGTTTTTTGTTTTGCCACATTTACGAAATTGTTATATGTATGAAATTGTCGTACATGTGCAATACTTTTAAGTATAGTAACAAATGTTAAATCCAAGCAAACCAGAAAAAGAAGAAAATATAATATGTTTTGAACCATTTAAAGAAAATATGTATTGTTACAGTTATAGTTGCAGTCTTGCACTTAATTTCATATGAGAGTTCGACCCTATTCAATCCGTCTGTAATCACCCTCAAGAGTAAAAATGAAAAGGCCAGAAAATCTTAACCAAATTAAAAAGTTGCTGAAACTGCTAAACTAATATCCAGCAGGAATCATTCAAGAAGGCTGGCAAATTCCAATTCCACTCCCACCAATATCGTAAGGAAATGTTTAAAACTGTGAACACGAAATAAAAACCCCAAAAAACAAAACAATGGTAGAATATTAAGTTCAGTAGGATTTTCACTTCAACTTTCATAAACAGCTATAACTTTCCACAAACCGAAGGCATTTCAGTGAACCTATAGTAGTAGAAAACAGCAGCAGTGGGTAAAATATAAAAATTATTCTTTCGCCCAATACAGATTGGATGAATTTGAAGGCAAAATTTAATGACAAAACAAACATTGGAAAGCCTAATAACAAGAAATGTACTGATGCGTTTATTCACTTAGTCCTTGTACTTCATCTCGGACATCTTGAAGCCTGGCATGTCAAATGAGGATGAAAATTTTTCCACATCAGCCTTGAGCTCTTCAATGTCTTTGTTGTTCACCAGGCCCTTGTTGAAGTCCTTCAATAGTTTACCATGCTCCTTCTGGATCTTCAAGGTGATGGACACAGCCCGGTGGAGGAATTCAGCAATCTGCTCAAAGTCTTTCTCAACCAACCCTCTAGATGTCATGGCGGGAGTACCTGCAGTAGGACACTTATCAATCGATCACATCTGAGGAAAGAGGTCATAAGTACATAAAAATGTAAGAACCAAGGAACAGATTAATCATCCAAAAGGAGAAAAACAAAATGCATAAATATTGCGCAAGGAGCTCCAATCAACCATGCAACCCATCCCTGAAGGAACCAGCCACCAAGTACCATCTAAATCCAAGTACTCTGAATCATCCAACAAAAACCCAAAACATTTTAAATGCTCATTTATAAGCAAATTAATGTCAGAGAAACTTCAAGGAATTTGAATTTCAAGCTACATTTATATGCTTGTTTTGCCAATGTCAATTTTCAAACACAGCTAGAATAGTCATAACCTCATTAAAATAAAACTAACTCTAATTGTTCCCCAACAATCAATTTACATTGCACAGGAGGAGGATCTTCTAGAGTTATTGGAGTTAAATTTCCACTTTACTTCTAGTAAATGCAAATGTCAACTGAAACTTCAATATCTCTTCACTTAAAATTAAACAATGTTTGACAACTAGGAACAAAAAATGCATAGTGATTCTTACCGATGCGAACCCCTCCAGGGGCCAATGCACTGCTGTCACCAAACACTGCATTCTTGTTAACAGTAATGTTGCATAGATCGCAGAGTTTCTCAACCTTGTTACCTGAAAAAAACCACGGCTGATGAATGTATCAATGGAAATTAAGACTCAGTGAACTCTTTTCTGAACAACGCAATCAAATCCATAGCTGTTACCCGTCAACCCAAGAGGGCGTAGATCCCACAGAACCAAGTGGTTCTCAGTTCCACCAGTGACAAGCTTGTATCCTTTGCTCATCAGGTAATCTCCAAGGGCAACTGCATTGGCCCTGACTTGCTTAGCATAGGCCTTGAATCCAGGAGACATCGCCTGTTTCAAGGCCACAGCAAGAGCACCAATTTGGTGATTGTGTGGACCTCCCTGAAGAGAGGGGAACACAGCAAAGTTGATCTTGTCCTCAAAGTCATATACAGCATCGTCTGGCTGGCCCTTCTTGGCTGGCTTGGGACCCTTCCTATAGAAGATCATGCCAGCCCTAGGACCCCTCAGACTCTTGTGAGTTGTAGTTGTGACCAAGTCGCAATACTCAAAAGGATCTGCCGCTTCCTGAAACCATTAACCGTGACTATGATTTCCAGATTGAGGCACCAATTTTTCACACACTGTGTAATATTATTCAGTGCATAAGCTTAGATAACCACAATGCAGAATTCAGAAACTCCTTTTTCTTTTTTCTTTTTTTTTTTGAACAAGACATGCATAGATAGATTCAAGATTTGATACAAAATCATACCAATCAATATCAAGATACAAAATGTGAATGAAATAAATTCTGATCCTTAATTGATATTATTGAAACAAATAGGAATATAAATGAACCATTCAAAAGATTATTCCTGGAAAGGCAAGTCAAATCAAGAAATTTAGAATTGACCGAGTTTGTACGAACCCAAACTAATCACTTGGCAAGCAAATTACATTTGTAATGTGATTGGTGTAACAATTACTCCAAAGAGAATGACCAACAGCAAGGCTTGTTTATTGCACTTGTCATGAGATTAAGCAATTAAACGGGATCTAGCCAAACCAGAACTGGGCAAGAATTTTCCGAAATGGGAAACTCTAGGCCTAACAACTCTCAACAATGAGAAGACCAAAACACCATTTATAAATCTTGGATCTGAGTGCTGACATACAAATTACTTTGTAAGAAGGGAAACACGACCTCATTAAATACAAATGCATACTCCAAAGAAAGAAATATTATAACCAGATTCTATGTTCCGTTATTCACCAATTCTTCATATTATAGTAGGAAAACACATCGCACCAGGCCAAATGAATCACACATGCAACAAAATGGAACAATAAAATCATTGAAAATGCACAGATCAGATTTAGATCTATAATTCCATCATAAGCCCAAACATGCAAATAAATCAAGATTAATAAATCAAGCAAACAAAACAAACCATTTTCCATTTTCCATAATTGGTAACAAACCATAATAACAAAAGAAAAAGAAAAAAAAAATGAATGAAATGTATGTATACCTGAGCAGCGACAAGGCCACTAATATGGGCCATATCACAAAGCAAGAGCGCTCCACACTTAACCGCAATCTCCCTAAACCTCTTGTAATCCCAATCCCTGGGATAAGCACTCCCTCCGCAAATAATCAACTTGGGCCTAAAATCCAACGCCTTCTCCTCCAACTTATCGTAATCAATATACCCCGTCTTCGAATCAACCTTGTACGGCAAACTCTCGAAATAAATCGACGTGGCGCTAATCTTCTTCCCTCCGGAAGTATAATACCCATGTGTCAGATGCCCGCCAGAAGGCAAATCAAGCCCCATTATACGATCATGGGGGTTGAGCACCGCCGTATAGGCGGCGAAATTTGCAGGGGATCCGCTGTATGGTTGGACATTGACGCCCCATTTGGTGGGGTCGAGGCGGTAGGCCTGAAGAGCGCGTGAGCGCGTGAGGTTTTCGATCTCGTCGATGAACTCGTTGCCACCGTAGTATCGGTTGCCCGGCATGCCCTCGGAGTATTTGTTGGTGAGTGCGCTTCCAAGGGCTTCGATTACGGCGAAGGAGGTGAAGTTTTCAGAAGCGATGAGCTCGATTCCGCGGCATTGTCGGCGCTTCTCCTTCTCGATGAGGTCATGGATTTCGGGGTCCACGGCAGAGAGAGAGGTGTTGCCCCACTCGGAAACTGGATCCATTTTCCGGTAAAGTATGCGTGAGAGAGAGAGAGAGAGAGAGAGAGAGAGAGAGAGTGAGAGAGAGGTAGAGTAGGAGGTAGAGGTAGACAGTGGAGGTTGGAGGTTGGGGTTTGATTTAAGGAGGATGTGGGGTGGGGTGAATGACCATAATGACCTTGGGGTTGTTGGAGCAGTGATTTTTCTTCTTCTTCTTCCTTTTTTTTTTATTTGGAAAATGTAGACTAAACAGTGGTTAATAGATAACGGGTAAAAGACATCTCATCCTTTGATTATTTTAGTATATTATTTTTAAAAATAAATTTTCAGTATTTTAGCTCTTTAAAATTAATTATTATAATATTTTATTTTAAAAAATAAAATTTAAACATTTTCTCTTAGTATTTATTTCAGATTAATTTTTGACTGTAATATACTTCGTCAACCACTACAATGTATTTTTTCCCTATCTTTTATATAAAAGTCAAGAATAATTCATCATAATATTTTTTATCAATGGTGATGACAGACACAACAAGTGACGATACATTTATTGTAAATAATATCAATCAAAATAACATTAACAATAATATTTTTTTTTCACTTTTGCATAAAAAATATAAAAAATGAGCAATGTTAACTGACAAAAAGTATTATAATAAAAATTTGATCTCAATAGCGACAAAGTATTTTAATAAATATAAATTAAGAAAGCAAAATATTTAAAATTTACTTTTAAAATTAGTGTCCAAATAATTAGATTTGAGAAGATAAAACACTTAAGATTTATTTTAGGAGGTAATATATTAAAATTGTCAAATTTTAGTGATGAAGTGCCATTTAACCATAAACAATTCTTCACTTTTTCATCACTTTTGATATAGGAGAAATTTATTTATTATGAATTATGCCCTTAGATGGGCGAGGGTGCCTCTTTTCTTTGCTAATGTGTTTTCCTTTGCTAGAAATTTATGATTTTGTACATCCAAAATACTCTTCAAATATTATTTTTGTGAAATGTTATTATTTGAATCTAAATAAAGTTTTAGATAAATATAAAAATTATTATCTTTATAAAATAGCAGTTAAAAACTAAAGATATTTCCGTTATATATTTTAATTAAGAATGTTTTTGGAAAGTCTTTTCAGAAATGCAGCATATTTGTGCATATTTGTAAAATAGGGAAAAAAAAAAAAGAAAAAAAACATTCAGTTGTGTGAAAAAAAAAAAAAAAGACTTCAAAACATTGCCAATATATTATCAAATCACAATCATTATCCTTTTGGCAAGTTTACTCGTGAAAGTGGAATGGAGTCATTGTGTTGAAACATTTGTAATAATTGTGTTTTTTTTTTTTCCTATAAAGGTTGTATGTTCTCTTTTCGTTATACACTATCCTCTTTTGTGATATTTTGAATTTTATATTTTAATTTGATGTTATATTTTATATTATACAGTTATGCATTATCATTTTTATAATATTTTGGATTTTATATTTTAATTTAATATTATATTGTATATTGTATGTTATAAATATATATTATATATATTTGATTCAGGATAAATATATATTTACAAAACCTTTTATATAATTAATATGTATCTGTGATATATAATATAAAATATAAAATTGAATGAAAATAAAATAAAAAGACAAAATATTTTTTTTGTAATCATTTACTTGGATCATGAAAGAGAAAAAGTCATTTTTTCTGTTTTCAAAAGAGTGTGTGTAGTTTGGTCAAAACGGAAAATGGGGCTTTCTATTTTCTTACAGAGAGGAGGGTGGGGTGGGGTGGAAATGTTTTCATTTATTTTGTGTAATTTAGGAGAAGTATTTTCAAATAATATATTTTTTTAAAAATATAATTTATTGAAATAGAAATGCATTGGAAAACATAATGAATTGAGAATGTAAATATTTTTAAAAAATAATAACAAACATTACCCAAAAACATCTGTTTTTAGTTTTTTATAGAATGTTTGGGTTTTTTTTTTTTCAAGTCATATTTATTCCTTCATTATTCTTTCAAAATAAAATTAAATATATATTAAAATTTTCAATACATTTATTTCTAATTATATTATACTTTATAATAATATATTCACCCAAAATATATTATTTCAAAATAAAATTTTAAAATACTCAAAACTAATTCAAACATTCTCTAAATGTGGGATTGGTATTTCTGTTTGGATTGTGGGAAGACAGATGGAGTTGGTGAGTGGCTGGGTTGAGTAGAAAGGGGAGAAGTCTTTTTGTGGGTGGTTAGGCCTTAAAGTAGTCAATTCATTTTGCAAGTGGCACGAGAAATGAAAGAACTTGAGAGTGATTCAAATTCACAAATAATAAAAAAATTAAATTTATTCAAATTCACCACATTCCATCTAAAGGGAGAGTATGGTGTTGATTATTTTGCTTCTTTTTTTTTTAATAAAAAAAATTCTTATTTATATCATATATTTTACATTAAATAACGAGGATCATATTACGTCTGCACTGAATTTATCTTGTAATGATGTGACATAATTTTTATTATTCAAAAATGATATTGATTAATTTTCAATTCTTATATAAATTTATAATTAATTAAATTGTATAAGTTATAGCCATCGTTTGGTGTAAAGTTTTCAATATATGCACGGTTATTTAAGCTTAAAAGGGTTGGGAAGCTTTTGAATTGTAAAGGACAAAATAATTTTTCTAATTATTTTGACGTAAGGGATTATTAAACTTAATTAAAACTCTAATCTACGTTGATGGTCCTACTATTTGAACCATATGACCACATGTTTTTGCCCCACCTCAAATTAGATTTGTTTCAATATTGTTTTTTAATAAAATAAATAAATCAAAAAGTTTTTGTTAGGCACTTAACCATTTTGAACCCACAAAGTTGGTCTAGATCACAATAATTTGAGAAAAATTGTCACCTATGTATTTTTAGTTTAAAAAATTAGAATATTGTCTGGATTTCCTACATATCTTGTTGTCAATTATATTTGATTAAGTAATTTTGAAAAATGTTATGATTTATAGATTATCCATTGACTTCAACAACATATGTTAAAACTTTAACAAGTTTACGGGGACCAAGTTTAGTTATAGATTAATTCTAAAAGATATTATGTTATCTTATTTATTAAATGATTTTTTTTGAACAAGTAACTAAATATGCCATTTGCAGAAAAATGTTTAATATTAAATTACAAATTGCAAATTTAAATTGTTAAAATTTTCAATATTTTTTATTATTGTATAAATTTAGTCTTCATAAGTGAAATTTGCCTTAATTAATTTGGTGTTGAATGTCATGTGGATTTATACATTTAATAGTACAAGTGGCTAGACATATATGTAACTTGCATTAAACTAGACAATTTAATAAGTCCTAAAATTTATAAATCCCTTATCTTGAAAGAGTTCAAGGTTATTATGCTCTTTTAGTCTAAAAAGTTTCGTTTCCTCAAACCTATTTTTGGGTGGCAATGGTTCGAATAAATTATAACTTTTATAATAATATTATTAAATTATCTAAATTTTTCTTTTTAAAACATCTTATAAATATACATAAAAAAATTTAAAAAAATATGTCGGTCTGAGTCTGGTCGAATTTAAAAATAAAAAATTTAAAATTCAATTCAAACTCATTTATATTATTAAAATTAACTCCAAACGAAGCTGTGGTGGAACTAGTTCGAACTAATTTGGTTCCGGTTCGGCGCCATTGTTAACTTTTTCCAGAACTTGACCACAAGAAGTTGTCAATTCTGTGACACAATTGAGTAACTAAAGAGCAATGATTTTTTTTTCTATTTGATGATTATGAACTGTTCTTTTTTCTTTTCTCATTTTCTAATCTATAAAAGTGGATAAGTGAAACTTACTATTAAAGTCAATTACAAGTTTCAAATATTCAAGCAAATTCAATGCTGTTTTCACAATTCACAACTTTATACAAGGTTGTAAAAGTTTGTGATTGCTGTAAGAAAATTGGGGACGAGGGTTATGAGATATGCTTAATTATCGACCCTAAACTCAATTTTTGAAAATAAAACAATTTGAAGAGATTATGGGGAATTATGAGAGTTAAAAATATGATAACGCAAGGGATAAACATATTAATTATTCAGGAATTTACAGAAAAAATGCTGAGCATGTTGTCCTTGTTTGCTTACTTAACGAGAATATTAAAATCATTTTTCCTTTTTATCACAATTCTGTATAATTATGAGAATGTCTTTAAAATGGGAAGTATTTATAGTTGCAACTGTTGAAAATATGAGGTGGGTTGTTTATTCTTGTTTGCTATGAAAATTCGATAACATATATTTGCATTAAACTTGTCTGCAAGTTCATTTTTGGAATAAAAAATAATTACACTTCTTTCACTTTAGTAGGTAACTACAAGAGCTATACGATCAAATCAAAATTTCGATTAACTAAATTTTCAGTAGGTCAAAATTTTAAATAAAATTAAAAATTAAATTGAATAATTGGTTGATTTGATTATAATTGATTTTTTATTATTTTTTGGTTAATCGAATTCTTATAAAAAAAATATAAAATAGATAAAAAATTAAATAATAGAATTAAAAATATATTTTTATTTATTATTTTAGTTTGGGTGAGAAAAACATTAAAAAAATAGTATAAAAATAAATAATAAGTTTAAAAATATAATATAAAAATTATAATTCAATTATCAATTCGATTCAATTAACCAAAATAAAAATTTAAACCAAACCAAAAATTAAAAAAAATAAAAAAAATAAAAATAAAAAACCAAACCGAAATTTTAATTTTGATTAGGTTTTGGTGCAAATCAAAATTTTAATTTATGTTCTATTCAACTGATTAATCGAATTATGGGCATCTATCACGAGAGCCGCTCCATGTGCTTTAGTAGGTCACTTCTTTTGCTTTACTAAGTTGTGTTTGTATTTAATAATTTGAATTTCAGAAGAATATTTCAAATAACTCAATATTATATTAATTTCAAATTCACTATTATAACTTAAAAAATGACTCAAAATAAAAGTTTAATGATTAAAAATTTATTATAATATAACATTATACAAATAAACTCAATAAATTTATTATTATAATTTTAAAATTCTTAACTCCAAATCGATCAACCAAACACAACTTCATAATAAATTTTCAATAAATATGTAGAAAGAAATTGGAAAAAAAAAGAAGAAGATAAGTATAAATGGTGTATAACATCCTACATGACAATGAGAATTTCATTAATTTCACTACCCCGCAACTATGAAAATAAGCGTTTATTTCCTCCTCTAACTATCGATCAAATGCTAATCAAGTTCGGTTCAAACAATTACATATGGTACAACTGTTTTTTTTCCTAATGTTGGAATTAATATATTTTTTCTTTTATTAAAGAAGAACAGTGAGTTGTTTCCCAAATTTCCTGTGACTCAAACACACGAGCAATTAAATAGTTGATGCAATGTACTTATCAATAAATTATATTATTTAATCTGAAATTAAGATAATATGCATGCACTAGCATTCCCATAGGTTAAATAACAAAAGTTTCCAACTAATAAATAAAAATTCTCTCTCTCTCTCTCTCTCTCACCTCAAATAAGGATATATCTGGTAAAAAAATAGAAAATATAATGTATCGTATGGAAAATAACTTTTTAAAAATTAAATGATTCTTTCAATTGTTATTTTTTAATATCCCTCATTTCTGCTGCTCTCATTTGTTACGTGCCTAATATTTCCGGGGGTTTTTACTTGCTCCTCTCCTCATTTAAAAGATCAAACCCTACTTATTTGCAAGAAATACATAAGCAAATATTACATTCAAGTAATTTCTTGATTTATGATTATTCTCTCTACGAACATTTTATGATTTAAGTATTAGAGAGTTTTTATTGAGCAATTTCAATAATTCTAATCCCTTGTTTTATAGGTGTTTTGATGAGAAATTGAAATATTGAATCGTTTGAATGTTGATTCTTGATACGTGCTTTTTTTGTATGCATTAAAAACCTGATAGAGAATTAATTTAATTAGATAAAGTTAAGAACCAATGTACACTATGCATTGGTCATAAGCTACAAACAGAAGTAACTGCAGTAAGTTCGTGCAACTAAATCATTTAACTCTATATCAATTAAATTAGTCAAGATTGTGTGGATAATGAAAATTAAGAAAAACAAAGAAGATCATGAAAAATCGAAAAAGAAAAAGATGATGAATGATGTGAGATATAAAAAGAATGTAAATATATATTGAGGTGATTTTCTATTCTTTCAAACAAATTACAAATTAAAGATAGCATTTCATTCTTCACAAAATTGATATACATAAGGGTTGTGAATATTTATTATTACAATAGTTTTTCTTTTATTAAGAATTAAAAAATTCAAAAACACCATAAAATAATATCAAGTCAATAATTACAATTGCGGTATATGATTGCCCGGTTATATTATTGAAATGTAAACAACTTTTGAATTCAAATTCTTGACCCACTGTTGTTTTTTTAGGTGAAATACTAAACCAATTAAAATAAGATTGAATTTTTGGATAATTGATTTTTTAATTGAGACAAAGTGTAATGATGTTGTATGTATCTTGACGGAAGTTGGATTGACGGAAAATAAGCTTCTAAAAATGAACTTCTTTCTAGAATATTGTTTGGATGTTGGGTCTCTACAAGTAATACGAGTAGATGATCAGGATTTTCAAATTGTTTTAGGGATAATATTTATCCGACGCTCAAATTATTCTGTGAGTCAAAAAAATCATAGTAAATTCACAAAATAGTTATTTATTTTTCTTAAAAATAAAATATTAAAATAAAATCCCAAGTCTAAAAGATTTTTTTTTTCTTACAAAGAGTTCATATTGTCTCTTGTGTATGTTATTTTCCTCGTATATGTTTCCGTTTCTATATATTTATTTCTGATCTATCAAAATCTCATTTTATTTTTACTTACGTCTAATGAAAGTTTCTGATTTTTACTTTTGGTTGGACAAAAGAATTGACTTGCTGTTGTGACTGACAAAAAGCAAAGTAGTTGAATCAATAAAACAAAAATAGGACAAATTAGAAAAAAAATAAGACATCCAAAATCAAAGAAGAATTGCATCACTCCTTAATTTGAACCAACTTCTTTTTTTCCCCATTGTTTTTTTTTTTTTTTGTGTGTTTACATAATAACTAATTGCCAGAAGAGATTGTGTTAAATAAGAAAATTCTACGAAATTAAATACATGTTTGAGAGCACTTCTAGAATAAAAATTTATTTAGAAAATAAACTTTTTATTAAGTATTTTTTTAAGAAATCTTTTGATATTACTAAAGGATGATGAAAACTCAATTTAAAAAAGTGATTTAAAATTAGAAATTCATTCTTTCCATGAAAATAGACGAAATGATTTTTTGAGAAGCCTCAAATGTTCACTTTGACTTCTATGGATTGGACTTATTCCAAAAGTTTATTCAATATTAACCAATAAATATCTAATAATTTACAAATAGAATTTTATATTTAAAAGTCCATTTAAAATATGTTTCCAAATAATCTAATGTAGCTAAAATTAAGGATGTAATATTTAAATAAATTCAAAATCTAAAGGTTGCAAAAAGATTGAACAGTTTTCCATAAGAATTAACAAAATTTCAAAAACACCATAATTTAAAATTTGGTCAAAATCGGCCAATTTTGGTCAAACACCCCCATTCTGTTTAAATCATTATTAGGCATTTTTAACATACTCTATAAATCATTTTCAATAATAAAGCCCTATTTCTAAATCAATTCAAATTTTTTACTTAAATTCATATTAAATATGCAAAATATTTTTTTGAAATAAAATTTGAAGTTGATCATAAATTTATATGCACTTAATATATATTTATAATGTAAAATATAAAATAATATATTAAGTTAAAAATAAAAAAAATTGAAGTAATTTTATGTGGAGTAGAGAGCATATCTTGTAAAAGCTGCTGAAGCTGCAATCTCGGCAGATTGCACAAAAATCAAGCCAGGATTCAGGTACATGCTGGACTTTTCTAATCAGCAGCAGTACAATGAAATAAATGTAATAGATTCTGAGTCATATGTAAGCAGCAGCAGAATGATTAGCTTTACTATTTTTGGCAACATCATTGAAAAAATAACAGATTTTCCTGATAATCGGTGTCATTTGTTTTACTGTTAATCAATTTTTTACTATTAAAGAAATTTTAATTTGGGAAAGACAGGGCGGAACTATTTCATTCCCATTTGAAGTGGTCTAGAATTAACCACATACGTAATTATTTCATTCCACATACGGAACTATTTCATTCCCATATGAAGTGGTCTAGAATTAACCACATTCGCGTTTTGCGTGGTTAAAAATTTGAGTTGAATATTCAATAATTGTTATGATATTAATTTTAATGATTATTGGTGATGGACTGATTAATCTTTTAAAAATGGAATAGTTTAACTGAATTGAAGTCGATCAGATCTACCTTATCGATTTTGGGTGTATTCGAACTAAAGTAGGTCAGACCTGCACTATTGACTTGGGTGTCCAAACTGGTGTAATTCAGATTTGCAATATTATAGAGTTGGTATGTCAGACAGTATGTCTGAGTTGCATAATGTTCAGTGATGAGCTCAAATTAAAGATAAAGGTAAATAAATGAGCATTATTAGGATTCTAAAAAAGGAAAGAAATCATTCCATATTACTCCCCAAGATTTTAGGGGATTAGTCATATCTTTTCCTAAAGATTAGCCTTATCCCCATAAGGTAATATAATTCTTTCCCAATTCAACTATTGTTTATATATCGCTGTAAAATGAGATAGGAGGTATGGTTTTTAAGTTTTAGACACACATATTACTGCAAAATTTTAAGTAATTTTTTGGGAATATATATGATTTTCTATTAATAATCCACTGAATTCTCGAAGAGATTTTGGATTTTACTAATGGCCAATAAGGAGATGGCCAAAAACTTGAATGAAAAGATGGAGGAATGTCTAGGAAGGGAAATAGATCCGGACACAGAGAGCATAGATAGGGATGAACAACCACTTGTTACTTCAGCCACTATCTCCTGACTCCTGCCAATTTAAAGAGCCTTAGGAAGGGGGGATTTGGGCTCCAATACACCTATTACACTCATTTTGGAACAATTGTAAGCTATGATTATTATTGTGGTTAACACAACACTGAAACAAAAAAGAGGTCGCATAACATTCTCTTCAACCATATAAGGGAGATGTAGCAACTGAAGAAGGAGTAAACATCTACCCGCGGAGGATATCCATGAAGAAAGCTATACCTTAATCATTCTGGGGAAGAGTGCTGGGAAAGCCAGAGTAGATGTGATCCGGATATATCGCAGAAAGTAGACAATCTCCATCATGAATTGAGAGAGATTAAACAAAAAAATGGTTGGAAAGGTGATGGTGCAAAAGAAGGGAATTTTCTTCTCTAAAAAGGCTATGGCGGATGGAGTACCCTCTAGTTTCAGGACGCTAAACTTTGAATATGATGGGACTACAGATCTATGGGATCACGTTTGCAGGTTTGAGAATGCAACTCTGTTGCACCGATATACAAACGGAGTGAAATGTAGAGTTTTCTTTGCTACGTTGACCAAATCAGCCCAACAATAGTTTAGTTAACTACCTCCAAACTTTATCAGTAATTTTGATGATTTCAGCTCGGCATTCTTACATCAGTTCTCCAGAAGCATCAAAAGACTGTCTTGACCTTATTCAATCTCAAGTAAAATGAGAATGAAGGGCTCAGAAGTTATATCAAAAGATTCACTATCGCTGCTCTGGAGGTTCCATCAGCCTCGCAGGATGTTTTGTCAAATACTTTAGCTCAAGGATTGTAGGATGATAAGTTTTTTAGGTCCTTGGCTAATAAACTTGCTAAAAGTTTCGACGAATTATTAGCCAAGATGGAAAAGTATATCAATGCGGAGAAAGCCCAAAAAATAAAAAGGGATGAAAGAGGAGAGAAGAAAAATGAGAGAAGAAAAGAGGAGGGAAGAAAGGCTAATTTTAATCCTGGTAATCGACCCAGAATAGAGAGAAGAGGAGGACCTCAACTGTGGTATGAAAAATACATGTTTTTTGTTATGCCTCATGAGCAGATGTTGGTTGTATTAGAAAGACATCTTGCTCTGTGATGGCCCAAAACATATTTAGATGCTTCTAAAAGAGTTAAATTAGATCAGTTCTATTAGTTTCATAACGACTATTGCCATACCACGGAGGGCTATTATCATTTGAAGAATGAAATGAGAGGATGATTCTCACAGCATATCTAAAGGAGTTTATATACAAGGATAGAGAGCAACCGAGAGGCCAGAAGAAGAAGTGGTTAAATTAGTAGAACGCCTCGAGGGATGAACGAAGATTCGAAAAAAGAATTAAACCAAGAGAGAATACACCACCAACTCCTCTTTATAGAGGAACAATCCACATGATCATGGTAGGACCTACGAATGGGGATTCTCATCGAGCTAGGAAAGCTCATACCAAAGCAGGCAGGAAGAAAGACATGAGGTTAACCAGGTGGTTAAGGATTATTAATCTAGTTCAGACCGGAAGACAAGAGAGGTTTACATGTCCCACATAATAATGCTCTGGTTATAACGACTTCCATTGCCAATTATGATGTAACACGAGTTTTTATGGATACAGGGAGCTCTGCAGATATTTTGTTTTATGATTGCT
Source organism: Paulownia fortunei (assembly GCA_019321725.1). Lineage (NCBI taxonomy): Eukaryota > Viridiplantae > Streptophyta > Magnoliopsida > Lamiales > Paulowniaceae > Paulownia > Paulownia fortunei. Next base: position 8,355,102 of record CM033123.1, read on the forward strand.
ACAAGTAGATGGAATTAGGAGCTGACCTGCTACCTGTAGAGACATTACTTTTTGGCTTTGCAGGTAGAGTAATTCAACCAAAAGGACAGGTGATCTAGCCAGTAGCATTGAGCTAGCCACCCTTACGAAAGGTCAGGATGGTATGATTTTTAATAGTTGATGCACCATCAACATATAATGTTATATTGGGTAGATTTATGCTTAATATGTTCCAGGCAGTAGTATCTATCTATCATATGAAGATGAAGTTCCCAGTAGGAGAAGTTGTAGAAGAGGTAGAAGGAGATCAGTATTCTGCTAGAAAATATTATGTGGAGGCTATAAAAGGAGCAGATAAAGAAGAAACAATGAATATAGATACTTCTAAAGGGGGAGATCAAGAAAAAAAAGAGACCAAAGTAGGACAAGATAAAGAGCTCGAACCCCATGTATAGCTTAATAAAAACTGATGACAGTTGAGTTAGTTCCTGGTGAACCTCAAAAGATAACCAAAATTGGTACTCAACTGGGTCAGTAACTGGCAGAACTATTGGTAGATTTCTTGAGAAGAATGTGGATGTGTTTGCATGGTCTGCTCAGAATTTGATGGGGATAAATCTTGAAATAACCATACACCATTTGAATATGGACTTAACAACTTGACCAATCAAGTAAAAGAAGAGACATTTTGGTCCAAAAAAAGATAAAATTATAGAAGAAGAGGTACAAAATTTGTTGGAAGTTGGTCATATTCGTAAAATACAGTTCCCAGAATGGCCGTCTAATGCTGTTATGTGCATTGATTTTTGGGACTTGAAAAAGGCATGCCCGAAAGACCACTATCCCTTACCTAGAATTAATCAACTTGTGGACTCTACCTCAGGATGCGAGTTATTGAGTATGATGGATGCTTCTCAGGGATATCATCAGATCATAGTTCACCCAACAGATCAAAAGAAGGTTAGTTTTGTAACTTCAAAAGGCACTTACTGCTATATAGTTATGCCTTTTGGATTGAAAAATATCAGAGCCACTTACCAGAGGTTGGTGGATAGAATGTTTAAGCAGCAATTGAGGATTAACATAGAGGTATATGTAGACGATATGTTGGTGAAGAGAAAAAAAAGTAGAATCCCATATATCTCCGATCTGAAAGAGACCTTTGACGTATTAAGAAAGTATGACATAAAACTGAATCCATCTAAGTGTTCATTTAGAGTAAAAGTAGACAAGTTCTGGGGATACATGGTGATTGAAAAGGGAATAGAGGTCAATCCTGCAAAGGTCCAAGCTATCTTAGATATGAATCCTCCTTCAAAGGCTAGAGATGTGCGGTGCCTTACAGGAAAAATTGTAGCATTGAGTATGCTCAAATCCAAGTAAGCGGAGAGGAGTTTCCCTTTCTTCAAAATATTGAGAAAGGGATATTAATTTGAATGGACAAAAGAATGTCAAAAGGCATTTGACGAGCTGAACGAGTTTCTATCTAAGCTTTCATTGCTCACAAAGCTAATTCCAAGAAAAGTGTTATATGCCTACTTATCAGTAGGTGAGCGTGCTATCAGTTCTATCCTATTATGATAGGGAGACAGCCAATAGAAGCCAATTTATTATATGAGGTAATTACTTCATGAAGCTGAACAAAGGTATTCTAAGATAGAGACATGAGAATTAGCTTTGGTTACTATGGCGAGGAGGCTAAGACCTTATTTTTTATCGCACAAGGTGGTAGTCCGCACAAACCTGCCACTAAAGTATATTTTAGGAAAGTCTGATACTTCAGGAAGAATGATCAAATAAGCTATAGAAATGGGAGAATATGATAGTGACTAACATCCTAGAGTGGCGATCAAGGCATAGGCTATAGCAGATTTCATTCAAGAGTTGACCGAATAGGAAAAACAAGGTCCAAAATGGCTATTGTATGTAGATGGGTCAGCCACTATGGGAGGATGTAGAGCTAGAATTATCCTAACTACCCCAAAAGGAGACGAGCTAGAATTTGCAGTCAAATTTAACTTCAAATTATCCAATAATAAAGCCAAGTATGAGGTCTTGCTGAGAGATTGAAGATGGCTTTAGAGTTAGGAGTAAAGCATGTGGTGGTCTACTCAAACTCTAGACTTGTGACTCAATAGGTGAAAGGTCAGTATGAAATAAAAGAAGAAAGAATGGGGAAGTATGTAGAGCAAATTTAAGTCCTGATGACACAATTTGATTGTGTGGAAATACATCAAATTCCTCAATCAGAAAATAACAAAGCAGATTATTTATCCAAGATGGTTAGCTCTGCAGTTGACTGTAAGACCCGAAGGATAACTATATTGTCCGCATCGCACAACAACATTGAAAATAAAGTAATGACAGTAGAGGAAAGAAATAATTAGAGAACATCAATTCTATCGTACCTGAAAGATGGACTTCTTTCTCACAGTAAAAAAGATGCCACTCAAATACAGAGCCGAGAAGTGCGATTTTGCATCATAGGAGAGCTTTTATACAAAAGGATGTTCAACACCCCTTATTTGAGATGCTTTTCAATGGAGGAATGAAGGTATGTTCTTAGAGAAATCCACAAAGGATGCTGTGGAGATCATTCCAAAAACAGAGCTGGTGAGGAAAGTCTGGAGGCAGGATATTTTTAGCCCACGATTTGCAGAGATGCAGATGAAATGAATAAGAGATGTGGTAAATATCAGAGGCATGCTCCGCTGATACACCAACCTGCAGAAGAGCTAACTATGATGAATTCTCCTTGCATTTTTGTAAATTGAGGAATAAATATTGTGGGACCTTTTCATTAGCCTCGGGGCAAAAGAAGTTTTTGATAGTAGCAGTTGACTATTTTAGCAAATGAGTAGAGGTTGAGCCTGTAGCTAAAACAACAGAGGCAGAAGTAACGAAGTTTATTTGGAAAAATATTTGTTGCAAGTACAAAGTTCCGAGGAACTTGATATCAGATAATGGTACCCAATTCAATGGGGCAAAAGTACGAGCATGGTGTGAGGAAATGAAGATCAAGTAGAGGTTTACCTCGGTTGCCTATTCACAAGCAAATTGACAAGTGGAAGTTATTAACCAGATTATTTTATAAGGCATCAATGCCAAATTGAATAGATTAGGAGGAGAATGGGTTGAGGAGTTAAGTTCGGTCTTATGGGCTTATCGCGCTAGTCCTCGAACTACAACTAGAGAATCCCCATTTAGCCTTGTCTATAGGGCTGAAGCAGTGATTCCAACAGAGATCGGGATGGAAACGCACATAATCTAAAATTTTAATAAAGAATAGAATAAAACATTGATGAGAGAAAATTTAGACCTGACCGATGAGCATAGAGACTAAGTATACACTAGAATGGAGGCATATAAAAGTAGGGTGCGAGCAGGATATAACTTGAAAGTGAAACAATGATAATTCAAGTGGGTGACTTGGTATAACATAGAGCAGATGCATTGAAAGCCAAAGAAAAATTGGAGGCCAATTGGGAAGGACCATATAAGGTTGTAAAGGTACTAACTGGAGGTGTATATGAACTCAAGAAGATGGAAGGTCGAAAATTTCCTCGACCATAGAATATTTGCCATCTACACAAACTGTATACTTAGGTTAGAATTTTAGAGGTTTTTTATATTTTTTTTATAAAGCAAAGATTTTAATAAATGAATAAAATCATTTTTTAAAGATTGATGTGATGTTATAAAAAAGGGATGTGCTTGGTCCACCAACCTCCCTACTATTCGAAAGCTTTTGATAAAAAGAGTTGTGCTCGGTCTGTTGACTTTCTATGATGACGGACGAAAGCCTTTGCTAAAAAAGGTTGTGCTTAGTCCGTCGACCTCCCTATGATGGCGGGAGAAAGCATTTGATAATAAGGATTGTGCTCGGTCCCCCGATCTCCCTACGATGACGGGCGAAAGACTTTGATAAAAAGGGTTATGCTCAATTCCCACCAAGGATGATTCATAAGCTCGCAAGGGTTGTCCTTCCAACCTTTAGGAGGAGGAGCTTTGCGGATAGGGGTCTTATGGTCCAGTTCTCCCATAAAGCCTTGCTCTCTGGCTCGCTCTCTGGCATACTGAAATCCATAGTGATAGTAGTCTAAGACTACTAGAACAAGTTTAGCCAGATAGGCTTCTGACTTTAGAAAATTAGATTGGATCTCACAGCAGTAGATCTACAGAAATTCTCATTCATCCGAGGAACCATGATAGCTATAATGACCATCCTTAACTCCCTTGTTATAGCTTGCTTTCAACCCTTGATCATATCCAAGCTGGTGACATTCCGCCCTGAGCTCGAATTCCCTCTCTTGTACTGAAAGTATGAGGTGGCAGTTTTCATCCTTGGTAATTTTGTATTTAGCTTCCAGCTCAAAAATCTGAGATTCATATGAGGCCTTTTTGGTGGCGGTCAGTTCGGTTTTCTTCTCAAGAACTGTCAGGTCATGCTTTTGATGTTCAATAGTTGCTCTGGCAGCCGTCAATTCTTGTTTCAAAGAAGAATTTTTAGCTAAGATAGCAAAAGAAGAAGTCCCAGTCTCCCACTCGGACAGAAGCTTGACAAGCATCATAGTTGCCTAAAATAGATATACAATTAGAGAAGAATATATTATTAATTTAAGTATGACAGAAGAGTCTATAAATGTACCTTGGAGTGATGAAAAGCTACGTAGTTCACCTTTTGAGAGTTAGTCAATTGACTAATAATCTCTATGTTTCCAAGTGGAACAAAACTTTTTTGATAAAAAGGGAAAATGGTCTTGTCCTTATTTTCTAAAACAGATTTTAGTGAAACATTTTCCCTGGTGCAGAAGCAGTTTTAGTGATTTTTGACTTCTTGGTAGTGCGGGATTATCTTCTCAAGTATGGGTCTTTTGCCTTTGTCCAAGTGGCTCGCTACTAGGGTAGAAGGATGCGATCGATTCAGTTCAACCTTTAGATTAGCTACGCTAAGAGGTATGAAGGTACCTAGAGTAGAATCCTCCATGAGCCGAGAGTTGAGTGGAAAGGTTTGGTCAAGAGCAGTTGCAGTCGGAGCTGAATAAGAGCTAACAGGGTTAGAAGGCTGGGGAGCGGATGAAAGATTTATCTCTGGCTGAGTAGCTGCGATTTCTTACTGATCTAGGTAATACAACATCTCGCCAAAGTAAGGATCTACATATGACAAACATTAAGTAGTTATAAAAAAAATAATATGACAAGATTTTGATGGGGAAGATATACCCAATGGTCGAGGAAGATTGACTTTGAGTGGGCTCAACCCAAAATAGTACATAAGGGAGAAGGACGATATCAGTTTGGTGACATCATAAATCTTCTTATTAAGATTGGTAATAAGTCTCATAAAAGCTTGGGGACGAGCTCTTTTATCAATTTTATCCTGCTGGGGGGGTCTTCAAAATCCAGCTCGTAGAAAAACCCCACGGATGAGGGTTAGATATAAAAAGTACTTAGTCTTCCTATTCTTTATGGAAGAAGGAGCTCCAGCTAAAAACCTGGCTGAGCCTCAGGAAGTGAGATAGAATTGGCCCGGACCTGGTAATAAAATTGAAAGAGATTGGCTGAGGGCTCTACTTTGTTATAGGCAACCACCATGGCAAAGCTAGCCATTGTGCGGAAAGCATTAGGGAAAAATTGGTTCAAGGGGACCTTAAATTTGGAAGAGATGTGGGATTGGAAAACGAAGACCATCCTCTAGTTGGTCTATAAAAAAAGCTAAAAAACCAGGAAAAGGCAAGTCTAGTATCTGGTCGGGGCATGGTTCTAAAAGAGCAAAGTCATTAGGGAGGCTAAATTTAAAACATATTTCTTTCAAGGTTTGGCGAGATACCTTAGAAGGAAGGGAATCTGGAGAAGGTGAAGTACTGGGTAGAGCAATTATTATCACAGTTTCCACTGAAATAGTTATTGGAAAGGAAGAGATGGGCCTAGAAAGAGAATTTAAAGGTTCAACCAAAGTATTGGAGGTACTGGGATGAATTTCTTCTTATACTGTGAGTTCGTCACTAGTTTCATCCCTAGGAGTTAGAGATTATCTAGCTGGTTGATTCGCTTTAGAGTTAGGGCGAAGAGACTCTATAGGAATAGAGCCTTCCATAAATTGATCAGAAGAAAAATTAGGGAGACTATTCTGAGAGGGGATGAGGAGATTGGTAAACCCTCTATAGAACTTATAGACCTAGTATCATTTGAATTAGACATGATTAAAGTTTGAAAAAGGTAAAGGGGATTACAGAAAAAAAAAATCTTAAAAGAAAATTGCTATAAAATAGATAGGAAACTAAAAGAGGGTGATTATGCAATTATAGAATTAAAAGAAAAGGTACAGGTTCGTACCCATATAGTCGAAGGAAAGAGGAGAATGATGGAGATAATCGAAAAAGAAAACTGGAAATGGCCGAAAGATTGACGCCTAGAAGCTCCTCGCAAAAAGATAGGGTTTTGCTATGTATAAAAGTTAGAATGCAAAGAGTGTGGCGGCGATGAAGAAGAAGACCTTTTTATAACTGATGAGGAAGTTGAAAAGGTATTTTGATTGGAATCGTAGATGCGTGCGACACATGTAGGGATTAGATCTGCTTATTTATGGAATGGGTAGATATGGCTGTGGATGACGAACACGTATATGAAGGGATTTAACCGGGTAATTGCAATGATTGTTGCTTGTGACAGATTCAAATTAAGCACGGGATTTCATGCATCAGAATAAGAAGGAATCATGGGACATGCCACGTTTTATGCGGAAAGGATAGATAATGTTACTCTGATTAACCAGTTTCTGCTTAAACAGAGTAGGGGGACTAGTTGTTGTAGTTTGTAATTAATCACATGAGATGGTCTAGCCGAGCTGAAGTCGGTCAAATCTACCCTATCTATTTTGGGTGTATCTGAACTGAAGTAGGTCAGACCCACACTATTGACTTGGGTGTCTGAGTTGGTGTAGTTTAGATCTGCAATACTATAGAGTTGGTATATCTGACAATATGTTTGAGTTGCATAATGTTGAGTGATGAACTCAAATTAAAGATAAAAGTAAATAAATGAGTATTATCAGGGTTCTAGAAAAGAAAAAAAATCATTCTATATTAGTCAGCTAGTCAGCATGATTTTAAGGGATTGGTCATATCTTTTCCTAAAGATTAGCCTTATCCCTATAAGGTAATAAAATTCTTTCCCAATTTAACCACTGTCTATGTATTGCTATAAAATGAGACATGAGGTATGGTTTTTAAAATTTTAGACACACATATATAATGAGAAAAACAAAAATTTTTTCTTGATTGATTGATTAATTGAGGCTTTTGATTATTCTTACTAACTTGAGCATCGGAGTATTTATGCTGGTCACTCCCTGGTACTTTGCAGGTCAATTCAGTGCAAGTCTTGTTCGTATTAATGTACTATCATTTAATTAAAATTTTATTGATTATTGCTGAATTTTGTGGCATCATCACCATTGGTTTAGGTTTTTTCCCCCATAAATGTAGGATGGAAAAATTTTAGATTTCATTTTTACTGTCTATTATTAACAATAATCAAATTTTACTGTATCTTGCTTATGCAGCAGATAACATGAAAAAAGTGAAAGTTTTGAATAGTTTAATAGTTTTGTTCTTGAAAAAAATGGAGAATCAATGATTTTACGTAATAGTTTTAATAGATAATATACATTTTAAAAGAAAAATTTCACTTTGAAAGGGACATTATTTGTGCACATCCAAGAAAGAAGATAGAAGCATTTGATTTGAGAGAAAAGTAAGCATGACAATATAAATTAGGGTAAAGTATATTACACCCCAAAATTATATCAATGGTCACAAACAATCATCTGAATTAAGAAATACAAATTAGGGTAAAGTACATTATACCCCTAAATTATATCAATGGTCACAAACAATCATCTGAATTAAGAAATACAGCACTTATATACCTAAATTAAATGGGGTAAAATATATTATATCCCATTGGACTATACCAAGGTCTCAAGCATCCCATGAAGTAACAAATGTAACATTTACCCTCATTAAATTAAATGTTTAGATGAATTTATATAGTTCTCAATATTTTTTGAGCATTTTCCACTCTTAATTCAACTATATTTTTTAATTAGAAATATTTTTAGTATAATATAGAAAAAAAAATTAGTAAATTAAGTAATTTAAATTTTAAAAACTAAAGTATTAAATATTATAATATATACACAAAAATATTAAACATGAAGATTATTGATTATTTGAATTCAAACTAAAGTTATTAACTATCTATCTAAACAATTTTCGCCTATTTTGTATAAAAATGAATAAGTACATCCCCATTGTTATTTAGATATATTCTTTTTCTAAAATTGAACAAAGATATATTTCAACAAATTTTGGACTCATTGAATAAAAATGCAAAAATCTATTTTTTTTTTTAATTTAAATCTATATATATCTACATTAAGTTTACTAAAACATACATTTATTCATCTTTATCCAAAATAGTTGATAGTCATTTAGATTAGATAATTAACTTTTGTTCTGAATTCAAATAATCAAAATAATTTTTTCATGTTGCATACTTTTTGTGTTTTTATTATACTATTTATTACTTTAGTTTTTAAAATTTTAATTACTTTTTATATTATAACTTAAAAATATTTTTTCTAATTAAGAAAAAATATAAAATTAAATCTAAAGTGTAAAATGCTCAAAATAAATTGATAACTACATAAATTCACATAACATAAGAGTAATTTTGTCCAAATAATTTATTCAAAAAGGTAAATATTATATTTATTAATTTACAGAATAAATATTATATTTGTTAATTTAGAGGGTGCGACCATGGGTATAGTTTATTTTACCCTAAATTATACAAAGTAGAGTTTATATATAATTTTTGATAAAGAAAACTATACCCTTCTTGTCTCATATTGAATATTCTATTTTGGATCTACAAATAATTTTAGATAAAAATTAAAAAATAAATCATTTTGTGTATGTCTCAAGGTCTCGCCCATAAATTTAGTGATAGAGAACCAATGGTGTAAGCAAGCACACACCATAATCATACTCGATTTGTTATTTTCTTTTAGGACATTTACAAATAATGTACTATCTATTTTCTTTCATTAATTTAATAATAGACACTATTAAATTAGTCACTATCACTGCATTTAAGACTACGAAAATAAAACAGTCAAATTTTTTAGTTTCAATTCTCTTCTATAATGTGATGACAATTTAAACGATAAAAATTTAAAGTAGCTTAAATAATACAAATTCGAAGTTAGGCCGAGTTGTAGAAATTATGTAGTGGCATGCGGTATGCCCACCCTAAATCTCCATCTCAACTCAAAGGAGGATGGGGTTGGTAAGGACTGGATCTGGACCATTTCAGATTAATTAGGTTTGAGTGAGATTTGTTTTATAATTTTAAAAATATTAAAAAAAAATATATTTTAAAAAAATATTACATAAATATATGTAAACTAAATTAAAAAATAAATACAAAATTAAATAAGACAAGTTTAGAGAGAGGTGAATTTAAAAATAAAAAATTAAAATTCATTGAGAACTTATTTATAATTTTAAAATCAATCCAAATGGATGAGTCTAAAGTAGAACCAAATTTAAGTACACCTCATTCATATCTCTAAGAGTTGGAGGGGGTTTGTTTACGAGGTAATGATGTCTTAAAATGTTACCATGTCTTCATTTTGTTCCTCAGTGGGTTGGTTAAAAAACACAAAAAAAGTAGGTGGTTTTAGAAGGGTTTGGCTGGAAAGTTGTTGAGGGGCAATTTTGTCCTTTCAAAGTCACCAACCCCCCTGATTCTGACATCATCCTACCTTACTCGACTCCATTCAGCAAAATCTGTCTTTAATTTGATAAGTGCACGTCAAAAGCTTAACCCAAGATTACCAACTTATTAAAATAACTAAATCAATTAATAAAATGAAAGAAATAAAAAAAAAAATTGTCAACATTTCACCAATCACGCACCAACTCTAGGAGATCTAGTCCTATTCCTCACCACTAAGTTCCAACTTTGTAGCAATTGCTGCTGGAAGTCAATTTTTTGTAATGACTTATTTTATTAAACTCTTAAAAATCCACTAACAATCAACTTATAAGGGGCCCATGAAAACACCATGACCCATGTAGCTCTAAAGTCTCAAACTTGCGAACACCATGACCCATGTAGCTCTAAAGTCTCAAAATCTGGTTTTCTAGAACAAAAAAAATGGATTATATTTTACTTCAAATTGAATTTAATTGAATAAAATCAATCATATTACAAATAAATTATATTTATCATATTTTGTTCAGATAAGAATGTTAAGTAAAAAATAAATGTTATTGTCTTTATCACGAGATTAATCGGGTCTAATCAGAATAAGAATTTTTCAATATTCATTGATCATGTTAATTGCATTTCACTCTTATAAAATCGAAAATATTTGAAAACACCCTGAGTGAGACTGACAAGAAGAATAGTTGATACACACTTGTCAAAATGAAAAAAAAAAAGAGCAAAGAAACCTACGTGAAAAACATTCTTTATCAAATGAATTGAAATGATGATCAAATTGCTTCGTCCCCAATCCCCAATTCAAGGAAGTCACATACTTTGCTAAAAACGACAATCAAACAAATGTTATTTTGGGAGTGGTTTTTTTTTTTTTTTTTAAATAAGGGTTGGTGGTATAATGACCGTGGAGATCATAAAAAGTGAATGACATAGTGGTATGCACATACTCTTGTCTATAATAAGTTGACAAGTTGACATGCCCACATGGTTTTGTGAAATGTAACATTCACATTTAAAATCTCACGTTCTCTTCAACTTCATATATTATATGTATAGTATATGAGATAGCATATATAGACACTTAAGGTTCCACCGACAGCTCTAAGATACTCAGAAAAAAATAATATAATATATATATGTATATAATATATGTGTGTGTATGTATGTATGTATGTATGTATGAGGTATTTATATGATTCAGCTGAGCCTAGAGGTGGCCCATGAGTGGGGCAATTCATACAGACTCAGATCTGGAACTGAACCCAGATCTGGATCTCACATACACACACTCCTTGCAAGTGGCAATACTTTATGTTCAACTTTGTATATTAATCAGTGGGAATATCTTGATCACATTTGAAAAACGACCGAGTTAGAATTCTTAATTTGAAAGAGTGAAATACATATTTTGAATTTGAAAGAGTAAAATATATTTTTTGATTTATATGATATGATAGTTTCAAATTTTGAAGGAATAAAATTTTGAATCCAATGTAATTTATACGTAAAAGTTGAGAGATTATAGATATAGATAACAATGGAATCGCTTCAAACCCAAACCCGCTTAAGACCCGCTCCACTTTAGGCGGATTTTTATTATTATAAATGAGTTTAGAGTGATGTTGAATTTTTATTTTTAATTCGGTCTGCCTCATTTATATTTTTATTTTTATTATATATATCCATATGATATTTTTTAAAAATAAATATTTATTAGAAAGTCTTAGTGTATTATATTTAAAAATTATATATTTTTAATATTTTTAAAATAATAAAATTAGTTTAATCCGACCGCCCTATATCCAAATCTGGAGTAAGTCCTAAAATTTATTTATAGGACGAATCTCGAATTTAATCAAACGCGTCTCAAATTCGCTTCGTTATCATCTCTAATTATAGAGTGTGGAGGCAAAACCCAACCCCTATTAACTCAATATCTACATTTATGTATTGCATCTTTAACCAATCACATGATGTATGATATTACATTTATTATATAATTAATTTAAATTTTAAAATGAAGAACTAGTTACATATGCGTACATGTACTTCACTTGTCAATTGTTTGATGCAGATCTATAAAACGCACTTTGGGTTGGGTGTGGGGGAATATAATTTTCATTATTAGATCTTACAATTTAGGTTTTTTGTCGGTTGATAAATTTGGTCACATTGTTTTCTTCTTCTCTTCTAGTACTTTTGTTCCCCTTCATTTTTTTTCTCTTTTTCTTTTCTTTTCTTTAAATGATATTATTTTTTGTCGCTTTTGAACTTTAACTTAAAAGTGGTGACACAAGTTTATTCTAGCAAAAATAGTACATAGTGACACAAGTTTATTGTTAATTCATCTTCATGTCACTATGTACTATTTTTGCAAAATATTATATTTGCTACACTTTTTTTTTATAAACAAAATTATTAACTAAATTCACTTAATAGATTCTCAATTCAAGATGTTCTCTTTGTGAATATGATGTTTTCGTTATAGGGATATTGTCGGTTGAGAAATTTGGTCACAATTTTTGTCTCATCCACTTCTTTTGTTCACCTTATTTTTTTTTCTTTAATTAATATCTCACTTTTGAACTTCAACTTTGAGATGGTGACACATAGAGGACATGCATCCCCAAATCATCTTCATGTTACTAGGTGCTACTTTTGAGAAAATATCACCACTTAAAAGATTGTTGATCATTTATTACACTCATTTGGTTCTGAAACAAGTACTACTTAATTTCACTTTGATAGATACAATTCAAGATGTTCTCTGTGTGGAATGGTGTTTTGGATCTCACAATTTAGGTTTATTGTTGGTTGATAAATTTGGCCACATAATTTTTTTTTCTCTTTATTGCTTTTGTTCGCCATATTTTTCCTTTCTCTCTTTTTTTTGTTTAAATAATATTTTTTTCTTACTTTTGAACTTCGACTTTGAGGTGGTGATACATTTATTCTCCTGTACGGCGTGCATCTTCAATTCATTTTCATGTTACTACGTACCACGAAATTTTAGTACTTAAACCATTATCAATCAACTTATTATAGTCTTGAAATAAATTATTAATTAAATTTGATTCGAAAGATTCAATTCAAGATGTTCTCTTAGTGAACATGGTGGTATTTTCATGGTATCAATTATTTTGCATTGTGCTTTAAAAAATTGTCAATTCATTAGTTTATAGTTTCTTAAAAAAATCATGCTCTCAATCCTCCTTTCTCTTTTCTCCTTAGACCTTAGACATTGTTTTTTACTACTTAGACAATAAAATGGTCTTATTACCCATAACTCCAAAATCCCATAGATTTTATGCACTACAATCAATGATCTTCGATGGAAATTAAAAAGTTACTAGGAAGGATTGTTTAGTTGAGATCATTATATTAGCATGTATATAAAATACTTGAGACCTGTTATAAAACTATCAAAATAAAGCTTAACAGCAATCATGAAATAGACAATAAACTTTTTCTTTCATTTTTACCATAATGAATAGACTTATGACTTGCCCTATTTATACACAACATCAATTAACCCTTCACTAATAGTTGGTAATTAATATGAGCTCACCAGCCGTCTCATGTAACCCTCTTCTTCTCTCCGTTAAATGGTCATTCACCATTTATGTTATATTAGATAGAATGATCATTTGTTAAGAATGTGTATCGTTAAACTTGTTAAGAAAAAATCCATCTCAATATAAATCATTAATTAGGGGAAAAAAGTATATCATTCTGGAATATTTCAGGATTCATTAAGCAATTTCATTAGGATAGTTTTGGATTCATAATTCAAATATTTTAGGGTCCAAATACTTTTAAATTGCCTCACCAAAATCTTGCAAAGGAAAACCCTAATGGGTCGTTCACTTTTTTTGTTAGAATGAAAAATGATTGATGAAAAATGTGATGAGATATGATATTATTATTAAATTATTTAATAAATTTTATATGTACTTCATATGATTATTTGACTGATATATTAGTCAATTTTTTTTTCAAATATGTATTTTGATAGATAATTATGTGAATTATTGTACTTTTGAAAAATTTACTCTTAACTAAAATTTCTCACAAATTTATCTAGATTTAATTGTAATATATGATTTAAAATCAAGAGTATTATAGTCAAAATATATTTTAGATATTTTAAGTGGGAGGGTGTAATCATTTCATCAAACCCACAAGTTGAGATAAATTATCCAACAAAAATCATCAATTGTACCCAACTTGATGTTTTATACTGGGTTACCATCACCAAAAATAAATATTTGACTACATGGATATTTTAGTATATCCAACTTAATCAAACGAAGTAAACAAGATCTACAAGAAATAAAAACTAGGCCAAGGAAAAAGAGTACAATCAGCATATCTCCCCCTTAAAAAGTATAAGAATTGTCAATGGAGGTTCTTGTGACGATCCATTCTGATGTTATGTATGATGTCTTAAATGTTGTTGTTTGTTTATAAGGCATTAGTAAGTAAGTCCGCCAAATTTCCACTTGACCTTGTGTGCTTAACATCAAAATTTCACATTTCTTTCGCTCATGTGTATAAAAGAACTTGGGTGAAATATGCTTCTATCATACCTCATTTAATATAACCTCCTCGGATTTGAGTAATGCATGCAGCATTGTCTTCATAAAGTGTAGCTAGGCTCTCTTCAATTGGTAATCTGCATTTTTCTTTGATGTATTTGATGGCTACTCTCAATTAAAAATGCATTCTCTACTTCATGAATTACAATTATTTCTAAAACTGTTTTGAAGATGTGGTCACCAATTTCTATTTAACTAATTTCCATGAAAATGTAGTATCTCCATAGGTAAATAGATGACCAGTCTGTAATCTCTCTTTATGTGGATCATAAAGATATCCTGTGTCTGCAAACCCAACTAATTGATTTTTTTAGTTTTTTGATAATACTTTTAATGTTACTTGTTGCTTTTATTTGATCCTCGATAAAATCAGCAACAGTAGTTAGGGGGCTGGCTCCTAGGCACACTTAAATAAACCAAATTAATATAAATATCATGATCCTCAAGATCATGGTCTTGAAGGAGATTTGTTTCTAACTCTTTTCCCCTTTTGTTTGATAGTTGCAGAGTAGAGGTCTACCACAGATTTAAAGTCTTATATCCTCAAGTCTATCCAATTATAACAAGTCCTAGAGAGAATTATAGACTTCTGGCGCATTTCTCTCCTTTAAATTATTTAAAGGAACAAGGAAATCCTTGTTAGTTACACTCTACTTCTCATTCTTCATGAATGTGGGGCAAAGAAAAATTATTGTTTTTGGCAATCCTATATGATTTCGGCATCAAGGATCCATAATAAATAATTATTGTTAGTAATATCAAGAGCAACGAATTCAAATTTAATCAAGTTGTTTGATATGGTGTTAGAAAACGACATAAACGGAGCGATGGGGTGGGTGGCGGTGGCTAGCCCCCTTTAACTCTATAATTTTTTTGAATAAGTATAAATTCTATATAGAATTATAAAATTTTAAAATTTTGCCTCCAAAAAAATTAAAAATAACTATTTATCTACTGTTTTTAAGAAAAAAAAAAAAATATAATTTCACCCCTCCCCCAACCTCTATTTTGTGACCCCGTCCCTGGCTATGAGGATGTTTTTGTCGAGGGAGCTTTATCTGTGATAAAACTAAAAGAAACATAAAATATGAAAAATATATAATGAAATTCGACCAAGGAGTGTGATTTAAGTAATTCCTTAACATGGGTTTTTTGCAATATTGCCGAAAAATAGGGGTTGTTTTGCAATTATCCTTCCCCGGTTCATCATACCTCTTACTTCTACCAATCAACAATCTCCTATTTGTACTCTTCATCCACTTGCTCGATTTCATTTTTGTTTTCCAAAGTCCATAATGGCGTAATTTTATGTTGAGTCGGGTGTAATACTTTCTATTCGATCTGAGATAAAAAGATAAATGGTAAAAACTACTACATATCCCACCGTGATCTAATGGTTCAAAATAGATTGAAAATATTTGATCCAATCCACTATAAACTAATAGGTGGATAAAGAGACACACATGGCACAGTTGGATGTAGGTTGGTGAATGTTGGGTGGAAGTACACAAACCTCAAAATCGTAGCTATCACTTGACTCAACAGCTAAAGTCATAACTACTTTCCACCAACCATCTTGAGAAAATACTATGGTGATGTGTGTGAGCATCAACAAATTACAATAAAGTTTTCTTTTTTCTTTTTCCTTCAAATTTTCTCCTTTACAAAGTGTAATGGAAAACGTTGGTTACATCCTTAGGGAAATATTGTCTTGGAAGGATGATTTCTATTAATCATCTAAATATGTAACTTCTGATTATTGATTTTATTTATAGAAACATGTTCAAGTAAATTAGGTACTCGATAAATTTCCAATGTGATATATAAGGGTTTTTAGGATCAGAAGATTTCTTGAGTTTCCTCACATAAAATTCTATATATTAAATGATTGTAATTTTTCTAGATTTAATCGGTGCCAAATGAAAAAACAAAATTTTCATTTGGTTATTGCTTCTTGACATCGGTTATGGAGTTTCATATAAAAGCTCCACATGATAAACGATTTTTCAGAATTTTTTTGAGTAATAGGACCATTAAGAAAAAAATGAAATTTTCATATGACGAGTGCTTCTTGATACCATAAATTTTATTACCTATTTTTGGATTCATTTTTATTTTTATTTGTGAATATGAGAATATTTTGAGAAGATTTCAAGGTGCTAAAATTGAAACACGTTTAGATGAACGTTAAAGTTTGATCAATTAAATTGATATATTGATTTAATATCACTTTGAAAAAATACGTTATTTTTTTCAAATGTAAAATACAAAAAAATTGATAATGGGGTATAAGTTTTTTTTTTTTTAATTACGGTTAAAAAAATAGGGTGTGAGGTTTGAAAGCAGAGTTATTTTTCAAAATATATCCAAAAACATTTCCAAAATATACATACATTTTCTCCTCAAAAACATGAGTTCATTTTGAAGAATAATTCCAAACGCAGCACTCATTTATATAGGGAAAAGTATGGGGGAGATATTTTTGGACATACTATAAACTATAAAGAGGGAGCTGCTGACACCTGCCACCATTTTAAAATATGGTTTTGCTTTGAAATGCCTGCTCTTGTCGCCGCGGCTCATACCAATCTGTACCGTTCATAATTATTACATACAGCGGAATCCCAGTTTAAATTTAAATAAATTCAAAATATCATTTTTTTTAATTAGTATTTAGTATATTTTTATTAATAGTACTTATTTATGTTCTTTAATAGAAAAATACTCTTCAAATAAATTATTACATATAAGACAGGCTAAGTAGAATAATCAACAACGCCTTTTATAGAATTAATTTTGGAACGAAGTATTACTTTTCTCAATGTAGACAATAATAAGGGAATTTCTTAATTAAAAAAAGGATGAAAAGTTAAAAGAAGGAAAGTGGAAAGATAAACCACAACTAGACTGTGGCTTAGGGAAAGACAAGCATATGTAAATTCTTTCTGTGAATAGCTAAACATTTCACATTAATATTTTTTGTTGTTTCACTTTTATTCTCCAATTTATTAGAAATTTTATTGAATTACAGATTTACAATGAGGCTCAAGTCAATATTTTTGTTTTTAATGTTGATTAAAAAATTATTATATGATTATTAACTGTCTCAATTATTGGCTAAATATGGAAATGCGAGAAGAAGGGTGAATGTGTTAAAATTCAAAATTTGAAAATATTTAGAAGTTAGAGCGACTTAAGCCATATAAATTAAAAAAAAGAGTTACTGCTCCATTATATATATAAAAAGTTACATAAGTATGGTCACATCCCAAATCATATCTTGGTATCATTTAAGCTAACAAACCTAAGTCAAATTATCATTCTTTTGGCATGTGCCTTGAAAATGGTTTTAATAAGGAGGCCTTTTTTTTTTTTTAAGTGAACTCTGAAAAAATTAAATTTGATAGAAGGAAAAAATTTAAGATTATAAAAATTAATAATGATCAATTTCATCATTACAACTTATGACTTTTGCAACTCTATAGTCTGTCTATCTTTTTTCTTGTTTCTTGTTGGTCGAATCATTGTTATTATAAGCTAATCGGTGATCAAATCGATTTTGTTAACAATTATCAGTTCAACCGATGATCTGATTGATTTAATAAAAAGTAATTATATATTTTTTTATTTTATTATATAAAATGATAATATAATAGACTAATTATTATATAATACATTTTAAACGTAAAAAAATAACTACCTAAAAAATATATAACAAAATACAAAATCCAAATAATCATATAAATATAACAAAATATTAAATTTAAATATTTTAAAAAATTAAAAACAAAAAAATCTTAAAAAAAGATAAAAATTGATCAAACTAATTTGGTCGATTTTGATCGATTTCATCGATTTTTGACCGGTTAAATTAATCAAATGATTTTATGAGGCTAATCAGACTGGACTGATCTTCAGTTCTTAGTTAGACTCGATGAACCGATCCATGCGATTCGATTTTAAAAACATGGAGTCGAACTCCATAATTTCTCTTAAATCACCATCACCTCTAATCGTCAATACATCCTTCATTGCTTGTCCTCTTTCTTTACTTTTTAGACATTTTTTTTCTCATTTACTATTACTAATTATTGAGTTGTGCACAAAGAAAAGTGAAGAGTTTTGGTCATTTTTTGAAGTACCATTTATCAATGTATATTACATAATTTAAGAATATTCAAAACGCAATTGAGCAAAACTCATTAAGTCACTAGAGCGAGCTTGAACCCCAAAACATTAGCCTAAATAAAAGATATTAATCTATAGTTGAACTATTACCAATTCCTCCACCATAGAAGTAGTAAAATACATGGTTTTCCTTAATTTTAGGATATATGTATTGTTCCCTTAATTATAGCACATTCCTTTGGACTTTCTTTAATCAAGGAACTTCCAAGAATGTCTTAAAGCCACAAAAATCCAGTCACTTGATCAAATTTTGTTCTTTGGCCATACAACATTATCCCCTTCAAGTCCAAGAAACAAAAACCCCAACATAATAATGTGTGTCACATATTCTCCAACCCCCCAAACCCAATTTCCCTTTTCTTCCCTTCTAAATTTTTTCTTTTGCAAGGAAGCTCTCCAATGTATCAACTTGTATAGCTCTACCAAGATTTTACTTTCTTGAATTATTTAAGCTAAGAATGAACTCAAAACTATAATCAACATTTCATCCAAAACTTTAAAATTTATCCACAAGGCTTACATTTTCAGTTGTAAAAATATTTTCACTGAATCACATAATTCACCAGAATCATATAGTCAAACCCTCTATAAACTAATAGCCCTAGAATCATATATATTCTATTAACCAAAAAATGTATTGATTTATCAATAAATTAATAATTTATTAATTTGTAGAATGTACTTACAGTTCAATAAACATATATTTAATAAATTAAAAATTCACTTTATACTATCAATCTAATCAATTGAATATAAATTAATTCAAGTATATTTATAATTCATTGAATATATATTTAATCAACTAAAAACTCATTATATTTTACCAGTTTACTTAATTGAATATGAGTTAATCTAATTGTAAACATACCTTTAATCAATCGAAAACTCAAAAAAAATAAAATCATTGTTATTGCATTAATTTAATTAAATATATTCAACGAATTAGATTCAAAGTAGTCTTTATATAAACAAACAAGTTACTGTAGAGTCATATTTAAAATAAAATAAAATAAAATATCATAATCAATTATATTTATAATTTTAAGAAATTACAATTATGATTTGAATGGAGCCACATAGTTATATAAAAATATTATCTTATTAATTTATCAAAATTATGAATCTAGTCTTTTAGTCCAAATTGATACCACGAAATATTACTATATAATAGAAGCTATTAATTTATTAAGTATTAATTTAAAAAAGGTTTTACTATAGTTGTTTTGAGTCTGATTGCATAATTTTCCTAATAACAATTCAGAAGATTAAAGGGACGAATATCAAACGCCAATCTAAAGTTAAACCCTATTTTTTAAACTAAGATTATTTTGTTAAGAGTATTGACATGGAAAATGTACAAGATAAACTATTGGAGTTGGAATAACCTAGTATTCAATTACATGTGTATTTATGATGTCATAAAATATTACATTGATATTATCAAATATAATTTTATGATTTATAATTCTATTCAAATAGAACTCAAATAAATAGATTGCTTTGTGAGGTGGATTTCCAAAATTCATCTTAGGATATATTTTTTCCGTAAAAATATATTTAGATGTGGTTATTTTTTAAAAATATATCGACATCAAAATCCTTTTTACTGAAAAAACATGTTGAATGAAGTGTAATTATTATATTTTATTATTTATTCAAACACATTCTTAATAATCATTTACTTTCTTTATAACCTTTATTTTACTTTTTCTTTTCTTAAAAATATGTTTTTTCAAGGCATCTCCACTGTCATCATGTCTTCACTTCTGCAAACCCCACCTTCATTTGCTCACCCCCACCCCACCCACCCCTGACCTTTTACCAAATCTGAGATCCACCAAACCCTCCAAATCTCAACCGTCTATTTTTACCCTTTAAAATCTATTTATAGCCCTCTCCTCACATCTATGCCCTTGCCCACAATTTCTGAACTCTCTTCAACACCAAGAAGGGAGCGTGAGAAACAAATCCAAATCTCATACCCAAGCACCCCGACTTTCTCCCACTCGCTGAAAACATGGCGCTCCTAGTGGAGAAGACAACCTCCGGCCGCGAGTACAAGGTCAAGGACATGTCCCAGGCCGATTTCGGCCGCCTCGAAATCGAGCTCGCCGAGGTCGAAATGCCGGGACTCATGTCCTGCCGGGCCGAGTTCGGTCCCTCCCAGCCCTTCAAAGGCGCCAAGATCACCGGCAGCCTTCACATGACAATCCAAACCGCTGTCTTGATCGAAACCTTAACCGCTTTGGGCGCTGAGGTGAGATGGTGCTCCTGCAACATCTTCTCCACTCAGGATCACGCCGCCGCCGCCATCGCCCGCGACAGCGCCGCCGTGTTCGCCTGGAAAGGAGAGACCTTGCAGGAGTACTGGTGGTGCACTGAGCGGGCCCTCGATTGGGGGCCCGGTGGTGGGCCCGATTTGATTGTGGATGACGGTGGTGATGCTACTCTGTTGATCCATGAGGGTGTGAAGGCTGAGGAGGAGTATGAGAAGTCGGGCAAGGTGCCCGACCCGAGTTCAACGGACAACGCGGAGTTTCAGATAGTACTGACCATAATTAGAGATGGGCTGAAGGCTGATCCCAAAAAGTATACCAATATGAAGCAGAGATTGGTTGGTGTTTCTGAGGAGACTACCACTGGTGTTAAGAGGTTGTACCAGATGCAGGCTAATGGGACTTTGCTTTTCCCTGCTATCAATGTCAATGATTCTGTTACCAAGAGCAAGGTATTCTTGTGTTTCTTTGATAGATCTAATCTTTGCATGTGATATTTATGCAATGCTGCTATTTGTAGGAATGAGTTTATTCTAAGCTGATACTGTTCATGTGAAATTGGATCTAGCTTGATATTGCCAAATTTTTAAGCTTTAGATCTCATCTGAATCTTGGGAATTGGATCTGATATGTTCTACGGGACTCTCTTATGCATATTAAGCTAAAACTTACTTATTGCTGCTCATTATTGTGATTTGTTTCTAAATGTGCTTCATTGGATGTCCTCATTAGTTTCTGGGATTCTGTTTTTTCAAATAGGTTACTTAATTTAGAATTTATATCGATCTGCATTTTGGCTGTCTAGAATTGGTTAGTTCTTTTTTTTTTGTTTTTACATTACCATTGCTGCTTTCAATCTTTTTTGTAGTCTATTTCAGCCTTTTTCTTGTATAAACCTTTGCCGCTGGTATGATTTCGTTTCCAATTGTCAGATTGTATACAATTTTTTTATAAAATAAATAGAATTTCATAGGATGGCTTTAATATTTCACTGTGTAGTTTCAAGTTTTGTTCTCTCTCTCTCTCTCTCTCTCTCTCTTTCTCTCTCTTTGTAAACTTTGTTAATATTGATAACCTTGTGTTGTGCTTCTACCAGTTTGATAACTTGTATGGATGCCGCCACTCACTACCTGATGGACTTATGAGGGCCACTGATGTGATGATTGCTGGAAAGGTTGGTGTTGTTTGCGGTTATGGAGATGTTGGGAAGGGCTGTGCTGCTGCCTTGAAACAAGCTGGTGCCCGTGTGATTGTCACTGAGATTGATCCAATCTGTGCCCTTCAAGCCCTCATGGAAGGTTTCCAAGTCCTGCCCATTGAGGATGTGCTCTCTGAGGCTGATATCTTTGTCACCACCACCGGTAACAAGGACATCATCATGGTTGACCACATGAGAAAGATGAAAAACAATGCCATTGTCTGCAACATTGGTCACTTTGACAATGAAATTGACATGCACGGTCTCGAGACTTTCCCCGGTGTGAAGAGAATCACCATCAAGCCTCAGACAGACAGATGGGTGTTCCCGGATACAAATTCCGGAATTATTGTCTTGGCCGAGGGTCGTCTGATGAACTTGGGTTGTGCAACAGGGCACCCCAGCTTTGTCATGTCTTGCTCTTTCACCAACCAAGTTATTGCCCAACTTGAGCTCTGGAACGAGAGGAAGACTGGCAAATACGAGAAGAAGGTATATGTCTTGCCTAAGCATCTTGATGAGAAGGTTGCAGCTCTCCACCTCGGAAAACTTGGTGCTAAGCTTACTAAACTTAGCAAGGACCAGGCTGATTACATTAGTGTCCCAATTGAGGGTCCTTACAAGCCTCCTCACTATAGGTACTAAGAAGGGAAGACAGACATTGAATCGGGAAAACTATATATTTTTATCGGCATTGTTGTTTCTTTTGAATTATCTTAGGTGTTTTTGTGGGGGTCAGCATTTTGGGAGTTCATCCATGACTGAAAATAAGTTGAAGGCTGAAAATAAGTTGAAGGGGATTTGAGTGGTCACGGTGAATTTCTTTCTCTTTTTTTTTTTTTTTTCTTTTCGAGCATGATGAAATTGTATTGCTTTTGGCATCTATATATTCTATGAAATGATATTGCATTCAAGTACAAGAAGAAATTGTTCCAATATGACCGCTGTGAAAATACTTCTACTTCAAATACATCTTAGCATTTCATTCAAACAGTTAAGTTGGCTTTAAGGTGATCTCTACTTTCTCTTGCTTTATTTTTCTCTAGTATGACATCTTAACACATTGAAAAAATATGGTCAGTTTTACTTTGCTCTGCTCAAATATATGTTTGGTGTCACTTTGCCCCCATCAAATTATGAAAATATACTCTTTACTCTTTCCAACTAAGAATTTTTTTTTTTTTTACTATTATACAACTCTTCTCAAAATATTTGAAAAAAATATTGAAATTAAAATATTAAAACTTAAAAATTGTATTGTGTTCTTAATAATATAAAACAATTAACTTAATTAAACCAACTATAAAACTATATAATTGAATTTATACTTAGCTTGATATATATAATTATATTTTTATTTAGTAAAATGAATATCATTTTTAAAAGCAACCCACGTTTTTTTTTTATTTGATAATTTAGATTTATTTTGTTGATCATACCAAAAATAAGAAAAATAAATTTGGACCTATTAGAGGCTTTAATTTGAACTCATAGCTTTGAGAAAAAAAAGTACGAATAAATTCAAGCTTTGAAAATAAAAAACTCGTATTATATTAAGCAAGTCTGTGGTTTGAGAAAAAAAGCTCGAATAAATTCAAGCTTTGAAAATAATGAACTCGTATTATGTTAAGCCGAACGAGTTGACAAGCAGGCTCGGTTCAGTCAACTTGACTTGCAATCGTACTTTTGTATTGAGGTACTTATCTCAAAGATTAAGAGACAAGTATGAACAAATAGAACCAAAATCGAATAATCAATCTTCTATACAATTACCCGGGAGAGTTTCAAACATGTAATATAACCCACTAAGATTTGGCTAAGCCCATAACCTTTCTCAACCCGACCCAGATCTGCCCCAACTTGACCCAATTGAGCAAACCCGATCAACCTCTATAGAATCAAGAGTAAAAGCATAATCTGCATAGAAAAAGGCTAAATATAAAACATAATTTGTATGCCTTTTAAACAAATTGATCTCAAAACCCAGTTATAATTACCAAAATAGGTATAAATTGACTTGACTTTATTAATTTACTAAAATAGGACTAAATTTATATTTACGATCCACCAAAATAATATAATTCAATAAAACGAATGATATATTGACTTCCTGCACACTCATATAAAAACCCAAAACAATCCAATTTGAGGCGGGTTTATATGAACTTGAACCATTGCTATTTCTAAGAACCTCCGTTTCTTATTTTTTAGCATTTTAGTTTTATTGTCCAATTTTTAATTGCTTAGCTTTGCCTATGGAAAAGTATGGATGGTTCCATGGTTGACAAGCGTTTAGCATTCTATTGACAATTTAGGGTTAAATTCATCTTACTCTATTTTACACAAGATTGTAATCAATCACCCATTATACAAACAAAGTGTTCAAATACACTCTCACCCAACCCCCACTCCCAACCAAAAAAATAAAAAAAATAAATAAAATAGTGGATAAATACCCCTAAGCTAAGATATTAGGATAATTTCACTTTGCCCCTCTAATTTATATAGCATGTTGCACCCATCTATGATACAAAATCAATCAATTAAACTAAACCGTAGCACTTCAAAAAAGTGTTCAAGAACTTTTAGCTTAATGAAAGAATTTTAGAGTGTTTGATTTCCAAACTTCAGCTTGAGATTCACTAAATTTCATCGTTGGGGTGTTTTTGTCCAGCTTTTTTCATTTATGTAAATAACTCCATGTTATTTTGGACAATTTTCCCCTTAATAACTTTTAAATAACTCTTCTTTACCCTCCATTCGTCAAACCAGTTTGCCTGCTCATTTTTTTTATTTTTTTAAGTTTTATAACAATTATTATGTTATGATTATTATTGTTGTTATTGTAATTATTAGTGATCTTGTCTTATCTTGTAAACAAAATTTTTAAATCTTTCCATTAATGTAATTACATAAAATCTGTACAAGTTAAACAAAATAATTAATTCATAAAAAATAAATCAATTAAATTAAATATTGTACAAAATAACTAATTGTCAATCAATTCCAATTAATCATAATCAATTATAATCCTATAGTTGTTGTTATTATTATTATTAAGAATAAAGAACACTAAATTTAAGCAAAAAGATGCAAGAAGCTGGAAGCTCGCGTTGGGGGTGTTTTTTCCAGCTTTTTTTCAATTATGTAAATAACTCAATGTTATATTGGATAATTTTGTCCTAATAACTTTTAAACGATTCCTTTTTAGCCTACAATGATCACCACCACCACCACCATCATTATCATGATTATTACTATCAATACTATTATTATATAGATTGTAATATGTACTTTACATTTTATATATGATACGTGTATATACACATTATATTTAGAATATATTCTTATACAATACTGCCTGAATATTTATTGAGGCATAAACATATACATATGTTTAATATTTGTAAGCTATAATATATATAAGCTATAATATATATATATATATATATATATGTATGTATGTGTGTGTGTGTACATTTTCTCATACACAAAATTACATTCATGAATTCTTATATTTGAAACATACAAAAAATATTTATTCAGTTTAAATATTTTTAATAAATTGAAAAAAAACTACGAATGTGAATTATTACGACTCTACATGTCATTTGGTATACCTTTTCTATTTTATAGCCATATATTATGCATATATTATATGTATATATCTTATACAATGCATATATATTTGTGTGTATATATATATATATAGGCATAGATATATGCATACAAATGAATATTAAAGTTGTAGTATCGAAATACATAACAAGTCATTTGTTATATATATTTGTGTGTGTATATATGTATATATGTGTGTATATATATGCAATGAATATAATCTATTAAATTTATACCTATAAATGTGTTAGATTTAAACATACTTATGTATTACATATCCAAATACTCTTTATTATTTTATACTTATAATAATGTATAAGGTATAGTTATTATAGATTATATTTTAAGTTCCTTGACGTTAGTAAATCCAAAATCGAAGGACAATTTAGAGTTTAAATAGAAAAATAATTTAAGCTACTATTGCACCTATTTGAGCAAACTGCCACTTTTTACTTTATATTAATTTTTCAGTACATTTTACAAATATCCCTTCTATTTTTCAGTCACTTTTTTAGCTTTCTCTAAATGTTGGCATTTCACCAAAAGTTGAAGCCCTTGCAAAAGATGTTGGTCCCAAGCGAGTCTAGAGAGGGTGAATAAATCTTCCTAACATTGATACTGCTGCTTGAGTCTTTCTACATAAACCCGACCTGCGGTCAACGGATTATATTGCCAGTTGATTCAACGGTTCCAAAAATTAAAAAAAATAAATGAAAAAGCTAAAATGATCTTTGCCAACGGGTAAACACCCTTCTACCCCATTTTTTTTGGCATTTTTTTCCTATAAAACCCGTTTTCCTCTCTTCATTTTTTCACACTTTAACTTTCAATTCTCTAATTCTCTATTATTAATTATTCATTCTTCAATTCTATATTTTACATTCTATACTATTTCAATTATTTTATTAAATTATTTTTCATATTTTATTTTCTTCATTTCAATTATTTATTATTCAATTTTATATTCTAAATTTTCATAATTTATTAAAAAATGGCTAGTTCAACCAACAGAGGTAAAAGAAAGATGTCTGTTACCGATGAGCAACCTATGCTCAACATCGATTATGAAGTTGAGTTGAGTGATAAATAGCAAACTCACTTGTTTACTACTTAAAAAATAATAAGTGATGTTCATACTCGATCTACTCTATCTATCAAATTCTCCATTTTACCAAATATTTTGATAAAGTGTCACTTTCGAATGGAGAGTTGCGAATAAAGTATAGATATTGTTTGCAATCTTTTAAATTATGGATTCTCAAGAAAACATGTGAAGAAGAAGCATTCTGTGGAATTTGGCATCGACTGTATCTAAACTCAAATACTATTGTTTGCATTTTTCGATGCCGATTGAGGTAACGATATTTCTTTATTTAAATATAATGATATTAGATGTAGAGAAAATTTTGTTAAATTTATTTATGTTGAACATCTTAGTTTTAGTTTTGCAAATAATTTTTTTTAATAAGTTAATTCAAACAATATATAATCCGCCAGTTAAAGGTGTTCCACGAATTAACTAACACGTCATGTAAAAAAAATTATATAATAAAATTAAAAAGAGTTAAAAAAATATTAAACTATATAAATGATAAAATTTCTTTATATAGTGATATTTGGAGTGACCACTGACAAATACATTCATATATGGGTACTACATGTCAATGGATTGATGATTATTAGACTCTTAAAAAAAGAGTACTTACATTTAGAATTTTTGATGGTCCACATACAACGAAAAATATTTCACAAATTATATTTTTAATATTAGAAGAATATAATTTAGTTTTTTTTTTCAATATCGTTTGACAATGTTGCAGCTAATAATGCTAGTATTGATGTATGTGAATCATCAATTAGTGGTAATTTTTTTCATTACAGATGTATATGTTATATTTTAAATTTATATGTACAAGATGATTTAAAAACTTTAGATAGTCAACTTAAACCTATTAGACAAATATTTTCTTATTTATGGACACATCCACGCATTAAAAAATAATGATTTAGATTTTGTAAAGCTAACGGTACGAGGTCAAAATTTTTTTCCATGGGATGTTCCAACCCATTGGAATTCAACATATAAATTATTAAAAAAATCTTTTGAGTATGAAAATTTATTATGTCAGGTTTTTTTTACAAACTGTACTACTTTTTTTCATTTATATCCACATCATTGGACAATATGTGAAAAAAATATGTAATATTTTAAAAGTATTTAATAATATTACTTTACAATTATCTAGTATTTTCTCAACTTCTTATTTAGTATTATTAAATTATTGTAATATTATATCAATTTTACATAATAACATTAACTCCGTAGATGAAGATTTATCAATGTAGTTGAAATAGAAAAAAATATTTTTTGAAATTTTAGATATTAATTTAATTGCTATTGTTTCTGACCTTAGACTTAAAATAGATGGTTTATAAGACATGTTAATAATTTATTATAATATTTAAGACGTTATGAAAATGACTATACTCTAGATATAAGAAATATTATATTTAAAGTTAGAACACTTTTAAATGAATTTTATAATAAATATAATTCCAAATATGACTTACAAACAACTCAAGTTGATGTACATAAAATTAATAGTAGTAGTAGTTCTAGACTTATGGCAACAAAACTTTTACTTAAAAAATGGATGAAATATCCTAAAGGATCCTCAAGTTCCACCCAAGAACTTGAAAGTTATTTTAATGTTTTATTTGAGTTGAATAAAATAGATGATGATAGAGAGTTCCATATTTTGCGATAGTGGTCATAAAAGGAGCAAACTTATCTAGTTTTGTCCATGATGGCAAAGAAGATATTTGCTTCAACCATCTCAACTGTTGCAGTGGAGCAAGTGTTCAGTGCGAGAGGCAATAGATTGAGTAAGAAATGCTCAACCTTGTCTTCCAAGAATTTAGAAGCCCAAACATGTCTTTATGATTGGATTAAGGCTTTTGTACGAATACAAGATCAGTCGAATTCTGAGAAAGATTAAGAGGAGGACATATACGGAACAATGACAGGAACAAGTGATGGTGATTGAGGCACATTACTCCATAAGGTAAGAAGGGTTAAAAGATAACAGAACTACGTGAGTTTTGATTCATTTATACCCTAAGAGGATACACAGGCTATGTAAATATAAGTTCAAATCCTTTTTTTTTAAATTATTTTTAATTATATATTTAAATTTTAAATATTTTTTTTAAATTTAAGTGCAAATTTTTTTATTAAAATTTAAGTTTAAACTTTAAGATTCCAAGTTGATCATTTTTTTTATTTTTAAGTTTATTGTAATTAGAATATTTGATAATTTAAATTTTAGGTAACATTTTTTTTTCAAATTTAAATTAAAGTTTTTTCATTGAGTTTTAAGTTCAAAAATTTTCATTCAAAATTAAGTTTAAGATTTCAAGCCCTTGTTTATTTTGTAAAGGTTGTAATTTCATAGAATTAATAATTAGTTAAGAAGTTACAATTTTTCAAAACATAAGTCTAAATTTTAAAAAAAATAATTCAAGGGTCAAACCTAGAATCGGAACTGGTGATTAACCAGAACTTTAATCAGAACCGGCTTATCAATTTCAAAACTCAGACTGTAACTGGTAATCGACCTTGCTGGTTACGGTTAAGAATCAGAATTTTCTTGAACTGTAAAACTAGCGATTCCGACATAAAACTGTCAGTCCGAGAACCGTGGTCAGGTCTACACATAACCATACATGACTTAATACACTCTAACTCTTCCTGATAAGTGTGTATAGAAATTAAATTTATAGCCTATTAAATGGTGATATGTGAAAAAATATATTAAATATTAATTTTTTATTTTTTATTTATATTTTGGGAAATTAATCAAATTTAATTTCTAAAGTAAATAGTAAATCAATTGATATTTTAGTATAAATTTTCGGCTAATCAAATGTCATCAAATGTCAAATCAATTCTTGACAATCAAGATTGTATCTTGCAAATTATGGATTTTTTTAATATTTTAGTAATTCAAATCACATCTTGTGATTAAGGCAATAAATGTCCATCAAATTGTGAAGGACCAATCAAATCACGTCACTTCTTCAAATAATTATGATAAGAACTCATATCCTACAAGTATAAATAGGGGTCATCTATAAGAAGTTAAACACAAATTGTGAAGAAGAAATTTAATCAAGAAAGGTGTTAGAGAAAACTTTCTCAACTCAAGTTTATTAAGATCGAGAATATCCATATTGTTCAAGGCAAAAGTCAAGACGTTCATCCAGAGTCTACTCAAGTAATAACATTTAATTTAAGATTAAATTTTTAAATCCTAGAATTAACGTTATTGAAAATCCAATCTACCTTGGAGGAGATCAAAGTGTCAATTCCATCAAAAAGTTACCAAATTCACAAAGTCAACATTCTTGAAGTTGTAATGTTTAATTTGAAATTAAGATGTCAAACCCTCGAATTAATGTTATTGAAGGACGTAATCAAATTTGGAGGAGATCAAATCAACGATTCTATCTCAAAAATTTGAAATCCAAAAAATTTTGTTCTTGAAGAGAAGAATCAAAGGAATTCATTAGAGATTGTAAACATTTAATTCTTTTGATGTATTAAAATTCAATTTGTACTATTTTTCTTCTTTGTTAATTTTATAAATAATAAAATTTGTGTTACAAATTTCTAGCATGTTTAGTGGGCTCTCCCTCTCATCATAATTTTTTTTTGAAGTATCACAATGGCTGCTCGCAAGATCACAATAGTGAAGGTTGCTATTTCAAATGTTACAAGTGAAAGTCTTGGTGTCATCACAAGAAGTATGTCCAAAAGATTGCAAACATCTTCTGAGATGACTAATTTGCTTGAAATTATTGAGAAGAACTTACCACACCTTACCGATACCAATAAAGGCGATGGGAACCTGAAGGATGAATCTACATCATCCACTCTTCGCTCAACATCAAGTTAGTAATTTATTCGAACATGACTTCTGTCATGGTGACAAATGCTACAACTCTAGAAGAGCAAATTGCAAGTTTAACAAAAGCCATTGATGGACTCACAAAATATGTTCAAGAATAAAACTCTCAAAGTACAAAGTTGATGAACAAAGTGGACAATGCTGATACTAGTCGCATCATGGGCAAACAAGTTGAAGTTCATGATGAAGCTGAGACGTCCATGAAGCAA
Source organism: Paulownia fortunei (assembly GCA_019321725.1). Taxonomy (NCBI): domain Eukaryota; kingdom Viridiplantae; phylum Streptophyta; class Magnoliopsida; order Lamiales; family Paulowniaceae; genus Paulownia; species Paulownia fortunei. The sequence goes on from CM033123.1 coordinate 8,385,933, forward strand.
CAACCAAGTGAAAGAGAGAAGTCTTTTAAAAAGTTGCAAGTCTTATCTGATGGGTTGATTCATCTTATGGGGACTATCAAAGACAAGTTTGATGGAAGTTCTAAATCATCTTTGACTTATGCCAAGCTATACACCTAAATGATTGACAATCTAAGGATGCCAGTTGTCTACCAACTCCACAATTCGATGGAAAAGGTAACCCAAAGCAACATGTGGCTCATTTCATTAAGACGTGCAATAACGCTAGAATATATGGAGACTACCCAGTCAAGCAATTTATCTGATCATTGAAATAAAATGTGTTTGATTGGTACATTGATTTGGATGTGAACTCAATTGACAGTTGGGGGCAATTGAAACAAGAGTTTCTTAATTAGTTCTATAGTAGACAATGAACAGTCAGCATGATTGAACTCACAAATTCATGCCAATGGAAAGAAGAACCTGTCATCGACTATATTAATCGTTGGAGAAATCTAAGCCTTAACTATAAAGATCAATTGTTGGAGGCTTTCGCTATTGAGATGTGCATTCAAAGAATGCATTGGGGCATTAGATACATCCTTCAAGGAATCCAACCTAAGACATTTGAAGAATTGGCTACTTGGGCCCATGATATGGAGTTAGTTTCAAGTGGAGTTGAAGGGCCACTCATCCAAGAACCTCAGAAGTCTAAAGAAAGGCAAGAAACCAAGAAATGGGGCAAATCTTTTTCCAAAGCTCCAAACAAAGAATCCATGACAGTGAATACAACGCCTATCAAATTAAGAGAAAATGAAAATAACAAAAGTGGTGAAAAGAAAGACATTTCTCAAGAAATGAGGTAAAGAAAGTTGACTTTAAAAGAGATGCAAGCAAAGCAATATCATTTTCTTGATTCTGATATCTCTGGAATATTTAATAACTTGCTTAGTGTGAACATTATTGAATTACCTGAACTAAAGCGACCTGAAGAGACAAGTGAACAAAATATTTCCTCTAGTGAAGTCTGTCTATCTGGGATTGGGGTTCATACTCTCACTGATGATTGTGTCTCAACAATGACCTTTATTGATAAGGACTTGCTACTTGGTTCCAAACCCCATAATATGCCATTATTCATAATTTCCTATACTCGCGCACAAAAAGTAAATAGAATATTTATTAATGGAGGCTTTGTAGTCAATATCTTTTCCTTGCGTACAATAAAGGAGTTCGGAGTTTCTATGGATGAACTTGCAAATAGCCGCTTGATGATCCAATATTTCAATCAAGGGGAACAATGGGCTCTCGACATCATAAGGTTGAAGTTGTTGATGGATGATATGGCATCAACTATGCTATTTCATATCATAGATGTCAAAACATTATATAACATGCTTTTTGGTCGCCCTTGGCTACACAAAAATAGAGTAGTTTATTCTACTTTGCACTAGTGCTTCAAATATTATCGAGAGGGCATGGTGAAAAGAGTATCTGGTGATGATAAAACTTTCACTGAGGCCATATAACATTTCACTGATGCTAAGTACTATCTTAAAGATACAAAGTTGACAAAGGCTAAAGAAAGCCCATTTCATGAGTAATCAAACCAACATGATGATCAAGTTGAGGGAGATAAAAGCAAAGAGACCTTGCCAGTTCATTATGATGGAGGTCACTCAAAAGGTGAATCGTCTCTTACTAGAACTGCATCATTGAAAGAGTTGGTATTACTTTTAACCAAACTTGATGTAAAGAAGTCATCTCCTCAGCTACTTAAAGAATTTGTTCACCTGATTCGAAGACCTGAGAAAGAACATGAAGAATGTTTAGAGCTCCATGTTACAAAATACTTTGATCCGATAGGCTAAAACATATTGTTAAAGTTAGATAAGACCCACAAGAAGGATCTACTATGAGAAAAATCTCTCTTAAGGCTACTGGAGAACAAGAGCATGGGCTTAATGCAACCCAAAAGATATTAAAAGAAAGAGCGTATGCTATTCAAAGTACTCGAATGGGAATTAAGTTTGTCCCACAAAATCCTATTCGTATTGCTATCAAAAGAGCCAACAATAATCATGTAACCGAGGAAGGATTTTCATTAACAAATGATGCCTTTGATGAAAATGGAAAAAAGGTATAACGAGTATCTATATTTGATAGACTTGGCCTGCTTAGAAATTCAAGGTGTAAAAGAACCAATAATTGAAGATTGGGTGTCTCCAAGATATCAAGGCATTTAAAAAAGGTTGATAGGCCACAAGCCACTTAAGAACTTCAAAGTCTGATCCCATCCCGTATGAGGTGGTGTACTACTTTGATCATATCGTGCGATAAATTTTTGAAGGTTAAATTGCAAACTGTTGTTTTCACATGAACCGAAGATAATGAGAAATATGATAGAAAAAATATGGCTGTCTCTTATCACATTAGTAGTGGCATGGACTACGCAATTCCTCAAAATGTTAAAGATTGCTTGCATAGGAAAATCCTCAAATTGATCAGTGGTGGCTATATTGAAAAAATGGATGATGCCGTGAAAATAGTTTATATAAGATAAAAGAATGGCCAAATGAGGACACGTGTTGATTTTTAGGAAATTGAACATAAAGAAAGTGATGTTGTGTCAACGAATCATATCACTTTAAGTGAAGAAGTTCTAGTCGAAGAAGAGGATGATGAGGTTGCTCCTCTTGAGCTTGAAGAAGGTATTGAATCTACTATAAATGAATTAAAAGAGATTAATTTAGGCAATGCTGATAACCCTCGACCAATTTATATCTATGCTTTGTTGACCAAAAATGAAGAGAAAGTATACATCGAACTACTACATGAGTTCAAATATGTATTTGCATGGTTATACAAAGAAATGCCTGGATTGGATTCAAAAGTAGCAGTCCATCACTTGTCTATTAAAAATGGAGTTTGTCCTATCAAACAAGCTCAACATCAATTTCAGCCTAAGTTGGTCCCATTAATTGAAATTTAAGTGAATAAACTTATTGAAATTGGGTTTATTAGAGAAGTCAAGTATCCCACATGGATCTCTAGCATTGCACATGTGAGAAAAAAATGGTCAGATTCGAATTTGTTACGATTTCAGAGATCTAAATGGTGCATGTCCTAAAGATAACTTTTCATTGCCTATTACTGAACTCATGATCGATGCTACTACAGGACATGAAATATTATCTTCTATGGATGGATCATCTGGATATAATCAATTACTCATGGCACTAAAGGATGAAGAATTAATAGCATTTTGTACCCCCAAAGGTATATATTGCTACAAAGTGATGCCATTTAGATTAAAGAATGCTGATGCTACATATCAAAGGCCTGTGCAAAAGATCTTTGATGATATGCTCCATAAAAATATCTAGTGCTATGTTGATGATGTGGTTGTTAAGTCCAAAAGGTGAGAAGATTATCATCATAATCTAAGGAAAGTCTTTGAACACTTGAGAAGATATCAACTCAAGATGAATCCACTGAAATATATATTTGGTGTCACATCTGGAAAATTCCTTAGGTTCATTGTTTGTCATCAATGGATACAAATAAAGCAAGCAAAAATTAATGCAATTTTAAAGATGCCTAAACATCAAAATATTCACAAACTTAAAAGTTTGCAAGGAAAATTAGCATATTTTAGAAGGTTTATTTCAAATTTGGCCAATCGATGCTAGCCATTCAGTCTTCTCATGAAGAAAGATGTTTCGTATGAGTGGGATGAGTCATTTAGGAACACTTTCAAAAGTATAAAGGTCTATCTGATGAAGCTTCATGTGTTGGTTACACCAGTATCTGAATGCCCATTGATACTCTATATTGCTGCTCAAGATCGTTCTATAGGGGCTTTGCTAGCACAAGAGAATAAAGATGGGAATGAGAGTGTCTTATACTATTTAAGTAGAATGATGACGCAACTTACCAATAAATAGATATGCTTGGCCCTCATCTTTGCAATTTGAAAGCTGAAACATCATTTTTAGGCTCATACTGTTCATCTTGTCTCAAAAGCAAATCCATTGAAGTATGTTATGACAAGCCGATTCTTATAAACTTGCAAGGTGGTACCTTTAGTTGCAACAATTTAAGACCATGTATGCCCCTTAAAAGTCTGTGAAAGGACAAGTTTTGGCAGTTTTCATGGCTGATCATCCTATCCTTATTGAGTAGGAGCTGTCTGATGACCTACCAGATGAAGATGTTCTTGTAATTGAATTTATTTCTTGGAATATGTATTTTGATAGAGCTTCTCATAGAGGAGAACCCGATGCTAGAGTTTTCTTCGTTATATTTGAAAGGAAAGTGTTGGCATACTCCTTCACCTTAACCCAAAATTGTTCAAACAATGTTGTTGAATATCAACCTCTTATCCTTGGACTAGAAATGGTTGTTGATATAAAGCAACTGCATCTTGAGGTATCTGGAGATTCTAAATTAGTAGTCAATCAATTGCTTGATCTGTATGAAGTCAAGAAATGTGACCTACTTTTGTATTTCAATTATGCTAAAAGGCTTATTGGATGGCTTGGTAGTAATTTTTACATGTTCTAAGGAAGGATAATAAGCAAATTGATGCTTTAGCAAATCTCACTTCTACACTTGCCTTTCCTAAAGGTGAAGTTAGTGTACTAATATGCAGAAGTTGGGTTGTATCACCAATCTTTGAGGATGAGAGCTATGATGAAAAACAAGAAAACCATGTTGTTGAAGTGTTTGAAATAGAGAAAGAAGATTGACGTCAACTATTTATAGATTATTTGAAGTATGAGAAACTACCCGATGACCCAAGTCAAATAGATATTCGACGTCATACGGCTCACTTCATTTATTACAAGGGCATATTTTATAGACACTTATTTGATGGAGTCTTTTTGAGATGTTTAGGTGATGATGAGACCATCCAAGCTATGTACAAAATTCATTTGGGGATTTGTAGTGCTTATCAATCGGGCCGAAAGTTTCACTTTTGAATAAAAAGAATGGGTTACTATTGGCTAACAATAGTAAAGGATTGTATGGATTACGTGTAAAGTTGTCATGCTTGTTAGTTTCATGTAAACCTCATTTACCAATCGCTTGATCCATTGCACCATGCTGTTGCTTCATGGCTATTTGATGTTTGGGTTTATATGTGGTTTGGCCTATGACAAAGTCTTCTCGTGGGCATTTGTATATTTTGGCTGCAATTGACTACTTTTCTAAATGGGTTGAAACAATACCTCTCAAAGAAGTGAAAAAGGAAAATGTTGCTGACTTTATTCGCATCAACATTATTTATCGCTATGGAATTTCAAGATATATAATCACGGATAATGGAAAGCCATTTTGCAATAATCTAATAGATAAGCAAAGAAAATCTTCTATGTACTATACCATTGCTAATGGTCTCATTGAATCATTCAGTAAGACTTTGTGTAATCTGTTGAAGAAAGTGAATGCTAAGGGTTAGGTAGTTGTGCTTGAGCACGAGATAGATGCCATAAAGGTGGCTAATGACCTTTAGAATATTCTTGGGGGAGAATAAGCCCCCTAGGGCATTACTGCCTAGAGAGCTTTTAGTGCTCTTACTTTTGACGTGGTTATTCAAGAGATTGCTCATTTCTAGCCTTTTTACTTTAGGCTCGTTGTTAATGTTTTCAAAAAAATTTGGCTCGAACAAAATTAGGCTTTATTTTATGTTTGGGAGAGGTGTTGTCTTCCCTAGGACTAAGTTTGTGGTTGGGAGAGGTATTGTTTCTTTTAGGTGAACTGTTGAGCGTCAACTAAGAGTTAGATGGAATTGATCCAATCAAATAATTATTTCACTCCAATTGAGTTTTCTAAACTTATCAAGTCTAATTAAATAATTAATTTAACTCCTTGAAGTAATTTAAGTTTCAATTAATTAATCTCCATTAATTAATTAGATCTAACTCCTTGGATTAATTTCTAAGTTATAAATGTTCCATCTCAAATTGTGCGTGGCCCTTTAAGTTCACAACTAAGCTAGCAATGGGCTTGCAACATTTGCAACTCTTGAATAATAATTATTCCGATTAGTTAATTCAATTAATTAATCCGCTTGAAATTAACTCTTTAATTTCAAGAACCTCACAAGTCATAGAAAACACCTAACAAATGTATCATGATTATCTAGACTTGAGTGAAATAGTTAGTGAATATATTTCAATTATGAGTATAATACACGTAAGGTTTTTTCATTGACTAATCTCACGATTGAGAATAAGGCATGAATTAATAATCGAAACCCTAATTGCTTAATAACTATGATTCAATTTCAAGTTTTAATAACTCATGATGAATCGTTAGAAACCCTGGTCTAACATTCATCCTGCCGTAAACCCAAGGACTTCAGAGTTATGAACTATGAAAATATATAGGAGATTCACTTATTTTGTCAGACAAGTGACGAATCCTTTATTGCTAGACAAGTGACGAATCCTTTATTGCCACTCATTAACTTCCATATATATTAATGAAACATCCAACATACCCTCTTTGTGATTGTCAAGCAATTAGAAGATGCATCAAAATGGAACATGACATGCACAAAACTACCATAGTGCCTTAAATCTAAAGACTGTCATGTACTATTATAACATGAAAATTCTTATTTCGACAAACAATATTTTCAATTAAGAATTTCCAGTGAGCCTATTCAGTATACTTGTTCTCTAACAAGCACCTGCATACATGCACTTGCTCCACTATGCTAATGTCTATAGAGTGAGACACTCTTTATGTGAGCATGCATCGTATGAGCGAGTTTATTGGACTATTTGATGTCCTATTTCAAAAAACTCTCGACTCAAAACTAATTTAAGACCAAAGCCATAGAGGCATATTCCTTGATCACCATCAAATATGTGATCATGCCATGTAGCTTAGTTTGGTTTAAGGACTTTATCTAATCACTATATGTAATTAAAGATAATTTTTTGTCTATTTTATTAATATGATTTGAAAAAAATTAATTTTACAAATATGAGAGTATAAAAGACGCACAGTCTAATTAGTGTACTGGGAACTACTCTAACATTAACCCATTAATTCTAAAAACCTATAAGTCGTAGGAAGCACATAGCAGTGTATCATGACTCATAATCTTAGATGAGCTGCAAATCTATTCCAATTATGAATACCATGCAAGTACGGTCGTTCCGTCATTTAATTTTATGATTGAGCCTAGGGCTGGATGATTAGTAAAAATTTCAATAGCTCAATAACTATGTTTCCATTCCTAGTAGCTTGACTTGATGATGAACAATTAGAAAACCCCTCTATAATCTCTATCCAACCTTGGTCTAGGGTTTTAGAGTTAAGTGCAGTGGAATACATATGAAATTCATTTATTCATCTAAATATGTGAAATATCATTTGTTGGCTACTCATTAACCTCCATATATAAAGATGTTACACCTAACGTACCCATTATGATTGTCATGCAATCAAAAAATACATCAAAGTGCAACATATCATGTATAAGGTTACTATAGTACCTTAAGTCCAAGGACTAATTCTTATACTATTGTAATGAGGAAATTCTCATTCAACAATAGAATATTTCCAAATTGAAAATTTCCAGGTAGGGTAGTTCAGTGTACATATTCCAAACAAAATCGATCTAAGATAAAATTATTGAATCAAAACCTATTAGCATAGGATTTAGTTATGAGTGGGCATCCAAGGTATAAATACTATTAGAGAGATACCATTCGAGATCCTAGAAGCGAATCAATTTTCAATCAAAGGGATTTGAATTGAAGATCTTGGAGATTCATTTGTGCTGAGATAATAATTTGAATCATTTCAATCCCTACATTAGACGGAGTGCAATTTAGGTGTGTTTCTAAAACTTTCCCACATAAGGTATTAAAATGCATAATTTGATCAATTGCATGGGTTCTGAGATGTCTTATTTTTACATGTGATGTGTAATTTTTAAATTTTTTAATTTCTATTGCTTTTTGCATACTAGGGCCATGCGAACCCAACAAATATTAAGCATAACCTACACATTCAAAATAGTTCTACGATATTTCCACTCCATAACTCTAAAGTTCAGTAAGTTGTTTCTATTTTGTCCACACCTACTAAAACTTCTTAGTGAGCAATAGTTACTTTCTCTCTGAGTTAAAACTAGGCATCAATTCTTTTAAAGAAACGAGTATAAAGTCCATGTTAGTAGCATAAAATAAATAACTTCGAAGTTTTTGTAAAAATTTTGAAAGGTCTATTCACTGTCCCCCTCTATACCTTTTCATGTCACTTAGGATCAATATAAGCGTTAAATTATTTTAAGTGATTCTAGCTAGAGGTATAAAACCATAGGGTGATCAACATTGAGCTTCAATGTATTGTTAGAAAATGAGAATGTCCTTTCTAATTAGTTTGGAAATATATGTAAGGAATATAGAGTAATAAGTTGAATAACGATTCTAAATATTTTGTAACTAAACGAGCTTACAAAGAAGAAGGAATCAAACACTTCAAAATAACTAAATTTGTGATGGCACAGATTGATGTGTGTCTCACTTTAGAAGATTTAATTTTGATTATAGCTTACAACCTAAAATGCACCTCCTAGTGAATTCTCCAACCGTCTATGAGCTATGATATGACAACAAACCTAAAGTTGTGGTATGTGCTTGAAGTATTGAAAAGGAATGTTCTCACAAAGTGGACCAACAAGTTGGAGAAATGATAAAAACTATGCCACATAATGTAGATTTCCTTGGGTAGGATTTTGTGAGCTTATTTGAAATCAAGAAAATCTTGAACTATATGAGTTGCAAAAGTCTTTGAGAAGACCCTCATTTTCCTAGCGCGTGTGATATATCTTAAACTCATCCAACAATTGCTGGAATACTGGGAGCCATCTAAAATTAAGTGTCTCACTTGAAAAGGACACTAAAATTTCATGTTAAAAAGGAGTGAACATAAGTTGTTCCTAATCATTTTTTTGTGATTGAATGGGCATGCTTCACGGCTACTTTTGTGGATGTCATCAATCAACTTAGAACTTTTGAGATCACTTAATATTTATTTTTAACTAAATAGCTGAAGGAAAAGATGAGCTTAATCCATAAGAACAAAGTCTAGATCTAGTTGATCTTCTATTAATTCGCAAAATCATTAGAAATATGTGGTTTCTTAAGGTTAAGTACAAAGTAGATGCATTGATTGATAAGTGTATAGCTTAATTAAGGGTGAAGTGTTTATGCGTAAAAAAAGGTGTAAATTTATGAGAGATATTCTCCCTAAGTTGTGAGATTCTCTCCATTCACCCATATGTTATTAATTATTACCACTTTCATCTAAGTTTGTCATAGATGATTGAACATACATCAATGAGTAATGAATGAGGGGATTTATGTGGATCATTCAATGAGTTCAAGAAGTGGGGAAGAGCGCAAAGTTTGCTACTCAAAAAACTTGATTTGTAATTCACTTTATGCATCGAAAAACATGATTTGTAACTTGAACTATCGTCCAAGTAGTGAAGTGATAAGTTTGGTTTATACCAATAATTCACATGCCTTTTTATTAACATTTGGTTTGTATTCAAGTGTTTTTGTTACTTTTGATGTATTTAGTTTGACATCTTGTAGGTAATGATAAAAAGGGAAGAAAATGGAAAGAAACCAAAAATTTGGTTGAAATGTTGAAAAATGCGAATTGTGCTGCTACTGATGGTAGTATTTGTGTTTCAATCATAAGTCTTTGCTACAATATCATATTAACTTGATTCTTAATTCATTATAAATTTGAGAAATAGATCTAAACCTTTTATGTTTGCCACAAAATTCAGGTCCTGCGATTTCAATGAGAAACATCGAGTTCAAGAGTCAACACTGGACTGAAATTTTTTTGTATGACATATTTCAGTATTTTATGCATAATTCTCTTCACAGATGTCATATTTCAATACTTCATGATGATATAGAAAGTTACGAGATAGAGATACAAATGTTATGAAGATACCAAAAACCATTTTGGCTTAGAATGTGGTGCAAAATTGGTTTAAATAAGCTGTAGATGCTGAAGACAGAATGCTCAGTGCCTAGCTGTCCAATCAGCGCTCATGCAATGCCATGCGGATAAAAAGGGCAAAATGTGTTTTTTCCTTCTTTAGGACTTCTCCCATCTAATTTTTGGAATCTCAAAGAGCTTCTAAAGGCATTCTTGAATGTGGGAAGCTGTTCTGGATATAAAGAAGCATGCTGGACAAAATGAGCCATTCATGTTGAGAAGAGAGCCATTCTTAAAGACAAAGAAGCTATTCTTGGAGACAACGAGAGCTTCAACCATTTTTCTCAACTCCCAAATTAGTGAACAATTTTCATGTTCTTTCTTATGTATTTCTTGAGTTATATTCGTACATGATGAACTAAACTTTTTTTTTAGAGGATGATGTAAACTTATTTGATTCTATGTTTTGAATTCGAAATAATATTAGTTCAAGTTATTCATCTTGTTTGTGTTATCTTATTTAATATTTCATCTTGATTAATTGGTCACTAATTGAGATTATTTGACATATGAGATTCGACACTCGAAAGAGTGAAGATTATACATGATTATAGGGATAACACAACCTAGGAATCATAGAGTTGAGAACCTTATGAAACCTTTAAAGTTTTAAAAAAGAATTCATTGAACTTTTATAGAGTTATATTCTTAAATTTTTATAAAGATATCGAAATTCATATTAAAATTTGTAATCAATTTGGCACTCGAGAGAGGGAATTGATGAGTTTAGAAATTCTTAACTTACATGTGTTGTTGACTTGAATTAGTATGTTTTGGAAGGAAGAATATATGTGATAATTAGGTGAGTCATTCCTCTAGAATTTCTTGTTCATAAAGTGTTTGTTGTATTACTTCTAAGAACTCTAGTCTTATCTTTGCAATTTTTACCTTATTGTATTTTGTTTACCAATTATCACTTGAATTTTTAAATAAAATTAGGACTATTTGAACTATAATACTTATTGTAATTTTTTATTACAATCCTTATGGATACTCAAGTCAACTCACTGTTGTATTAAAACTTGACACCGCGCACTTGCGGTTTGCAAAATATATCACGAACATAAAGCTATCAATTTCACCAAGCTATTTGTATGATCGGCTCAATGACAGTTGAGTAAGATCACTAAATATCAAGATGAATAAAGAGATTTAGTTCCCACTGTATACGGGAGCTAATGTAACTGCTAGAATATGAGAGAAGAACTTCACTTCCACTGCTGAATGTATTATTGCTATTAAGATACCGAGATTTTGTATGGATCATACTAATCATATTGACACTCCATGATTGACATTATGTTTTTAGTAAAAAACAAATACCTTATAATGGAAGAAGAAAATAAATGTTAGCTAGTATTGTTTATGCAAGTACTTTATAATGTTTTACACACTCGACTGATATTAAGCTCAAAAATTAAATTATTGGTGAGTGAATATCAAAGTGATCATTGGCAAAAATGTTGCTATGCAGTCAAGTGGACATTTAGCTCAAAAAAACCAATTTTATATTTGATTTCACTTAGCCACACCTGCATCTTCGGCTATATTCCAAAACTTTGTATGCTCAAATTGTTTACATAATAGATGATACAAAACATTGTTATCAGATTACACTATTTGAACGGCACAAACTACAAATTGGCAAAAAGGCTAATTATTTTACACAAAACCCGCGTTAATCCAGCAAGGCAAATGCATGGAAAATCCGTTGCATGGGGTTGGTTTTTCCAATGTGTTTGTTCTTATAAATACTCATAAGAAGCAGCCAGTAGTAGTATACATCGTTCGCTACTTATCAGAAAGAAAAACAGAATTAATCATTATGGCTCAGACTAATAAGGCCTTGTTCTTCAAATTGGTTCTTGTGCTCAGTCTTGTTCTCATGATATCTATGGCGGAGAGCATTAACATTGGTAGTAAGTATTTGTTGTTATTGTCATATACCTTTTGAATTCTCCTATTTCTCCATTTTTACCACATCTACAATTGATATGTACAATTTCTTGAAGTACTTATTTGGTTTTCAAAAGAGTTCTTGAAAAATAAGTAATGTGACCTGAACAAATTTTTGCAATTAATTTTGATAATGGAAAAGAGCTATATTAACTCCCACCTAACATTGTGCGATATACTCCCTCCAGCCTAAATAAACGTCATGTCTGGTTTGATCCTATATGGAGTTTTAAGTTTTAGATGAGAATTGAAAAAATATAAATTTTATATATTTATTACTCTTAAAAATAGTGATTGGTGTTAGTGGTGTTGCATCAATTTTTTAGTTATGGTAGTTTTGATTAAAAAAAAAATATTTTAGAAAATTAACTTTATTATGCAATGTCACAAAAGAAAATGAAGACAATAAATATGGACAGATGGATTACTACACTATAAATCTTTCTTGCTTCCCCGCGCAAACCCACCCCCCCTCTTTATGTTTTGAATGCAGTTGGATTTGGAAGTGAAGATTCAACTCCAGTTTGCAACTCTGTCCATGGCGCAGAGAGTGGTGATACTTGTTCAAGCGTTGCACAACAATTCAATCTCTCTCTTCAAGACTTTACTAACATTAATCCCAATCTCAACTGTGATGCTATATTTCTTGGTCAATGGCTTTGCGTTGATGGTTCTGCCTAAGTAGTATTGATGGATATAAAACCAGGAAATATCTTCTTAATCAATAAAGGGCGTTAGTTCTACTAAATGTAACCCAAGTTACTGTTTTTTTTTTTTTTTTTTCTTTTTGTATTATTATTTGTATTGTTCTATAGTTCTAAATGACATAGTTGTGTCTACTATCTTTACCATTTGTAACGTATTGTCACCAGCAATGGAATTTCAAAAATTTTATCTTCTAATCGTGTTTTTTAGTCACCTATGGCCGAAGTTTCGAACCAAATGAAAGAAGATAAAAAAAAAAAAAATGAATATAAAAATAAAAAATAAAAATTGCAAATCATTTATTTAAAAGAAAATCAACCCATATCAATGCCTGCAAGAGAGGTCATTTTTCATGTGTTTTTCACCTATGACATTCCCATAATTGTCTTCATGGTACAATGCTTGTGTACAATACAGAAATATATTAATTGTAATGCACAAGGCGAGCGACCTTGTGTTTGCCATAAAATATTTTTGGTTTTTGTCTTAGTTCCCTGTCTGATTTTATATCTTCCCCATATAAGTATATCAAATATCGATCAAAAACTCACAAACCATACTAAAAGAAAATTCATATAGAGGAAGAAAACATATAACAGGGCTGAAAATGGCAAGCTGTCAAGCTGCAAAGTTTCCGAGTTTTGGGCTTGCTATACTTTTTCTTCTTACAATATCTGTAGCAGAAAGTGGAAGGCTTCTTGTCTGTAACTCTCGACTCTGATCAACAAAGTGCATTGTTAGTTTCTTTAGATCTATGGGCACCCCATCTTTTAGCTCTGATACCATATTAAAGCATTTTAACATGTCTAACTCTGAATTTTAATGCTATGAAGGCACAAATGAACACAAATGTCAAGAGTGGTTTTTTGTAATTTAAAAATTTAGAGTACGTAAACAATTTTAAAAACTTATATTGCATCCATATAAGTGTATATTATATAATGACATGGTCTCTAGAAAGTGCATGATGCTCTTTCAATATCTTTGCAGCCCACCCCACAGATGCTTCAACGGTGGTGTGCTCCGGGATCTATGGAGCACAAGATGGTGATACGTGCTACGGTCTAGACCAACGTATAACCTGACATCGGACTTCTTCACGTCCATAAATCCCAATTTGGATTGTGACAATATATTTACTGGTGAATGGCTCTGCATTAATGGTTACACATGTTAGAGACTTAGAGTGAAGTAATTATGCACCAAAACTGAGCATGAATAAGAACTGATCATGGTTTTGCCATGGTCGACTCTGCTCCTTTTGTACAACTTTTTGTCAAATAAAAATTTGAATCTGCAAGGTGGTATGATGGTCTCTCAATTTCGAAAATGTGAACTGTTGAAAATAGGACTGAGATTGGGACCTACAACTTTATTAACATTTATATTTGAGTTGAATTATAAATGCATGATTTGGGAAGATTAGATTCTAAAGAGGACTTGAATTCTTCATTTTCTTGTGTTGGAAGAGATATTTACCTATTTATGTCAAATTCCAATCATAATTGAAGAGGAAAATTAAGAAAAATTAACGTAATATCTAATTCTCTCCTAAATTCTTTATTTACATTTCTCCTAAAATTTCTCGGTAGATTTTTTTTGAAGCATCACTATGTTTAGAGGTTGGTAAATGAGCAGATAACTTTGGTAGTTATCTATCACTATGAGTAAAATTATGTTAGTAGTTTGTTCAAAGCAAGATTTGCAGGTAAGCTTGATTCGTCAAACGAGGATTAATAGTTTTTAATACATATAGGTATATGAATTTACATTATATGGTTATGTATGATATTTTTTCCACTGATGGTATCAAAACCAATAGGCCGTTCTTACCATTTTGGCATAATTGAATCACATAAACACGGAATTTATGTTAGAATATATATATATATATATATATATATGTAAATGGATGATAAAAATCATTTTTTAGCATAAAATTAGGCTATGACTTTTACACCATATATATCTTGTACATATAGATCACACTAATAAAATTTGAAAAAAAAAAAATGGATGAGTAGTTTCATAGAAAAACCAAACCTTAGTCTGAGAATCTTTCTTTTTAAGCACAAAATTGAACATGATTTTACTATTTTTGTTGCATGATTTTTATGCTAATTTATAGGCCATGAGAGAGGTTTAAAATATGTCTAAAAAGGTTTTAAAATAAGTAAGATATGAATTTTTGATTTTTTTTCATTAGATAAACACTTTTGCTTATTGACGTTGGGCTGGAGGACCGGAGTAGACACTGGAAAAAGGCTGACATGGCCAGCTAGTGGACACTATGCGTTGATTGGACAGCCTTGGGTAGCATTTGATTGGCTGGCCAAGCTGTCTTAAGAAGCGTTTAGCAGCGCCTATTTCCCCTTCCAAAAAAACAAAAAAAAAGTACCTTGCCTTATGGCGCATTTGGCTGCACACCAGCTGCCTCAAGGGTATGTTTGACTACGTGATTCTCCAAAAAAGAAAATTCTACATACCTGGTGGCTTAATTTTGGGTGTGCAAATTTCTCCGATCTGAGGTATCAATCACCGCCAATGATCAATTGTTTCTGCTGATATTTCTGATGGGTTTGTAATCAGAACTGTAGTTTTTTTGTTACTTAAGAGGAAAATTTTAAGTGAATGTTTTGTATATTAATTTCAAGGGAAATGTATCATTATTATTTTGCATATAAGGATGCATGCAAAAATATCTTTTTTGGGTCAAAATATTTATATGCCTAGAAAAATATGTTCTACCTTCCTGCATGGTTGGTTTATATTTTAATTTCACTATAATATGCTTAGATAAATTATACACTATATTAATTGTAATTTTGTGATGATGCAATTGTGCGTTTAATTTCTTGCAATGTGAATATACGTTATGAATGTGAATGAGCGGATATTGATAGTACATTGATATTTGAGTGCTCATGTAAATTGAGTATTTTTTATTTTAATATTTGTAATAATGGGAGATAATTTATAACAATGGAGATAAATACATCATCCCCAATTTTTTATTATTTAATTTTTAGTAGATTTATGTAGAAGACCTCGAATTAATATAAATGCTCTTTTTAGTATTTTCAAGACATGTATTTCTTGGTCCATATTTTTTAGGGCAATGAATCATTTTTTTTTCATTTTGTTACTTATCATAATGGGTTGAATTCTCTTAACTTGATGCATTAGATGTTAATGTGGACCATATAGGGCTATTCTCTTCATATTATATGATTGCATGCCTAAAGAAATTGGACAAATTTTATTTGTACATGTTGATAAATTTTTATTATGCCTTTTAACCAAGTAGGGGATATTTACTGGCCTAAGTTGTGAATTTTTTGATTTTGTTGGGTATAAAAGAATAATAATATATTTAATTGGATCTAGAACAAAATATAAGACCAGTACCTAACATTTACAAAATTAGTTAATTTTAATTTAGAGATCTTAGACCCATTCACCAACTCTCTATTTTCTAAAGTCAATTGAACATGAAAACGGACAAGTTGCCCAATATTGTCTTGAATTAGTCGCTGACAATATGCTTGTAGATTAAGAATAAAGTTTGCACTTTAATTTGTTTTAAGCTGCAAATACAAGAATCTAGCTAAATAGTTTAAGCTCTAATTTTGAATATGAGCTCATTTATAAGCATAAGTTCTAGTTCTCCTAGTTTAAGCTCTAATTTTGAATATGAGCTCATTTATAAGCATAAGTTCTAGTTCTCCTTAAATCGTTGTTTGTGATTACTTATGGATATTTATAACTTGTATTATCATTAACTAGATCAAGTATTCAACAAAAACCACCTAACTTGAGGCTAATTATTAAGACTTAGAACATATACAGGTAGTTGCACTTGTATTCATACTAAGCAAAGTAAACCAACCAGGGTGACTATTAGTACAAGCAAAGTGTAGCTAGACAAGAGTAAGAAATTAAAATTATAACCACAATTTGATTCAACAAAGTGATAAAGATAAGTCGCTTTAGTAAGAGAGACAACATCATCAACAAATGCCAAGTGCAATATAATGAGACAAGTCACTTCACTCATAATTATACTGAGAAGATGATTGACTATTTAAGGCTCTCTCATTTACATGCTAATGTTGCCAATTTTATCATTAGATTGATTATAGATGTTGGTAAGAGTTAACATGTGATTAAAGATTGAAAAAATATACAGATGATTATATAGTGTTGTGTAGCCATATTTGTCAAATGACACACAAGTGAGGCATTATGAGCTGGGGAGTGCCATGGCATGAACTATTTTTTCAAGTTCAGTAATTAGTGTAAACTATTCTTTAGAGATGTGCGAAAGGAACTACCAATCCCATATAGTCTAGTTGATATATTTGTAAGACATCAAATGAGTAATTTTATTTGTTCTTAAAAGAAACCTTTATGATGAAAATTGCTTTTCTTTGTGATGCAATTATGTTAAGATAATATTTCTTATATTTTTTCTGCTAACATTAATTTAAGATTAAATCATGATATGCAAGGTTAGGAGCATGGCCATGTTAGCACAATAGTCTTTGTAGGTTTCTCGCTAAGGTCAACCTCTCTTTATACGAACTTTTCTAGCTAAAAAAGTCTGTTGAAAAATTAAAGATGACTACTTATCCTCTGGAGCTAGTCTACTAAAACAAATGCTGACTTGTAAGCGTGAGACACTAAATGATGTATTCTATTTTCTTATAGTTATTAATCACTATGAATTAGTACATTCCTAATCTCACAAGTTAGAAGCAGTTATGATCAACTTGTATAAAATTTGATAATAAGCAGGTTAGTTTAGGATAGACCCCTAAAACTCATGAAATCTTGCACTCCTTAGGCAGTGCT
Source organism: Paulownia fortunei (assembly GCA_019321725.1). Lineage (NCBI taxonomy): Eukaryota > Viridiplantae > Streptophyta > Magnoliopsida > Lamiales > Paulowniaceae > Paulownia > Paulownia fortunei. The sequence goes on from CM033123.1 coordinate 8,403,456, forward strand.
TAAAGAAGAAGACTTGGCCTATAAACAAAAAATGTGATGGAAAAGAGCTGATGATAAGAATGGTGATTAGGAATTCAAGACTCAGGTAGAAATGTTTAGGACCTAAGTAGAAGGCCTAGCGAGACTAATGGTTTTAGCAAACATGAGGACTGAATGAGCCTTATGAGAACTTCAAGTCACTAAACATATTAGCGGAGTCAGTCACGTCCAAAGAATTGAATGAAAAATGAGATTCTGAGAAGCGATCGAGTTCAAGACCAGAGTAGTAGACTTGACAGGGCTAAGGAGTCACAACAGAGTGAGGACATGTGCACTTTCAAAGGATTAAGTTTAATTTGCAAACCATGTACTAATAAATCGTTGTAGTCTAAGCTAACAAATAGAAAAATAGGAATGAGGTAGACATTACATAAAGGACAATACACTACAAACAATGTTAGATTGTGATTGTGCAAATAGTGTGACAAAATAGCTACACCAGTGATGCAAGAAAAGTAGGTGAAATGGCAAAATGAAAACGCTTATAAAAAGAAGTTGAAGAAAGAAGATAGAGGCTCTTGACCTTCAAAGAAAAATGCTCTATATTCACTATCTATCTTTTTAAGTGAAATATATAAAAAAAGCATTAAAGCAGTCTGAGAGAAGACACTTAGCAAAATCTTAATGTGGAGATCTTGTTGAGTGATGCACTTACCATACCTTCAAAAAAGAGTCGTTGGGGTGAACATTAAACTGTGGAAGTGTTAAGTTGGAGCTTGAACTTGTGTGGGAAGAGTATGAGTATCTAACTGGTCTGGGAAGATTTAATAGTTGGACCTGTGTGGAAAGATCGAGTTGCATTACTAGTGGAATTAAGGGAACAAATGGCTGAGAAAAAATCAAAGACTTAGTTTGGGGAACTAAGTATTGTATTAATACTGGCTTGGTCATAAGTTTTAACTTGATTTAGTGGATTTCTCCTGTGTGTCGAGAGTAGAGTGGACGTAAAAGGATTATCCCACATTTGAACCACTATAAATTGTTGTTTCATTTATTTTTGTGCACTTTATAATTTCATCAAGTTATCTTACTTGCTTATTTGTCTATCTGGAGTTGTTCCTATCTATTTACATTGTTTTCTCTATATAACATTAAACATAAATCGATGCCTGGACATTCGAAATAGTTGTACTTTATTTTTGCTCAATAACTCTGAAGTTCATCGAGTTATTTTTATTTGGTCCACATCTACTGAAACTTCTTTGTGAGCAACATAATTACTTTCTCACTTAACTAAAACTAAGCATCAATATTTTCAAGGAAACAAGTATAAAGTTCATGTTAGTGGCATAAAATAAAGAACTATGAAGTTTTTGTAAAATTTTTGAAAGGTCTATTCACTCTCCCCCTATGTACCCTTCATGCCACTTTGGACCAACATAAGCATTAAATTATTTTAAGTAATTCTAGATAGAAGTAGAAAACCATAGGGAGATGAACATTAAGATTCTATGTATTGATAGAAAACGAGAATGTCCTTTCTAAATAGTTTGGACATATGTATGCGGAATATATAGTTTCAAGTTGAATAATGATTCTAAATATTTTGTAACTAAACGAGCTTGTGAAGAGAAAGAAATCAAAAACTTCAAAATTTGTGATGGCACAAATATATATGTCTCACTTGGGAAGATTTAATTTTGATTGTAGCCTACATCATAAAAATGTACCTCTATGTGAATTCTCCGACCGTCTGTGAGCTATGACATTACAGTAGGCCTAAAGTTGTGGTATGCGCTTGAAGAAATGAAAAAGTATGTTTTCACAAAGTGATGAACATCGTGTTAGAGAAATGATAAAAATTATGTCACATAATGTAGATTTCCTTTAGGAGGATTTTGTGAGCTTATTTGAAGTCAAAGAAAATTTTGAACTATATGAGTTGCAAAAATCATTGGCAACACGTGTGGTATATCTTAATCTCATCTAACAATCGTTGGGATAGTGGAAGCCACCTAAAAGTTAGTGGGAGTTCTCACTTGAAAAAAAAGAAGTGAACATGAATTGATCCCCATCGTTTTTATGATATTGAATGGGCATCCTTCATGACTATTTTTGTGGATGTTGATCAATCAACTTAAAACCTTTAAGATCACTTAATATTTATTTTTAATGGGGTAACTACTATGAAGGAAAAGATGAGCCTTATGCTTAAGAATAAAATAGAGCTAGTTGATCTTCCATTGATGTGCAAAACCATTAGATATATGTGGTTTTTAATGATCAAGTACAAAATAGATGGGTGGATTGACAAGTGTATAGTTTAACTAAGGACGAAATGTTTATGCATAAAATAAGGGTATAGATTTTTTAGAGATGTTCTCCCTAAATTGTGAGATTCCATCCATTCACCAATATACTATCAATTATTGTCAGTTTTGTCTAGGTATCGTTGATGATTTAATGTACATCAATGAGGAATGAATGAGGAGATGTATGTAGATCATTCAAGGAGTTCAATAAGTGGGGCTGGAGAGCAAAGTTTGCTACTCGACAAGCTTGATTTGTAACTTAAACTATTGTCAAAGTAGTGATGCTATTAATTTCATCAAGCTATCACTCTGATTGACTCAATGACGATCGAGTAAATCACTAAATGTCAAGATAAATAAAGGGATTTAATTCCCATTGTATATGGGCGATAATGTGATTGCTAGAAGGGATATATAGATGTTGTTAAGAGAAGTGAGAGATATTATTAGTGTTAAGATACTGAGATGTTATATGCATCATACTAATCCTATCGATGCTCAATGATCAAGATTATATTCTTAGTTAAAAAAAAATGCCTTACAATGAAAGATGAAAAGAAATGTCAGCTAGTATTATTTATGCAAGTACTATACAAAGTTTGTTGTATACTATGTGTGTACTAGACTAGTATCATGCTGCTCTTTTTTTTTTTGGTGAGTGGATCTTAAAGTGACCCTTGGTGCAAATGTTGCGGTGTAGTCAAGTAGATATTTAGATATTTGAATAGAAGGATCTAAAATCAATATGAGGCTATCTGGTGTGATACTTTTTGAAAGGGTGCACAATATGACACTCATTTATGAGGTGGTTATTGTAGTTTTGATAATAACCTGTCTTTGGGCATTGATTGTTCGAGGGCTAAGTATACTTGTACTAGAAATTGCTTCATGTATAAGAGTACTGTGCATATTAAATAAATTGTTCTCAAACGTATTTCTATGAGTAGTTACCGAGCCTTTGCAAGAAGTTATACTCTAAAGACGTGCTATTAGTATGGAATTACATAGAATTTGATTCTTGTGACTTGTGAAAACATTTATGATTAATAATATATCTTTGCATTCTCATTATATGATTGATATTGGATCTGTGAGTACCAGACTTTGATTAACACTATCACAAGGGCACTTGCCATAATGCTATGATAACGAACGAGATGAGACTTAAATATCACATCGCACAAATGAGGTTTGCAAATGCTAGCCTTCATGCTTGGAGCAATGAAAAAGGTTAATCTGATTATTTTAGAGTTGACTTAGCTTGGAGGCTAAGAAGAGATCTTGTTTGATTGATTTTCAAGTATGTTTAAACTTTATAGAAGCCTGTTTATAGCTAAACATAGGAACAATAAAAAAATATTCTGAAATTGAATGTATGATGGTGCGTGGTGCGGAATTCAGACGCTTGAATAAGGACTATACTTTGGTTCATGTTCTTTCATGTAAAACCGTGTATGCTTTCACTGTACCTGTCTCTGTTTATTAAGAAAATCGTGTATACTATCACACCTGTATCGTCGGCAATATTCCTAAACTTTGTCTGCTCAAGTTGTTTACATTAGTCACGATACTAACATTGTTAGTAGATTACACTATTAGAACGGCACAAACTACAAATTTTCTGAAAAATAGGCTAATTATTTTATGCAAAATCCGCGTTAATCCGACAAGGCTATGCATGGAAAATCTGATGCATGGGGTTGGTCTTTCCAATGTGTTTGTTCTTATAAATACTCATATGAAGAAGCCTTTAGTATTCATCACTCACTTTATCAGAAAGATAAATAGAATTAATCAATATGGCTCAGACTAATAAGGCCTTGTTCTTCAAATTAGTTCTTGTGCTCAGTCTTGTTCTCATGATATCTATGGCGGAAAGCATAAACATTGGAAGTAAGTATTTGTTGTTATTCTATTATATCTTTTGAATTTTCCTATTTCTCCATTATTACTATATCTACCATTGATATTTACAATTTTCTGAAGTAAGAGCTAATTAACTTTCATCTAGCATTGTAATGATATACTTCCTCCATCCCAAATAAGGGTATAGTTTGATCTAAAATAGAATTTTCAGTTGAGACTTGAAAAATATAAGTTCTGCATATTTTTACTATTACTTTTAAAAATAGTGAGTGGAGTAAGTGGTGTCACAATTACTTTAATGATACGATAGTTTTGGTGAAAAGAAAATATTTTAGGAAATTAAGCTTTCTTATGGAATGTCCCAAAAAGAAAATGGAGACAATAAATATGGACAGATTAATTAGTGCACTATACATAAATTCTGAAATATTTCTTGCTTTTCCCCACTTTTTTATGTTTTGAATGCAGTTGGATTTGGAAGTGAAGATTCAACTCCAGTTTGCAACTCTGTCCATGGCGCAGAGAGTGGTGATACTTGTTCAAGCGTTGCACAACAATTCAATCTCTCTCTCCAAGACTTTACTAACATTAATCCCAATCTCAACTGTGATGCAATCTTTCTTGGTCAATGGCTTTGCGTTGATGGCTCTGCTTAAGTAGTATTGATGGATATAATACCAAGATATATCTTGTTATTAATAAAGAGCGTTAGTTCTACTAAATGTAGCCCAAGTTGTTGGTTTATTTTTGTTTTGTTCTATAATTCCAAATGATATAGTTGTGTCTGCTATCCCTACCGTTTGTAACGGATTGTCAACAACAATGGAATTTCACAAATTTTATCTTCTGTTAGCGTTTTTTAGTCATCTTCGACAAAAAAATCAGAGCAAAGGAAATATGACAAGGACAAAAAACAAAAGAAAAAAAGGAAAAATTGCGAATCATTTATTTAAAACAAAATTACCCTATATCAGTGCATGGAAGAAGAGCTAACAATTAGAATAGTGATGAAAAATTTAAGACCAAGACAGAAACTCCAAGATCGAAGTAGAAGGCTTAGCAAGACTTTATATCCATAAACCTCGTACTATTAAGTCGCCATAGTCCAAACCAAGGGATGGAAAAGCATAAACAAGGTAGACATGATGGAAAGGATAATAGGCAAACAGTGTTAGACTATGAATGCACAAATAGTGTAATAGAACAACTGCACCAGTGATACTGGAAAAATTAATACAATTATAAAAATCAAGAGCTCTTATAAAAGAAAGTTGAAGATATAAATAAAGAAGAGGAGAACACATGCGAGAACTCTTTGATAATCTTTCGAACAAGTATTAATGCTAAAAGGCGATTTTCAACTATAGAAAGTTGTTCGAAATAAAAAGCACTCAACAAACTTTCATGGGCATATCTTCTCATATGGTGATACATTTATAATACCATAAAAGATCCAATAGGGTGAACTTTAACTATGTAGAAAAAGTTCGTAACTTGGACCTGTGTGGAAAGACTGGGTTGGACTTCTGTAGGAAAATTGAATTATAGCATCAACGGGATTCAGGGAAGGTTGAGAATAAATTTAAGACGTAGTTTTAAAAATTAAGGGCATGTATGGTTTTCTTTTCGTTGAAAATTTCTATTTCTAGTATTTTCAGTGGAGCTTTGTTGATTTTTGTATAAAATTGAAAATATATTTGGATAATTATTTTCAGATAGCATATTTATGAGGTTAAAAATTGATTATGTTTAGTTTATTGTTTTCAACGGAATCATATTCAAAATATATGTATATAATATTAAATAATTTGATAGTGGTAGGGTCTACAATTAATAGTTTATGTGAGTTAGATATTTTAATAGAATAAATTATAGGTGATGGTTTTATATTAATGATGTAGTTGGTAATAAAAATATATTAAACAAAATTAGTGGGTAGTTGTGGATCCCATATTATTAATATAGATAATAATAAAAATATATTAATAAGAGTTAATGGTAGTTGTGAGTTCCGTTGTGTAGTATTGGGGTGAAATGAGTTGATTGAAGAGAAATATTAATTGACATAGTGTAAGAATACGCTTGAAAATGAAGAGAATATGATTGAAAAATATTTTGAGTGGGAAAATGAGAAGACAAAATGAGTTATTTCTAATAAGATTGGGTAATATAAATATAATTTAAGCATTTGAAATAGTAAAAAATAGGAAAATCTCTATTGAAATGAAAACAAACAAGACCTAAGTTTTATATTAGATATAACTTGGTTATAAGTCTTAATTTATTCTAGTGTACGAGGAATAGAGTAAAGTGGACCAGAAAAATTACTCCATCTTCGAACCAATATAAATTACAACGTTATTTACATTTTCGCACTTTACATTTCAATAACTTGATTTTCTCACATGTCTCTTTGTTTGCAATTGTGCTTATCTATTATAGTGTTCATACTGCATAGCATCGCATTCAAAATGGCACATGTGTATTTAAGTATTTGACAATATTTTCACTTATAACTATGAGGTTCATTGAGTTGTTCACAAGTTTATACCTTTATAAATATCTTACCAAATGAATACCAATGCCATTATTTTTGAAAGAAATGAGTATAAAGTTCAAAAATAACATTTTAAAAAGGGTTTTGAACTTTTAATGAAAAATTTGTAACGTACTCCCCTTAGACTCATGTCACTTAGAACCAACATACCTAAATTTGTGATGCAAGATAAACAAATAAATGCATATTTTCCTTCTCTGGAAAAGGTAAATTTCTAATCAACCTCTAAAAAAGACACAAAAAATTATTTTGTACACTAAATAAAAATTAATAAAAAAAAGATTTAGAATAACATCTCTAACATAATGCAAGTGCTCTTTTTTTTTATTTATTTTTATTGAGTGGCTGAGAAAATAAAATTTTCCAATTGAACTCCTCTATCTAGATGATATATAAATACCAATATTTTAATTTTGGGGTATAATAATTTTTTATTTTCATTAACAGAGATGAATATACATCAAGGGTTGTCATTATTATAGATCAAATTTTGCAGTTCTCTTACATCAATTACCAACTTGAGCAAGAATGTGCCCGTTGGCCTTTAATACAATGTTTTCACAATCTCATCAGTTTTGCTACCGGTCAATTAATAAAAATTAATTATATTTTTTATATTATATAAAATAATAATATAATAAATTAATTTTTATATATTAAATTCTAAAAAAAAAAGATAAAATAATCAATTAAAATACACATCTAATAAAATTCAAAATCCAAATAACCACATATATATAATCAAATACCAAATTTAAAATTTAAATTTTCTCAAAAATAAATACAAAAAAATAAAATAAAAATTAATTTTATCTGATTCTTGACCGATTTTTTTTTGTTCAACCTCATTTCCAATTTTTTATAGATTAGATCAAACTAGACATATCACCAATTTATTTTCGATCGAACGGACTGATCCGGTCGGATTATGAAAACACTGGGTCAATCACAAAAAACAATGTCATTTGTCACAAATTAAATAGACATGAACTTTGCAAGAACAGGTAATGAATATGGTATAACTTTTTGATGTGTTGCTTGGGAGCTTTTGCTTCTTTAATGTAATGATACTATATTCTCCTGACAAAAAATTCATATTTATATCACTACTTTAAAAAAGAAGTAAAAATATTCGAAATCTTGGAATATCATCCATCTCAAAAAAGAATGACTGGTTTTACTTGCTCTGTTTTATTTAACCTTGATATATGTTTATTTTCATTAATACATGAATATTGGTCAATGGTTGTAAGTAATTTTATCTGGGATTTGCAGGTTTCAGACTTTCATATCAGCTTGACCAACCACCTGCTCATAGGTCTTTAATCAGCAAAACCAATGCATAGTTATTTATTTTATCACATTAAAAAGACATGAACCTTGAATGGACAGGCAATGAATATGGTATTAATTGCAAGTTGCTCTGTTTTGAAGCAGATATGCACATTTAAAGTTCAGAAACAAGCCTGAAATGATATATTTTCATCCAGTTAGAGGATTTATATACATTTTCTCATCACATGAATACAAATCTGAACCCATAAATCAATCAAAAAGTCACTGTAAAATGTTATCAGAAGTTTCTTGAAAATGTCTAATACTCTCCCAGCACACACCCTATACAAATATGCACACATCGATGCACATATTACGTACAAAAACACATAGTGTTGTTGGCCGATTGCCCTACCATCACAACTAAGTTTGTTTTCCTTTAGTACATCTTTCAAATCAGGGTAAGAATGTTCCTCAGGTTTTATTTTCAGTTTATTATAGTTTGCTTCCTAAAATGAGAAAGGTAATGTGCCTTTAGGATAAAAGAAAGAACAGTACCACTAATTGATGATAAAACTTCTGGTTTTGACAGTTATTATGTTCTAGAAATAAATGATCACAAATGAGCACAAGTTTACTTATTCTTTTCCATGAAAAGCAAAGAGACATGTAACAACAGTTTTGTTCTCTAAGGGCTCACAGCAACACTACATGGGATAGAATAGCAATGAAAGATTATATTAGTACAGGTCAACACAGAACACTTGTATGTTGGATAAATATATCTAGAAGATACACAACTATTTCGCATGATTCTTGTATTGCGACTGATATTATTTCCAGCAAAAGTACCACTATTTGCCGTGCCTTCGATATTGACTGTAACAAAAAATATTATGAAGCCTTTTGCTTGGCTTCTGAGTACGAAAGAGGGGGAAAACACCCACAACGGTGGCTGATGAAGAGTTTTCCAATGAAAATTTATTTTGAAAATGGCGTTAGGGATGAAGTGTATAATAAATGTAAGTTGAGGGTTAAAGTACTTCTTAAGTTACTTTGGGTGGTACGCTAAAATGGTGAAAATTGGGGAATGAAGTGTCATTTACCCTTTGCTAGAAGTGAACAAAATATATGATCACCACTTTGAACAAATAGTTGCTCTAAGTTACAAATTATGTTTGCATCAAATTGGGACCCTGTCCAGATTCCAAATCATATCCAGATTTGGACTAATTAAAGAATTCTTCAATAGCAGAATATACAAAGAACCACAGAAATCCATCAGGTATCATCATCCAAAATACTATGCTAGGATGCCACTATATTGCATAGAGTCTTCATCACATATTCTCTCTGTATCTAAAGTTTCAATTCTAACATTGCAAGAATTATCTATCTTAACAAAGTGATATGCAAAGCTATTATTTCCTCTATTTCAAATAGCACAACTCAATTAACTAAATCCCCCCTCTCTGGCACTTAAGAGTTTCCTAACCTCAATGTCGTTTATTCACATTGAAGTTCCTACATAAATACTAATACAAGTAAATGATCAATTCAAAACCAAAAGCTATGCAGAAGCAGTAATATTTGTTCAATCTCAGTCAAAACAATTACTCAATTTCAACCAACACCACTAGACCTTCCAAGAAATCCACAGACACTATGAAGAAGAACATAAACATAATTATTTCAACTCTCAAGGAGCACTCTTGGATCGGACAAAATTCTCAAAGAGGCTTCCATACTCTTAATTAACAGATCTCCTTCAAATTAAACTAAATTTACATTTATATTATAATTGTACCCATGGATCACAGAGAATACAGTAAAGTCATCACTGACTCCCAAGCCAGACCTTAAATTACAAGGGGGAAAGAAAAGGAAGAGAAATCAAAATTTACCAATCCATTGCATCCTTCCTGCCGTAGCCTGTTGCAGAGTGTCAAGAATCAAAACCTCGAACTCCACTAATCTCCCCTTGCACACCTTGTAATCACTTCACAACCTCTGTTGTAAGAATTAGCCACACCAGGACTCTTACAATTGTAATATGAAGCCCCAGGCCTATCACATGGCACCAAATCCCTTTTCAAAGTCTCATAACTTATATATCTTTTCTGCATCAACAAAACCCTTCTATTGCTCTCAGAATCCATCATCTCCTCCTCCACCGCCACTGCTGAGCACCCACCAACCTTACCTGCACAAACCCTTTTCACCATCGCATCCAATTCACTAGCTTTCACTGAATTTAGCTCCAAAACTGAGACCCCTTTACATATTTCCACCTGGATTTGCAAGAAAGATAGTACAATCAAGAAAAGGGTGCAAAAGGGTTGCAGCTGAGTTTTGTGCATTTTGTAAGGGTAGAAACTTCAGTATTTTTTCTTCTCACAGTGGTGAAGGTGGGATAACATAAGTGTGTGTTGTGTGTGTGAAAAAGGTGGCCAGTTAGATTGTTTGCGGAGGGGTGGGGAGGGGGTCCCTCTGTTATTTACACCGACTATGCTGTGCATTGGAGTGCTGTGGGCTGAGTGAGAGTGACCCACCACCCTCATGCACAAGTTTATTGGGCATGGGACTTTTTCAAAGATTTCCAACTCACAAAGTTACATGTGGACCTGTGTGTTTCTTTTTCTCCTTTTTGGTTTTAAGAAAGAGATTGATGCACAAAATTTCAGCAACAATTAAAAAACTTCAATTTAGTATATAATTAACCTGAAAAATAATGAGTACTATATACTTTGACGCACAAGTTAGTAAAAATAACAAGAATATTAATCATTCTATTGATTTTTGTATAACAAGTGTACGTGAAAAATAAATCATACATTCAATCATCTTTTATAAAAGTTTGTTGCAATAATAAAATAAGAAAAAAATTCTATTATCTTTTGAAATAAAGTCAATTTTCAGGCGGAGATAAAATTAATTTTCTAAAATCTCGCTCATTAACATAAAATACTCTTATTTCATTCTTATTACTCTAGTTTTAAAATAACTCCTTATGTCCAGAAATACCAACTATATATTCATGCCTAATTCCACTATGAGCATATCAGCTCGGAGGCACTAGCTAGACATATCAGCTCAGATATACAAACTCAAATATTTTCGAGTCCTTCGAACATATCAGCCCTTGTCCAGTTCAGCCATAAATATTCATTTTCCCCTAACAGACTGATCAGTTTGTTATCAATTAGTAACCACCAAGGCCCAATAAAACTTGATATTCTTTATAAACGTAGCTCAAACTTGACCTAAGTAGGCCTATTAAGAATGGGGCAACTCTATGCTATATCAATTAGTCCCCCCTATTTTGTTTGAGCAGGGACTGATCTGACAGAGTAGGTAATTATTGCTTGAATCCGAGCTAGAATAGGTTAACATCAATAAGCTCCACTACCTATTATTAAATGTGGCACACTCCGTAATTCGTGCTCATCATGACGCACGAAATCCCGTGTTAAATTTGAATCTAAAAAGATAACTATCATTGTAACTGACAAACTTGATCTATCCGTACACGTGGTCATCATTGAATGCCCAATCGTACTTATTCATTAATGGGTTGATCTAACCCTTACACGTGGAGCATCGACTAACGGATCTGACCAAAGAACTCATTCGTTTTCATTTGAGGCTTTATAAAAGCCCTTGTCTTCCCCACTTTACTCATTTTCTACACTTGAAATTTCTACATAAAGAAAAAACCCTAGCCTTTTTTAGGAACCTTCAAACGCTTGTCTCCGGCTACCTCTGGTCTTTTTCTCCATTTGCTTTCATCGCTTCAATCTTTTCTCTGCTAAATAAGTATGAGTTTGTACCTTTCTCTTTAATTATGTAGTTGAATCAACGCATCCCTCAAGTTTTTTTCCTTTATATTTTGTTATATATTTAATAACATTTTGTACAATCCTCTAATTTTTTGATCATGTTTGATTTAGATGATACTTGATCCGCTAGTTCCATTGGTGGCCTCTCAACTTGCCCTTCCATCTCCATGAATCAAGGGATAACTCTCACAGTTTGCCTTCTGACCAAGTGGAAGGACGACCCATTTCTGTGGAGTCTCCCCGACTTGATTCTAGGGCTGAATGTCCAATTTGGCAACATTTAAACCTCATGGATAAGTCTAGCAATGAATTTATCATCTATGAAGAGGTTCACCCCAGTACTTCCTCAACCCTAGCTGAACCTTTGGATCTAGAACTAGTTTTCCTCTCCTAGTAGCACTTTCTTTAGATGCAGCTACCATAGCTGCCTTACCTGGGGCTTCATCCTTACCAAAGCTTCCCCCTCTAAGATGTCTCGTTAAGCCGTAGAAGACCTATGTTTTGACTTTGGCATCCCAATTGATCACACACTCATAGAGCCTAGCCCAGATCAAAGACCAGATGAACCTTTCTTAGGTCACCTAACATTTTTTTTAGACTAGTTAGAGGCTGGTCTATGTTTTCCCATCTCTCAACTCTTTGCTGATGTATCTACTAAATTTAAATTCCTTTGAACCAGTTTATCCCAAATGCATGGTAGTTGCTCACCATGGGACAGACCCGACAATCAATCTATTCTATTTATGTTTCCAAGTCAGGGCCTCAGGCCCTGTCCAATTTTACATAACCTCCTAAGGTTAAGCCAAATTCTTAGCTAGAGCTCCATTCTCGATTAAAAATTGGAAATCCAAATACTTCTTTGTGTCCAGTTTCTGTCCTTGGGGTTTCCCCACTAGTTGGGTGTGGGAAACCCCCAAATAGGATAAGAACAATAAGAGAACCCATCCACAAGCATTCATGAGGCTTCTTACCGAGCTCAATAACATATCATATTCTATCACCAAACTAATAGAATCTCCTTCGTTGCTATACCAGTTTGGATTGAGCCCAATCAGGGTCAATCTTCCTCAACCACTAGGTATTTTTTAGAAATTTTATTTCATTTATTTTCTTACAAGTTTTTTAACTTTCAATTATATAGATTCCTATTTCAAAGAGATGATGTTTTCTTTTGAAGAGCATCAAGAAACCGCACCTACTCACCCATGGCTGAATCTTTCGTCTGCTCAACATTCCCCTAATCCAGTCAGATCTTCATCTATTTTGGTAGTCACTACCCCAAATCGAGCTCTTCCACTCAACTATCGGCCTACAGGGGATTCCAATCTCACCACTCCCATGCCCTTCAGCGCAACTGACTTAGAGGCTGAACTAAGCCAACCACATCCCCATACTTCTTAGTAGAGCCGTCCAAATAAAGACAAGTGGCCTACTCCCAAGAAGACCTCAAAATCTTGCCCCTTAAGAAATCAAAGATTGTGATGGCTTTATATGCTCAAGGGAAAAACATCCCTATTTTCTTTTTGCTAGAAAATAAAGACAAGACTATTTTTTCCTCTTTCCTACAAAACTTTGTTCCTCGTCAGGATAAAAAAATCATCAACCAACTGAGTAACTCCCAAAAATTGAACTACATGGCCTTCACAACTCAAAGGTACATATGCTAAACAACTTGACTCACATGCATATCTGACTACATATTAATTTTCAAGCTACTAATTCTGAATGGGAAGCTAAAACCCCATCTTCTACTATGCTAGCTGAGAACTTTTCACTCAAGCAAGAATTGGAAACTGCAAAGGAATCATTTGAAATAATATAAAACAAATATTAAATTGAGGGGGAATTTTCATTAACAATCACGCAACTAACCTTGAAAGCATTTTTTACCAGGGTTGCTGCTTATGACGAGGCGAGGTCAACATCCTTCGAAAAAAAATCTAAAGAACTTCTTGCATGACAATTAAGTGAAGCTAAAGGTCATCTCCATGATGCCAAGACTGGAGAAAACAAAGAAGTCAACCAAATTTAATCCACCAAGGAAGAGTTGGAGCACAATAAGAAAAAGCTTGGCAACTTGAAGGGACGGAAAAAGAACTTGACTGCATTATTGAAACAACAACAAGAACTTCTTTAGGGTTCTCAAGCTGAAATTCATAAGATTGAAGAACGAGGCGAGGTCAACATCCTCCGAAAAAAAATCCAGAGAACTTCTTGTATAACAATTAAGTGAAGCTAAAGGTCATCTCCATGATGCCAAGACTAGAGAATGCAAAGAAGTCAACCAAATTTAATCCACCAAGAAAGAGTTAGAGCACAACAAGAAAAAGCTTGGCAACTTGAAGGGACGGAGGAAAAACTTGATTGCATTATTGAAACAACAACAAGAACTTCTTTAGAGTTCTCAAGCTAAAATTCATAAGATTGAAGAGAAAGTCATTACTATCGAGAATATTTCTCCTTTGAGTGATGAAGTGGTTTAGAACTTGAAGATTTCACTGGTATACCTTAAGGCCGCCAAAGAAGAGATGAAGAATTTAAGTCCTTTTGTTTAGGATTTTTTTTGGCTTCAAGTAACGTAGGTCATTATTCTTGAGATTACATAATAAAAAATTTCCTTTTTTTATCTTGCAATCCTTCGAGCGCATTAAAACTTATGAAGATTTTTTTTCTTTTTTTCAGGTGTAATAAATTACTATCCCACATGAAAAGAAAAACATAATTCATAACAAACTCATGACTAAACTTAAAAAATATCTAAGCTGCTTACATACCCTAATAAATGGATCAAGTCATAACGTAGTTTACAAAGAAACTTCTTTTTTTAGAAAGGGTTGTTGTATACAATTATACTCATGTAGGCCAGGAGTATCCATTGCTTTACCAACTTGGACAAAGTGGGGTATTTAATATTTTAACCATATAAAATCCTTTTAGTGGAGTGAATTAACAGTTTAACCATGTACATTCACTTTTGATGGGGTGAGTTAGCAATTTAACCACGTACACTACCTTTGGTAGGGTGAGTTAGCAGTTTAACAACGTGCACTATCTTTGGTGGGTACTATTCATAATTTATACTTGTGCGGGTCAGGAGTAACATGTAGTTTAGGCTCATGCGTCAAAGAGCATTTTTTTTATAACTTCAAGCATTTATTTTAAGAACATGTAGTTTAGTATTTTCAGAACTTTCCATTTATTGGGCCAATTCTTAAGTCATCTTCAACAACCAATTTGTAAGCGCCATTTGTGTAAACTTCTTCAACAACATAAGGACCATCCCACTTTGATGTAAACTTATTTCCAGTCCTATGAGTAGTAATGATTGGCCTTCTTATAGCAAGCACCAAAATGCCCTGGAAAGGCGAGTTTAATAACACTCAAATCTTTATTGTGCTTCTAACCTTTTCTCATCAAGAGCTTCCAACTCCTCAAGGCACAAGCATGTATTTTCTTTCTCAGTTAGTCCTTCTTGTATGGCTATTCTCAATAATAGAATTTGTTGCACAAGAAGAACAACAACTCCAACTCCATACACCAATGCGTAGTATCTAGATGTATTTAAGCATCACTAGTGGTGAAAAAATTTCCTCATAATCAATTCCTTGCTTCTGAGTATAATCACTACCTCTCCATTCACTACAAGTTTTTTCTTATAAACCCAGTTACAGCTAATGAAAATTATTCTCTGTAGTGGGTCCACCAAGGTCCATACCTTGTTGGAGTATATAAAGTCTATCTCAGATTGCTTGTTGTCTTGGCAACTTTCTAAGTCTATGTCTAACATCACCTATCCATAAGTCCTTAGATCACTATCTAAGGGGAGACTCTTCTCATTGTTCTCTAACAAAAAATCATACCTCTTAGGTAGCTTTATGATCCTTTGGGATCTCCTAGGAGATTGTGTGTCTGAAGGCCCAGTCTCAGCTGGTTGGATGGAGGCTCTATGGTTCTTGAGTTTCTTCAAGTTCCACGCTTTGCCATTTCTATCCAATAGAAATTCCTCCTCCAAGAAGATGGCATTTCTCGAAATAAACACCTTTTGTTCTGAGGGGTCCTAAAAATAATATCCAATGGATTCTTTTGGATACCCTACGAACTTACATAAATTGGATTTTCCACTTGCTGCTTTACGTAAGCAACATACCCCCACACCATATCTCATATGGTATTTTGGGCATCGACTTTGATGATATTCTATTTAATAGATATACCGTTGTTTCTAGAGCATAGCCCTAGTATAGAAGAGAAAGCCTAGTGAAACTCATCATCAATCGAACCATGTCTAACAAGGTTTAATTTTTATGCTTCACAACTTCGTTGAGTTAGGAGTAGTAAGAGGGGTCCACTGAGAGAGAATTCCACTCTTTTTTAGATAATAAAGAAACATTGTACTCAAGTATTCATCTCCTCGATCAGATCGAAGAGTTTTGATACTATAAATAGGCCATGTATTAATCTTATAAGAGGAGGGAGGGGGGGTAGAGGGTTTCTTTAGGCTAACTTTTCTAGTTTGTATGTTTTCTAGTAGTAATAGAAATGCATTCTCTAATTTCTCTTATAATTTTAGTCTTTGCTACTTTTATTATGTCTTTCTAAATTTTATGTTGTTGAGAAAAAATGGTGAACCTCTTGATTGAGGAAAATGAATGGCTACAAGGGTAGAAAATATTTAAATATATTATTTTATTATTTTGAGTTTTGATCTAAACCCTACTTATTTTATGGTGATTCTTGATTTATGTATCTCCAATGGCACAAAAAATACTTGGGTTTATTTAGCTTATTGTACGATTTTACCCCATCGACTGCTAATATGAAATCTTAATTTATTGTTGACGAAGGTGTGCATAAATGCTTGATCCCACAAATAAGTGTTAACGTTAAGAGATAATTTACAATAGTAAGACAATACGATGATTACCTTATTGCATGAGTTATTTGATAATATCTTCCCATTGGAACCTTCATTATGTATGAATTTCAATTATGGCAATTAATAGAGGTAAAAAGAATAAATAACTATTTTGCTCTCCAAAACTCAAGAGTGGATCCCTAATCCTCAGTACTTTTATTACTTTAGTTTTTCTTTAGTTACAACATACATTAAATTTTTCATATATTTTGAATCACATAAACTCTATCTTTTAGAAATATAAACTTGAATCCTTCAAACAACTTCCCTGAGAATCGACCTCGGACTCATGAGAAATTTATTACTTAATACAACCTGTACTTGAATTTACAAACTTAAAGTTGTAGCATAGCCAGGTGGAGAGGCCTCAGATGAGGGATAAACAAGCATAGAGAGCCATCGTGTGGGGAAAGACTAAGGGTGACACGAGAGGCAAGCAAGGGCAGACCTCAATCATGCTGCCTGGCTGAGAGACAATTACCTTGGCTATGCATGGTAGTGCCTCACCCTACCGAAGCAATGCTACCTAGGCAAAGGATGAGGTGTCTTTTTGCTTGCCTAGATAATGTATCTTGATTGGGGTGGGATTTCATCTTACAGAGATAATACTGCCTTGGCAGGGATGAGGTGGTGCTTCACATTTTCAGAAAAAGGCATTAGATTATTTTTCTTTAATTTTATTTTTTGTATTAGGAGAGGTATTTGTGCCTAGGCTGCATTTAGTAGTGTTTTACAAGTTGATGTTCTAACAAAAGCCTTTATCGCAAACTGCGCATAACTATCTTTTGTAGGTTGATGTACTACTATGAACTAAGTTTTGCAACTTTTTACACATTGACACCTTTGTTAATTGTTATGAGAATTCAATCAAATGTTGTGAGGTAACATAATCAAGGTGTAAGGCTGAGGTCACTTGCTTGTAGAGAGAGGTGTGCAAAGCTACTTGGGAGTTTGTGAACTTGGATGAGTGCTATGAGGAGGAGAGTTATGCAGGGCAGAAGTTCTTAAATTCATAGGAGGGTAAGGTTTTACTTGCTTGCCTTGAGGAATAAATTATATGAGAATTCAAATTCTCTTCTGATTTTGAGGATGTTGTTATCTCAACTATTTTTGATTGCCGACGCACTTAGAAAGAGTTGGGCTATTTTAATAAGGAGGAGGTAGTATGGTTAGACCCTTCCATGTTAGGGGATGAGTAAGGCGAGATAATTTTGCTGGTGCATGAGATTGATACTGAGCTTTAGATTGTTATTGGGAAATAAATAGTTGTATTGTTGCCTAGAAAGCTTTTAACACTTCTAATTAGGACTTAGTTATCCAAAAGGATCACTTTTATTTAGCCTTTTGGTCTTAGGCTAGCATTTGGCTTTTTTTAGAAAAATATGAGATAGATTTCATTTCTCTTTATGTCCTCTTCACACCAAAGGTATCATACTGCCTTAAGTTGATAGTTTATAACTGTGTTTTGTTATATAATATATTTACATTCAATGCTCGCCTATTTTTACTCTTTGGGGGTTGTTTGACTCACTTAAGAGTTTTATACGAACACAGTTGGAGCTTTCTTGCTCAGGTAAGTCGATGCCTCTCCTAAGGCTAAGTTTGGCCTTGACGAGGTAGGGGATTTTTCTATCTAGGTGAGGTGTTGCCTCTCTTAAACTAAGTCTCGCCCTGATAAGGCATGGGGTTTTGTTGTTCGAGTAAGGCGTTGTCTCTCTCAAAATTAAATTTGGCCCTATCGAGGTAATGGCTTTTGTTGTTTAGGTAAGGCATTGTCTTTCTCAAGGCTAAGTCTAGCCCTATTAAGGCAGTGGCATTTGCTGTTTAGGTGAGATGATGCCTCTCCTAGGACTAAGTCTAGCCCTATTAAGGCAGTGGCATTTGCTGTTTAGGTGAGATGATGCCTCTCCTAGGACTAAGTCTAGCCCTGATGAGGTAGGGACTTCTATTGTTCGAGTAAGGTGTTGCATCTCCCAACACTATGTCTTGCAGAAAATTGAGTGAAGTTTCTACATAAAACTTAGCTATTAGGGCAACATGGTCACTTGCGAGTGTCAGTGTCCACTATTCTTAATTATCGCGATAGTTGTCTTTATTTTCCTCTCTAGGAGAGAGTTCACCACTACTAGGCTTATTTGATAGGTTTGTTTTTGAACGATTGGCTCTATTATGATGTGTACCACTTGGGGCTCCTTAGTTTTTATAAATGTTCATCTAACCCTCTTGATATTATGTCATAGACTGAAGTAGCCTTCATGACTTGGGTGGATTGCTAGGGTGTTTATCCCAAGAAAAATAGGAGTGTAACTTCTTCCATTGCTTCTTCAGTGCCTTTAACAAATTCCATGAAATGGGTGTTCACATTGTTATTTTCTTTAGGGAACATTTGGTGGCTATTGATCTTCATGAGGGCTTTGGCTGACTTGCCTCTCTCTATGAACATCTTGATCACTTGGTGGTTTAGATTCATTTGTAGTTTTGCTATTGTTGGGATGTTTGTCATTCAGTATCTAGTCGTGGGTGTTAAGAAAAATTATAAGTGGCTTGGCGCCTATCGCTTGGCCTTCCTATCTGTATTTACATTATGCTCCCACTTATAATTGGGTTCAC
Source organism: Paulownia fortunei (assembly GCA_019321725.1). NCBI lineage: Eukaryota > Viridiplantae > Streptophyta > Magnoliopsida > Lamiales > Paulowniaceae > Paulownia > Paulownia fortunei. The sequence goes on from CM033123.1 coordinate 8,422,809, forward strand.
TCTTTCTCGGCTCATCTCTCTTCAGGGAGAGAGATGAGTCCTGAATCTTGCTACAATTTTAAGATTGCAAACCCAAGTGCAAGTTGAAGCAAGTAATAAATTTCTCGTGAATTCGAGGTCGATTCACAGGAAAGTTGTTTGAAGAATTTAAGTTTATATTTCTAAAAAGATGGAGTGTATGTGAATCAAAATATATATGAACAATTAATGTATAATGTAATTAAAGAAAAACCGAAGTAATAAAAGTACTGAAAATTAGGGATCCACTCTTGAGTTTTGCATAGAGAAATAGTTATTTATTCTTTTTACCTCTATTAATTGCCACAATTGGAATCCATACATAATGAAGGTTCCAATGGGAAGATATTATCAAGTAACTCATACAATAAGGTAATCATGATATTATCTTACTATTGTAAATTATCCCTTAACGCCAACACTTATTTATGGGATCAAGCATTTATGCACACCTTCGTCAACAACAAATCAAGGTTTTACATTAGCAGTCGGTGGGGTAAAACCATACAATAAGCTAAATGAACCCAAGTATTTGTTGTATCATTGGAGATATATAAATCAAGAATCACCACAAAACAAATAGGGTTTAGACCAAAAATAAAAATAATAATAAAACATACTTAAATAATTTCTACCCTTATAACCATTTCTCTTCCTCCATCAAGAGATTCACCATTTTTCCTCAGCAAAATGAAATTTAGAAAGACATAATAAAAGTAGCAAAGACTAAAAATATAAAAGAAACTAGAGAATGCATTTCTATTACTACTAGAAAACTTACAATACTAGAAAACATACAAACTAGATAAGTTAAGCTAAAGAAACCCTCTACCCCCTTCTCTTACAAGCTTAATACATGGCCTATTTATAGTACTTGGAATAAGCTAGAGGCCAAGTAAATAATGGAGGGGTTAATCAAGTGGTATGCTAGTTGCCAAAAGTTGGTAAGTTGTTACACAAATTTCTCACCTACTAAATTTAATTATATTTTTCAATTAGATATATCTAGATTTTGAAGATATGTAAAGAATAAAAATTGTAGATCTTTCAGCGCTGATATATTTTCATATATCTTTTGTCAAATTTGGCAGTCAGATGAAGGAGATATGGTTAAATTACCGAGTCATGTTCAAGAGTTGCACTTTAACATCAGCAGCAACTTGCAGCCTATGATTTTATCAATTTGACATATTTTCACACCATATTATCTTCAACAAACTTGTTTATTTATCTCTTGTATATAACATATCCGAATTTTAGCTCAAAATAAATTTAAGCTCAAGATATATAATCGAATTGGTAAAATAAGTCAATACTGGACTGAACTCTTATCCGAATTTTGGTGATCCATTTTGTGCAACTACTTAGATGAATTTTTTGCTATCATCAAGACTGAATTGGGCTGAGCCTCCAACATAAAAGTTGTACCTCTATCTCTTGACTTTCAAATAAAACAAGCTTCAGATCTATAGGCCTTTGATCATGAAGCTAAACCCACCATGCTTTATGCTCTAGCTCCACCAGGAGGTGACAAGGTTTTTCATAAACTACGGGGAACATGCCAATAGAAGTTTTGTAAGCTGTTCGATAGGCCCATAAGGCATCATCAAGGTTAATGCTCCAATCTTTCCTATTCATTTTAACTGTTTTCTCAAGGATAGACTTGATCTCCCTATTAGATACCTCTACTTGCCCATTCATTTGTGGATGGTATGATGTGGAGACTCGATGTATGATGTTATACTTCTTGAAAAGAGCTTCCACTGACCTATTGCAAAAGTGGGTGCCTCTATCACTAATCATGGCCCGGGGAGTGCCAAACCTTGCAAAAATATGGGACTTGACAAAATGTACAACAGTTTTTGAATCGTTAGTTTGAGTGGCTTTGGCTTCCACCCACTTTGAAATATAATCGACAACAAGTATAATATAAAGATTATCAAAAGAATGAGGAAATGGGCCCATGAAATCAATGCCCCAAACATAAAAAATTTCAACAATAAGTATAGGAGTTTGTGGCATTTGATTCCTAGGTCCCAAGTTATCTGTCCTTTGACATCGATCACAAGACTTGCAATGGCGATAGGTATCCTTGAATAATGAGAGCCAATAGAAACCACTTTCAAGCACCTTAAGGGCAGTCTTTTTTGGTCCAAAATGTTCACCACATGCAAAGGAATGACAATTTTAGAATGGAAACAAAATTACTTTCATGCACGTACCTCCTTATCACTTGATCGGAATAATGCTTCCAAAGGTATGGATCCTCCCAAATGTAGTATTTAGCATCACTCTTGATCTTCTTTTTTTGTGCCTTAGTCAATTCATCCAGCAATTTCCTAGTGACTAAGAAATTAACAATGTCGGCATACCAAAGGGCTGCCACACTCATTGCTAGAAGTTGCTCATCCAGGAAACCTTTGTTTAATGGCAATGCAACTTCCTCATGTACCAACCTACTAAGATGGTCCACAACCAAGTTCTCGAACCCCTTTTTGTCCTTGATTTCCAAGTCAAACTCTTGCATAAGAAGGATCCATCGAATGAGTCGTGGCTTGGCATCCTTCTTGGTGAGCAAGTACCTAAGGGCTGCATGATCGGAATAAACAATTACTTTTGCACCAATCAAATATAAACAAAATTTTTCTAAAGCAAAAATAACCACCAAAAGTTATTTTTTAGTGGTAGAATAGTTGATTTAGGCATCATTTAAAGTACGTGATGCATAGTAAATGGCATGAGGAGTTCGCCCTACTCATTGCCCCAATACGGCACCAACTGCGTAGTCACTTGCATCACACATAAGTTCAAAATGAAGTTCCCAATTTGGTGGTTGGATAATAGATGCTGAGGTGAAAAATTTCTTGAGCTTGCTAAAAGTTGTCATGTAATTGTCATCAAACTCAAAAGTTACATCATTTTGAAGCAATCTACATAAAAAAGTGCTATTTTGGAAAAATCTTTAATAAACTTGCGATAAAAACCTGCATGACCAAGAAAAGAGCGAATCTCCCTAACACTTATTGGTGAGGGTAAGGAATGCACAAGATCAATCTTAGATTTATCAACCTCAATCCCTCTAGAAAAGATTACATACCCCAACACTATCCCTTGATTAACCATAAAATAACATTTCTCCCAATTGAGCACAAGATTAGTTTCAATGCATCTTTGAAGTATAAGTATAAGGTTATCTAAGCATTTGTCAAATGAATCACCATAAACACTGAAATCATCCATGAATACCTCTATGATGTTCTCAATGTACTCGGAGAAAATGCTCACCATACACCTTTGAAATGTGGCCGGTGCATTGGAAAGTCTGAATGGCATGCGATGGTAGGCAAATGTACCGAATGGGCAAGTAAAGGTAGTTTTCTCTTTATCCTCCGGAGCAATGACGATTTTATTATACCTTGAGTAGCCATCAAGAAAGCAATAATGAGTATGACTGGATAATCATTCAAGCATTTGACCAATAAAAGGTAAAGAAAATGATCTTTGCGAGTAGAAAAGTTAAGCTTCCTATAATCAATGCAAACTTGCCATCCGGTTTGAACTCTTTGAGGTACTAACTCTTAACAATCATTTTGTACCACAGTGATGCCGGACTTCTTAGGAACCACTTGGATCGGGCTTACCCACTTGCTATCCGAAATAAGGTAGATGACCCCAACATCAAGAAGCTTTAATATCTATTTCCTCACAACTTCCATCATGGGCGGGTTCAATCACCTTTGGGCCTCCCTCATGGGTTTGGATTCTTCTTCTAGTAAAATTTAGTGCATGCACATAGACGGGCTAATTCCTTTAATATCGGCAATGGTCCATCCAATAGCCATTTTGTACTCACAGAGCACCCTAACAAGCTTGGTCTCTTGTGTATCGGTGAGATCTTTAGCAATAATAACTGAAAGTGTTTCTTTCTCGCCCAAATACACATATTTGAGATGCTCCGAGAGTGATTTGAGCTCTAATATATGTGCCTGCACCACAGAAGGTAAAAGTCTCTCATTAGTCAATGGCAAAGCAATGTAAGAGATATCATACTTTGTATGATGTGAAAATGAGTCCAATCCTTCCACTGCTTCCTCCATATTTTCTAATAGTTGCACATCTATCTTTATCTCTTTCAAGTCATCCATGTAAAGATTGTTTCTCAATACAACATCCAATCCATCATTGCTAGTCAATTCAAACATTTGTTGAGTTATAGAATCAATAATATCAACTGCAAAAATGGAATGCACATCATTAGAATACCTCATAGCTTCAAAAATATTAAATCCAATTATCTCACCATCAAATTCCATAGACAATGTGCCATCATGAACATCAATTTTAGTCTGAGCTGTTTTTAGGAATAGTCTTCCTAAGAGAATGGGTGTAGGATATAAGGATCTATCATCTTCAATCTTAAGAATATAAAAATCCACAAAAAAAAACAATTCATTCACTTGCACCAAAACATCCTCCACAACTCCTTTAGGGTATACATTTGATCTATCCGTTAATTGAATAACAACGCCAATTTTTTTCTAAATGGCCTAGATTTAAGGAAACATAAATGGCATATGGCATGACATTGATTGATGCACCTAAATCTAACATGAACTTTTCAAACCTGGTGTTACCAATGGTACAAGGGATGGTGAAAGTGCCCGGATCCTTGCACTTTGGAGAGAGTTTCCTTTGAAGAACCACTGAAACATTCTCCCCCATACTTACTTTTTCATCCTCTCTCAACTTTCTTTTATTGGTGCACAACTCTTTGAGAATTTGGCATAGCGAGGTACTCGCTTAATGGCATCAAGAAAAGGATGTTTACCTCCACTTTTCGAAACGTTTCAAGTATCTTCTTTTCCTGCGCTTTTTTCTTAGGTTTTGCTAACCTGCTAGTAGAAGGTAAAGGTGTTATATAATTATGAGAGAGAGGTTTAAGAATGATTACCGACTTTGGATTCTCCTTGACTACGGGTGGTAGATGAGTAGGAGAATGAGAATCATCTAAGGAAGGGATGATATTGCTTGACTTGCCCTTCTCAACCTCTTTGGATACTTCTTTTGTTGGCAAGCTAGGAGACTCCAATTGTTTCCCAGTTCTAAGAGTTATGGCACTTGCATTTTTCTTAGGATTCACCACGGGTTGGGAAGATAACTTACCCGATCCTTGTGTTTCCAATTGACTTAAGCTAGTGGCTATTTGCCCTACTTGATTTTCAATATGTTGGAGACGGGTTTGTGTGGTTTGTTGAAATTTCATAGTATTAGTAGTAAGTGCTTTCACGAGATCCTCCAAGGATGCGCCCGATTGTTGCGGAGATTGAAAAGATGGTTACACATTCGATTGATGAAAATCGGGTGGTCGGTTTGGCATTTAAAATGGAGTAGGTTGTTGTTGTTGGTTCCCGTATCTCAAATTGGGATGATCCTTCTATCCTTCATTATAAGTGTTGGAGAATAGATTATATCTTTGCCTTGGTTGACTTGGAAAACCACCAATCATATTTGCTTGCTCCATAGAACTCTCTTGGAGAGATGGACACATATCCGTAGGATGCCCCACCATGCAACATACTCCACATGCTTTGACTTGTTGCCCTACTTCCATTTGTTGCACTAAAGATGTGAGGTGTGAGAGCTTTTGTTCAAGAAGTGATGTGTTTACCTCATTGACACTCTTAGGTGGCGGTGGTGGATCATTACGGGTGATGAATTGTTGAGAATTTGCAGCCATATTTGTAATTAGATTCCTTGCTACCTCGGGTGTCTTGTCAAGTATAGCCCCTCCACTTGCAGCATCAATCATGTTTTTTTTCTATTGGCATAAGCCCCTCATAGAAATATTGAATAAGAAGTTGATCACTGATTTGATGATGAGGACAACTGGCACACAATTTCTTAAATCTTTCCCAATACTCATAGAGAGATTCCTCATTGTATTGTCGAATCCTACATATTTCTTTTCGGATGCTCCCTGCCTTGGAAGCTGGAAAATACCTCTCAAGAAACACCCTTTGTATTTCATTCCATGTGGTAATCGTACCAAATGGTAGATAATAAAGCCACTCTTTTGCCGAATTCGCCAATGAAAAAGAAAAGGCAATAAGCTTGATGTTTTCTTCTGAAATGCCGGTCGGTTTTATACTAGAACACACGACATGAAATTCCTTCAAGTGTTTATTTAGATCCTCACCCGCAAAATAATGGAATGTGGGCAAAAGATGAATCATCCCAGATTTGAATTCAAAGCCGGCTTCCAAGTTGGGATATGTGATACATAATGGTTGATTCTCCAAATTAGGAGCAACTAACTCGTTCAATGTTCTATGATTATGTGCCATTTCAATAGTTTTAGGTTGATGAGGAATTTCAAAATTCAGAGAAAGAGTTTCAAACTCGATCTTGGGTGGTGAATTGATTTGAAATATAGGTGGAAGTGGTGGTAACAGTGGTAGCGATGTATTCAAGTTAATCCGAATTTGCTCAAGTCTCAACCTCAAGTTCTCCGATGACATAAAATATGAAAATAACAAGAAAACAAACTAAGATAAACTAACAAAAAGAAGTAAGTAAAGTAAAATGAAAAACTGAAAGAAATAATGAATCAATTAGATGCTTGATCCCCAGCAACGACGCCAAAAACTTGGTCGATTGTCATAGGCCTACCAAATTTAAACCTTATTCTTCAATAAACTTTTAATGAGTATAGTGCTAGTAAAAGTCGATCCCACGAGGATCAAGACTAATTGATTTACTATTAACTCAACTAACTAAGAATTTTAACTTCAAAATTACTAACTTAAAACTAAGATTTCAACAAGCAAACTCTAGAAATAAATAACAAACGTTTGGGGGGAGGGAGGAATTGAGTTGATTAACTAAGTCACAGAAATTAAAACTAATTAAAATATAAATCAATCAAAATCAAAAACAACAATCAACAATCAATTAAAATAGGTTGAGGTTTCATTCACCACCACTAGACAATGAGTTCTAATTTCATATCAATATTATGAACAATTTGCCAATGAAATTATCAACCGTAGGTAATAACAAGCTCTACTACCCCAATCTTTGCTCAGTTTCTCATTAGATAGAACAAGCTCTCTATCTAATTCTTTACCTACCAAACAACCTAGAATAAGCTCTCTAGATTTAATCCAATGGATGCATTAAAAGAAGAAAGATAGATTGATCTAAGCAACAACCACACAAGCTCGGGTCATTTAACTTAGGTTATATTTTTCATTGCAATTAACAAAAATATCCCATAATCATTAATCATAATTTCTATACATGATTAGAAATTCAAGACAATTACGGATCTAAAATCTCTAATCAAGTTGTAGGGAATTCTCAAACCCGATTTGGTTGCGCACCCAAATAAAGCAAGAAAATACCCATAAGACATTAAGTATAGAAAAATATAAACAACCTCAATTGAAAAATTGATCAATAATATCAAACATTCAATTACAAAAGCTCATGTTTAGGGCTTTGAAATTAACCTCAACCAATAAGGAAGTTTAGCCTAACATGATAAGAAATGACAAAAGAATAAAAATTAGCAATATTGGGAATCAAAGAAACTTATTGGTTGAAGAAGATAGTTGAGGTTGATGGTAAATTATGGATGTCTTCTCCTCCAAGCCTCTTCCACTTTTTCTTCCTTGAAGCTCCAAAACCCCAAAAGTGCTTTCAAAATATAAATGATGTAGAGAGTGAGTGAATCTGAAAATTGATGTTTGTGTTGAGATGATAATGCCCTTTTATAAAGTGTGAGATGGTGATGTGATTTGATGTAAAGTGTGTAAAATGTGTTGTGTATTTTGTGTAAAGTGAGGAATATGTGTTGTAAAGTATGTAATATGTGTGGTTTGATATATGTATCTAGTGTATATATATCATAAACATGTGCCAAAAGGTAGGATCGCCACTTGTCACCACTCCAAACAAAAATATCACTTTTGTTGCATGGATAGCACCTAAGCACCCTATTTTGGCGCTTAGGTACTGTGCTCTCTATTATGTTTGGCGCCTAGGCGCCCTATTTTGGCGCCTAGGCGCCGTTGCTGCTGTTTTTGTTCCTTCAGTTCAGTTTTTGATACGGTTTAGCCTCTTTCAACTAATGTTTAACCTCTTTATAAACTAAATTAGATTTTGGTGTCTTCATAAAAATTACATCCTATATGTTGTCTTTATTTAGCTACTTGAATCAGATTAATATCACATTTGTGGATATAGTTATGTGAAATATACCAAGACTGCCATATCTATAAGTTTCAGTGCATGTTTGAATATTTAACTGAATTTTACTCTTTGAAATCAATTGAATTGGGATAAGTTGTCAACATGAAAGTTGGAGATAAATCTCTTATCTTTCCAATAAGCTAAGAATCAAGTCAATATAGGTTTGGATCAGATATTTATGCCCAAAATACAAACACTGCCATAGTGGAACCATGTCAATTTGGCCGAAGAATGGTTCTTTCAATTTCGTTTTGGCTCATTTTCGATCTTTTCATTCTCAAACTTCTATCATACACAAAGTATTAATAAAAACCTATTATTAACAAGAATAAAGCAAAGAAGACATAGAAGAATTGATACAAATAAATATACTTATCAGTGTGTTTATTACTACTCATAATGTTTGTCCTACTGAAGTTGTTGCTTTCATTAAGAATGTGATCAAGTATTTCGGTATTCCAAAAGACTTTGGGAGTGATAGGGATTCCCACTTCACTAGCCAGTTTTGGATAGCTTTGTTCAATATAATGGGAACGGAGTTGAAATTTTCACCAACCGATTACCCTCAAATCGATAGTCAGTCGGTGTAACGCCTACTAGTATTTTCTTAAATTATATATATGCGGAATTTAAATATGAACAAAGTTTACTCTTTAAAAAAATGGTGAAAATTTAAAACTCTCTTTTCATAAAGAAAAACTATGAATAATCATTTAACACTTATAAAGTACCAAGTTCTCAAAACTCCACTTAACGGAAATGAAACCCATAATAAAACATGTCTAAAGGTTCTAAAACTGAAAGTTCAATTAATAACGTAAGATAATGGGCAAATTATGGGCAAATTACTATGCTGGGCCATCTCCATCCATCTATTGGATGTCATCACCTGAAAATATATATATAACACGGAATAAGCTTTCAACAAGCTCAATAAGTAACCCATGCATGAATGTTTATTGTATAAAAACTTATCGAGTATCCCCCCTTCTTTTTTTTCTTACCTCTATGAACCAAGGATAAATGATAATTGAGCTTAGGACCTTGGGTTAACAACCACGATTCGAAAGACCTTGTTTTCTTTAAAAGTAATATATAAAAATCAAGATTTGATAAAATGGAGTAAGTAAAACTAGGTTTTGGTGAAAAATACCCTTACCTTTGAAAAACCTTGAAGTATGACCATAAAACTTGTTCTTCTATGCCTATCTAGGGTTGTAAAGATACTAACTTTGGATTTGCAGAGGGTGGAAGGGTGGTTTGTGCATGCATCTTGAGTGGAGAAGAAAAGAAAAGAAAATATCAAATTTGCTAGGGTTCTTGGAGTGTTCAGAACTCTTGCGTAGGGAGTTTATATATCACTAATCCTCCACTTAAAACCTAAGAAAAATATGATCATTCTCTAAACTGGGCGCGATTGCCATGACACAAGAAACTATTACCTATTTTACATTCGGCCATCAATTCATTCTTTCTTATATATAGATGGTTTACGAGTTAAGAGAAAGAAATATTTTCTCTCTCCATTTAATCTTGTTAAGACCGAAAATGAGGTTCATTAACTTCTTAATGTGGTGGCTGAAAATGGGAACTACATTAGCTAGCAATTTTTGGCCCCTTTGTTGGACTGGTATTTTGGTTAAGTCCAACTCTTCAAAAATCATCCAACACAATCAAGGGGTGTCTTACCAAATTCTATCATGCCTTCCAAAGGTATTTTAGGATATGTCCATAAGGAATTCTTATTTCCTTATTCATCCAAATTTTTCTAACTAATCAATTGGGCCTCTCCTAATGGGTCACTATGATTTGGGCTTGGACTTTTATTAATCTAACCAAATCCAATTAATTGATCCAAGCAAATAATTTGATTCTATCTAGCCTACCTAATCATATTAGGTTTAATTGAATAATCTAATTATTTAATTAGATAAATTAATTTAATTATTAAGTTAATTTATAGTTTTACCAATTAATTAATCCAGTTAAAAAATTATTATTTCCAAATTCATCACAAGAAAGCTAATCATAAGCTAGGCAATTATATATGAATCAACTACTGGAAGAGTACTTGAGACATCATATTTCTGCTAGTCAGACAGATTGGGTTGGTTTGTTGGATATTACTTAGTTTTGTTATAATTTGCATAAGTCGTCGGCAATAGGCACGAGTCTGTTTGAGCTAGTATATTAACAACAACATATGACGCCCCATGAGATTATAGTGCAACAAACAAGAGATAAGTGTCTTATTACCTACCATTTTGCAAGGGCAAAATAGGAGTTTTTATAAAGCCAAAGAATATTTGGCTAAGGCTCAACATAAAATGAAAAAGTATGTTGATATGGGTAGACGACATATGGAATTTAGTGTGGGTGATCAGCTTTTGTTGAAGCTGACTCCACAGATTTGGAAAAAGATTCGTTCCAAAATAGTTCATCGAGGGTTGATCCCTAAGTATGATGGTCCATTTGAAATCTTGAGTAAATTGGGTAATGTGGCTTACCAGTTGAGGTTTTCGTATAAGTTACAAATTCATCCAACATTTAAGTTTTCTAAAAAAGTACAATGAAGATGTTGGGGACACTTCACATGTACAGCATGGCATACCCTATCTGTAATCTGACATAAGCTTGAAAAAGAGGTTTAAAATATCCTTGATCACCAAACCATAAAACAAAGTAAAAAGAATAGGAGAAAAGTAAGTCTAAGTAAGATGCTACTTGGGAACAAGATGTTAACTTTTGGCAGTTTGAAAAGAAGATTGATTAGTGATGGTTTCTAAGGGGGATGCTCCACTCGCGACATAGACGTTGGGTTCTTCTAGTGGGGTCTATTAGCCCTTAGGGCATTGAGTGCGCTGGCACGACACACTGAGTGTTGGTGCCACGGCACGTGCTGCTTGCAGAACATTGTACATTAAAATGAAGGTATTTAGAAACATTGAGGTTTTTAGTATGTGTTGGGACTATGCTGAAGTTGGTGACTTAGTGACCCATTGGGTGATAGTTGGCAATGCACGACAGGTAGATAACACAGTAGGGTGCTGATGTTGGGCACACATCAGGTGGTCCAAAAAATAATTAAGGTTAGGACTTGGCAGTAACTGTGGCCATTACTAAGTTACGTTGGTGCAAATGGTAGCTTGATCAGAGCTTAGATGGTGGGATTCATCGGGTATACTTCCTCATATTTTTAATGTCTACTACTATTGTAAGAGAATATTTTTAAGCCTATTGTGGGAAGGTTCTTAGAGGACCTTTTCATCTGGCGGCCTATAGGCCTCGGCCATGACTCAACACAGCTTGGTGGGGTGCACCATAGCTTGGTTTGGGGTCCATCATAGATCAATCTAAGTCAGACTCGACCCATGGATGGGTCAACCTAGTCTTATTGGGCATGCACGAGCAGGCTATGTCGTATATGTTGTTTTGGCAGTGTGTGGAACTGTGTCGACTATTGGCTAAATTTTGTGGGCACTTGTGAGCAAATGTTGGGCACCATGCAGAGTGATCCTAGATATTGGTCAAATGTTGCACCAAGGAATTGGTTCTTGCACGCAAGTGTTCACAAATATCTCAGCAGTGGGTGAGCAGTGTGCTGGATTTCTCAGCAGTTAGTGGAAAGCTTGGACCCGATGTGCGTTAGAACTTTAGATAGAAAGTGAATAGTGGTAGATAATTGATTAAAAGCTTGGACACACGAATGATGACCCTATTTCCAGTTTCCAAGCATGTGACAAACATGTGGGATGGCTCTTAGCAAATGGTGGCCAAGCCAACAACCCAACACATGGCACACGATGGCAATGGTTGACTACGTAGCTTTGCTACATGATGCCATTTGATTGGCCTTATGTAGTGGGGGATGTCCATTGCACTATTTCTTGATACCTATATCTTTGTGGTAATGAACCTACATATTTTATAGAGTATTGTGTGCAGGCTATTAGCAAGAATCCTTATAGAAATTGAGAAATATATAGGGTTAGGATTTTCCACAATTACTGTGTTTCTTTACATTTTATACATGTGTGTGTGTGTGTGGCATGTATAAACACTACAATCAGAATAGCTTCTAACTAATTGGAGCGCAAACAGGTCGTACGGTAGGTTGAAACATAGGCAAAAAAATTATAGCTTTCGACACCCCTGTGACACTTAGCATGTTATCAAATGGAAATAGATGATTTGATTTATCGTAGAATATCTAGAAAAGTTGTCAAGACCAAGTTGGTTACCGAGAAAGAACTAAGTTGGTCACTTATGTTCTATTGTCCATAATCGCGGCAACTATGTCAAATCTTGTTTGATTGGTCATGAATAAAGATATATATTTGGTAGAGTCATGCATGCTTTAGTTATTTTTTATTTAGGTATCTAGAGAGCTTGAATAGGTGCGACCATCATGTCAAAGGATAGTGAAAAGATCATTGATCCTTCTAATGATCAATCAATGGCCTTGCTGATGAGGAACTTTCAGAGGTTCATGAAGAAAAATATCAAAAAACAAAGGACAATCATTGACACCAAGAACATAACCTCAAAATTAGGTTAATGAAAATAAACTTGAAATGAGTTACTCACTAACTTGTGTTATAACTGCGAGAAACCAGTATATTTTGCATGAGAATGTACATATCCCCATAAGACGGTGAAGAAGAGAGGAGCTCGAAAAGAAAGAAAGTTCAGGAAATTTTAGTTGCTAAAGTTGAAGCAAACAAACAAACAACAAAAATAAAGTATGAATCCTCAAGCTGTGACAACTGTGATGCTGAGGAGGAAGCCTTAATGTGTCTTATGGAAATTAATGTTGTTGAGTCTATCTCAATTACTAGCAAGGTAAGTCTTCCTTTATCAAATGATTCATTTCATGAGGATTATATGGAGCTTTCAAGGATGCATCCATGAACTCTATATCATTAAAGAAATCCATACACTTCTGATTGCTGAGAAAACAAGCTTTAAATAGAGCACAAAACTCTCCTAGTGAAGTTGAAAAGTCAATAATTTGCATGGACTAAAAGCAAAAAATAATCGGCTAAAATAAAATATTGCACTCACAACACAAAGAGAAGTTGTACTAATTACAAAGAATGCAAATCCAAAAATGCTAATCTCTTCTTTCACAAAAGTATCCAAATTACTGGATAACTTGATAAATGTACAAAAAGCATCTCGTGACAAAACAAAAATAGGATTTGACCACTCAAATGCTACCAAATCCTCTCTAACAATTACCGAGGACAAAAAAAGGAATTTTCTAAAAAAAAGAAAGATAACTTTTGGTAAGGTCAAATCAAACAAATCAGAGTCTAGACCATTAAGAGATGTCTAGAAGGCCTCAACCTAGTCAGGTCATTAGAAGGGGCTAGGATACATGGAAAAATAAAACCCTATTTTACCTCAAACATCCAAAACTCAAAGTATTAAAGTATGGCTAACCAAGGGAATGTAAATGCAAGATGAACCGGTATTGAACATGGACATTAAAGAAAATCCTAAGTGGAGCCACCCTACTTGACATAGAGAGATGTGAGAACTTACTATCAATTTAATGATAGAAAAGGCAAACCTCACAAAGAGTATAAGGATCATCAAATTACAAGCTATGATTAGTATAATGCATTTTCACACCACATATTGCATAGACTGAATAGACAAAAGCATAACCACATACTTGAACACATGCATCAAACAAAAACCTAATTTAATTATCATGAAATTTCTATATATAGAAAACCTAGAAAATATGATCCTCCCAGAAAAAAAGATCAAACAATTATGAGTTTCAAAGAATGCCAACCTTGAAGGCCCAAGATGAAATAGGTAACTAGAACCTAATTGTCTGCATACATGTTAGATGGAAAATCAATGGACCTCCTCTATGGTACATTAACATTGGTTGCTCAAGGCCTATGATTGAAGACATTAACTAGAGCAGTCAAAGGCCCCTGTGAAGTTTTTGGATCTGACTTTAAAGGAAAAACTAAAGGGATAAGTAAAGTATGCATAGATTACATGTCAATCACTGATGTTTCTTATGCTAAAGTTTTTTAATATATTCTACTTAGCATCAGTCAATTCTATGATAAAGATCACAAGTGGAATTTTCTAACAATTTCTACACTATTAAACTCAATAGAGGTAGAAAATATAATATCTATATTGTTGATAGGTTAATATTCTATACTGCTAACCCTCTTTGTTATGTAGTAAATAAGTCATTAAAAGAGGATTGGTTATGGCGTAAATGTTTAAATCACATCAACTTCAAGATAATTATAAAGCTCTCTAAAAAAAGTCTGGCTGAAGGTCTTCCAAATGGAACACAAAATATGCCAAGCTTACCAATTAGGTAAATAGACCAAGTCAATGTTCAAGAGCCTTCAGGTCGAGTGCACATGGTGTCTCGATAGGTTGTGCCTTCAGGTAGAGTGTGTATACGTTGAGCATAGTGCACTTGCAGGTCGAACATGATGTGTGCATACAAGTTGAGTCTGGCACGTGCATAATGCCATCGCCAAGTACATGCGCCTTATCATTTTATGTTGTTATCTCCGTGTCCCCTTCATGTTTGATTACTATGTCTAGTTAGAAGTTTAGTTCGAGTCGCCATATTGAGTCTAATAAATTCAACAATTTTTTTATCCAAGACCATAGAGACCATTTGTTTTTTACTCAATAATAGGAATGATTAGTTGAGTCAGGTGAAAAGTTTAGCTCTTCAGGGTCATTATCATTGTTGGAGTCTAGTAAGTCTAAGAGTGAATTATTTTTTCTTTTTGAGGTCCAGCCAAGTCGGCGGATGCATTGGTAAGCCCCCTCCCCCCTACTCGTAGTCATGTCCTGGTTATTAAGGTATACGACATATTTTTTTGTATAGAAGGTCTCACATTACTTAGCCATCATTTTTCTTTGTTAGTTGCATGGTTGCTTTACTTAGCTTTTTTTCTTCATCTTTCTTACTTGGTTACATCTAATGCCTTTATTTTTATTTTTGTTTGCAGTGAAAAAACTTAACTTTGCTACACTTCATTCTAGCAAGTTCGAGGAGTCTCGTCTTTTACATGCTCAAGGTTAGAGGAGTGGTGTTAATTGAAGTGACATTGAAAAGAGCAAATGTGGTGGTAGGCCTTTTCTCCCTATTAAAAGATAACGAGTGTAGTCATCATTGCATAATGTTGTTAGTGCTGATGGAGGCCATTCCATTAAAGTGCTACCAGAGGTTGCTTTGACGAGGCCTTGTGACTTTTCTCTTACTTCTACTCCCCGTCATGGTATGGGAAAGGACCTCCAAAGTATGGGAGTCGATAAGGCTCTTTAAGGGTGGATGTCGGTAGGACCTCTCTTATGTGGGAATCGGTAGAGCACCTCAAGAATATAGGTCGGTAGGACCTCTCAAGTGTGGGAGTCGATATGGCCCCTCGGTTATGTGTAAGCTCTCGGGGCTAAGGATTTCTAAGTTTTTTATCTTGCGAGGATTTTCTTGAACCATCCAAGGCTAAGCTTTAGCTATCGTTAAGGAAAAGCACAAATCTCAAGATGTACTTTGCCATTGGCCTCAAGAGAAGTCAAACTTGTGAGATTCTAGGGTCGAGCTAACCAAGCTCATTAGTGACCTCAAGGGAATTTTGTTGACCTCTGGGGTCGGTGGCAGTATAGCATTTTGTTTAGTAATAGAGCAAGTTGACACGTAGTTGCAATGCAAAATGAAGAATTATATTGATCTCATAAAAATTTGCTAAGTACTTGAACAAGAACTACTTTGGGCTTGACAACTTGAGTTGAAATGTTAGTCTCTTGATTAAGTAAAATAAAAAACAACATGAGCCCTCAAAGAAGGCTAAATTTTGTAGAAGTCATCTAAGTAATTGGGCTCTTCTCTACTGGTAGAACTTCTTGAAGGTACAAGCTTGTGAGCTCTTGGGGACGCGAGTGTGAGTGAGCTCCTCCTAGAGGCATAATGGCTTGTGAGTTGCTCTTAAGGATGCGAGGACATGCGAGCTCTTCTTAAAGGCATAAGGGTGAGCAATGGCGTGTGAGCTTCTCCTAGGGGTACAAGGGTGCGTGAGCTACTCCTAGAGAAGTGATGATGAACAAGCTTCTCTTAGGGGCATGAGGGCTTAAGAGCTCTTCCTAGAGGCGCGATGGGTGCGAGTTGCTCTTAGCACGAGCTTCTTTTTGGGGTATAAGAGCGAGCGATGGTGCGCGAGCTTCTCTTGGGGTATGAGGGCATGAAAACTACTCTTAGTGGTATGGTGGTACAGTGGTGCGAGAGCCCCTCTTAAGGGCACAACAGCTAGCTCCTCTTGGGGGCACGAGAGTGCATGAGATCCTGACTCCCTAAAGCTTGTTCACGCTAAATCAAGTCATTGCTCTTGTCTCACCCTTGCTCTTGTCTCACCCATATTGAGACATCATCTGTTAATATTGAGGGGTCCTCTTTGGTGGTTTGCATACTATTATACTGGTGGGCTCCTCTCATCGCTTCATGTTTCCCTCAAGGGCAGGCTTGGCTTCTAGCATCCTTGTCGGTGTCGGCCTCTTTGTGCCCTATCGCTTCGCACCTCTGTTCAATTCTTTTGGGAGTTGGAGCATGATCTCAACTTCTGAGAGGTGACCGAGGAGGCCTCTGACTTCTGCTCAAATTTTGAAATAATTATATGATGAAGATGTAAAATAAGATAGGGAACTAACATAAAACCAAAAATATTTTATGGCAAACACAAGATGGCTCACTTTGTGCATCATTCATTTATGTATTGCACCTAAGCATTATACAATGAGAACAATTATGGCAATAGCATAGGTGAAAAACACATGAAACAAAACTCAAAAAAACAGTTGTGATTAGGTAGTGGTAACCAAAGGTTTATGGTGCGAAAAACTCAGTCACAAAAATTAGAGTTTTATGAATTATACATTTTGAAACATAGACCACGAGAGAGAGAGAGAGTAGTAAAAGAGCAGTGGTGGCCTAAGGTTTGTAGTATGAAATTTTCAATAGTAATAACTCGGATTTTTTGCATTATGTACATTGAAATACAGAACTTAAGAGAGAGAGTAGCGAGAGGGTGTACATGGCCTAAGGTTTGTGATGTGAAAATTTTAATAGCAATATCTTGGATTTTTCATATTGTGAATGTTCAATACTGAACACAAGAGAGAAAGAGTACCGAGAGGATGGGGGTGGCCTAGGGTTTTTTCTGAAAAAATTTCAATGCCAATAATTAAGGTTTTTTGTAATATATATATTGAAACACATAACACTATAGAGAGTATGGAGGGGGTGGGAGCAGCCTAGGGTTTGTTATGTGAAAATTCAATAATAATAACTAGGGTTTTTTGTATTATGTATGTTGAAATACAAAACTCAAAAAAACAGTTATGATTGGGTAGTGGTAACCAAGGGTTTGTGGTACGAAAAACTCAGTCACAAAAATTAGAGTTTTATGGATTATACATTTTGAAACATAGACACGAGAGAGAGAGAGAGTAGCAAAAGAGCAGTTGTGGCCTAAGGTTTGTAGTGTGAAATTTTCAATAGCAATAACTCGGATTTTTTGCATTATGTACATTGAAATACAGAACTTAAGAGAAAGAGTAGCGAGAGGGTGTACATGGCCTAAGGTTTGTGATGTGAAAATTTTAATAGCAATATCTTGGATTTTTCATATTGTGAATGTTCAATACTGAACACAAGAGAGAGAGAGTACCGAGAGGGTGGGGGTGGCCTAGGGTTTTTTCTAAAAAATTTCAATGCCAATAATTAAGGTTTTTTGTAATATATATATGAAACAACATAACACTATAGAGAGTATCGAGGGGGTGGGAGCGGCCTAGGGTTTGTTATGTGAAAATTTTAATAATAATAACTAGGGTTTTTTGTATTATGTATGTTGAAATACAAAACTCAAAAAAACAGTTGTGATTGGGTAGTGGTAACCAAGGGTTTGTGGTGCGAAAAACTTAGTCACAAAAATTAGAGTTTTTATGAATTATACATTTTGAAACATAGAACACGGAGAGAGAGAGTAGCAAAAGAGCAGTTATGGCCTAAGGTTTGTAGTGTGAAATTTTCAATAGCAATAACTCGGTTTTTTGCATTATGTACATTGAAATACAGAACTTAAGAGAGAGAGTAGCGAGAGGGCGTACATGGCCTAAGGTTTGTGAATGTGAAAATTTTAATAACAGTATCTTGGATTTTTTATATTGTGAATGTTCAATACTGAACACAAGAGAGAGTACCGAGAGGGTGGGGGTGGCCTAGGGTTCTTCTAAAAAAATTTCAATAGCAATAATTAGGATTTTTTATAATATATATATTGAAACACATAACACTATAGAGAGTATCAAGGGGGTGGGAGCGGCCTAAGGTTTGTTATGTGAAAATTCAATAATAATAACTAGGATTTTTGTATTATGTATGTTGAAATACAAAACTCAAAAAAACAGTTGTGATTGGGTAGTGGTAACCAAGGGATTGTGGTACGAAAAACTCAGTCACAAAAATTAGAGTTTTATGGATTATACATTTTGAAACATAGACCACGAGAGAGAGAGAGTAGCAAAAGAGCAGTTGTGGCCTAAGGTTTGTAGTGTGAAATTTTCAATAGCAATAACTCGGATTTTTTGCATTATGTACATTGAAATACAGAACTTAAGAGAGAGAGTAGCGAGAGGGTGTACATGGCCTAAGGTTTGTGATGTGAAAATTTTAATAGCAATATCTTGGATTTTTCATATTGTGAATGTTCAATACTGAACACAAGAGAGAGAGAGTACCGAGAGGGTGGGGGTGGCCTAGGGTTTTTTCTGAAAAAATTTCAATGCCAATAATTAGGTTTTTTGTAATATATATATTGAAACACATAACACTATAGAGAGTATCGAGGGGGTGGGAGCGGCCTAGAGTTTGTTATGTGAAAATTCAATAATAATAACTAGGATTTTTGTATTATGTATGTTGAAATACAAAACTCAAAAAAACAGTTTTGATTGGGTAGTGGTAACCAAGGGTTTGTGGTGCGAAAAACCCAGTCACAAAAATTAGGATTTTATGGATTATACATTTTGAAACATAGAACACGAGAGAGAGAGAGAGAGAGAGAGAGAGAGAGAGAGTAGCAAAAGAGCAGTGGTGGCCTAAGGTTTGTAGTGTGAAATTTTCAATAACAATAACTCGGGTTTTTTGCATTATGTATATTGAAATACAGAACTTAAGAGAGAGAGTAGCGAGAGGGTGTGCATGGCCTAAGGTTTGTGATGTGAAAATTTTAATAGCAATAATTTGGATTTTTCATATTGTAAATGTTCAATACTGAACATAAAAGAGAGAAAGTACTGAGAGGGTGAGGGTAGCTTAAGGTTTCTTCTGAAAAAATTTTAATGGCAATAATTAAAAAATTTTATAATATATATCTTGAAATACATAACATTATAGAGAATATTGAGGAGGTGGGAGCGGCTTAGGGTTTGTTGTTTGAAAAATCAATAATAATAACTAGGGTTTTTGTATTATGCATGTTGAAGTACAAAACTCAAGAAAACAGTTGTGAGTGGGTAATGGTAACTAATATCTTTTCTAAGCTAAGTTTTTTTCGAGTACAAATTAGTAGTGTAATCTTTACAAAGGTGTATTTTGATTTCTCTTCTATTTTTCTTTCCCTCTTATAATTTAAGGTGTAGTTTTGGGGTCTATGGCTTTAGGTTACTTTTGGATACAAGTATTTAAACTTTAGAGCAGATTTTTAAATGACTTTGTAGATTTCAAATTTACTACAATTATATCAAAGTGGGAGCTCAATGAACTTGTTGTTATGAATTTAAAATCTTGAACTCCAAGTCCATCAAATTAAACATAACCATAGTGTATTTTTTATGATGCATGGTAACTATTATAATATAAATGTAATTTCAGTTTGATTTGTAGGAGATCTGTAACTTAAAGGGTATGGAAGCCTCTTTGAGAATTTTGTCCAATCCAAGAGTGCTCCTTGAGAGTGGAAATAATTATGTTTATGTTCTTCTTCATAGTGGCTGTGGATTTCTTGGAAGGCCTTTGAGAGGGGTGTTGGTTGAAATTGAGTAATTGTTTTGACTAAAACTGAATAATTGTTACTGCTTCTGCATAGCTTTTGGTGTAATAGTATTTAAATAGGAACTTCAATGCAAAGAGAAAAGACAGAGGATAAAAGACACAGAGGTTAGGAAACTCTAAGTGCCAAAAGAGAGGATTTGGTTAATTAAAAGGTAAATAATTGAGGCAAATCTAGCTCTCCAGTTAGGAAATTCTATTTCTAAATCCTATTTTGATTGGATTCCGTCCAGTCAATCCAATCAAGCGGAATTCAATTTTGATACAATACTATTTAAAAATAAAATATATATAAATAAATAAAAATACAAAATAAATAAATATAAAAGAGGGTGGAAAAAAAAACTCATTAAATATTATTGACTCCAATATTTAATAAGTTCCACCTACTATTTAATTTGAAGCAATAACTCCTATTTTATAAAAGCAATTCTCTAACTACTGCTATTTGAAATAGACTAAATAATAGCTTTGCATATCATTTTGTTTAGAAAGATAATCATTTTCTTGCAATGCTAAATTTTAAACTATTTGAAATAGACTAAATAATAGCTTTGCATATCATTTTGTTTAGAAAGATAATCATTTTCTTGCAATGTTAGATTTTAAACTTTAAAATGCAGAGAGAATATACGAGATAAGACTTTATTTATAAGCTATGTTTGGTTAGCTTTTGCCAAAAGCAATCCCTTTGCCAATTATTTTTCTCAAAACAAAATCAAATATATATTATATTTTTCAATACATTTTTATATTAATACATCATATCAAAATTCATTCTCTCCAAATACTTCTCCCAAAACACCCAAAATAAAACCACACATCCCCAAATTACGATGAGTGGCATCCTAGCATAGTATTTTGGTTGATGATACCTGATGGATTTTTGTGATTCTTTGTATATTCTGCTATTGAAGAATTCTTTAATTAGTCCAAATCTGGATACGATTCGCAATCTGGACAGGGTCCCAATTTGATGCAGACATAGTTTGTCCCTTTGAGCA
The DNA here is from genome assembly GCA_019321725.1 of Paulownia fortunei. NCBI lineage: Eukaryota > Viridiplantae > Streptophyta > Magnoliopsida > Lamiales > Paulowniaceae > Paulownia > Paulownia fortunei. The sequence goes on from CM033123.1 coordinate 8,444,187, forward strand.
ACTATATTTTTAAAGTAGTGATGATATATCTTGTTCGCTTCTAGCAAAAGGGTATATGGTACTTAATCTTCCCAAATTTCACCATTTTAGCACTGTTTTATCTAAATAATTTGACATTAAGAAAAAAAAAATACACACACACACACACACACATATACATATATATATATATATTGCATAGTAAAATTGAACTCAATTAGAATATTATATGTACATAGTTGACCCCTAATTGAATAACCTCAATTTTTCTTTTTCTTTTTTCTTGAACATAGATTGTTTGTAGTTTAATTGGTTAAGTACAGTCGTGGTCCAACATATATTTTGTCATATTGTCACTTATTAAGGTCAATAAGCTAATTTTATACGTTTAGTTTCTATGACAAGCAGTAATAGTCGATCTATATACTGGTATTGTTCTTATTGTTAAAAGAAGAACCATTCTCTTAAAACTCATCGCTTTTAAGGAATAAAAAAAAGATTGAATAAATACCATTCATTACATGAGAATCATTAAATAATAACAATTACATTTTCCATCACATATATATAATAAAAAACTAATTACTATCTAAAATAGACTTGAATCTAAAATCTCCTAATCTTGGCGCTTCAACCTTACCTCCTTGACACCAGATGCAGCACACAGCAGGCCACTGATTTCCACCCAATTGGGTCCGCCACCATTTGCTACGCTTGGACTTAAATCTTCGCAGGCCCTTAAATATGTTCAAATAGAACTTAAAGAACAAAGGATTAACCATCAATTGATTTGCTATAACCAAAAAGATTTGTATGTTCTCCATTGTCTGATAAATTCTTTCCCAAATTTGGATTCAGCTTCAAACTTCTTAATTGTCACTAGACAACTTATTTTATACCAACAAATTTTATATTAATAGAAACTTTTGTTTTATATGTTTAGCCCAAATTGGCAAAAGTTACTAAGCAACTGAATACAGAACAATTCAAGCAATCATAACTGACCCAAGAACACATGTGGAAAACTGAGAACATAATAGTTTTCATTTTTTAAAAGTGATAATGGAAAACAATAAGAGTACACGCAAATGACCAAATTGCCATCACACACAGCCTTAACTCAAACCTTATTGTCCAACACATTATGGTCTTCGATAGAGACCATTTCTTCCTCCACAAACACACCAAACCCCAAAAAGAGACCCCCCCAGCAAAAATATTGAAAACCTAACAATAACCCTTTTATAGTCAATTCGTTTCTCAATCCACCAACGGTCACCCCTTAGTACCTGTAGCGAGGAGGCTTGTAAGGACCCTCAACTGGTACACTAATGTAATCTGCCTGCTCCTTGCTCAGCTTAGTCAGCTTAGCACCGAGTTTCCCAAGGTGGAGAGCTGCAACCTTCTCATCAAGGTGCTTGGGCAAGACATAAACCTTTTTCTCATACTTTCCAGTGGTCCTCTCCTTCCACAGCTCAAGTTGAGCAATAACTTGGTTAGTGAAAGAGCATGACATGACAAAGCTCGGGTGTCCTGTCGCACAACCCAAGTTCATGAGACGACCTTCAGCCAATACAATGATGCCGGTGTTCGTCTCTGGGAAGACCCATCTGTCTGTTTGTGGCTTGATGGTGATTCTCTTCACATCAGGGTAAGTCTCAAGACCGTGCATGTCAATCTCATTGTCGAAGTGACCAATGTTGCAAACAATGGCATTATTTTTCATCTTTTTCATGTGGTCAACCATGATGATGTCCTTGTTGCCAGTGGTTGTGACAAAAATATCAGCTTCAGCAACCACATCCTCGAGGGTCAGAACTTGGAAGCCTTCCATGAGTGCTTGAAGAGCACAGATTGGATCAATCTCAGTCACAATCACACGGGCACCGGCTTGTTTCAAGGCAGCAGCACAGCCCTTCCCAACATCACCATAACCACAAACAACACCAACCTTTCCAGCAATCATCACATCAGTGGCCCTCATCAGTCCATCAGGCAGTGAATGGCGGCATCCGTACAAGTTATCAAACTGGTAGAAGAAAAGATCACACAGGATTAATTTTAATATTAACATCAAATATTAATGTTCAGGCAACTGCTAAAGGTAACAATGACATTTCGACATTCCAAGCCCAACATTCAGCAGGATCACATAAGCTGATACTAGCGTAATACAGTTTCACAATCCAGCTTTCAACGTCTCCTGCACCCACTATATTATAACAATTTCCTCGTTTATCTCGCATTACAACCATCCACTTGGTATCCATATTATCAGCATCAGTGCAATCACCACCATCAAAATCCCACAACCACCAACAACCCAGAATTATTGTTCAAACCTCTCAATCAGAATTTTTCAAGTTGGTTGGTGAGGATGTTATAGTGAGCATTAGATGGCTGGCACAAGTTTTGTAAATTTGTGTATAAAATTCTACAGTTTCTGGATCTTATGGTCTGCTTTTTGGCAGGAGGATTAGATGCCTGATTTTTGGGAGCAGCAGCAGCATCATAAGCAGATGGTGGTTCGGAAAACAAAGGAGATGATGGTGGCAGTTGGCCGCCCAAGGGAAAGGAGAATGTTCCCACTTTGTCTCTTTCATTTTTATTTCCATTTCTAATCAAAAAAATTAATAATCCATGCTTTTTCTATATTTTTTTTCTCTCCCCCCCCCCCCCCAACCCTCCCACCCATTTGTAAAGGGATTATTTCTCATTAAATGGGTCAATAGCAGGACAAGTGGTGGATCGGAGAAAAATAATGCTAGTTGGCTTATACCAAAAGTTTAAATGTTCTTTTTGACATAATACCAAATCATCAATGGTAAAGCTCAGTTCACAGTCTTCCTCACTTAGTCCTACCACTCAGTACATAGTAGTAGTACAGACAAAACAGTAAAACAACACAACGTAGTAGATCCACCCCCGGAAACTCGGATCAAATCTAAATCTTCCAAAATAACATCTTCCAGAAAAATAACTTAAGATAGATTCAAGAACATGTGAACACTCTCAATCCAAAGCAAGCATATTTGAAACAACAGCAACAATTTCCACACAAATATTACATGCAAAGGTTAGATCTATCAAAGAAACACAAGAAAATCCATATATTTACCTTGCTCTTGGTGACCGAATCATTGACATTAATAGCAGGGAAAAGCAAAGTCCCATTAGCCTGCATCTGGTACAACCTCTTAACACCAGTGGTGGTCTCCTCAGAAACACCAACCAATCTCTGCTTCATATTGGTGTACTTTTTGGGATCAGCCTTCAGCCCATCCCTAATTATAGTCAGTACTATCTGAAACTCCGCGTTGTCCGTTGAACTCGGGTCGGGCAGCTTGCCCGACTTCTCATACTCCTCCTCAGCCTTCACACCCTCATGGATCAACAGAGTAGCATCACCACCGTCATCCACGATCAAATCGGGCCCACCACCAGGCCCCCAATCGAGGGCCCGCTCAGTGCACCACCAGTACTCCTGCAGGGTCTCGCCTTTCCAGGCGAAAACGGCTGCGCTGTCTCGTGCGATGGCGGCTGCGGCGTGATCCTGAGTGGAGAAGATGTTGCAGGAGCACCATCTCACCTCAGCACCCAAAGCAGTCAAGGTTTCGATCAAGACAGCGGTTTGGATGGTCATGTGAAGGCTGCCGGTGATCTTGGCGCCTTTGAAGGGCTGAGAGGGCCCGAACTCGCCCGGCAGGACATGAGTCCCGGCATTTCGACCTCGGCGAGCTCGATTTCGAGGCGGCCGAAGTCAGCCTGGGACAAGTCCTTGACCTTGTACTCGCGGCCTGAGATTGTCTTCTCCACTAGAAGCGCCATGGGTTTCGCGAGTATGCAAGAAAGTTTGGATCTGAGATCGGGTTTTGCCAATCTTCTTTGGGGGTTGTTGGAGCGAGAGGAGTAAGAATGAGGGGTAGAAAAGAGTTTATAAAGGGTGGAAATGGACGGTTGGGATTTTAGGTGAGATTGGTAGGGTTTAGTGGTGGATCTGGAATTTAGTAAAGATTTTTGGGGTTGTTGAGGGTTTAGTGGTAGATCTGGAATTTAGTAAAACGTTGGGGTTGTTTCGTAATTTATAGGAAAGCTCTATTACTTTGTCGGCTGACGGACACCCACTTATTGCAAGAGTAAATGAATCAGATATTTAGGAAAGACAACTAGATATTCTCCAATGACCCCAACCTTGTCTGAATATTCATGTCAAACTCAATTCTAAAGTTTTTTTTTTTTCTTTATATAAAACTTTTTTAGTTTGGATGGAAAAAATAGATAGAGAGACGATAATTGAGCTCACTTTTTATTCGCAGAAACTCCAGAAATGAATTTTTTGAAAAAAATAATTAAATTGTTGAATGCGAATGTATGATTTTATTTTTTATTTTTATTTTGAGGGATAAAATTTTGAAAAAAAAAATTGTCAATTTAATTGGTGACATCATCTCTAAGTGGTTAAGACTGAATCAAATTATACAAACTTAAAGTAAAAAAATGTTAAGTATAGTATGTAAATAAAAATCAAATATTTTATTTTATTAAAAATATAATATTTAAATAATAAATTTATCAAATGTATATTAAGTATACCATCTTCAACATCTTTATAATAGTATTCTCTCCCATCCACTTTGGGAGAAAAGCACTATTTTTTCTTAAAATTTGAAGTTTATTAGAAAAATTCATGAAATGTCCTAATCATTTAAAAATATTTTTAACCATACACACAATTAAATGTTTAAATTCAAATTTACGTTCGCCACCGTTTGCTTGAATTGAATTTAGACCATTGTCTCTTCCTGCTCCATGCTTACAGCATCATGTTCATTGTCAGACCTTGAAAATTTATGTTAATCTATAATAGTCATGTTCTTGGATATGGATAGTTGATTAGTTGTTTATGTGATGTTGGCAACAATAATTACAACGCTAATTATTTTATAAAATAAAAAATAAGAGAATAGAAAAACAAAATATTTGAGATATGCATAATTATTTTTCAAATATGTGTTTATTCATATTATAGAATATAAATTATAAGTTCTATGACGAATTAAGAATAATAAATCTCAAATAAAGTTAGCATAAACTGGATAAATGTCAAGTGAATTAAGTATATTTGGACAAACCTAATGGCAGTTTAAAACTTTTCATTTTTACAATTCAGTGATAACGAGAGAATACGTGGATTTTTATTGAAATATTTTGTTAATGTCAACTTTTTCCGCCACGGAGAATAATGGATGGAATTATAGGTAATTAGATGATAACAAATGTTAGAATTGTGAATGTAATTTCAGAGTCCATATAATTTACATCAAACATCAGGAGAAATTTCTGGTAATCATCTTTTATGCATTTTAATTATGTAATCAGGGGAAATTTTGAGGATATAAAAGTATTCTCATTTTCTTTGTGCATTCGAACTTGACAAAATATACTCATCATTCAATACATTTATTATACTCGAGAAATGTTACTCCAATTTGACAAATAAAACTATACTTTCAAATGAAACTTGAATAGTAACTAATTTTATTTTCTTATATTAATTTAATGTTATACAACTGAAAATTCAAATCTTTAATCATTCATGACAATATTAAGTAATATAGGTAGAGACCAAGATTTTACCACCAGCTACAAAACAATTCCAATATAGATACAAAAAGTAATATAAATAAGCTTTATCATCAAATTATTCATTTAAATTCAATTTACACTTGTTTACTGGGGAATTTATATATTATTTGTATTTTTAATTCATTTTATCTCTATAATTTGAAAATATATATATATATTTTTATATATATCAAGCATTGAATTTTTTTGGCTGGCTTACATATCCCTGTGGTTTTCTCTCATTGTTGGCTGGCTTCTTTCTTTCTCTCTCATATATGATGCTTTCTCCTACCCTCTTCAATGGCTTTTGGGGAAAGCTGGTTGAAACGTCCTTGCCATCTCTAAATCATGCACTGTTTGTTCTTTGATTTTTATTTATTTATTTATTTTTTTTGTTTTTTTTGAATTACTTTTCAAATGTATCAATATGAAGTGTGTCTTCACTCCCCCACCCCTTGCAAACCCCCTTCTATCGCGCACACGAGCACGATGGCCGTATCTTAGGGATCCTCCGCCGGAAGTAACAACTTTCGCATCTCAGTTAGACATAAAAGGAGAAAAAAGGTAACTGATTCTTGGCTATATGGTTTTGGATTCTGCTTATTTTCTGGTGATGTAAATGTGTACCTCATTTTGAATCCTTTGTTTGGTATTTTATACCGACAAATTTGTATAAAATTTGCATGGATCGCAGATGTCTTTCCCTGTGTGATTTTTTTTACTCAACATGCTCGCAAGGCTTCTGATTCCCATTTCCCTTTGCAACTATTGTACATTTACTTCTATATTTTGTGATATGTTTGTTTGTGCAAAATAGATGGTTAACTTGTTGTCTTCATGACTTGTAGGTTAATTGTAGGTATTTATTTGAATAATATGTTTACATTTTGTAGCCCATTGTTGTTATTTGAATAATATGCCTCTCTTTCGCTTTGTGGGTTAATTGTTCGTATTTGTTTGAATAATATGGGCTTTTTTAACAAATTATTGTAGTTTTAATTTTTTTTTACACAAATACAGTAAATTAGAATAACATTAACAAATTATGTAAAGTTGCAAAGTTAGAGCAACTTTGTCAACTTTCACGTTGATTAGATATTTACCAATAATTGGGAATGATTTGAGGCAATAATTATATTTTTTAAATATTTTAATCAGATAATCATTAGATAATAATTAGTTAATTTAGACAATAATTAAATAATGATAAAATAATTAAAAATAATAATTAGACAATGATAAGATAATTTAAAATTAAAAAAAAAATAATATTATAAATAATGATGTGCAATGATTATATATATTTTTTCACATATATATATGTATGTATGAACATATATAACATAAAATTATTTTCAATGAATATAAATTATTTTGAATTAAATAAATATATACAACACAAATTTTTTGAATGTTTAACACAAAAAAAGTCATAAAAAATATATAATACAATTTATGAATGTTTAACAAAAAAATCCTAAAAACATCATCTGATGCCACAATGAGGTTGATGTCGTTGTCGCCTACCTCTACGTCCACCTTCAGCAGTAGGAATTTCATATGTTTGTTGTTATCTGTCATCATCATCATTTATAATATAATTTAAAATTAAAAGATAGACGACCTGATGATATTATGGAGCTCGACTCTCTACGATCATGATACCCACTATATGTAGGTGAATATGGTATAGGAGAAACAACAAACTCTGGACGATGAGTACTATATTCTGACTATTTCCATGTAGATGGGTATCTCATGCTAAGATCAAAACTAAGTAGTGTCAAGAATGACTGCGTGTATGGTGGCATACCCCAAAATGGAGTGAAATGCTCATTCGGTTGTACCTCCTGAGGTATGTGGTAATCAACAACATTGTTCATATTAAGAAACATAAGAAGTGTCGAAGTAGATGGACTTGTTATATGTAGTATATGGACGAGGGATATCATAAGACGTAGAGACATGACTAATAACTGCAGGTGGACCTCGATAAGTAGAACCTGCTACATCTGCCTCTGTTGCGCTACTACGTCTTCTCATCCCCATACATCGGTGAACACCTTGTTCTAAAGATTATCGTTGATTGTTGAGGAGCTACATGAACTGAATGTCGATGACGTTGGAAGAAAGGTCTGACCTCAGCATAAATCTCATCAATAGACCTCCTGAGAGGTTCCCCAACATCATCATCCTCATCAACAATGTTCCTCATTCTCTCAATTGCTCCTTCCTGAAAACACAAGTAAACAAGGTTATTATTAATTATCAATATTTATATAATTATACAATAAAAATAAATGTCACTGAAGATATATGTATCAAAGCGTACCAAAGCAGCCAATGTAGCTGGATTCGAAGAATGATACTCTTGATGTATAGGCAAGTGCGTAGGAGATATGAAATGACGTGTAATATAATCATACCCTGATAAATATCTACCTCCAATACTGTTAGCTCCAGTACTATAGGGGTGAATACAATCAGTGCATACATATCTGTCCACTGAGCCACATAATGTTAGTGATAAAGAGCTCAATTTTGAGCAAAGCGTCCTCTGCGATCTACATCATGTAATGTCACATGATGCGCAGGTATATATGGAGGAATATACTCGGTCATACCGAACTATCGCATTAAAATTAAACAAGTCAAATCATGAATCATGTGATAAATAAGTCAAATCAGATTATATAGATAAAAATTACAAATATCATATGCAATAAAGTCATTTAACAAGTTATCGACTAGTTTTCATGAAAATAATACAAACTAACAATTATTTGTATCAGTCCCTAACAACATCATCTACGTTGTCGGCTAGTTGTCCCACGTTGTGATATATCACCCTGTTGGCTTGCATGATATTGTTGTCTAGCACGTGTCTTTTCAACTAAACTAATCTAGTACGACAAAACAACAAAGAAATTTTACATACAAGCACAACAATATAAAAATGACATAATTTAGATATAGTTAAAGTCTCATACCTATATTTAAAATCTACCAAGGTTAAAATGCTCATCGCTTTCAAAATCAACAACCTATTAAACAAATAAAAAAATGAGAAATAATAATAAATTTTAAATTTATTAAAAAAATAAATAAATAATATAATTGTACATTTAAAAAAATAGCAACAAAAAAAATTAACTGACGCGTTTGATCCGATTGCAGCTTAAAGTGGGATGGGGAGATGAAGTGTTTTAAGTGAAATAATTTAAACTCTGGTGAGAGAGGAATTGAAACTGTGGTGGGGAGAAGAATTGAAATTGGACTGAATGAATTTATGGAATGAGAACAAAAGAAAGAAATGGAGGAGATCGGCCAAAGAAAGGGGAGGTGTTTATGAAAAAAGAAAATGGGCAGAGTGAATGTGGAGGTGAATAAAGAAAGAAAATGAGTGAAATAGGCAAAGTGAATGTGGAGGTGAATGAAGAAAGAAAATGAGTGATAAAGGTATTTTATACATATGGGTAGGTGGGAAGGAAGGGTTTAGGTGACCAAAGTCGCCCCCACTCAACTTTCTGCAAAGCTGCAAAGCAACAGTGTCAAACTATTGCAAAGTCGCCCAGCTAGTGGACGACTTTGCAGTTTTTGCCATATTCACTATTGGGTATAGCGATTTTTACTAAAGTCGCTACAAGGTGTGCCAACTTCAATTAAAATTTTAACAACCCTCAATTTCACGGCAATTGAAGAAAAAAAATTTAAAAATATAATATTCTATTAAGAAAGCCAATGATATGCCTTTGTTTGGTTGATGCACTTTCCGATAAGCATTTGGGGGTTGTAATCTGTATTTTTTATGTACATGTTGTTATATATAAAAATAATATAAATGGTAATATATTTCATATAAACATATAATATGTATATATATAATATGTATGTGGTTTCACACCGTGCAAGTGTGAGTATACATATACATATATATATATATATATGTATGTATGAATGAATATATAACTTTAAATACAGATAATATATGAGTTAGCATGCCTTTGTCCGCCTATTATAAAATTTTAATATGTATTTTAATGAATTATATATCATATTTTAGTATAATAATTTTTTATTGTTCATAGACGTGGGTGTCATATTCAAATATAAATATTTTATTATAAATAATAATTAGGATAAATACATATGTATTTATATGTATTTTTGTTATAGTTAACATAATAATTTGTTCCTTATTATGTATATAAGTTTTCATCTTTAAGTAGTGTCCATGTATTATTAATAACATATAGTTATTAATAGGAAAAGTACACTAGTCATACAAGCAAACTTTCATTTAAACTCAGATGTTTACTTAAGCGAACTAAATAAAAAAAATAATGAAAAAGTTGTATCATTTTGATTTCAATCTTATAATATGTATTATTAGTCATGTAATATTCTCCAAATTTGTAATATATGTCTGTATTATTACTTATAATATGAATAAAATTTAAGTATGAAACATTATATATAATATGTAATACTTGTTTAGTACATCAATATCAATAATATTGTTCTTTGATTTATAATATCTAATTTTAGTCCCAGGAAAACAGTGTACATGCAGATTGTCATATTTTTTTCATTTTTTATGTGCCCTTTTGTTTGACTTTAGTATGTAACATGAGTAGACTGAGTAAATTTCATCCATTGCATTAGTAGAATCAGAGTCAAGTTTAGAGTTTCTCCACCATGAGTGGAAAAGTAAGTTATTCCCCCTTTGCTAGGATTATGTGGCTTCTTTTTTTTCTTTCTTTGTGGCTTTTGTACACAATTAGGGAAAGCATTAGATTGTTGATTTCGAAAAAATGTTCAAACCTATTGGAAAAATCAGAGAGACACCTAGGGCCTAGGGGTGGGAGACATTCAAATGATGGCCTCATTATACAATTATATATACATGACCCAATTCGATATATGCCTAAATACTGGCCTCAGAGTTGCAGAGTCTGCATAATATTGAATATGAGTACATTGTTATCACTCTCAGTCATTGCACCAAGGAGGTCCCCCATGTTATTTATGCACATATTTGTCTTATGTTGGTCAATCACTCGAACACCTAAATTATGTATCAATTTGCATATTTGTGTATCAGCTACCACCATGCATAACATAACTATATCAATTGTCGTTGGTGCACAGGTACTTGATCCCATTGTTGTCCATGTATATACGACCCTCTCTAACCAAACATATCTGGTTGGTCCTACACACACACACACACTTTTACATGCATTGAAAGAGTGGTAACATATATTGAAAAGATTGTTGGTGTTAACGGCATACGACATATTTATTGTCACGTGCTTAATCAATAATTTAGTGATATTGAAGATGATACACGGGCGTTGTAGTTTAGAAGATCTAAAGGATGTTATTTAGACTATGCTCTAGGCATCCAATAATATGACATAAGGAACCGGCGGAAAAATAAATAAATAGGTTTCGAAAGAAAAAAATTACCTACATATATATAGTAGAATGGTTAGCTTTATGCTGGTGAACTTTAAAATTATGTTTATTTGAGTTTTTTCTTACCTTATATTTCTTTCTCATACTTACATTCACAATATAATATTAACATTAGATGCCTAGAGCGGAACCAAGGGAACCAAGACCTAGGTCCAACAATGTGAAGCAGCCACCTGAAATTGAGAAATTATTCATTGAGTTACTGTATGATGAGTATCTTGCTGAAGACGAATCAATGGTTTTACACCAAGGCAAGAATATCTTTGCTTAGTACGTGACTTAATACCTCAAAAATGGGAGTTGCATGCCTGTCAACCACTTTCACCTAAGATATGTGGGGTAATATATGTACGCAAATAAATGGCATCCTTTACCCCACGTACACATATGATGTGGCCCAACTAAACAGCAAGTACTGTAGTATCAGGCAGACGTAGTGGTTGTTTCACAATTTATTGACAAGAGAAACAGCATACAGGTGGAACTATGAGAGGAATACTGTAATTGAGCCAGATAATAGTATTGTGCAATTATTGCAGTAACAATTTCACACCTACTTTTAATTATATTTGTATATTTCTTAAATAATTAAACTATTTACCCTATTTGTAGGATAACCCCAGCATGTGTCTGTGACTGAGAAGGGACTGTCGTGCTATGATTATTACACTAAAATGTTCGCCTCTAATCGTGCCACTGGGGTTATGGCAAGGTCTTACACTCAGATGCCCCTTAACAAGTCATTCCAAGTTGGATCTGGAAGTCGGGGTATCGGGGGATGTGTGGCGACGATTATGACACTGCAAATACCAAACAAACTAATCCCTTCAGTGCAGAAACCTCTAGCACATACAACCTTGGTGTTGTGGGGCCGTCGAGTAGAAGGCCAAAAAAGTCCCCACAATTCGAAAAAAATAAGGTATTTTTTTCCGCAATTCATAGATCAAACAAACTAAATGAGGCTAAGTTTAATCGACTTCCACAACAAAATCATGAATAATGTATCGAGGAATGTATTATCTCCCTGTGCTAAATGGAAAGACTACCCGACTCCTTGTTTTTCAAGGCAGTAAACATGTTCCATAATCCAACATCATGTACATTTTTCTAAAATTGAAACCAGGGTGATAAGAGGGGTTGGGTTGAGTCTTGCCCTACACGATTGTTGTCTTCTTTGCCTGTTTACCCTGGCCTGCCTGTCTGTACTCATTTGGAAGTCTACCTCTTCTGATTCTATAAGTTTATTTGTAATGGTTTGTTCTATGATGTATTAGTGTTACTATTTGTTGTTTGAACATTTGTGGTATGTATTTGTACGATTGTTGCGGATTTCAATTCAGTGAATTCATGTACTACTTGTGTATTTAGACATGAATTTTAATTTATGGTATTGTTCATTATGTGATTGATAGTTTTGGTGCTAATTTATTGTGGCTTATTATTCCACATTTATTACTGTATTATTAAGATAGACTTGCCAATAATAGACTAATACATTAGTGCCAGCAATATAATAATTAATTATGACTTAAAATATTTAAAACTAAACTAATGACGGCCCAAATATAAAACCAAATGGGGGGAAAATATCGAAAGTAATGCATCAGTATTTAACTTTCTTGTATGACAATTTAATTTAATATTTTCTGTTGTCATAACACGCATCAGTTAGAGATGAACTGATGCTTTCTTAAATAAAAGGTCAACGTGTTTTTTTCTAAAATCAATATTTTATAATTAATTATTTAATTAGGTCGATGAGGATGAGAATTGAATAAATCTAAAATATGTTACCAATAAAATTAGACGATCCTATGACATGCCATTATTTTAATTCCAATTCTAGTACATGATCATATATATAAATATAGATAGGTATATATCCTAGAAATTGTTCTTAGATAATGCTTTAATAAATGCCATCCATATATCCTTAAATTGTGTTAAATCATCATTTTGAGCTTTTGTAAATTTCAACTACTTGACTTGCTACTTGTTTTTTCTTTTTCTATAGTTTCCTTTTTATTAAAATTTTTGTTGTTGTTGAAGAATTATGTCAAGTAGACCAGGAATGTAACCATCTAACAATGACAATGAGCATTACAATCATGACTCTTCCAAATTTCCCGAAAGTGGCGATCCTGATGGCTTTGAAGATTTTTTTCTTCATAAGTCATGTATTGTACCCCTATATAATAAGTTAAGATAAGATAGCACGTAATACCTCTAAGTTGCAACGAGCTGATTGGGTTGTAGAAATAATGAATGGTCACCCCGATCGATTTTATTTAAATTTCGTATGAATAAGCTGCTTTCTTGGCTATTGCTTACATGCTTACTAGTAAAGGTCTTCTCATTGAGTCCAACAATTTATGAGTGATTGTAATAGAAGAAGTAACACGTTTTATGCGTAATGTAGGCATGCATCACCACCAAAGGGATATCATGGAGAGGTTTCAGCATTCACTTGAAAATATAAACCAATGCGTTAGATGAGTTTTGAAGGCGTTGAACTACTTATCACCTGAACTAATATGTCATCTTGAATCTAATGAACTAATACGTCATCTTGAATCTAATGAAGTACCTCCTTAAATTCTCAACAATCCAAATTTTTACCCATACTTTGAGGTGGATCCTCTTAATACCAAACAAAAAAATAATGATAGTTTTCTTCCATAATGCAACTACTCTTAGAATATTTTGTAGGGTGCAGTAGAAGCCATTGATGGGACAATAATTCCATCATAGGTACTAGTACATAGGAAAAATGTGTATAGATCATGTAAGGCACATGTCGCGCAGAATGTGCTTACAATTTGTGATTTTGATTTTATGTTTACCAATGTGTAGGCTGGATGGGAGGGCAATGCAAATTATGCCCGTGTACTGTACAATGCCATTGTTTTTAATTCGATCTTTATCAATTATGTGCACTTAATTCTATACTTACCTTAAAATATTGTTTTCATAATAAAATAATAATTTATGCTTGTGGTAATTATAAGAAAGTATTATCTTGTTGATGTTGTATACACGAATTACACGTGCTTCTTAGCTCTGTACTGACAACAAAGGTATCACCTGAAAGAGTTTAGCAGTGGCAAGAGAGCCACTACAAGTCTTAAATTGCTCTTCAATTACACTCATTCTAGGTTGAGAAATGTAATGAGCATTGTTTTAGGATCCTTAAGAAATGTTTTTCAATCTTATCTTGGGGCATGCCAATCTATATTGTCAAACATCAGGTGTAGTTGGTCATTATTTGATGCGTGCTGCACAATTTTATTTACGAGTTTAGTCGGGATGACATAATTATTAATATACCACTTGAAAAAATTGAAGAGGACACTTAAACATTCTATCATGTTGGTCATCCTAGTTAGGTTGAGGTTCAAGCACAAGAAGCTTTTAGAGATGAAATTGCAAATATGATGTGAGAAAATCATGTCAGCTAACTGCCCTTATGATTCCACGTTAGTCTTTCTAATGTCATGTTTGATTTATATATTAGTTTATGCAATGATGTGTAGTTTCCTATAAAAGTGGCAATATTTGGAGTGATGATGAGTTTTGAAGGATATATGCTTCTACGAGTGTATTTGAACTTTAAATTTGGTTGTTTGATATATTTAAGTAGAATTTATGATGGTTTCAAGTCAAACTTTTGAAAGTTTTCGAATATATTTTCTTTGGCTTTCAGTTAATTTTTTGCAGGTTATTATACACAAAAAATGCCCCGCACACACAAATTTCAAGACAAGATTTGGAGTAAGGATAAAGAGGTTGCACTATTGAATATGTTGACATCAGTTGCGACTGATAATGACTTATCTAATCCTCGTGTTTTAAGTTCTTTGTACAAGGTGCTTGCTGTGGAGTTAGAATACTAATTTTAGAAGAAAATCATTATTCTAAAGATGAAGACCAAACTTAATTGGTTGCGGTCTACATTCCACACATTCCTTATTTACTTCGATTCTTGGTGTACGTTACCACACTGCAATGAATGTAGTTGATGTGGATGGACAGTATTGGCGACATGTGGCGAAGTATCAAGGTTTTAGAAAATATTTTTAATGGTTTTTTTGTTAACAAAATAATTGCATGATATATATTATTTGTATTAATTTTTACATTACTGGAATTATCGTGATAAGTAGGAGACCGATCCCTAATGGCATTTTTTCGGCTTGCAGTGAGCCTTTATTCTCACAGCTTGAATTCATATTCAAATCGAGAGATGTTGTAGTAATTGAGATAGAAGATGAAACCAGACCTTGTATGCATTCTGATGATGATGAGGCTGAATTTCCTGCCACGCTTGCCATGGAGCCGCCATTGTTACCCTTCTCTCCACCACCATTGTAGGAGAATTGAGGCCTCAGTAGTGTGCTATAGCCTTGCAGTGCGATAGTTGTAGGTGGTTGTTGTTTTTTCTATTAGTTTTCTTTATATAATATTCTGTTTACATGAAATCAAGTTTCATGCATGAACGGAGGGACGATGATACATTGGGTGGTAGTATGAACCATAATTTATGGTTGTTTTGCATCTTTTATTTTTGAAATAAGACGTTGAATGGATGGTGTACGATTTTAGTATGAATAAATATTGTTTATTTCGATTATTTGTATATTATCCTTTGGTATCTTTTTGCTTTTTGCATTTTTATATGAAAAATTTTTAATTGTGACTTATGGTACATACCTATTAATTAACAAGACTTAAACACACACACACACACGTTTCTATACAAATAAATATATTTACATAATTTTGTCAAATATATATAAAATGATAAATAAAATACATATATATTCTTTTTTTAAATCAATTCTTAAAATTTCAAGGACCAAACTTGGTATTAAAATTTTGTCCTTAGAAGGTTTCGTTATTAGTTGGAACTAATTCTTATATATTGTTATGACTCTATATGTCATAATTTATTTTATAATAGACAAGGATTATCTTAGTTATTAATTTTGCACCAAAATGTTAATTAATTGTATAGTTATAGATTTGAAGTGAACGAATGGCTTTGAGCCTTGTCAAATAGAGTTGCAAGCTTAGGTATTAGGTTCTACGTATAATATATACTTATAACTGTCAATCATTACACAATTATAATTATACATCATCTAATCAGTATATCAATCATTCAATCATTACGTCAATATCAACATATACTATATAATCATTACATTATTTTATATCTAAATCATTATCTTTGGGAAATTACTTTGTCATTCGAACTATTTGCGTTTTTGCATATTACCAATCAATTTTTTTGTTACACTTTAATATCTCAAGTACACGATTTTTGCACATTGCCATTTGAAGCTCACTGTTGGTGGAATATTTTAAGGGAATTTTAAAATATAAATCCTATCACGTGCCTTGCATGCGGGAATTTTAAGGGCACAATTATCTATTCAACCAGCCATCTCAATTTTCCATTGAAATTGGTCATATGCCTCTCACATGGGGTCCAAATCCCTAACATATTCCAGCGGTGAGCTAATTAGGGTTTCATCTTAGTTGTCACAAGTTGAACTAAACTAAACACTAATCTTCCAAAATCCTTCAAAAAAATAAACCTAAGACCTTAAACACTAATCTTTCAAACTAAACTAATCTACTGGTGGAATTTGAAATCCCTTCCAATGATGTGGAAAATATAAAATAATGGTGATCCTAATGTACCTACTGGAAGCATTTCTCCTTATTATGGTAAGTAATTTTGAATACTTGAATGGATTTTTTTAAAGTGACCACATAATCTATTAGGCGGATGATTTTTTTTATTAAAAGATTATTTTTTTGTTCAATTATTTAGGGTTTTTCTCATTTTGATTTTTCAAAACATGTAGGAGATATGTTTGGTTTGTGCTTGAGCTTCTGTACCCTAATAGAGTTTCACTTTTTATTCGGATATTTTGTTTGATTAGGGTATTTTTTGGATTCTATGAAGTAGAAATACTTATGAAATGTATATTTCTATGTTTATATTATTTATCATATTACTTTTTAGGGTTAGGGAATTTTTAAGTGTATATTTTTTTCCGTTTTATATTAGGGTATTATTTATATTATTATGTTGTTTTCTATTTTATATGCTTTCTTTTTATATTATGATATTGTTTATATTATTGTACTCCAAATTGCATTGCATATATTATTTTTTTTAATTGATGTGAATATTATGTGTTATTTTTATATTATTGTGCTCATACTAATTCTATTGCAAATATTTTATTAGAATGTTATAGTGTTGTTCATCAATTTATTGTGAATGTTATAGCATTATTTTTTTTATATTACTATGCTCATACAAATTGTATTATGTATATGTCATTAAAAAAGTACCTGAATTAAACCTATTTTATCGTTATTCCGACCCCTTCAAGTCCTTATTCTAAGAACATCACTATTTGAATGCATCAATCTAGGTTGTTTTTTAATTTAGGAAGAAAATCTTATGTAGCTGTAGAGATTGCTCACATTAATTATTGTCATCATGATAAAATGGCCAATGAGATAGGTATAAAGATATTTATATATTTTCATTGCAGTAAAGGTGAGCTCAATGATTGCAGTGATTTGATGGTAATTCAAAATGATTGTGATGCTCTTAATTTGGTTAACTTCATTGATGATAATATGATGGTTGGGGTGTTTGTAGATCATGAAAAAATTAGTGCATCTAAGTGTTTTGAAGAACCTACCCAAGACTTCCTGAATGTTGATGAGCCTCTTAATTTTGTTCGTGATAATAAAGATAGCATAAACATGAATGAGACCAATATGGACCAAATTGATTATGTGGTGAGGGACCAATGGATAATAATGAACCTTTCAAAATGAATTATGATATAGTTGAAGACAAAGACAATAATGAAAGTGATGATGAGCAGTCAGTAGGTTCAGATTCTGACATAACTGAGATGTTTGTTGATAGTGAATGTGCAATATCTGATGATGATGATTGTTTGATGTTACATGAATGCAGAGATAGAGTGGGGTGGCCTACATATGTCAAAGTTACAAGCTGCAACTCTAGTGAACAAGTAGAAAATAATTTATTTAGTCACATCAGTTCTGAAGGTAATAATATACATAATGGTCATCCAATATTCAACCCAATGACAGATATTAATGATCCTAAATTTGAATTGGGCATGTGTTTTGGTGACACTACAACATTTAGGCAAGCAGTGAGGCAACATTCAACTAAACAAATAAGGGACATAATATTTACAATAAATGATAAGTTCAAAGCGCAAGCAAAATGAAAACATAAAAACTGCCCAAGTGTTTTTAATGCTTCTAAGATAAAAAAAATGAGGATATTGTACAAATAAAAACTTATAATGGCAAAAATAATTGTCCTAGGCAATAAATGGTGTTTCATGTAGATTCTAAATGGCTAGCTCATTTATACAAGGACAAAAATTGGACTAACCTTAAATGGCGAGTGGATTCTATAATGACAATCATTCAAAAGGACATGAAACTAGTATTTAACAAGAGTCAATTGTATAGAGCAAAGAAAAAGTATTTAAATTGGATAGGGGGTTTGATTGTGAACAATATGCCATGCTTTAGTCCTAGCTAATGAAATTAAGAAGTCTAATCCAGGGACAATTGTGAAAATAAAATGTAAACAAGTTAGTGGGGCAGCCAACGTTTAAGAGGTTTTACATTTGTTGGGATGCTTTAAAAATGGGGTTTCTTGAGGGGTGTAGGCTTGTCATATGCGTTGATAGCTGTCATTTGAAAACTTCTGCTAGTGGGGTAATTTTCAGTGTTGTAGGAATAGATGGAAATAATTGCATGTATCCATTTGCTTATGCTGTTGTAGAGAAAGAAAAGAAAAAATCCTGGTTGTGGTTTGTAGAAATACTTGTCCAGGATTTGAATATAAGATATAATTACCATTGGATAATCATGTCAGATAAACAAAAAGGGTTGATTGATGCCATAGATACCTTGTTGCCTGGTTGTGAACATAGATTTTGTGTCATGCACTTATACAAAAACTTTAAAATGGCATATAAATATTTGGCATTGAAAAATATTCTTTGGAAAGTTGATAGGGTAACTAGAGTAGTTAATTTTGAAATAACAATGGCTGAGTTGAAGGAGAGGGATGTAGCTGCATATGAATGGTTGGTTCAGAGACCACCAACAAATTGGTGTAGGTCTCATTATAACACTCATTCAAAGTGTGACATATTGTTAAATAATATGTTTGAAAGTTTCAATTCACTAATAATGAGAGCTAGTGTAGTCCAATTTTGAGTATTGCTAGAAATTGTAAGGGTTATTTTGATCAGGAGGACACATGTGTGGAGGAACCAAATGGAGAAGTACAATAGGACCTATGTCCTAAAGTTAGTAAGCTTTTACAAGAGATAAAGAAGAAGGCCATGGAGTTCATTACCAATTGGAATGGTCATGATCAGTTTGAGATTGAGAGTTGTTATAGGACTAGATTTAAGCTATATTTAGGGAAGAAAAGATGTAATTGCAGAAGATGGGAGCTAATAGGGATCCCTTGTATACATGCCATTTGTGGATTGTACTATATGGGATATACTATTGAAGACTATGTGGATAATTATTACAAGAATGAAACTTTCATGAAAACTTATAGTCATTTGATTAGTGCATTGGATGGTAGTGACATATGGCCTAAGGTAGATTTGCCACTATTGATCCATTAAGTTTGTGAGAAGTTGCAACAAAAACTAAGCATTTATAGCTGCATGTTACATTCTAAACAAAGCTAAACTTAAAATGCCTATAACATGAGGCTGAATGTATTAACTAGACAAAACTGGTTAAGAAGACATTCAAAAATTTATATTTTAGAAAATAATGTTGATTCTGTATATAATTGATTACCACCACCATTCTGCATTCTTACTTAAAAGAAGTTAAGTGAAGTAACAATTATTTGAAGCTAAGGAAATCCTTGACTTATCTATTACTTGAAATTTAGGAAAGAATAAAAGGAAAAAAGCAATTTTCCATTGCCAAGAATTATGCTGAAAATGGAGGCTTTAAAGCTTCAATATTTGAGAATTGATAGCATTTAGATCAACGGTAGAAAGACTTAGAGAAGGGGTTTTATGCAATTAAGTTATTCACATGTTAGCAAGACAAAAACAATGCATTCAAGTCTGATATGTGTTGGTTTCAAGTGGTATGAAATGATCAGAGAGAGAGTGAATAGATGTTTAAGTAACTTGGAAAAAATTTATTTTCAAAAACTCAATCGTCTGTTCTATCCAAAAAATACAATTACTTGCTTAATAATTTAGAGACAGTCTACTAAAGGTTAAAGTCATGATAAGTTTTGGTAGAGTCATATAATGAAAAAAAAAACAGAATAAAACCTAGATCAACGTAGAAAGACTTAGAGAAGGGGTTTTATGCAATTAAGTTATTCACATGTTAGCAAGACAAAAACAATGCATTCAAGTCTGATATGTGTTGGTTTCAAGTGGTATGAAATGATCAAGAGAGAGAGTGAATAGATGTTTAAGTAACTTGGAAAAAATTTATTTTCAAAAACTCAATCGTCTGTTCTATCCAAAAAATACAGTTACTTGCTTAATAATTTAGAGACAGTCTACTAAAGGTTAAAGTCATGATAAGTTTTGATAGAGTCATATAATGAAAAAAAAAACAGAATAAAACCAAAGTTAGAAAAAAATATTATGTGCTAATAAAAGTTGTTAAATGATGAAAAATATGCAATATGTTGATTATAACATTAAATAAGCTAACAAAAAATAAAATCCAGTAAAGCATAGAACACAACAATTTATATAGTAGTTCGAAGGTGATATAATTCTTCTATGCTTAGTCTTTTCCAATCACATAAAGGAATCTATTAGATATTCTTAGATTTTTCTTTACAAAAGTCGTATTTCTAGTTAAGACAACTCATTTACACAAACTCTAGCCCACAATCAGTTTAATTACACAAACTTGAGGTCGTCTTCCCTCTTGATCAATCTAATAATCACCCTACGCAATAGTCAACTTTCAAATATTAGTCTAAACAAGACTCAACACTTTGATTGTCCTACACAATACTCTGATATTGTATATGAACAGTGTATAAAACACTCAACCAAGATCTTTCACACAAACTATGATTATACTAAGTACAGTGCAGTAAATTGATTTAGGACTTAAAATTTTCTACTTTAAAAGACATGATTTTCCAAATTAGCCTTTTTTTTATATGTCCCCAAATTCATCTTCAACTACTATTTATAAACTAAAATTTTTGCCAATTGTAACCTTAGCTTCAAATCCTGTCTATTTGCACACTTGGCCTCTATACATCTAAAACCCTTGAGGTTTGTGCTATATTTATAAAACTCATCTAACTTTGTAAATTACAAATACCCTCTGAATATTTATTTTTATTTTATGAATTGCACCTACTGAGGAGTATTATTTGTAAAATAAAAATAAATCTCAATGGGGTATTTGTAATACCTTAAAGGGATATTTGTAATTTTGAAAGATAACTGAGTTTTTTTATAATTAGGCTAAACTTCAAGGATAGTTTTTGTAATTTACCCTACATTTAATAATGTGCAATTCTCAATCCTTCATCGTCCTAGCACTAGTTGCCCTTCCACTTTTCTTGAATTTTTGTTAAGCTCATCAATATTGTTGGTAGCTATGAGTATTGTTTCATGGTAATTTGCATATACACTCACTTCACTGAAAAGCTCTAATCTGGACTATTGCGAACGTGTTCTTGAAATAGTCTTCGTATCAAAATCTATGCTTTATTTTATTTTTTTCTTCTACTCTGAACTGTTTTAAACTGATGTGCTCTACTGCTATTAAGTTGTTCTAAACTGATCTACTCATATACTCTACTACTCTTATCTAAACTACTTTGAAAATGGCTCTTACAATTATTTATTATCAAATAGAAAAATTATACGAATTTTGGAGATCTTATATATTTATCATATGCATCGTTAATATCTATACAATGTAAAAAAAATAAAAAATCTATACAATGTAAACCTAACACTATATTTAAGTTAATAACTTGTCAAACACATAAAATTAAAAATTACTACTAGTTGGTGTCTAACTGGTGTTTTAGCATGCAGATTTTTAGAACAACTGCTTCTGCTTTCTCTAGCAGGGCCTTTAAGGATTGTGCAGTAGCCTTGGAGTTATTTTTTCTTATGACCCAGGTTTTAGGCTTCGCCTAACTAATTCTTGGGAGATGACTGCCTTCCCCCTGGTTTTGCCTGCCAATAGTCAAGTAAAACTTAAAGGTGAAATTATGTTTCTTATCATAAGTGTATTAAATAGTACCTACAATTTTTTTATGGATAATAGAAATCGAACTCTTTGAACAATGAACACACAAATGAAGCATAAATTGAAGCGTGAATTACAAAAACTACCATTGAAGTTTAATCTAATTATCAAAAAACTCAGCTAATTTAAAAATTACAAACTCCCCTCTCTGACTAACGGAAGTTTGGTCAACTAATGGAATTGACAAAAAGTCAAAATTACCCTTGCAAAAAAAATTAAAAAAGCTGAAATTTAAAAAAAATGTGAAGAGACAACTTTGCCCCCAAGTCAAAATAAAGAGTATATTACAAAAGCTACCCTTAAAGTTTAGCCTAATTACAAAAAAAAAATCTATTATTTTTCAAAATTACAAATGCCCCATTGAGTTAGGTCTTTATTTTACAAATAATCTCCTTAGTAGGTGTAATTTATAAAATAAAAATAAAGGTCAAGAGGGTATTTGTAATTTATAAATTTTGATGGATTTTTTTTTATAAATAGAGTAGTTTTTGTAATTCACTCCAAAATAAAACATCAATCGTTGGGGAAGGAGGGATTGCGATAGCGGTTGGAGGGGAGGAGGTGGGGTTGGTGGTCGGGGGAATGGGGAGATTGCAAGGGGGGAGGGGGGGAAGAGGTAATGAAGAAGATGTATAATAATTTTTTTCTTTTTTTTTTAATTTTCTAATTTTTATATTTTGTATGTTTTATCACCTTTAAAAATAATTTACAAATATTTTTTATTTTGTATTTAGTTATTAAAATTATGTTTTGCAATTTACCATTTTTTATTTTTTTATTTTTGTGTGTGTGTATATATATATATCTTTTTTTAAAATCTTTGAATGTAAATATATTCTAGTCTTCAAATATAAAATTACATAAATATTTATATTTATCTAGGTTATGATATATAATATGAGCAAACTTTAAGCCTTAAACTTTGCTCAAATTATTAATATTTAAATATTAGTGAAAAACAGAAATCATGAAAATATACTAAAGGAAGTTTTGAATAATAAAATAAGTATGTTTTGATTAAAAAAAATCAAAAAAATCATGAAAATATGCAAAAGGAATTAAAATGTCACTCAAATTTTGATATTTAATGAATACAAAAATTATAACAATTATATCCCTATAAAATATAAAATATAACAAATAGCATCAAGGGCATTTTTGTCTCAACACATTTTGTGAACAGTACTTTAAGGACAAACTTGAATTTTCACATTAATTTTTTGATGATGTTAACAATTTTCGTTAAGTCAACTAACGACTAGTGCAAAATTTAAGACGAATGCATACCTCAGGGGTAATTTTTGTAATTTTAAAAGTTAGCTAGATTTTTTTACAATTAGGTCAAATATCAGGGATAATTTTTGTAATTCACCCTAAATTGAATTTAATTAAATTGTTTATAAGTTAGTCCTATTATATGCAGAGTCGAAGAGAGAGCTCATAGTCGAAGGGAAAGCTTCTGAGGAGACCACGATGGCCAGTATGGGAGGCAGATTACAGCAAGTGACGTACTTAGCATTCTCTGTCATTTTCAAGAGGTGGATCTTGGCATTTTCTGACAATTTTCACGGCTTGTGCGAAACTCCCAAATTTCATCGAATTCGAGTGAGGGCTTGTTTCTAAATTTAAATTGAAAAATGAATTAAATTACTTATTACTTGATTCGATCTTAATGCTAAAAGTTCATTTAAACTCAGTATATTGAATATAAAAAAAATGATTATAATTTTTTTCAGATCGAGGTCGACTCAATTAATAAAAAATAAAATAAAATATATGTAAAAATATCAAATTATTCAAGTTCGATTCGTATTTGATCCGATTAAAATTTATTCAAGTTTAATTTAATTAATAGTCAAATTAACCTCAAATATAATTTTTTAAACTCGATAAAAATTAAATAAACTTAAATAATAATATATTCGACGTATCTGAATTTGTGAAAGTGATAATGGAGTTTAGAGTCTATTATTATATTTTGGGTAAAGGGCCATTTATACAAAATGGGATTGTTTAAATGGACTTCAAAAATCTTTTTGTGGGCCGTTTGAATTGGGCCTTTAAAAATGCATCTGAAAAAATTGGACCAAACTCTACAAAGGCTTAATGAAAAAAGTTGTCCTCTTTAACTCTTTTATGCAGGCCAATTTCACAAGTACCCCAATTAATATGCCCCTAACGCCCACTTTTTCTGTAGTGATAATAATGCGTTTAAGTATTTCTTTTATTTATCATTTTATTCTTCTACTGAAAATAGTGTTGACACTACACAACAAAAAGTTAGAAGAAATTAAAATTGTGTTTGGATAGAAATATTTGGAGTTGGATAAAGGATTTGAAAAAAATAAAGTAATTATTATACATTAGGAGGATTTCACTCAAAAAAAAAAAAGTTTAAAATGAAAGATTAAAAATTTGAAATTCATTGTGATATTAAATTATTCAAACAAATTCGAATGAATTTGATATTATGATTTAGAGATGTTTAGCTCCGAATTCAATTCATCAATTCAGACACAAATCCACCATGTGTGATTGCTCTTGATTTATAAGAAGAAACCATATATTTATTTCTCGTGTAGAATAATGTATTCAATAATTCCTTTTTATTCTTCTATTACACTGTTGAGATTATAGACCATTGAGCCATTAGGCAATAAATCATTTCAAGCCCAATCAAAAGCTTATTTACTTTATCATGTATCAATTCCACAATCACGTGGACCATGACAAGTTTTTCACAAGCTTTTTGCTTCAAAAATTAGAAATTTTAGTTGATCCACAATTTCTTATTTTTCAATTTATTAAGGGAATATTTTTGTTTTTCAGAGTGAAACCATCTGAGTACATCATAACATCAGAATATTGATGCTCTGAATAATGAATAAATGATCGTGTAACTATTCATCACTTGCAGTTGTTTTTCTTGTGAAGGAGAATAAAGGTTAGAAACTATTATTTACTTTTTTTAAAAAAAAATGTTGAATGTAAATAAATCTATGGTTTTGCAATATCTAGGTTTCAAAATAAACAAGTTATAAGTAAATAAAATAAAATATGAGAGTATAGTTAGGTCATCTCCAACCCATTGCACCAAATTTGGTATTTTTGTGTAATTTGGCCAAAATCATATCCAATCATTACACCAAATTTTACACCAAATAAATATTTTATTCTTTTTTTTTATTTTTTAATTATCACTTATTTTTTTTTTATAAAGTTATTTAATTATTTATATTTTATTACTACTAATTCTATTAAATAAAAAATTACATATAATTAATATTACATTTATTGATTATATTACAAAAATAAGCATTACAATTAATATCACAATAAAGAAAAATACTACATTGTACACTATGTAGAACAAAAAAATTATCACAGAACAAATATAAAAACTAATACATTTTGGTTATTTAATTTTCAGAATTAGTATATATTTAATTCTCAGTTTTTTCAAGCCAAAATGATGTTATAAGAAGATAAGAACTTCAAGAAAGGGTTCAAATTTGATCACGTTTGGCCCATTCTTAAAGATACTGAAAATTTTGGAAATGAGATTAACACGTCAAAACCAGTCTTTCAAAGCCAAAGTTGTAACAATGCATCATCAAATTCAGAGTCTCCCCTTTCAGAGGACCACACATCATCACAATCAGCATTTCAAGGATTGTCTTCATTTTCTCTTAATATAAATAAAGAAAATATTGATGGTACTTCAACTCAACGACCGATTGGAGTAAAGAAGGCGCAACTAAAAAGGAAAAATGAGGAAGAAAACGTGAAATTTCTTGAAGCTATCAGACACCAATATCAACAAGTCGCTGAACTTTTCAAATAGGGAAGTGAGGATAGACAACAATTTTATCAAATCCAAATGATCCGAGCTCAAAATGAGTCAAAGAAATTGGCTATAGTAGAATATCGGGAGGAGAATAAGATTTTATTAAAAGATTTAAATTTCATAAATGATGCAAATGTACGTGAGTTTTTTTTAAATGAACAATCAAGAATTATGCTAAAAAGAGCTCAACAATATAGCCAAGGATCTCAAAGTAGCTCTGGTTCTTTTGGTCAATATTTTGATGATCTTGTAGGACCCGAAAATGATCTACCTAAAAATGATTTACCAAATTATTAAATTATTGTATTTAGTTTTATGTAGTATTTTATTTTTTAAATTTTAGTTTTTAATATTTATGTTGTATTTTATTTTTGAATTTATTGCAAGTAATGTTATTTTAATGTATTTATTTATTATTGTTAATTATTATAATTTATTGTAAATGTTAATTATTTGTTAATTATGATAATTAATCACTATAAATGTTATTCCAAAATAATAAAAAAATTAAAATTGAATAAATAAAACTAAATTACAAATTAATTAAATATATAATATAAGATATAAATGGAATTAAAATTGGGAGTAGAAGAATTTTGAGGGTAAAATGAAAATATATACATTACACTAAATTTGATGTAAATGAATAGTATTACACCAAATTTGGTGTAATCCTATTCATTATAATAAATTTGGTGTAATATTTGGTGTTCCATTGGAGATGAAATTATATCAAATTTGATATTTTGGTGTATGGTTGGAGATGTTCTTAAACTCAATTTTCTACCAAGTCAAACACACACCTAATTTTACAGTCTACCCATCCCGTTCATAAAACATTAAAATCAATGCGAACTCTAAAACAGTATTGGATGATTGGAATTCACGGACACCGTTACTTCAAAGAGATGTCTAATTGCGTGTATAACCATATGAATTTTTAAAAGTTTTCAATTTAGTACAAATTAAAATTTTTGATAGCTACAATTATCTAATATCTACATAATTTTTCATTTGGCTTGATTTGTAAGTATTTTTTCTGCGTTTTTCTCATATTTGAATTGGTTCAAAAAGTGATTTAATATTCCATCTGATTTTAGGAATATTGACCACATTTTTTACACGTTGAATTGGTTCCAACATTCCCCATGATTTTAGG
Source organism: Paulownia fortunei (assembly GCA_019321725.1). NCBI lineage: Eukaryota > Viridiplantae > Streptophyta > Magnoliopsida > Lamiales > Paulowniaceae > Paulownia > Paulownia fortunei. The sequence goes on from CM033123.1 coordinate 8,471,651, forward strand.
GATATTAAACCACATTTTTTTTACATTGACTTGGTTCAAAAGGTAGTCCAAATATTCTCATTAAGGATGTTAGGCCAGGGTCAGAAAATTGAAATTGATGAGGCGAGATTTATTTTTATATAAAATTAATAGATAAAAATAGTATTTTTAATTTTTGAGAAATTTTTTATAAATTAATAATTATATATATAAAATTCATACAAATTTAAAATTTTTTGAAGTTGATGGGAGCCGATCACCGCCATGAGCCCCTTAGTGGTGGGATGTGATATGCCCCAAAGTTCCACTTAAGTCGTAATAATAACAAAGTATGGATTATCCAGTTTAAAGAATTCTGAAATTTATGTTTGCCCAAATTATAGTGTTATATACGATGTATTTAAGCAACATAAATTAAATTTTATCCCCTGATTAAAGCAACATAAATTAAATTTTAGGGCTTGGAATGATTCTTGAATCCATTAATTTATATGGACATTGTATTATAGGAACAGTAATATAGGAGGCTGATCATTTATGCAAATCTGCTAGGATTTGTATTGCTAATATACATATATATATATGTATATATATATCATGGATGTGTCATGCAATTAATGGGCATCCAGTAAATTGTCCATGTTATTCTATGCAAATACATTCAACCAAGATACCATTAAATGCTATATTTCAAACACGTCTTAGAGTGGCTTATTGCTCAAAATTTTTAATTTCCATTGAATTAAAGAATAAAAATAGAATAAACTCAACTAAATTTAATCATCTATTTCTCACAATATGAAGCAAGAACCTGCCATAATTCGTAAAATGAGGACGAGTATTAAATATTTTGTTATACGTATTTCTCAAATACAAGTACATTGAAAAAAGAGGCATAATATGGTGAAGGAAAAAATCTGTACCCTCCTATGTATGTGCATAATACGTTTAACAAGAAAAAATAGGGGACATGAAAACTGGCAAATTAAATTATATATATTTTAGATAATTGGTGATTTAAACCATAGAATGATAGGAAGAATAGATAATCACACATGAGAATTAGAAAAGTATATTCGGATCCAAATGAAATGAATATTAAAATTAATTTGTAAATCTTGGAAAAATTAACAAACTGAAAACCTTTTTATATTTCACAATTCAACCTAAATAATCTTGCAAACAATTATGTAAAACGAAATGATAGAATGACAAACATAAACAACTATTTTAAATGGAAATACTAAAGTAGCAAACTATAAAGTTCCTGAATATATGCCACTAAACAAAGAACCTGAAGAACCATAACTTCAAAGAAAATTGAAAATTACTAATTTCGAAACATAAGTCAATTGTTTTAAAACCAACAATAGATATTATCCTAATCATCAATTTTTTATGAACTCCAGTCCCATCCAATCTTCATCACATATAACATTGATAGGACTCTGTCCAATCAAATATATAGCCATCTTCGTCTTTGTCACGACTAATTGGGAAGTTCATTTTGTTAGGAATAGTGTAGCATATAATTTTATATTATTTATTGAATTAATAATTAATATTAATATTTTACACTTGTTCTGTGTATATTAATATGCTTATAAATATTAAAAAATCCTTACTTATTAATATGAAAATAATCTTAGTACACAAGTATTATATATGAGGGGATTAAAATTAGAGATAATAAATTAAATTAGTCCATAATAAAATTCATTAAAATTAAAATTTTTAATTAAATTATTATTAATACGGTTCATTAATATTAAAACTATAATAATCTTTCCAAACTATTAATACGGTGATATCACATGAATTCATTTTATATCAGTTCTCGCTTTGCTTCACTTCTCATCCACATTGTTAGTGTCAAGATAGAGTTCTCGTATGCGATGCTAAAATGATGGGCTTTGATGGGTAGTTACATAGAAGAAAGTTGATTTTTCAGGAATTAATTTCCCTTCAAAAAACTGTTTGTATAGTTAGATCGAAGGAAGTTGGTTTTTCAGGAATTAATTCCCCTTCATAAAACTGTTTATATGTTGAATTTCTGTTTTTGAAACATATAGATGCAGGAACATCGACATTGTTTCAATGAAAATCTTTTAATTTTTAAATTAATATTTGTCAAAAATTATCCAAGTGAAATAAATGTACATTTGTAATAAATCAGATGAAGTATTTATATTGGCTAGTTATAGGACTTGAGCCCGTTGAATTGGATCTTTTTACTTAGTAGACCTATATTAATGTTTTGGGCTCAATTAAAATGTACCACAAGTATAAAAAGTATTTATCAACTAATACTCCTCCGGGATATTACTAAATATAAGGAATCATTTTCTTACTTGACATGATTGATTTTTGCACATAATTTACTCTTTCATGTGTTAGATTTATAATTTATATGCATTATACTTTTTATGATGACTAAATCAGATATCCAAAAGCACAATAAAAATTATAGTAGAATTTCTTGACAGAACCAAAAAAAACCCATATTCGCTCTTAAACTTAAGGAGAATTTGGCCACGCGGTAGGAAAATGGAGACAATAAGAATTTATTTTCATAATAATTAATTTTGAAAAGAATTAATTTTATCAAATTGCTCCAGTCTTTACCATTTAACTCATGCTATGCGTTGGGTTTTTATTATTGCCCATCTCTTGATCTCATCCACAGTCCAACGGCCTCGCAGAGTGCAAAATATTCATTCTATCTCAAATTTATATCTTGTACATCTAAAAATAAGATTTTATTTTTTAATATATATTTTTTTCACAAATGTTCTTTTGCTTAAAGTCCTAAAATAAGATTTTATTTTTTAATATATTTTTTTTATAAATATTCTTTTACTTAAAGTAATAATATGGCATCACTAATTTTCAACCATAATTTTTGAAAGCAAAATTTAAACATATTTTTTTTATAACTCTTATCTAAAAATTTTGTATGGAGTAAAATAGAATACAAACCTAGAAGTTATACCAAATAGCCAAACCCGCTGTCACGCCAGCCATATACTGAGGCACTTTTTGATTTTCTTTCTATTTTTTTTTTTTTTTTGAGTTAATTGAATAAAATCTCCCTATATTTTTGCTAGGAAAAAAAACAAACACTGAATTAGAAATATAGTCTAAGAACCCATAATATAAAGTCTGCCAAAAACCCCATTCCAGCACAATTTAACGGGTCCGTACTGCACCGCACAGGATATGATAAAGTGATCGATTTTTTTTATACTTTTGACAACCTCCCCTCCCCCCCCCCCCACATACAAATAGGTGTAGCCCTTTACCCATCCTCATTTTATTTGAATTATTTCAATAAATAGTATTTTCAGCTACATAAAAATCTCATCCATTTTTAAAAACAAAAAACAAAACTCTTTCAATTTTGATTAAATTTAATTTTAAAATCTAATTTAATTTTAATTAAAATCAATTTAAAGTTAATTATTTCAAAAATAATATTCATAACTATAAAATTTTGCATTATTTGTAAAAATAGAAAAAAAATATTATTTTTTACTTCATTTGAGCTTTATATTTCAATTATAAAATATTTTTATTCCTTTTATAAAAATAAATACAAAAAATACTTTGTTCAACTAAATAATAATAAAATTAAGTAATAAAAATACTTTATAAAGTCTAAATACCCATAATCCATTCAAAAAATCATTAATCATAAATAAACTGCAAAAATAAAGATTATTAGATAAGTATGCTTTTAAAAAAATTAACTACACATAAAAATTAAAAACAACCATACGTCATCAAATAATTTTATTATTTATTTTGTTTTTATATATTTTTAATAATTTATATTTACAAATACAATTTATAAGAGAAATAAATTTTGATAAATCGCATTCCCTTAGAATTATTTTAGTAAGTAACACTTTTAGATGTAAAAGTTTTTGATCCATTGATAAAAAAATAAAAATAAATAATATCTTATTTTCTTCTTCTTTTTTCCCTTTCCCTTGCATCTTCTTCTTCCTCTTCCTTACCCGCGCCTCCCTCCACCAACTCATCTCCTGAACAGCCCGCACTTCTCTCTCCTCCTCCTCCTCCTTCTTCCCACCCGCAGCACCCACTCCCACCCCCAGACCCAGCCCCAGCCCCAAGCCCCTTCTTCCCCAGCTGCCAGCACCCACCCCAAGTCCATGATCCATGTGTATATATATGTATATGTAATATAAGTGGCCATATATGTATATATATTTGAAAAAAAATATAGGAATATTGAAATAGAAGAATAAAATATGAACTATTGATTTTGATTTTAAATGAGATCGAATTGTTGATATAAATTAAATAAAATCTATAATCATTAAATTGTCATTTTAGATCCAACGATTGAGATTTTCAAGTGAATAACGGACAATTTACTTAAAAAAACTATTACATTATTTTAGTTGAGGCTAGGGTAAGTTTGAAGAGTTTATATTAATATGGGAGGTTCTTAAAATATTTTCTTAACTCATGGGGTTTTTCACATTTTCATGAAAATATAGGGATTTTATGCAATTAACCCCTTTTTTTACTTTGTGATTTTCTTCTCTCCATTTTCCCCACGTTTCTCGGCCCATAAGATTCTTCAGCAGCTTGCAAATCCTGGCTTGTTGTGTGGCCTAGGCACTCAATAGTTTTTTTGGGAATTTGTGAGGTTTGAAACCAAAATTGTTTTAAGAAATTGAAATGTTGAAATTTCTTTCCCTTTCTAAAATTGCTAAATTTGCTAATTTAGTTCTAATAAGTTTGAATTTGTTGAATTTCCTTTCAAATCTAAAGGAGAAGGGATAATTTTGGAAAATACAAATTTAGGTTCTAATTGAATGGCACGTACATTTTGGAGAATTGATTTTTAGAGAAAAAGTGAGAAAATAATTTTAAAGAGACATGGCACTCCAAATGTGTTTTGAATAGTTGAATTTCTGGACAAAAAATAAAATAATAATGGTTGATGTGATGTCTCGTTTTGGTGAGAATTGATTTGATTGAATAGTTGGTTTTATAAAAAAATATTGTAAAACATGTTTGATTGGTAATTTTCATAAAAATTATCTTTGCCACTTGTCATAATGTAATTTTTTGCAATTAATGATATGAATTTGTACACATATCTATTAACAAAATACATAATAAAATAATTATATATAGATGCATGTATATTAATATGTATATTATACATTAATAATAATTATTAGTTTATTGATATATTATTTTGATGTACATAAGAATGTCATTGTGTAATTTGCCACAAATAACTCTATACAGATAATATATATAAATTTATTGTATACATACAAACGTATTTATATTGATATTTGTATAATATGAATATCTCTATAATATGTATCATACTACTAATAAATACATATATGTCACTAATATGTACGAAGAGGTTAATAATATATATTATTAATTTATTGATATATATAAATACAATATAAGTACACAATCTACACCATATATCAATAATCTTCATCCTCCCTGTGACTCGGTGCCCCCGCATTACTAAATAGTTCGTCCTCAACTAGATAAGCCACACACCTCCTCGCCAATATCTGTCCCCACCTTACCTCTTTTTTATTGTAAATAAATAAAATTTACGACTAATTAAATGATGATACGTGTAAAATAATATATTAAATATTAATTTTATTTATATTTTGAGAATTTGATTAAATTTAATTTCTATAGTAAATAGTAGATTAATTGATATTTTAGTATATATTTTTGGTTAATCAAATATCACCAAGTGTCAAATCTCAATTTTTGGCAATCAGAATTGTATCTTGCAAATTATGGATCTTGTGATTAAGGTAGTAAATATCAATCAAATCGCATTACTTCATTAAATAAATTATGGCAAGAACTCATTTCCTACGAATATAAATAGGGGTCATCTCCAAAAATAAAAAATACACAAGTAGTGAAGAAGAAATTCAAATAAGAAAGGTGTTAGAGGAATTCTCTCAACTTAAGGAGATCAAGTTCGAGGAGATCTACGGTGTTCAAGGAGAAAGTCAAGGCATTCATCGCGGAGTCTACTCAATTGATAACATTTAATTCAAGATTAAGTTGTTAAACTCTTGAATTAATATTATTGGAAATCCAATCCACATTGGAGGAGATCAAAGGGTCACTTCCATCAACTACTTACCAAATTCACCAAGTCAATGTTTTTGAAGTTGTAAAATTTAATTCAAAATCAAGGTGTTAAACCCTCGAATTACTGTTATTGAATAACGAAATCAATTTGGAGAAGATCAAATCAGCAATTCTACCTCCAAAATTTTAAATCCAAAAGATATTGTGTTTGAAGAGAAGAATCAAAGGAATTAATTAGATATTGTAACCATTTAATTCTTTTGATACATTAAAAATTCAATTTGTACTATTTTTCTTGTTTGTTAATTATTGCAGACAACGAAATTTGTGTCATAAATTTTTAGCACGCCCAGTGGGACAATCTCTACCTTTTATATTTTTTCTTCATCAAAAGTTTTGAATTATCACAATAGCTGCTCGCAAGATCACAGTAGTGAATGTTGCTACTTCAAATTCTTCAAATGCTATAAGTGAAAGTCTATGTCCAAAAGATTGCAAGCATCTTCTCAGATGACTCCTGTGCGCGAAATTGTTGAGGACTTACCACATGTTGCCGACACCAATGAAGATGATGGGGACCTGAAGGATGAATTTGCATCATCCACTCCTTGCTCAGCATCAAGTTACTCATTTGCGTCGAACAAGGTGCCCGTCATGGTAACAAATGCTACAACTGTGGAAGAACAAATTGCAAGTTTAACAAAGGCTATTGAGGGATTCACGAAACATGTTCAAGAACAAGACTCTCAAATTACAAAATTGATAAACAAAGTGGACAATGTTGATACTAGTCGCATCATAGGCAAACCAGTTGAAGCTCATGAAGAAGTTGAGACATCTATGAAGCAACAACCAAGTGAAAAATAAAAGTCTTTTAAAAAGTTACAAGTTTCATTTGATGGGTTGATTCCTGCTGACCAACTGAAGGAATTTATCATGCGGACTATCAAAGATAAGTTCAATGAAAAGTTCTAAATCATCTTTGACTTATGCCAAGCTATACACCCAAAAGATTGGCAATTTAAGGATGCCAGTTGGCTACCAACCCCCAAAATTTCAACAATTTGATGGCAAAGGCAACCCAAAGCAACACGTGGCTCATTTCATTGAGACATTCAATAATGCCAAAACATATGAAGACCACCTGATCAAGCAATTTGTCCGATCACTGAAAGAAAATGTATTTGATTGGTACACTGATTTGTAGGCAAACTCAATTGACAGTTGGGAGCAATTAAAATAAGAGTTTTTTTAACTAATTCTATGGTACCCGATGAACAGTCAGCATGATTGAACTCACAAATTCACGCCAATGGATAGAAGAGCTTGTCATCGACTACTTTAATCATTGGAGAAATCTAAGCCTTAATTGTAAAGATCGATTATCAGAGGCTTCAACTACTGAGATGTACATTCAAGGAATGTATTGGGGTCTTCGATACATCCTTTAAGGAATCCAACCTAAGACATTTGAAGAATTGGCTACTTGGGCCCATGATATGGAGTTGAGTATAGCTGCAAGTGGAGGCATATAAGAACCTCACAAGTCTAAAGAAAGACAAGAAGCCAAGAAAAAGGGCAAGCCTTTTTCCAAAGCTACTAACAAAGAATCCATGGCAGTCAATACAATGCCCATCAAATGAAGAGGAAATCCAAATGACAAAAGTGGTAAAAGGAAAGACATCTCTCAAGAAATGAAGCAAATAAAGTTGACTTTAAAAGAGATGCAAGAAAAGTAGTACCCTTTTCTAGATTCTGATGTCTCTAGAATATTCGATGATTTGCTTAATGTGAACCTCATTGAATTACCTGAAATGAAACAACCTGAAGAGGCTGGGCGAATCGATAATTCCAAAATACTACAAATACCATCGTTTGGTGGGGGATCAATTCATGATTGTTTTATATTCAAAGATAAAGTCATGTAGTTGGCTCGTCAAGAGAATATCACACTTGAGGAAGATATTGTGGCTACCAATCTTGTCACCATCGCGTTTAGATTACTTGATCTCATAATGGAGAATGTGCCTGGGTGGAATGGTGGTCGAAGACTTGATTAATGCAATAATATTTCATGTAACATAACAAGTGATCAAAATATTTTCTCGAGTGAAGTCTGTCTGTCTAGGATTGGGGTTTATACTCTTACTGATGATTGTGGCTCAGCAATGACCTTCACTGATGAGGACCTGCTACTTGGTTCTAAACCCCATAATAGGCCATTATTCATAACTGGCTATACTCGTGAGCAAAAAGTAAATAGGCTATTAATTAATGGAGGTTCTGTAGTCAATATCTTGCCTTTGCGTACAATAAAAGAGTTGGGAGTTTCTATGGATGAACTTTCAAATAGCCGCTTGATGATCCAAAGTTTCAATTAATGGGGACAAAGGGCTCTTGACATCATAAGGTTAAAGTTGTTGATAGATGATATGGCATCAACTATGCTATTCCATGTCATAGATGCTAAAACATCGTATAACATGCTTTTTGGTCGCCCTCGGCTACATGAAAATAGAGTAGTTCCTTCTACTTGGCACCAGTGTTTCAAGTATTATCTAGAGAGGTGGTGAAAAGAGTGCTTGGTGATGATAAACCTTTCATTAAGGCCAAATCACATTTCACTGATGCAAAGTACTATCTTAAAGATGCAAAGTCGACATAGGCCAAAGAAAGCCCATTTCATGAGCAATCCAACCAACAAGATGATCAATTTAATGGAGGTAAAAGTAAAAAGACGTTGCCAATTCACTATGATGGTCGTCACTCAAAAGGTGAATCGTCTCTCACTGGAACTGAGTCATTGAAAGAGTTGGTAACCAAACTTGATGCAAAGAAGCCATCTCCTCAGCCACTTAAGGGATTTGTTCGCTCGATTCAAGGACCTAAGAAAGAACACAGAGAATGTTTAGAACTCCAAGCCGCAAAATATTTGATCCAATAGCCTACAAACTTCTTGTTAAATTTGGATACGACCCACAAGAAAATTCTACTATGGGAAAACTCCCTCTTGAGGCTACTGGAGAACAAGCGCATGGGCTTAAAGCTACCCAAAAGATGTTGAAAGAAAAAGGGTATGCGATTCAAAGTACTCGAACGGGTATTAGGTTTGTCCCACAAAATCCTATTCGTATTACTATTAAAAGAGCCAGTAGCAATCATGTAACTAAGGAAGGATTTTCATCAACAAATGATGCCTTTGATAAAAATGGAAAAGAAATACAATGAGTATATGTCTTTGATAGATTTGGCCCACCAAGAAAGTTGAGGTATAAAAGAATCAACAATCGAAGATTAGGTGGCTCCAAGATGTCGAGGAATTTAAAGAAAGTTGATAAGTCATGAGCCACTCAAAAACTTCAAAGTTTGATCCCATCCCGTATGAGACGGTGCACTACTTTGATCATATTGTGTGATAAAGTCTTGAATGTTAAATTTTAAACTGTTATTTTCACACAAACCCAAGACAATAAAAAAGACGATAGAGAAAGTGTGGCTTTCTCTTATCACATTAGTAGTGGCATCGACCATGCAATTCCTCAAAATGTTAAGGATCGCTTGCATAAAAAAATCCTAAAATCGATCAATGACAGCTATATTGAGAAAATGGATGACGCTATGAAAATAGTTCGTATAAAATAAAAGAAGGGCTAAATGAGGATATGTGTTGATATTAAGGAGATTGAACATGAAGACGGTAATGTTGTGTTAACGAATCATATCACTTTAAGTGAAGAAGTTCCATTCGAAGAAGAGGATGCTGAGGCTGCTCCTCTTGAGCTTGAAGAAGGTGTTGAAGCTACTATAGATGAATTAAAGGAGATTAATTTAGGCGATGCTGATAACCCTCGACCAATCTATATCAGTGCTTTGTTGACCAATGATGAAGAGAAAACATACATCAAACTTCTACATGAGTTCAAAGATGTATTTGCGTGGTCATATAAAGAAATATCGGGATTGGATCCAAAAGTGGCAGTCCATCACTTGTCTGTTAAGAAGGGAGCTCGTCCTATCAAACAAGCTCAACGTTGATTTTGGCTTGAGTTGGTCCCATTAATTAAAGTTGAAGTGAATAAACTTATTGAAGTTGGGTTCATTTGAGAAGTCAAGTATCCCACATGGATCTCTAGCATTATTCCTGTGAGAAAAAAGAATGGTCACATTTAAGTTTGTGTTGATTTTAGAGATCTGAATGGTGCATGTCCTAAAGATGACTTTTCGTTGCCCATTACCAAACTCATGATTGATGCTACTATAGGACATGAAGTATTATCCTTTATAGATAGATCATCTGGATATAATCAAATACGCATGCGCCCAAAGGATGAAGAACTAACAACATTTTGTACCCCCAAGGTTATATATTGCTACAAAGTGGTGTCATTTGGATTGAAGAATGCTGGTGCTACGTATCAAAAGGCTATGTAGAAGATCTTTGATGATATGCTTCATAAAAATATCGAGTGCTATGTTGATGATATGCTTGTAAAGTCCAAAAAATAAGAAGACCATCTTCGTGATCTAAGAAAAGTCTTTGAATACTTGGGAAGATATCAACTCAAGATGAACCCACTGAAATATATATTTGGTGTCAAGTCTAGAAAGTTCCTTGGGTGCATTGTTCGTCATCGAGGGATAGAAATCGAGCAAGCAAAAAATTTATGCAATTCTAAAGATGCCTGAACCTCAAAATATTCACGAACTTAAAATTTTGCAAGGAAAATTAGCATATCTTCAAAGTTTTATTTCAAATGTGGTTGGTCGATGCCAACCATTAAGTCTCATGAAGAAAGGTGTTCTGTTTGAGTGAGATAACTCTTGTAGGAATGTTTTTAAAAGTATAAAGGCTTATCTAATGAAGTCTCTGGTGTTGGTTGCATAGTACTTGGACGCCCATCAATACTTTATATTAATACTCAAGATCGTTCTGTTGGAGCTTTACTAGTGTAAGAGAATAATGATGGGAAAGAGAACACCTTGTACTATTTGAGTAGAATGATGACGCCAAATGAGTTGAACTCACCAATTGAAAATATATGCTTGGCCCTCATCTTTGCAACCAGAAGCTGAAGCATTATTTTTAAGCTCATACTATTCGTCTTGTCTCAAAAGCAAATCCACTGAAGTATGTCATGACAAGCCCGGTTCTTTCTGATAGACTTGCAAGGTGGTACCTTCTATTGCAATAATTTGAGATTGTGTATGTCCTCAAAAGCCTATGAAAAGACAAGTTTTAGCGAATTTCTTGGCTGATTATCCTATCCCTGCCGAGTAGGAGCTATCTAATGACCTACCAGATGAAGATGTTCTTGTAATTGAAGTCACTCGTCCTTGGATGATGTATTTTGATGGAGCGTCTCATAGAGAAAGAGCCGGTGCTGGAGTTGTATTCATTACATCTGATGGGGAAGTGTTGTCATACTCCTTCACCTTAACCCAAAATTGTTCGAACAATGTTGCTGAATATCAAGCTCTTATCCTTGGACTCAAATGACTATTGACATAAAACATGTATATGGAGATTCTAAATTAGTAGTCAATCAGTTGCTTGGTCTGTATGAAGTCAAGAAACCTGACCTACTTTCGTATTTCAATTATGCTAAAAGGCTTATTAGATGGCTTGGAGATGTAGTAATTGAATATGTGCCAAGGAAGGATAATAAGCAAGTTGATGTTTTAGCAAATCTCACTTCTACACTCACTATACCTGAAGGTGAAGTTCGTGTACCAATATGCAAAAGTTGGGTTATACCACCAATCTTTGAGGATAAGAGCTGTGATGAAAAAGAAGAAAACCATGTCGTTGAAGTTCTTGAAATAGAGAAGGAAGATTGACGTCAACCACTTGTAGATTATTTGAAGTATGAAAGCTACCCGATGACCCACGTCAAAGAGTTGATATTTGGAATCGTGCGGCTTGCTTCATTTATTACAAGAGAATACTTTATAGACGTTCATTTGATGGAGTCTTCTTGAGATGTTTAGGTGATGATAAAGCCATCCAAGCTATGGAAGAAACCCATTCAGGGATTTGTGGTGCTCATCAATTGGGCCCAAAGTTGCACTTTCGAATAAAAATAATAAGTTACTATTGGCCGACAAAGGTAAAGGATTGCATAGATTACGCACAAAGATGTTAAGCTTGTCAGTTTCATGCAAACCTTATTCATCAACCACCAGAGCCATTACACCCTATTGTTGCTTCATGGCCATTTGATGCTTGGGGCTTAGATATGGTTGGACTTATGACAAAGTCTTCTGGCGAGCATTTGTATATTTTGGCTGCAATTGACTACTTTTCTAAATGGGCTAAAGGGATACCTTTTAAAGAAATGATGAAGGAAAATATTGCTGACTTTATCCGCATCAACATTATTAATCACTATGGGATTCCGTGATATAAAATCACGGATAATGAAAAGCCCTTTTGCAACAGTCTGATAGATAAGTTTTGTCAGAAATTTGGTTTCAAACAAAGAAAATCTTCTATGTACTATGCTGCCGCCAATGACCTTGCTAAAGCATTCAATAAGACTTTGTGTAATCTATTGAAGAAAGTGATCGCTAAGTTGAAGCGAGACTAGCATGAAAGAATCGGAGAAGATTTACGGGCATATAGAACCACTTATAGAACACCTACACAAGCGACTCCTTATGCATTGGTGTATGACGTTAAAGTTGTCATTCTTCTTGAGTAGCAAATTCCATCATTGAGGATAGCCATACAAGAAGGACTAACTAAGGAAGAAAATGCACACTTACGCCTTGAAGAGTTGGAAGCTCTTGATGAGAAAAGGATAGAAGCGCAACAAAGACTTGAGTGTTATCAAGCTCGTCTTTCCAGGGCGTTCAACAAGAAAGTACGGTCACACTCTTTTCAAGTTGGCTATTTAGTGCTTGCTGTAAGAAGGCCAATTATTACTACTCATAGGACTGGAAATAAATTTACATCAAAGTGAGATGGTTCTTATGTTGTTAAAGAAGTTTACACAAATGGCGCTTACAAATTGGTTGCTTAAGATGGCTTAAGAATTGGCCCAATAAATGGAAAGTTCTTAAAACGCTACTATGTGTGAAGTTAAAAAAAAAAAGAGCTTCTTGACGTATGAGCCTAAACTGCATGTTACTCTTAACCCGCACGAGTATAAACAGTGAATGATACCCACCAAAGTTAATGCATGTGGTTAAACTGCTAATTCATCCCACCAAAAGTGAGTACATTTGGTTAAATTATTAATTCACTCCACTAAAGGAATTTTATGTGATTAAAATATTAAATACCCTACCTAGTCCAAGGGGCTAAAACAATGGATATTCCTAGCTCGCATGAGTATAAACTATATACAGTACCCCCTTTAAAAAAAGTTTTTTTTGAACTACGTTATGACTTGATCCCTTTATTGGGGTACATAGGCAGCTTAGATATTTTCTAAGTTCAGTCATGAGTTTGTAATAAATATTATTTTTTTTTTCTTTCATGTGAAATAGTAATTTATTTAAAAAAAGAAAGAAAAAAAAAAGAAATTACACTTCATGAGTTTTGATGAAAGTAAATGCACTCGAAGGATTACAAGATAGAAAGGAAAATTTCTATTATTTAACTCAAGAATGATGACATTCATTCCATGAAGCAAAAAAAAAAAAAAATCCTAAGCAAAAGAACTTAAATTCTTCAACTCTTCAATTCTTCTTTGGCGGCCATAAGGTGTATCACTGAAATCTTCAAGTTTTCAACCACTTTATCACTCAAAGAATAAGTATTCTCAATAGCAATGACTTTCTCTTCAATCTCATGAACTTCGATTTGAGCATTCTGAAGAAAAAGAAAAATCTACAGGAGCTTCCTGTTAATCCTCTGTAATAATTGAAGCAGATTGTTCTACCAAAAGCAATTGTGCTACCAAAAAAAAAAAGAAATAAAGAAGAAGAAGTTAAATCACAACAACTTCTTTTAAGCAATGCATCGAGAATCTAGTATGATGATTTGTAGTAGATGATTGTGTGAAAATATGATATGTGGTGTTTTACCAAAGTCATACAGAATATACCAGTTCAGAATATGAGAGTTCAAAGTGAAATTCCCATTGTCATTACGAAATGTGAGCACAAGAAAAGAAAATACATACTTCTTTACTCTTGAATAAGAATGCAGCATGTGAAGCATCAAAGTTCTTTTTTTTTTATAGAGGTGAATTAATGTTGGGAACAAGGAAATTACCATTCTCCTGCAACTTGGGAATGAAAAAAGCAAAAAGAAGGGAAGTTTTCCTTGATTTGAATCATGGAAAGTAGTATCTTTGTCTTTCCAAAGCATTCCCACGAGCAAGACTTTTTGCAGTTGTAGTATTGACCATCAGATTTGAAGTTAGAAGGAAATCTGCCAAATTTTGCATTCTTCAATTGGAAGGTATTGATAATATATGCCGAATTTTGTTGCAAGAAAATATTTGGTGAAAGGAAGTTTTTTGTATGTTAAGATACAAAGTAGCACGATGACTTTGCTTCAAACTGGAAAGAAGTCTAGTGCTTAAAGACCACATACACCATGATATAGTGGGCCCAAGTGAAGCTTTGAAAAAAAAAAGGGATGACCAAGGTAAGAAAGAGCAAGACTGCCTTTCGTGCTTCTACTTGTTTCAAGTAGGAAATATTCAATTGATTTTATTTGTCTATGGGCCGAATTGATTAGACTAAAAGGATAAAATTTGGGCTATCAAAATCAAATTGATAGTAAGCCTAATAATTCATTCTTTTATTCATTGGTTCATATTCTAAAGTTCGTATACATCTTTGTAAAGCCCAATTACAAATTAAAATAATTGTCGTCGCTTATTCACTCAAAGACATATTATTTGTGAACAAGTATTGAGGGGGCATTTGTAGATAAATAAAATTTATGGTCAATTAAATGATGACACGTGTAAAATAATATATTAAATATCAATTCGATTTACATTTTGGGAATTTGATCAAATTTAATTCATAAAGTAAATAGTAGATTAATTGATATTTTAGTATATACTTTCAGCCAACCAGATATCGCCAAGTGTCAAATCTCAATTTTTGGTAATCAGGATTGTATCTTGCAAAATATGGAAGTAAATACCAATATTTTGGTAATTTAAATCATATCTTGTGATTAAGACAGTAAATATCAATCAAATCGTGAAGGACCAATCAAATTGCATCACTTCATTAAATAAATTATGGCAAGAAC
The DNA here is from genome assembly GCA_019321725.1 of Paulownia fortunei. Lineage (NCBI taxonomy): Eukaryota > Viridiplantae > Streptophyta > Magnoliopsida > Lamiales > Paulowniaceae > Paulownia > Paulownia fortunei. The sequence continues at coordinate 8,486,976 of CM033123.1, forward strand.
TCATATCCTATGAGTATAAATAGGGGTTATCTCCAAAAATTAAAAACACACAAGTTGTGAAAAAAAAATTCAAGCAAGAAAGGTGTTAGAGGAATTATCTCAACTTAAGGAGATCAAGTTCAAGGAAATCCATGGTGTTCAAGGTGAAAGTTAAGGCGTTCATCGTGGAGTCTACTCAATTGATAATGTTTAATTCAAGATTAAGTTGTTAAACTCCTGAATTAACGTTATTGGAAATCCAATCCACATTGGAGGAGATCAAATAGTCACTTTCATCAACAAGTTACCAAATTCACCAAGTCAATATTTTTAAAGTTGTAATATTTAATTCAAAATCAAGGTGTCGAACCCTCGAATTAATGTTATTGAAGGACGAAATCAATTTGGAGAAGATCAAATCAGTGATTCTACCTCCAAAATTTTAAATCCATAAGATATTGTGCTTGAAGAGAAGAATCAGAGGAATTAGTTAGATATTGTAACCATTTAATTCTTTTGATACATTAAAAATTCAATTTGTATAATTTTTCTTATTTGTTAATTTTTACAGACAATGAAATTTGTGTTACATCTGTCTTTCTTCTCCTTCTTGTATCGACAACTCTCCTCTTCTCTTTCTTTTTTGGCTCCCAAAATGCCGCTCTTATCCCTTTCCCTCCGCCATAGCATCATTGTGTCTGGATTTGTTCATCACCGTAAAAGACAACTCTCATAATCTACCATCAAACATAGGCAAATCAAATCTCATTCAATACCTTACACAATTTGTGGAAGAGATTGTGATTGAGTTGGAACTTGATTCTAGTTTCTTGCTGGAATAGACCATGGTGTTTTTTTTAGTGGAGAAGGGAAAATAATGTGAATAATAATGGAGAAACGAATATACAATATACCGAATCCCTATTTTTAAGAGAAAATTTCTTTGAGAATGAGACTTTTTAGGAAAATTTTCAAACCAAACCCCAACAATTAACTACAGAAGGAATCTGCATTATTTAAGAATTTTCTTATAAATGGCCCAACCAAATATGTTTTTTCAAGAATTTCCTAAAATCATGTAGCCATTCAATCCTAACCTTAGTGTTTTTGGAATAAAAACATGATTTTTTATGAGTAAATAATATCTTTCTTTTTAAGATTAATTATAAAATTACTCCTAATGTTTTAAAAAAAATAGAAATAAATTCTTAACCCAACGACTTCCCCCCATCCCCCCCACCTATGACCACTACCCAAGCCAAAATCCAACAACCCCTACGACGACCACCTTATCCCCATCCCTCGGCGCCACCCAAATTCCAGCTAGAAACACATCCTCCAACCCCCACCCTGCACCTAGCCCTTATAAAATATACATTTATACACATACATCTACACACATATACATATATATTTACACACACACACATACATATATATTTACACACACACACACACACATATATGTATATCTTTCGTTACCAGTGTATAATCAAGATTTATCCCATATTTGAAACCATAAAAGTTATTGGAGAAAATAAATTGAAATCTAAAAAAATATATATGAATTTAAACAATTTATATAAAGTAAGAATTACAACAATTAATAACATACTAAATAATAAAGTATGCAGAATAAATAAATAGATAAATAAATTGCACAAATCAGAGTATAGAAAGATTTGAAACTTTACTTGGCCTTTAGAAAGAGGAATTTGATACAGAAACTTGAGTTTGTCAAGTGAAGATCTAATATGCATTCTGCAAAATCAAAACAAATATTAAATTACAATCGGAATTCTGAGAGTTCTCCCTCCTATCTAGAATTTATCTTGCTTTTATAAAAGCTTTTCTTGCCACTGTTCGGACTTGAAATCTTCATTTGGAGTCTGCCATTACTTCTTTGTTGAATGCTTTTGTTCTGACTTCCTCATGCGCCTTCACTTCTTCATTGAATATTTTTGTTTTGACATCTGCATGCTAAGAGGCTTGCTTTTGTTCTGCATGCTAAGGATTTTTGTTTGCTTATGTGTTGGTGGTGCTTCTGATATACACATGTTGATGGTTTTTGTTTATTTTGTACTGGTGGTGTCATTTCCGGCCTTTGGAGGATTAGTATCTATCTGGTAAGGAGTTTGTGTCCGTTGTCATTTCTTGACTTTTTTTATATATAGTCTGGAGTGCTAAATTACCCCAGTGTTTTAGATTTTGCAACTATTTCTTAATAGAAGTTGATATATATATGTGCTTGGGATCTTTTTTTTTTTCAATCAAGGAATTGGATTGAAAATTCGAAAACAATCATCCTTATTGTCGTCTGCTTGGTTTACTCATCCTGAAGAGCTTGCCTTGTTACTTTGATGTTCTTACAAGATTTTTTCCATTTATTCTCCCGTGTTTGCTTAGGCAATCTTGTAGCAAGATTTTGTTTCTTGATAAGAAATTGCTCCTATTGTGAGTTGATATGTTTTTTCAAATTTGTGGTCAATTTGCAACATTTTGGATTTTGTTGGAACCATGTAATAATTATTGATTTTTCAAAACTTGTAGTTGTCATTCCCGTGCACCACTTAACATAAACCTTTTTTCTCTAAAGAAAAAATGTTTGTTCCTGGATTAATGTTGGTGGTTTGGAAACTATGTTCGATTTTGAAATCTAGGTAAGGTTGAATTGAAGATATAATTTTAGTAGGTTTGGAAGATGTCCTCCCATATATGGTGAAATGAACAAATTTTCAAAGAAATGATTATGTGCTTCTTGGACATTTTATGGTAACATTTCTAGGTGGGTCCAAATTTTTTCCACCAAAGAAAGAACCAGCTTGGGATTTTGTGGGCATTATCAATAAGTTTAGTATTAAGAACAAAAAAGTATGACATGGAATTTGTTGAATTTTATTTTAGAAGAAATTTGGTCCAAGCATCCACATAACCCTATTAAGAAATTAATAGATATTGTTTGTTTGGAATTTATTGTTGGCCATAGGGATCTCTATCGCTCCAATCTTGCAGAGCAATAATGGAGTTGATGTGGATTTTATGGTAGCCAATTTAAGTGGTGTTGGCTAGGGCTCTTTGTGGTAGTTTGTTTTGAACATAGATGGATTTAGTGGAAATAAGAATATCTTCATAGTATTGTTGTGTTTTGAGTGGGTCTTTGTAGACTCGAAGAAAATTTTCATTAGTGGGATTACTTTGAGTATGGTCAGTGATCCAGTCATCTTAAAAAATGCAATTAAAAAGGAAGTTATATTTTTTAAAATAATGGAACATAGTTTGTGTGCTTGAAATGGAAGTTGGGGTATTTGATATTTGTAGAGTACTTTTAAAGATTTGGGTTAATTTGGAGGGGACTAGAGGAATTAGTTTTCCAAGTGGTGTGAATCTGTTTGTAATTTAGATTGCGGTTTGTGGTTGAGTAGTAGTAATAGATGGTTGTATTGAGGGTGGAATGATCCTCAATGGTTTGGGATTTTTAGGAGTTTGAGATTGTAGTAAAGCTAATTTTGTTTCGATTTTAGGATTTCTATTGGAAGATTCTTCAATTTTGATTGTCTAGAGAGAATGAGGTTTTGAGATTAGAGATTTTAAACTGCTTGCCAAAGGAGTCACCTTTGGCTTTGGTGTTTCTATGTTTTTTGACATTCCTGCAAAAATTCAAGGGGTTAAAAAATCAGGAATATAATTGTGAGAACCTTTTATATATTCAATTTCGAAATAAAAATTTGATAAAATAGCCAGCCATTTGGCAAAAATTTGTTTTGAAACTAAATTGTTTATATCTTTTGTTAAAACATCTTTGACTGCCCTACAATGTATTTTCAAAAGGAATTTTTGATTTAATAAATCATCTTGAAATTTTGAAATGCATAATACAATGGAAAGAATTTCTTTTTTAATTGTTGGATAATTCTGTTGGACAAAGCTTTTCTATAGCCTTTTGAGAAGACCAAATTTATTGGGTATAGGATATCAAATCCATTTGAGCACTTTGTTAAGAGGTTTGTAATTTATTACTAATCTTGGAGTTCCTCTTTTAAGTTCAACATTTTTTTGAACATAGAAGGTTGAGCATGACCAAGGAGATTTGGAAGGACGAATGATCTTTTTGTCAATGAGTTCTTGTACTTCATTTTTATAATATTCTAAGAGTTCTTAATTCATTTGTATTGGTCTTGTTTTAGTGGGAATTTGTCTTTCAATAAAATCTAATTCATATGGAAAGGTGACAGTGTGTCTTTTTCTTTCCCATGAAGCATTTGGTAAATCTGAACAGATTTGTTCTTCAAGTTATTTTTGGAAATGTTTGATTTTTTGTTGAAGTATAGGCACAATATTTTTCAATTTTTTTGGTAGAATATCTCTCTTTGAGAAAAAGTATTTGTTTTTCTTTTTGATTGATATTTTCTTCAAAAACTGAAGAATTTTGGACAATTTTAACATCTCTTTAGCTAACTGAGAATTGAAATTGAAAAAAGATTTCTTTTCTGCCTTATGGATCAACTTGAATTTGGGTAGAGCATTTGTAAGAATAGATTTCCAAGAATGATGGGGGTGTTGAGATATTTGACAAGAACAAAGCTGGTACTGAAACAAATGTCATCATTATATATATGAGCTTTGGAAAGTTTGAAATTTATTTTAAGACTTGCAGCAATGGTAGTGGAGAGCCTTTCTTGGATTTTTTCAAAGTATTTTGTGGGAATTAGTCTCTTGAATGTAATTCATATCTACACCGAAATCCATTAAGACAATTGCTTCTAATTTAAAATCTTCAATGATAAGTTTCCTTTTTACATACCACTTTTGGTAAGAGATTTTAGAAAGGCTATTAACAAAGGAGTCTTCTTCAATTTTAGAATACTTGTCTTTTTTGTCTTGAATTTGTGTTGTAATTTTAGAATAAGAACATCTTTTTTTATTTGGTGATGGTCGTCTTTAAGGGATTTCATTTCTTTTTTGAGATTTTTGATTTCTTGTTGTAAATCGGAGAGGAAAGATTTATTTAGTTTTTAATGATTGGACATTTTTATAATATCTTTAAATTTTATTTTTGGCTGAGCCAAAAGTTTTGAGGTTCACCCTTTTTTTTTTGAAATCATATTTTGTAGTTGATGAAGATATTTTTCTTTAGCTTCTGGATCTTCAATTTTGTCTATTAGGTCAAGGATGAAAGGAAATTGGTCTGTGAGCATTGATATTTTCTTACTACAAAAGCAAATTCCTCGGGGACACTCTTCACATGAATTTGGTTCTGATTTTATCATCATAAGATTCTATTTCTTCTCGTTGGATTGATTTAGTTGTTCTTCAGGAGTAGGAGTATTATTTTTCTTAATAAAAAAATTATTTCATCTTTAATCAAGAAGACTGAGAAGTTGATTGGTTATTTTTTCTCCAAGTTGGAGTTCTTGGATATGTCGTCGTATTCTGCAAGTTACAGCATAGTGGCTTGGTTTTCTATAATTATGACAAACTTCTGATTTATTTGAAAAGAAATTATTTTTTGGGGCTTGTTTTTAGGGAAATTTATTTGTTGAGATTTTTTGTAGAGGTTTTTTTGACGATTTTTTGTAAGAATTTTTGGATTTCTATGTTTATAGTGACTTTGTAGTTTTGGAATTATGTGACAGTGATTGGATTTTTTGGGAACCAAATTGTTCACACCAATTTCTCAACTCTTTTCGGGTTGTCATATTTTGCTTTTAATTGTGGTTTTAGTCTAAGATCATTGCACAAGTGTAATCCTACAAGATTATTTTGATTTATGATTTCTTCATAAGAAAGTGAGGAAATATCTCCATATGTTTCTTTAATTTTATCATGAATTGTTTCTGCAAATAACTTAGGTAATCTAGAAATGAATTTTCTTTCCAAAAGAAACTATTAGCATCATCCCTTTCATAGATTTTGGAGAGGAATACATCTTTGTACCATTTGAAATCTTGAAGTTTTCTACATTCTAAATTTTGAAGGAATTCAGTATTTCTTTCTTGATAAAATTGAGGATTTCCAATAAAATGTATAATGATTGTATAGATTAAAGCAAGAACTACTGAGGGTATAGGATTTCCATCATTATCTTGAATGGCATTCCCTTCTGAATCACTTTTTATACTGGAAAGAATTTGGTTTTTGGCTTCAGAGGAAAGAGAGTTATCCCATCGATCTTTAAGTTGGCCAGTGAAGTGAGAATAAGGTTTTTTTGCAGCATCTGCAATAGAAAGATTGGCTCTTTCTTTATAGATATTAAAGACCATGACCAATTGCTTACAGAAACTGAGAATTTGGTACTTGAATAATCCATATAGATTTCACTCATAGATGGCATTTCTATTAAAAGATCTGAAATTTTATAATTCTTTAATTTGTAAGTCTGGTTGAGTAAGATGAGGATAATGATTTTTGTGAGGTTGTATATTCTGAATAGAATTGAGCAGAAAAGAATCTTCCTCTTCTAAAAATTTTGAATCATTTTCTAAGGTATTTAGTATTTTTTTCTTTTCCAAGATTTTGTAATCTTGCTTGGATTTCTAATAATAAATGGTTTTCAGGATTAAGTTTGAGTATGTGGTCAAGAATTTGGAAAGGTAGTTTATTTGAAGGGATTTGTAAAGAGAGGTTGGGTTGTATTATAACAGAATTATTGGCTTGGGATTTGGATCAAAAGTTTCTTCTATTTTGGATTTAATATGACTAAGTTGTTTGCCAATGGAATGTAAACTAAGATTGATAAAATTATTTTGTTTGATTTGTGTAGCAGTAGAGTTTTCGGATTTTGTTTATGAGACATGGAGACATTAATGATTTTATTATTTAGAGAGATTCATATTTCTTCAAGGGGAGGCTTTTCTCTAGAAATTATAGATCCATCGGATTTGATCCATTTTCTAGAATTTTTTTGTATAACTTGAAGTTCTTTCTCTCCATTTTTTTGGAATAAATAATTGAAGAAATGAACATTCTACTTGGTATAAGTCATATATTCATACCACTCGGTATGGATTGAATCTTTTTGGAACTTGCTAAAAGTTTTCATAAATCATTTTTGGTACGGATTAAATCTTTTTGACTGGAATTGTTTGTTTCAGCAAGGAAATCTTATTGGAGGAAATCTTTGTGAATACAAAATTCTTTGGTGATGGTAAAAATTTGTGGAGGAGCAGAGATGAGGGAATCTGGTTGGTTTGATTCTTCGTAATCTTGATAAACTGGTTGGGCAAGGTTTTGGTTGATATGAATTCCTTGGAAAAGAGTTTTGGTAGGTCTAGAAGTCTCTGATGGGGTTGAAATTGAATGTTTTGCAGAATAAAAGTTTTGAACTTCAAGATTTCTAGAAATTTTGAAGGAGTTTTGACGAAGAAATTTGACATCAACAACTCCATTAAGATGTTGGTGGTTTTATCAATTTCAGAGTTGTTAACTTGTTGAGTAAGGGGATTTGATCTAGGAAGTAGATCTCAGGTTGCAGGTAGAGTAACATTTTTCCATTCAATGGTTTTGGGAACCATCAAATTAGATTTTGCCCTATTAATCTCCCAAAAGATAGTTTGCCTGGGAGATTTCATATGAGAAACAACATTGATATCTAATCTTGTATTTGTGATTTTGTAATGAAGTCTATTGAAAATTTCATAAATATGAGACCCTATTTTCATCTTATAGTTATAATTTTTGACATTTAAAATAAGAACATCTAAAATATGAGAATCTGTAAGAGAAACAGTAAAATTAGGAAAATAATTAAAATAAATTGAACCATTGCACAAACTAGTTTCAACTAGTCTAAGTAAAGAGTCGTGGAACTTTAGATGTCTAAAATCTTGCAGAGTAAGAAAGATACTAGTATCTAATCCTTCTCTTGTCAATAGTTTTATAGCAATTTGTACTAATCCAATATGTAAGAATTTGTAACCATTTTTGGAGTGTTCAACAATAGAGCTTTTCGAAAATAAGTGAAGGGTTTGTTGGTCTCAAACAAGAGATAAAACTTGTTCTTTTGTTTTGATTGTATATGCAGATTTAAAATTTATAAGAATTTTTTTGTATATTTCTTTGCTATTAAATTTTTGGTATTTCTAGTCAAGAAGATTTTTATCTTCCCACAAGGATTCTTCTGTGGTTACTATATTTGAAAAATCTTGATTATCAATGGAGGATGAATCAGTAGTCATGTTTTTCATGAATTTGTTCGTAGTTTCAGAATTCATAATTTAAAATTTTAGATTAGACAATATTTTACTATGATGATAATACTCAATCCTGTCTTACGACGCGTCGAAATCTTATTCAAAATATGAATTTAGATTCTATACACCCTAGAAAAAAAACAGGCTAGTTAGGGTGTCAGGATTAGTGGCACCAGTGGTTGGGGTGATGGGGCTCTAATGGTGGTGAAGAAGATGAAAATGTTTTTTATTTTTATTTTTTCTTCTGATTATATAATTATTTTTTTGGTATTAAAGAAATAATTTAATATATTATTTAAATTTTTTAAATATGTTTCATTGCGTTAACTTTATGAATATGTAATTTAAAATGATTAAACTGGTTAAAGTATATTATTTAAATATTTTCTATCTTGTTATAATTTAGATTTATGATATTCTATTAAGATTTTTAAACATATACTTAAATTATGATAATAATTGAAATTATTAAATCTACACTAGTTTAAGATATAATGAGTTTGTAAATTTATATAAACTATGTTTCTATTTCTTTATTTGAACTTTGAATTTAAAGAAATCACTCAAATCTATTTTATTACGATTTAAATATTTACTTAAATTTACAACATTTACTTTAAAATGGTTAAAATTACACTAGTTTATATTATTTTAAGTTTGTAATTTTAGTGCAATAATTTTCAAATATATTTTTATTTTTAGTATTATTAAAAATTCAATTTGAAATTTTACGAAGAGAAGAATTTATAAAAGGAAATGTTATTTAAGATGTTTTAATTTTGTTAAATCTAAGAAAATTATAAACATTGTTTGTAAAAATAATAAACTTATAATTAAATATTATTTAGCTCCTTTTTATAAATAAAATGATTACATCCTTTGAGTAAAACAACAGCCCCAAGGGCATTCTTTTCTCAATTTCTATCTTATTTTGACAGGTGCAATCTATAAAATAAGGGATATTTGTTGTAAAACTTAAAAGGGTTATTTTTATAAATAAACAAAGTGACTTTGTAATTAACAATTATATATATGTGTGTGTATCAGTATAAATTATAAACACAAGAAAAATTCAATTCCAATGATAGTTTGTGAAAGATCTAATGTCTATCAGTATCATTTTATACCATATACTCTCTATTTGTATCACTTTACCTTTTATTATTTTCATTGTTTACTTTATCTCATTGTATTCTTGTTGTATCATTTTAACTCATTATACTTTTATTGTATCACTTTTAACCCTTGCACTCTTAATATTTCAGTTTACTCCACTGCACTCTTTAAAAATAATCGAATTACTTTTATCTATTATTTTTAATAAAATTATTTTATAAATATTTTAAAATTAATAGACTTGTATTTATATTCTAATAGTTTTTTGAACTTGTTTAGTTAACAATTACATTAAATTCAATTTAAACTTTGTTTTACTTAAAATTTAATGGTTATTTTTTTAGTTTAATGTAATATTTATTAAATTGTTATAAAGTACGATGTTTTTATTAGCTAATACATTTACTTATAAGTTTCTTATTCATCATAAATCTAAAAAATATGTAATATATTTCTAAATATAATTTATTAAACACGAAAAATATTAGTAATAAAATTTTAATTATTTATTATTTATTGTAATTTAATAGAATCTATGTTAAATTAAAAAATAGTCATTTTAGTGTTTATTTTATTACTGTTAAATAATTATTAATAATTGAGTTATTTTAATTTAATAAAAATTATGTTAAATTAAAAAATAGTCATTTTAGTGTTTAATTTATTACTATTATATTAATTGACTCTTTTTTACATATTTTTTTAAAAATTATGATAATAAATAAATAACTAGAAAATTATTACTTATATTTCACATTCTTATTAAAATAGTATTTAGAAATATATTATATATTTTTTAAGATTTATGATGAATAAGAAATTTATAAGTAAAAATTTATTATCTAGCAAAAATATCCTACTATATTGTAACTTAATAGGAGCTATTTTAAAGTAAATAAATAGTCACTAAATTTTAAGTATAATATTTTAAATAAATTTAATGTTATGTGTTAATTACTCAAGTTTAAAAAATTATTTGAATATAGATGCAATTCTATTATTTTAAAATATTTTAAAAATAATTCTATTAAAAATAATAAGTAAGGACAATTCCATTATTTTCTAAAAATATAAAAACTAAAATGATACTATAATAATATAAATACCAATTAATAATGTATGAGGTAAACGGTACTATACTATTAAGAGGAAGTAGAGAGAAATAAAATGATACTTAATAAATAAAACTAACCGTAAATAAATATTCCTAGGCACAAAGAAGACTTCCAAGTTCCAACCCAACAAGGATTACAATTGCACGGTATTGGAGTCCTATTGGTCCTAGGTCAAAACCCGACCCTGTTTCACGGCAAAATCGATACGAGCAGGGTTAAAAAACCTCTCGATTCATCGCCAGAAGTTCCTCAATTCAATTCAGTTGCAAATTCCTTTCATCTTTTCTGCTTATACGTATTTCCTTGCCTTTGTAGGGAGATAGAATCACACGCCGTTTATCATAAGATGGAAGGGAACAAAGATGAAGCCTTGAAGTGTTTGAAAATCGCCAAGGATTCAATTAAATCGGGCGACAGAAGCCGTGGCCTGAAATTTCTCAACAAAGCTCGTAGATTAGACCCATCTATTGAAATTGATGATTTGTTGTCGAATCTCAACGCTTCGCAACCAGAAGACAAGAACCCTGATGTACCCATCGATGAAAATCCTTCCAATTCCTCCAGAAGCGGGCCTCGCTGTAGGGTTCCGGCAACAAGGCCATCTTCATCCACCTCATCGAGTACATCGGCCACCTACACTGAGGAGCAAGTCACTGTGGTCAGAGAGATTAAGAGGAAGAAAGACTATTACGAGATATTGGGGTTGGAGAAGAGTTGTAGTGCTGAAGATGTTCGCAAGGCATATAGGAAGATATCTTTGAAGGTCCATCCCGATAAGAACCAGGCCCCGGGGGCGGAGGAGGCATTTAAGATGGTATCGAAGGCGTTTCAATGTTTGAGTGATGAGGAGAGTCGGAAAAAGTATGATCTTGTTGGGTCGGAGGAGCCCGTATACGAGAGGCGAGGTGGAGGTGTTAATGGAATGCGAGGGTTTAATGGGTTTTATGATGGGGATATTGATGCGGATGAGATTTTCAGAAATTTCTTTTTTGGGGGAATGCATCCGGCCACCACTGGGAATTTTGGTGGATTTACGTTTGGACCCGGTGTTAGGGTGAGAACAGGTGGAGTTGATCAGGGGTCTAATTGGTTGAGGACTTTGATCCAGTTGTTACCAGTGATACTTATTTTGTTGGTGAACTTCTTGCCGTCATCAGAGCCAATTTATTCTCTCTCTCGGTCTAATTCACATGACACTAGGTTTACTACACAAAAGGGTGTGAATTATTACGTTAAATCTGCAAAGTTTGAGCAACAATATCCACCTTATAGCCCTGAACGTGTTGCAATTGAACAACGGGTTGAGGATGACTATCACTCGGTCCTTGTGCATAATTGCAGGCTCGAGTGGCAGCAACTGCACTGGGGCTACAGACGGGAAACACCGAATTGTGATGCATTGAAGCGCTTTGAGGCTATGGCCCAGTAACTTGATCAAAGGTTCTATTACTGTTCATGCTTTGTTTGCTACTATATTTGGATATTACTTTCTGGTGTTTACCTAATTTGTAGATTGAAATAATGTTTGTTTCTGTGTTGTTAATATATCCTGACAAAACTTCAACATTGTAGCTTTATTGAAATTGTTGTTTGGGAATGACCATGAACTACTTCACTTGATTAGGGATTTTTCCCAGTTAGACAAATATTTTTATCTATTTATTTTCATCATGTCTTCCGTAGCTTTATTGAAATTACTGTTAGGTATATATTCACCATTAAAACGAGTAAGCTTGACATCTGGAAAGAGCAAATTATTGTCTTTCTGAGAACTGAATCTGTGACTCTGTCAGGCTTTTATTACTTGAGAAGATAAATGATAATCAAATTTTGATTGCGTGATATAATGGTCAAATTCGACACAATAATCAAATTTGTTGTTTGGCCTGTGTTGTGATACTGGTTTCAGTACTTGTTTAGCCTGTGACTGGATGAATTTTGTAGTGTTTTCATGTATTATTTTAAGACTTCATTTTGTAGGAACGGTTTGGAATGCAGTATTGTGGCATGTGAGGCCATATTTCAGTACACAGAGATGTTGTTTTCATGTTTTCAAGGTGGTGAAATTGGGGGTGGGTCATTTGGAAATGGGTGGAAAATAACCAGAGACATGTTTTGTATTTTGATTATTGTAGTTCTTTACTAATGCAGGAAAGTCTGCAAGGCACAAGGCCATGAGGGTCACATCTCATAACATTACTTTATTAAATGATTGGTTACATATTTAATATGTTGCACGTACATGCTGCAGTAAGTTTTGTAAGTTTTTATATCTTCTGTTGTAAGACTATGCTGGTCATATTTCAAAGTAGTAACTTGTGCTAACTGCTAACCATTAATGTCACTGGGTAATGTTCTTAATTTCATTCAGTCTAATATGAGCAGAACACTCCTATTTTTAACTGTTATCGTTAACATCATGGCGCTTGGACTACTTATCAGTACTGAAATTAGCCTGTATTGAGTTTAGCCCCAAACTAGAAGTTGGGTTGGGCTGGCTCCTCATCATGTTTCTTCCATTGTTTGAACATGCCTAGAAAAGAAGTTGCAGTCTCAATGTTGCTGTTGTCTAAGACCATTGGTTGGGATTTTTCTAAAAGTAAATCTGATATAGAAGTTTATAAAGCAATCTTTAGTAGTCCGACTAATTGACTTTAACTTGAAGGTTCCCTATATGTTGCCCTTTTTGTGTTACTGGTATGGTTCTCATCTGGTTCTTAACTTGTTTCTACGAAATTAGGGGCAAGTTCACCAGACTAATTACTTTTCCTCATTGCGATTGACAATAAATCAATTTAATATTTTATGTTATAATTTGTTCTTATTGTGATTTTATGTATTCAAATGCCTCTGGGTAAAAAACATGGGTAATAGTGCCATACAGGGTATCAATTGATTCATTATGGATTAAGTAACACTTATGTCTGATTTGTCAACACAGTCAAAACGAATCTGAATCTTAAGGTTTACAATGCGGCTTGCAACAGAACTTTTGATTAATTTTAACATACTAGAATTACTTTGGTTGAGTGTAGTCCCTTAATGAAACCAGATTGAAATTGGTTGGTGCTATATTTATCTACTGCAGATGCATATGTTTGATGGAAACGTTAGGTAGATAATTTTGGAAGAGGCCTGCCGACACCTCTAAGTGGTGCAGTAATGGGAACAGAGGTTTCATTATTTACTGGAGCTATCAATAGTTTAATGGGATAATTACATACACAACCCCTGAGGTTTGGTCATATTACCTTAAAATCATTCTGTTTTAGAGAATTACAATAACACCCCAGTTATGTTTTCATTACTGATTCCCCCTGGTGTTAGCAAAAAAGGGGTGCGCGTATCTAAGGATATCCCCAGACTGTTTGGTCTTTAGGTTTGACCAATTTTCTCAGACAAAATGCCCTTCCACCTTGGGCATGTATGATGCATGTGCTTAGGAGCCTGAAGTTTATTACCATATACCTCAGAGGGTGTGAATGTAATATAATTTTATTTAAGCTATTCTTCTCCATTTTTTTAGATTTTTTATTTTCTTTTAAATTTATTTATTGACTTCTCTTTCTTGTAACTTTGTTTTAGCCATTATTGTTCAACAAAAATGAAATTAATTTAATGAGTAATTAATTTTAACTAATTGAACAAATACAATTAATTTTCTTAACTAATCAAACAATTAAATAATTATTTAACTAATAGTCAAATTAATTATTCTATCATACAATTGAACTATTTTTGACTGAAATAATTTTTAACCAATTTAAAACTTAATTAATTTGTGACTAAACAAAACCCAGTAATTATGATAAATATATATTTATAAATTAAATAAAGAACTATATCTAAATATATTTTCTTATATTTGTCTCATTTTATTGTTTTTGTTTTTTCCTTCCATTTTCTTAGTTTCTTTCTGTTTTCCTCCTCCTTCCTCACCCAAACTCTCCCCCACCCCTCCATTACCTTTGCCACCCACAGCCAGCTCCCCGCCTTACCCCACCACCCACCACCCACAAATCCCAGATCCTGTGACTTTACCCCCCACCCCTAGAACCCCTCCACCCCCCAACCCCCACCAATCCCCCACCCCAAACCCGACCGTCCAACCTCCCACCCTCCACACGACAATTTGTGAGTCTGTGTCTGGTATTTGTGTGCGTGTGTGTATATATAGAAATAGATAGGATAGATAAGAAGAGAGAAAGGATAGGAATTTTAAAATTTGAAAATTGAGGGGCATTTTCATCCACACAACATTTTATTTTTGAATGATACTTTTTTTTGGCTGTTTTTCAGAGAGGAAAAAGTCATTTTGCTCTTTACGATCTCTTTTTCATCGGACAGATTGTGAAAGGGGGTGTTGGTCTAGTTTTCCAAAATATAAGAGTATTTTGGTAATATGACCAAATCTCAGGGATGTCTTGGTAATTATCCCTAGTTCAATTCTCTTGTTCTCTGCCAATTCTTTCTAGAACAAAATGTTAGTTTACATAGTTTGCAGTTTAAGTAATGTAGTCTCATTAACGGGTGCAATGTCAGATATTCTCTGAATTAATTTACCACAATTTGAATGTGAATGTGGCTTTGCAGTCAAGCAATTGAGTGTGAATTGGTTGTAAAGTCTTTTTTACTCGTCCCGAATTCCCCTACCTTTTGTTTCTGTGTATTAAGGATTAAGCAGGTATTCATTGTTTGCTCTGCAGATTAACTAGCTACCATTGAATTTGCGTGTTCCTCATTGAAGAGTGGAACCTGAAAATCAGAATTTTGTGGTGGCAATGAAAGATTGAGATGAAGCCTTTAAAATTTCCTGCACATCCCGGTATTAGAGATCATCTGTAGAGAATTTCATCAGAAAGACTTCTGCCAAACATTGTTGTGTAATCCTAAATGTGTAGTGAACTACTTGAGGGCTCCTATATCATAGAATTTTTCATACGACATTTTGATACTTTACGATTTTTCACTTAATGATTGTCATGTTGCTACATTGGTTGGTCCTGTCATTTTTAGCCACTGAGTTTTTATGCATACTTTTGGTCTATGTATTTACATGAAATAAAGGTTGGGCAACCTGATTGGTTTATGTTCTTGCTATTTATGTGATTCTCCATTGTGAAAGTGGCTAAGGGATGCAAAAGAGAGGTGGTAAGCCGAAGTATTTGGAACTCTGCACCCTCATCTCCTCTGGTGTTCAAAACGAGTGTGTGAAGCCTTGTAGTGGATAATACTCTCGGGTTGTATTGGGTAAATACTTGGTTTTAGGATATCTGTCATATTAGTAGGGCACATGATCTGATGAAGAACTAGTCAAGAACAATACAAAGAGCTGAACTGCTCTATTTGCATTCCCCTTGAGCATTTTTATGGGCAGGTTTGTAGCTATTACAATTATACAAGTAGTGACAAAATATTATCTATTTTGGGAGCTTTAAATATAATTTGAGCATATGCTAAAAGAAAAGAATAAGTTTATAAAAAGAATCTCTTGTACAATACAAGAAACTCCTTTGAAGTCAGCTCATGTATAATCAAGGTGAATTGGACATCACAATACGAATTAAAAGGGTATGTATGAACAATGAAGTGCTGAGGTATCGTTAGTGTGATTTGCTGTTCATAATGTTCTCCATACTGCTCTGGAAATACTCAAATTCAAATTATAATATCACAGACGCGCTCACTGTATATATATATATGGAGTCGTATTTTCTTTATTTTGTGTTCAATTGTATCCAGAAGATATTTGATTAACCAGAAATATTAGACTTAGTGTTTGCCAAAACCATAAAGATATGAGCCCCTACCAAGTTGCAAAAATGTGTAGAAGTTGCTAATTCACGAACTACCATATGACATTGCTCAAGAAATAACACAATCCAGTTAAAAATGAACTTTACTCCCTTTGGAGTTCAGTCTACACAATCAGATATACAGATCTGTCAAAGTTTTTGAAGTGTCCTCAATAATTCGTCTGTATTCCTCTATGGTGATCTCCAGCAAATGGAAAATTGGTCACACCTCACCCCCTATTCTTTTGAAGTAATCACGAGCAATCCCAAAGCACCTATCAGTATATACTGCAACATAGAAGCCACGTCAAACACAAACTTGCCTTTAGATGACTTAATGACCCAAAAAAGAGAAATAATGGTGGTGGTGGAGGTAAAGGGGCGGGGGGTCATTCAATATTTATGAGAAATTCAGTATGCCACTTCGAAATATTCCTATAGAAGGTTAACCTTGATGATAGGCTTTTCAGTCATGATTATAGTCACCCAACCTACATATGGCAAGAATCTGCAAAGAAGAAGCATACAAGTTGTGTTAATTGCTCATCAGATCTCAGAATAGCAGTACCTCTATTAGCAATCAAAATTGACGAGAAAATAAAATAAGCAAAAAAGAGAGCAATTAACAAACACCCACAGGTAAATAAAAGCCAATTTTCTAGAACATCAAAACAACATAGTTGGCATGCAGATAAATGTAGGGAAGAACTAAATCATTTGAACTTGATAATATTTACAATATAGTTAGCATGCACATAAAATGTAGGGTTGACAAAATCCATGCTTCATAGATGACAGAACTTGAAGCATCTATTATCAACCAAAACTTCATTTGCCTTTGCAATAATTTAGTAATATCCATACGACTACACCGACACCAGAACTTAATGAGCAAAAAGAGAACAAAAATAAAAAAGAGGCAGGAGAGAAGGGGAATCTGTACAGGATCTTGTAAAACCCATAGTGGGGATGAGAAAGTTAGATGGAACATCTTAAGCCAGGAAACTTGTACCAAAAAGCTGTACTACACAGATTGGTGTGTATTGAATCATTTGAGGCTTCAGCCCAAAGCAGCTCAAAGTATTATTTATTATCTCGAGGAAATGAGGCCAAGGAAATTCATGAAGTGTCTTGAGTTACACCGCCTACAATGCCTTTGAACTTTATAGATGGGGCTGGCACCTCAGATGTATTTAGTTGCATGAAAATGCACATTTCAAATGTCTAGCCTTTCCCTGAAATTTTTATGCCTCCTGGTATATAATATAACTGACCGAGTTCCGCAGGGTTGGGGTGGGGATGGAGTTGGTTAGCTGATTCTCTCTACTCACTGATGCTTTATCTTCATGGAATATTGCTTCAATTGCTAAGGTAATTAACTACCTCAGGTTCTACAAAAAAGTAAAGCACATAATTTATTGCAAGAGACGAGAGAGAGCCCAAGAGTCTCTCTCTCTCTCCAATTATCCGCAGAATGAAGCAAAACATGTCAAATGTTTTTAATCTGCAATGTTGCAGCAGAATCTGACGAGTTATCTCTGCCATGTTCTCCAAAGCAGTTGTCTAAATCATGTTTCTCTTTTGTTCTTTTTTGCTCTTTGCCAATATACAAGGATTAAGGGGATTTGGAGAAGGATGGTCAGATCTTGTCAAGATATGCTAACTAAGGCCATCACAAGATCAGATTGAATTGAACACCAGAATCTTCCAGAAAGAGGAAATCAACAGTCATTGCTTCTCCAATATACTGTTTATTTTCTCATCCTAATGGGGCAAAGACTGCGTGCTTTTTTTGCTAGAATATTGATCTAGCTTTGGAATTTTCAATTGACAAAAGTTTGAAGCTTCAAAAATTCAAGGGAAGCAAACTAGGGGACTGTTTTAGGTCTGGAAAATGGATACAAGTTGCAAAGAATTAATTTAAGTTGATGACAAATAAAACTGAGGCATCAGACTAAAAAACCCATACATCATGTATGTTTTGTTGGTGGGGACATACTGAGTAGCGTTGGCAATTGGGTCGGGTTGGTTTGGGTTTGGGTTTGGGTTAAGGTAGGGGTATAACATGAAATTACCCGCCCAGAAACCCAACACAGTTTTTGCTCAATCGGATAATTGGCCAAGCTTAAACAACCTTAAAAAATTGGGTCAACCCAGCAAACTGAACCTGATGTGGCTATCAATGAACATTACATTGTTATTTAACTGCAAAAGCTTAGATGATTAAAGCATTAGAAAAGAGCAATGGAAAAATCTCCCAATAGTGTAACATTTCAATGCTAGAATTAGATACTCCAAGAGGCAGGCAAACGTGAGCTGCAACATACTTGTTTGCAGTTAATATAGAATTAATGTCACTAGTGAGACGCTGGAAGATTTTCATGTATTATGATCTAATCCACTTCCAATTCAATTGGCAGAGACAAAAGGAGAGATTTTCTTTTAAACCATTTTACCCTTTTCAAGTTGTTAAAAGTGAAAAAAATACTGATTTATTTGGTTTTTTATTCTAAATTTTCGGGTGACTCAGGACAGGTTGGGTTACCTCAAGTTGGCTAGTCACCCCAAATAATTTTTTCGGGTTGTTCACGTGACCCCAAACCCAACCAACCTAACCTAAAGATTTCAAGTTTAGGGTAGCCCAATGTAACCCCGAACTCAAAATTGTCTAACCCAAACCCAATGTTTCGTGTCTGTTTCGTGTTGGGTTACCAAGTCATCAAAAATTGCAACCTCTAAACTTAAGGAAATCGTTTCCAAAAACATGGGATTTCCCTTTCCCTCCACTCCCATGGTTTAAGCTATTCCCAGATACTCCAGAATCTAGGATGTTCACCTGTTGTATAGGGCTCTATGAACAGTAACTTGCTGTTTCCAAGGCTGCTTCATACTCCATCCATCCCAAATTGAATTTCTCAATTTGAATGAGCACCGAGTTTTAGATAAAAGTTGAAAAAAAATTCCGGTACCTTCTCTCTTTTTCCCTTAAAAGTAGTGGTTGTGAATTAAAGTTGTCATATCATTACTTTAAAAACAAAAGTGTTCTTTTGGAAAGAAAATTGCCATTTTAGGAACAAGGACACTCTTTGTGGGCGTCCCAAATAGGAAACAGGAGAATTCACTTTTAGACAGAGAGAGTAGTTTGTGGAAGGGGAAAGTTGTGCGCTTTGCAGTTTAAAAATATGATATTTACAAATGGAGGACTAGAAACCTTAGGATACAAAGAACATACTAAGAAAGATAATAAAGAAAATAGGCGTTGCACCTAAAACTCCATTGCACACACTCAGCATTTGGAATTGCATCACACAATCCAAAAGAAGCTTAAAGCTCTATAAAATCTCATAAGAGTAATTAATAGTACACTATGGAATAATGAAGGTTATGTCTCTATAAATAGGTTCCAGAGTTCTGTACTCTGATCGAAAACAAATCAGTCGGGCAAAAACGAAATCTGCAGGACCTGGCCTACTTCAAATAGCAATAGACTTCTATTATGAAAAAAATAAAGATAAGCTAATCCTACGAAGACTCAACTTATAACTCTAACTATTCTATAACTTAAGAGAACTTCAATAAGTGACTAATCATAAAATATAGAAAAACCTAAAATTCATAAAATTCTAAGTAGACCCCCAGACCCAAATTAGTAGAACAAATTGAAAAAGCTAAAAAAACTCAGCATTGATTATCTTCATTGGAACTTATTTTTCCCCTATTATGTTTCCCTCATCTTTAAACTTCTCATAAGAACTCAAAACAATGAACCATGTAGACAACATGCTACCAGTTATAAATGGAAATATCTGGAAAACAAATTCAATTATCAACTTACCCAACAGCTCTTCCCATAATATGGTGTCTTTGCAGCCAGAGCTGACCGTGAGCATAGAGAAGTCTGTCATCCCCAAAATTATTATCTCCTGATAAATCAACGACAGACTAACATAAACACCAAGTTTTCATTGTTTTGAAAAGCATATTGTATCATATCTATTGCTAAAGGAAGATAAACTTAAAATACTATTGCTAAATCCACCCCAGCATAAAAATGAAATTTATGATTTTGAATACTGTCAATTTTAAACCAATTATTTTGACAGTGCTCTTACATCTAATCTAGGATCCATCAAAAGTAACATCTTTCTAACTGTATATTTAATAATTCAAAAATATACCTTTGGTCAGGACATCAACTTCTCCAGTATCTTGGCGCTCATGAACCTAAAAGAATAGCAATTACTGTTAACATAAAAAGACAGAAAAGGAAAAAGAGAGAGTGTGAGGATGAAGCGTCGTTTCTTATAAGCATAAGTCATCACGCAGGGACTCCGTGCTTCTTATCACTATTTAATTTTTAAACCACAGTTCTGAGCAAAATGACATAAGAGAGCCATTTATTCCCCACAATCTCTGGTTATTGGAAATAATTAACCAATGTTAGAAGACAGTCGCAAAATCAGAGTCTCACATGTTGATTTGATGTAACAATAAACATTCCACTTAATAAGTTTAATAAGTTTTGACAAAGACATGAAGGTATAAAACTAGACTAAAAGGAAATGTCATAATATATGTATATATACACATGTATATGTATGAATGTATCCATGTCTCGAAGGCTTATGGATACTGTTTCTGTAAATTCGAGAGCAGAAGTAAATAATGCTTGCATGTTTTTACAGCTAATGTTAACACCAGTGTCTTGTTTCTTTTTAACATATTCCATGTTATAACTTGATAATAAGTGGTAATTCAATTTCCATCTTCTCACACTTCCCCACCAGCTAATTTTATGGTTCCCACTTATCCAATGCAATTGACACTTTTTTTCACCTTCCTTTATTTCCTTCTCTTCCCCTTCTTCTAAAGGGGATGGAAAACCCACTCATAGCCAGCACTGGTCTAGTTCAATGCTAAAACAAAAGATGGCCAGAAAAAAAGGGCACAGAAAATATCAGCCATCATACCTTGATAACTCGGTGGACAATAGGAATTTCACGTCCCTGTGAGCAAGCAAAAAGAACAGAAATAAATTTCAGGAAAAAAAACACTGACTTTACAAATGCCTATGACCATTCAGCAAACTGATAACAGCATTTGACAATTTCTAGATAACTGAAAGGCTCTCCTTTTAGGAGCTTTGAAAGCAGTACCAAAAGACCTTGATCCAAATTTCTCCAAAATATATGAGCAGTCACAAAAATCATCTTCACCAGATCATGAAATGCAAATCTCAAAAAACATCCATTCTTCATTGATTTCTTCCAGACCTCATTGATCATATATAAATTTTCCCATCCAACAATTTTGAGGGAAAAGAAGACTAAAGCTCTGAATGAGCAGATTAGTTTTTAGAGAAGTATATTTCTTGAGTCTCCAAATTGTCAAAATTGGATCGTGAACTTACAAAAGCTGGTCTGGAAAAAAAAAATAATAATGAAGAGCAGAGGACTAGCAAATAAGAAACGCGATGACACGCAAAATGAAATATGATATCGGGACAACGTACATCAACATTAAACACAACAATTTCTCCAGCGCGAATAGGGTCCTTACTCATGTGCAAGAACAAGATGTCACCCTGAAAGAAAGTAAATGATGAAGTTAAGATCAAGGAAAAAATATAAAGACACGACAAGTATATCAAAAAATAGTGATGTACACATGTCGGTACAGATTATAAAGCTATGCACGTAAATCAACAAAGGAAAACCACATGCTAGCTGTTTGTCTAAAAGCATGGAACAAGATACAAGCCTCTGCCTGTTGAATCATAAATTGAGTTTATCAAGCAAGACTTAGCATTGGTTTGTACTTTGAAGTCCTAGAAAACATAAATCAGAAACAGAAAGGTTGCAATTATAAACAGTTACTACTTTCAAGCCTTAACATCTACCTTTAGTCATCCCGAAATCCCTCCTTCCCTCAAAGCCGGGTTGGGTTGGGGGGGGGGGGGGGGGGGGTGGAGTTTGGCAGCATAAGTTAGGGTGGGCTAAGAATCAACTTCGATGATACAGAATATTTGAACACCATTTATTAGCCAACTAAAAAACTTTAGGTTGTGTTTTTAATCCCGTGACAGTAACTGAAAATTGGCAGATCCATCAAGAAGTTGTTAATATCATCTCATACACATTTAAGACATCAAAGGACTCACCCTTTTGAAACCAGGCTCCATACTTCCAGAAAGCACAACAACTACAGGTGATTCACTCCCAGTAATACACATTAATCCTTTCCATATAATAAGTGCTGATGTAACAATCATACCTGGAAAAATGATACACGATAAAACTAATGGGTTATTTACTTCTTCCTTGTTAAAAAGAGAAACAAAAAGAAACAAATATTGCTCTGATCCTTCTCAAGCAGAGAAAGTAAGAAAAAAAAATGCTCATGTCTTGCACAAAATAAAGGTACAAGAACCCAAAGTCCACATTAGAAATCAAATGAACTGCCGAAGAGAAACCTTTAGCATAAACTGATGATTGGCAAGTGAACGATTTATATCCCAGGGCACCAATTATAAAAAAACCCATCCAAATACTACATATTGTTCATTTTCTAGATGCATAAGATGTAATAAAAAATGCACAATATCCAAACATATCAGTCAATTACTGAATAAACAGTGATACTGTTCACACACACACACATAATGTATATCCAGGGAAGAGCGATCTTTTGCAGAGTTCATTTTGGCAAAGATGACTGGGCACTACATTAAATTAGCAAAAGAGATGATTATAGTTTTCAAATTCTTCTCAATATGTATGGCATTCAAGCTAGGTGCAATTCAATTAGTAAAGTCAAACAAAAAATGTTATTTTACCCAATTGCATACATTTTTATAAATTTCCCATTTGAAGAATTTAAAGATACCTCCTTTCATTCATCACCCTAATTTCTCTCTTCTAATTTTTTTCCGGGAAACCCATTAATTGTTTTTTAAATGAAAAAGTGCTAGCAGAAGAATTAACAAAAAATCATTAAGTCGTAGTCAAAACTACTCCAAATCAGAAAAGCAAGAAAACGAAGCAATAAAATAGGCGAGGCCGCCGGTATATGAACTTCCATCCATCAAAATAAATCAAAAATTGAAGTGAAAACGAATAATTCTTAGCACGAAAAGAGAAATGACGACGTTATGCAGAAATTCAACAAACAAAACGAAAAGAATCTCTACGAAAAAATAACTAAAAAAACCGTACGAACCGAGGCTGACGGCTTGAGTGAGGACTTGTCTGAAGTTCAAGGATTTGATAGAATCGATCTGCTCTCCAATCCACCCCATCTTCTTTCACTCTCACTCTCTCTCTCTCTCTCTCCTCCGTGCAAAATCTCTCTTCTGAGCCGAAACGCACAAACGCTATTATAAAGGCCGAAGGGGGAAAAGAGAGAGAAATTGGAAAATTCTTTTAGGCTCCGTTTGGTTCCCTAGAAAATAAAAGAAAAAATTCGGGAAGAGATTTCTTGAATTTCACATTACTTGAAATTGCTAAAAAGCTACTTATACTAATTATGATAATAATATGAAAATACTTTAATAATTGGCTAAATAATTAAATAATATATTAAAATGACAATACAAAAGAATAATAAAGTTCTTTAAACACTTTAAAAAATACAAAAAAATCAAGGATAACCACAAATTATTATGAATTGTTATATAAAGTTATTTAAATTAACATCTAGATGTTGTTAATTTTTATTCATATATATAATATGCGTACATGTGAATATAAAAATGCTTCCTTTTTTGTACATATTATGAACTCAATGAATAATACTCATATTGAGGTGAAACGTTTAGTACACACATTATATTTAATATGTATTTCAGATTATACTTAACGATAATACTATATCTCTATAAAAAAAATTACATTTATTTAAAAACTAAAAATTATCAAACTATTTATAAGTTTTAGTTGAATATCTTAAAATTAAAATAAAAATAATTTTAATTTATAAAGACTATAAATTATTATTAAATACTTATCTTTAAATTTTATTGTAATTATAAATTAAATCATATAGTGAATGATAACAAGTAACTTTTATGGATTCAAAAATAAGTGCAACAAAGATATATAAAAAAATAACATTTAAATAATTTGTATTTTTGCCCCTCTGAGCTAATTCCATTACATTTGTATTGTAACTGTATATTATTAATTTTGTATTTTCAGATGATTTTTTTTCGTAATTATTAATAAAAAATTATAATTTACTCATACAAATTAAGTGTCAATGTCTTCATAGTGTATTTAACTAACTAGGTTAACAATTTTGTAAATCTTAATATTATACTAGAAATTTAGTTGTTTTCCCTCAATTCTATTCATTTTCCTTCATTTTATGGGAAAAAAAGTGAGCCAAGTTTTGGGAATCAGTCTCGTCTCCCCAAATTTAGTTAACACAAAACTTGTTTTAGGTAATTAGATTCCAATTTAGATATTTTTTCTATTTTATTTAGAAGATAAGTTCACCATTGTATAAGAACTACCTTTTAACACCCTTTTAATTTGGATTTGGAGAATGTGTGGATAATAAAAATATGTTTGAATATTTTGTTAGAAAAAAATGATGTTTGTTGTAGTTAAAAAGAGATATTTTCAATTGTAGATGTATTATCAATGTTGTTTCATTATAGTTAGTGGAGGTATAGTAGGATATAAAATTATTTAAATATTATAATAATTGATATTTTGAGGGGAATAAAAATACGATTTCTAGAAAATATAAGTGGCAAAAATATTTTCATTTTCGGAAAAGGAAAATACTAGAATGGAAATGAAACCAAACAAAGCCATCCATTTCAGCCACCATCAAGCATTTTTTTGCTCTCTTTTACACTCAAAAGTCAAGCAAAAAGTTTTTTAATATTTTTTATTATATGTAGAACACAAGAATTGGTCAGCATTCCCAAACATATCTTGAGTCACCCTAATAGACCTTGCTTCATCTAGTACATATTTTCTGATATTAAACAATAAAATTAAATTAGTACTTGCATCTAGATCACATAATGTTATTTTACAAGTAGAGTCTCCAATTGAATAAGAGATAATGAAACTCCATGAATTGGTAAGCACTTGAGGTGTCTTCTTTTATAAGATTGTATTGCACTTTTCAATTCTCCATTTGTTGTTGTTGTGAGAGAATTACCTCCTCATCCATCATAGAGTTTGACACATTTTTGCTCTTCTTGAGAAGTTGGATGACTTTACAATACTCCATTGGATAGATTTTCGTATCATTTGGAAAGTTTCCTTTATGTTTTTAAGCATTAATTTCAGTAGCAAGCTATTCAATTTAAGTTTCTATTAATTTCAATTGAACTTCTAAACTTGAAGCTTGCTACCCCAATTGAGTCTCAATATTGTCTATCTTTGCTTCATTCTTATTTAATCGGGCTTTTGTTTTGCCAATGAAAGTACTTAGCAAATCTCCAATGATGTATTTTTTTCACCTACTTGAGGGTTGAGATTTGATGGATTGTTGTAACCCAGTGGAGATTGAAACACATGTCATCCTTTCGATTAGTGCTTACCGTTTTCTCAAGGATTTGCTTCACTTTTCGATTTGAGATTTTGGCTTGTCCATTTGAATGAGGATGATATCCAAGAGCTACCTTGTGTCTTACACCATACTTAGCCAAAAGGTTATTAAACATTTTATTGCAAAATTGAGAACCTTCATCACTTACAATTGATCTAGGTGTGCAAAAATGAGTGAACATTTGTTTGTGCAAGAATTTAAGCACTACCTTGGAATCATTAGTAGGTGTAGCAATTGCTTCTATCTACTTTGAAATATAATCCACAATAAGCAAAATGTATGATAGGCCATTTGATGGAGGAAATGACCCCATTAAGTCAATCTCCCAAACAACAAAGAGTTCAACTTCTATCGTGATAGTCAAAAGAAGCTCATGGCATCTAGTAATTGTGCCAACTCTTTGACACCGATCATATATCTGTACAAAAGCATAACAATCCTTAAACAAAGTTGGCTAATAAAAATTGAATTGCAATACCTTAAAAGTTGTCATTGTACATCCAAAATGACGACCACATGGGGATGAATGACAATGCTTTAGAATTTCATTTGTTTCTTCCATTGGAATGCATTTTCGAATCATAGAATCTTAACATCTTTTGAAGAGTAAAGGATCATCCCATAGATATGATTTCATATCATGTAAGAATTTTTTCTTTTGATGATATGTGAGGTCCGGGGTAATAATCCACTTGTAAGATAATTCACAAAATCTGTATACCAAGGTAAATTATCTTTGATTGCCAAAATAAACTCATCTGGGAAAAAAATTTTAATTGGTCCTTCAAAGTTCTCATTTTTCTGTACCAACCTCGATAAGTGATCCACCACGACATTTTCACTTCCTTTCTTACCTTTAATGTCAAGATCAAATTCTTGAATAAGGAGTATCCACCGAATTAGCCTTGGTTTTGCATCCTTTTTAGCAAAAAAGTATTTAATAGCAACATGTTTAGTATACACTATCACTTTGGTACCTAGAAGATAAGCACAAAATTTATCAAATGCAAAAACTACGGCTAACAATTCTTTTTCAATGGTTGTGTAATTTTGTTCGGCATCATCAAATGTTCGGCTTGCATAGACCTTAAAAATTTTATCTCTTCTTTGTCCAAACACCACTCCAACCACATAATCTCTAGCATCACACATAAGCTCAAATGGTTGGGTACAATCTGGTACTACCATAATAGGAGCTGAAATGAGAGCCTTCTTGATGTGATCAAAGGCCTGTAGGCAATCTCATTAAAATCAAATAGCTTATCTTATTCCAAACGGTTGCACAAAGGTTTTAAAATTTTTTAAAATTTTTTAATGAATCTTCAATCAAACCCGACATGTTCCAAAAAACTACGAATAGCTTTCACATTAATTGGTGGTAGAAGCTTTTCAATAACAATAATTTTTACTCGGTCTACCTCAAGTTCTTCGGAGGACACTCGATGACCTAAAATAATATATTCTTTTACCATAAAATGTCACTTTTCCCAACTTAAAACAAGATTAGTCTCCTCACATCTCTGCAAAATAAGAGAAAGATTATGTAGACATATATCAAATGAGGAGCCAAAAATTAAAAAATTGTCCATAAAAATTTTCATTATGTTCTCCACGATATCATGAAAAATTGCCATCATGCATCTTTAAAATATGGCTGAGGCATTACATAATCCAAATGGCATTTTTCAAAAAGCAAAAGTACTATAAGGGCATGTGAATGTTATTTTCTCTTGATCTTCGGGTGCTACGATAATTTGATTGTACCCTGAGTAACTATTAAGAAAATAATAGTATTGATACCCTACAAGTCAGTCTAACATTTGATCAATAAATAGGAGGGGAAAATAGTCTTTACAAGTAACTTTTTTAAGTTTTCTGTAATCAATACATACCCGCCAACTTGTGACCATTCTTGTTGGTATTAGTTCATTATAATCATTTTGAATTATGGTCATGCCACCATTTTTTGAAATACTTGAACTGGACTCACCCAAGAACTATCAAAAATTATATAAATAATTCCAACATTCAACCATTTCAAGACTTCATTTCTTATAACCTCATTCATTGAAGGATTTAGTCTACGTTGATGTTCAATAGATGGTTTGTAAGATTCTTCCATTAAGATTTTGATGGACTAATACCTTTTAAATCAGAAATTAACCAACTAATAGCAGATTTATGCTCTCTTAAAACACGAAGCAACTTTTCAACCTCTAAAGAAGATAGGGATGCTGAAATAATTATTGGATAACTGTTGTTAGTACTTAGAAATTCATACTGTAAATGCTCGGGAAGTGCTTTCAACTCTGGTGATATTAATATTCCTTGATTGTGGTATCTTCTATTGCTTCATTGCATTTATCTTTCTTCAACTCCACCCCTCTCCTGATTAAAAAAAGAGTAAGTAATGCATTAAACCCTCATTATCAATATCATGGTGATTACCTTATATTATTGAATGAACAATGCATTCCTCTAAAAGTTCAGTAGGAATTTGCTTGAAAAAATGATCATGCATGCAAGTTTCTAACATTTCAATTATATTACAAGTATGTGGTTCCTCTTGAAACTTCAATACATGATAAATGTTAAACATCACTTCATCCTCATTAACTCTTAGAGTTAATTCACTATGTTGCACATTAATCAAAGCACGCCCAGTAGCAAGGACCGATTGAATAAGAATTAGAGAAATTTTTTGGTCTTCCTTCATATCTAACACCACAAAATCTACAAGAAATATGAATTTATTCACTTTTACCAATACATTTTCAACAACTTCTTTTGGATAGGTGAGAGACCTATCTGCCAATCGTAAGGTGATAGTGGATGGCTTGACTTCTCAAATTCCTAATTTTTTTAAAACAGAAAGTGGCATCAAATTAATGTTTGCTCCAAGATCACATAATGATTTATCAAAGAAAGATCCTCATGTGGTACAAGGAATAGTAAAACTCCCTGGATCCTTCAATTTTTGAGGAATTATTTTCTATAAAATGGCACTACACTCTTCTGTGGGATTCACAATTTCAAACTCCACCAATCATTTTTTTCTTGACATCACATCTTTTATGAACTTGGCGTAGTTGGGCATTTACTCAAGAGCATCTGCAAAATGAATATTAATATGAATTTTCTTAAAAATTTCCAATGAAAATTTTCAATCAATCTTTTTCTTTTGAGCGGAAAATGAATGGGAACATTAAATTTAGAAGTTTTAAAGTTAGGAGTAGATTTTAGCTTATCAGCCCCTATTTGTTTATTTGATTATCTTTCTTCTTCCTTTGGTTGTTTCTCTATCGGACTTTGGCTAGAAGTGTTTTCCATTAGCTCATCAATGTTAGAACTTTTCATTTTCGGCCCCTTAATTTTGGTTCCATTTCGAAGTTGGATGACTTTGCAATGCTCTCTTAGATTGATTTTCGTATTACTTGGAAAACTTTCTTTGTCTTTGAGCATTAAATTCAGTAGCACGCTATCCAATTTGAGTCTACATTGATTTTATTTGAGCTCCTAGACTTGAAGTTTGTTGCCCCAATTGAGTCTCAATGTTGTCTATCTTTGTTTCATCATTATTCAATCGGGCTCTTGTATCACCAATGAAAGTACTAATCAAATCCTCTAAAGATGCCTTTTTCTCACCTACGAAGGTTGGGATATGGTAGGTTATTGTAACTTGGTGGGGGTTGAAGCACATTTCGATTATTCGCATAGGAAAAATTATCATGGTTTTTAGGCACTGGATGGTAGTGAGTAGGTAATTGATTTCCTCTGAAATTAAAATTACAGTTATTAACAAAGTTTACCTACTCATTACCTTTGGTTTCCATAAATGAAGTGTTAGTGGATGTCATGGAGTCCATTCCTTCAGAACCTCTATTAGAAGTCCAAGCCAGGGAATAATTTAAGTATAAATTGGCTTCAAAAGTTTAAATGGTCCAAAAATGGCCTAAATCATCTCCTTAATGCTATGCCACCTAGGATTTCGCCTCGACTAGTGATCAAACAAATTCTAGAGGTTGGTGGGATCATTTAGCAAATAATTAGACCTTATAAACTATGTTTAAAAAAATAAATGTAACTCAATAAATTACTTAATGCATCAAAACTCACAAAACCTCATAAAGAAATAAAACTAATTTTTGATATTTAGATACGTAAACAAACGTATATATTCTAATATTCAATGATTGAAATAATTGTAAAACAAGAGGACTTTCCTAAAAATAGGTGGTGTTCTTTCAGAATTAACCCTGTTATATTTTATTTTTCAGCCTTAGACTGCAAAATTGGGTAAAATATCAAGGAACAATTATCATGATATGAAACAACACACAAATAATAAGAATAAAACAACACATGAAAACAAGAAAAGAGAGCTTGGGTTGCCTCCCAAGAAGCACTTTGTTTAAAGTCTTTAGCTAGATTGAAATTGAATATCTTATGTTGCTTCCCCAAGTGGAAGATTAGATATCTTCCAAATTTCATTTCCCTAATAATATTTCAACCTTTGACAATGGACACAAAATAATTTTCCATCCTTGCTCAATCACCCCAAATGGAAAAGTATTATTGACAAAAAAGGGACCAAACTATTTAGATTTCAATTTTCCCAAAAAAAGTTTTAATCTGGAATTGAAAAGCAATACAAGTTGTCCGAATTGTCCGGATTGACATTCCCTTCTCAAGATCATTTTGTCATGCCATTGTTTTATTTTTTCTTTATAGATTTTAGTATTTTCATAGGCATCTAACCTAAATTCCTCCACTTCATTGAGTTGCAAATTCTCTAATTGCCTTTGTATCAAAATGTAATTGTTGTATAACCCAATATGCTGTATGTTCTGGCTCAACAAGCAGGAGACAAGATTTTCCATAAACTAATTGGTAAGAAAACATACCTATAGGAGTTTTATATGATGTGAGGTAATCCTACAATACATGATTTCTACGCCCCAGATGGTAGTGAGTAGGCAATTGATTTCCCTTGAAATTGAAATTATGGTTATTGACAAAGTTTACTAGTTCATTACCTTTGGTTTTCATAAATGAAGTGATAGTGGATGTCTTGGAATCCATTTCTTCAGAAGTTGCATTAGAAGTCTAAACTGCAAATTAGTTAGAAAGAGCAGAAATTTGTGCAACTAATTATGTAAATGAATGTACCTAAAAAAAATGGCAACTTTTTTATTAGAAGACCTCTTGGAAAGCCATTGATAGTTATTAGTTGCCATCTTGTCAAGTCTCATAGCATTATGCATACAAATACGTATAACCCAATGCAAAACAATATAATATTAAAATATGGTAAGAAAGTTAAAATAATCTAAACTAAAATCAAGACTAATTCATAACAATATTAATATATTTATGATAAAATAATCCTAGACAACAACACTAAAAGCTTATTGGTGGAATTATTTTACAAATCGCAAGTGCACAGTGTTAAGTTTTATAACAACAGTGAATTGAGTTGAGTATCCACACGGATTGTAATAAAAAATGCATTAAGTACCATAGTTTAAATAGTTCAAATTTTATCTAGAAAATCGAGTGATGATTGGTAAACAAAGTAGAATAAGATAAAAAATGCAAAGGTGGAGTTTTTAGAAGTAATACAACAAACACCTTATGAGCAAGAACTTCAAGATGAATGATTCATCTAATTTTCAACTATATTCTTCCTTCCAAAATATACCAATTCAAGTTAACAACATATGTAAGTAAAGAATTCCTAAACTTGTTAATTCTCTCTCTCGAGTACCGAATTAACTATGAGTTCCAATATGAATTTTAATATCTCTATAAAAATTCAAGAATAAAACTATACAAAAATTCAATGAATTTTTTTTAAAAACTTCAAAGGTTTCATAAGTTTCTTAACTATATGATTCCTATGTTGTATTATCCTTATAATCATATAAAATCTTTTCTTTTTCGAATACCGAATCTCATACATCAAAGATAAATAATTTGAACTAATATTGATTGTAATTCAAAACATAAGATCAAATAAGGTTACATCATCCTCTAAAAAAATGTTTAGTTCATCATGGATGAATACAACTTCAATAAATACATAATAAAAAGAGCATGTAAATTATTCATCAATTTGTGAAGTGGGAGGAATGGTTGAAACTCTCTTTGTCTCCAAGAATGACTCACTGTCTCCAAGAATGAATGACCATTTTCTTCAAGAACTTAATGGCTCTTTTGGTTCCAAGAACCAATGCCCCCCTTTTGGTTGATGCTAATCTTCCATTTTTAAACTTCTCAAGATAATTTATTCCCCAAGAGTCTTCCAAAAAAAACCCTAAAATCCTTCCACTTTTCTTGGCTTTTCCCTCAAAATAATCTTTTAAAAGAAGCTTGAAATCCTTTTCATTTTTTTAGCTTTCCCCCCCTTTTCCTCTCATTTTCCTCCATGTTTTTAGGCCAAAATAAGTCTCCAAATTTGTCTTGGAGATGCCTCTTAAAGTCCTCCAAAAATAAGTCCTAAAATTGGATTTAAAAATTATATTTTTATTTTTTTGCGAACTAGGGCCGCGGCCCTAAACTATCTATCAAAGCACTGATTGAATTGGCGCCGCGTAATACCCCAAACCTATCTTTTGCTCATCTTCGAGGAAAACTTAAAAATCAAACAATAATAGACTCATATATTGATCATGAATTACTAAGCTTGATCAACCAATTCAAATACCTTATCAATCTTTATTGCACATAAATCCAAAGGTAAGTCACAAGGCTAGTCGAATGACACTACAAAACTTATGCTTCCTCAATCTAGTCCTGAATTCAAAATGTATGTGTGTGTGTGAAAAGTGTCAAGCTCAAGTTTCATGCATGCATTTTAGGTATGAATTTCATAACTAAAGATTCTCATGATCGAAGCATAGGAGTTCTAGGTGTTCCGTAGACTTGTTTTTCATACAATTCTCTACTAATATAGACATTTGCAAACTTAGATAAAAAAGACTTCAATAAGCTTGAACATAAAGCCTTGGTATTATTGGCTTACAAAGAAATGTAGGGATAAATAATGTAAAAGAGCATAAAGCGTTGCACATAGAATTTCACTCTTCTCATTTCTTTTCTCTTTCCCAATTATCTCTCTCTTTTTTTTCCTTTGGGATTCATGTTTTTCTTTCATTTTATTTTTTCAACAACCTTTTTTTTGCAATTGTTTCTTTCCCTTTTTTTCTTCTTTTTTTCCATGAATCTCAATGCTTCATTTTTTGTTCTTTTGCTTTCACAACCCCTAAACTTGTTTATTTTCATCAACATGAGTTGTAATTTATTTCTTGCACATTTTTCTTGCTCATACCCCTAAATACATTCATCAATACCCTCAACATATCTCCATATGACCCCTTGATACGATTGTACACAAAATGTCACACCTTAAGCTCTCTTAAGGATAATCATTGGTTTTTCAGGCTGTAAAGGGTAGATATAGTGAGCTTCAAGAAATTACGTCGAATGGAGGTCATTTATATGCTTTGCACATGTTATTCTTTGAAAAAAAGCTCAAAGTAGTAACTAGTGAATAAAAATGTGATCATCGTAGGCTTGAAAGACACAAACGAGTCAAAGATAGCCTAAATCATTTTCAAATTTACAAATTATCTAGGATTTCGCCTCAAAGAGTAATCAAGTAAGTTCTAGAATACTAGAAAATGACCAATACAACTTATAGGAAGTAAAATCCAACATCAAGTAGCACGCTATTCACAAGATTTCGACACAACGTGCTCAATAAAAATGTATCATTCATGACAATGATCAAATACACACAAGAATCACCATGTCACAAGACTAGTAATCTTTCTTTCCTCTAGACTCTATAAATCATCATATCACAAGACTAGTAAACTTTCTTTCCTCTAGACTCTATACAGTATCAACTAGGTATCATAATAAGCAATCAGTAATCAAGTTATTAATTCAATCACAAAACATGAACTCATCTAAGTTTTTCAACAAAACATGCTTGCTCTTAGACTCTCATCACACAATATGGGTAATTCACATGCAAAGCTTCAATTTTTCATATAAAGTTCAAACATACAAAATACAAATCCCACCTCCAACTTTAAAATTAACATTGTCCTCAATGTTTAAAGAATTAAAGCACATAAGAGGTGGAAATAAGAAACTCTCATTTCCAATAGATGATGCACTTGGAGTTCATGGAAGATCCACACATATCACCAAGGAGACATCTCTCTACACAATAAAAGAAGGCATAAAAGCATATGGGCTAAAGCAACGAAAGTGAGAACATAAACATAGACAAAGAAACGCAATAGCTAAACATGCCTAAATTTAAAAATCGAACATATTTCAAAAATTAACTAAGAAATTATTAAAAAGCAGAGAAAAAAGGGATTGGGTTACCTCCCAAGAAGTTCTTGGTTTATAGTCGTCAGCTTGACCATCTTCTTTATTCATTCCGGATCTCAAAATAAGTGTTGAGTAGTGAACCTTCTAGATTGGTAAGGTGAGAATGATCTTGAGTAGTATCAAGGGCCTTTTAGACATCAACAAGTGTATTCCCTATTATCGTGAATGGTTTTCCAATCATGGTAAATATATACCTATTTTTTCCATGTTAAAGATGAAAAAACCTATAGAGCACAAAAATTGGTCACCATTTCCAAACATATTTTGAGTCACCTTAGTAGGTCTTGCTTCATCTAGTGCATGCTTCATGAAATTAAACAATAATATTAAATTAGTAATTACATCTAGATCACATAATGTTATTTCACAAGTAGAGTCTCCAATTGAATAAAAGATAATGAAACTCCCTGAATTGGTAAGCACTTGAGGTGTCTTCTCTTGTAAGATGATATTGCACTTTTCAATAGTTTCACACTCTTTTGTTGTTGTTCTGAGAGGATAACCTCCTTATCCACCATAGAGTTTGACACAACTTTGCTCTTCTTGAGAAGTTGGGTGGCTTTACAATGCTCTCTTGGATTAATTTTCATATCACTTGAAAAGTTCACTTATGTTTTTTAGCATTTTCAGTAGCAAACTGTCCAATTTGAGTTCTAAACTTGAAGCTAGCTGACCCAATTAAGTATCAATGTTGTCTATCTTTGCTTTATTCTTATTCAATCAGGCTCTTGTCTCACTAATGAAAGTACTTACCAAATCCTTCAATGATGCATTTTTCTCACCTACTTGAGGGTTGGGATTTAGTTGATTGTTGTAATCCAGCGGGGGTTGAAGCATACTTCGATTATTGGCATAGAAAAAATTCTCATGATTTCTAGGTCCTAGATGGTAGTGAGTATGTAATTGATTTGAAATTATGGTTATTGACAAAGTTTACCGACTCATTACCTTTGGTTTCCATAAATGAAGCGCTAGTGGATGTCATGGAATCTATTTCTTGAGAAGCTCTATCAGAAGTCCAAGAAGCAAATTAGTTAGAAAGAGCATAAATTTGTACAATTAATTGTGTAAATGAATCTAGCTCAAGAACACCGATAACTTTTTTAATAGAAGACCTCTCAGAAGGCCATTGATAGTTATTAGTAGCCATCTCCTTAAGAGTCCTAGCCTTACATATTCAAATATATATAACCCAGTACAAGGAAAGACAACATCAAAATATGGGGTTAAGAATCCCTAAGCTTGTCAATTCCCTCTTTCGAATACCGAATTGACTATAAGTTCCAACATGAATTTTAATATCCCTATAAAAATTCCAGAATAAAATTCTACAAAAGTTCAATAATTTTTTTTCAAAACTTCAATGGTTTCAAAAGCTTCTCAACTCTATGATTTCTAAGTTATGTTATCCTTATGATCATGTATAATATTTTCTTTCTCAAGTATCGAATTTCATATATCAAACAATCTCAATTAGTGGCTAATTAATCAAGATGCAATACTAAACAAGATAACACAAACAAAATAAATAACTTGAACTAATATTGATTGTAATTCAAAATATAAGATCAAATAAGTTTACAACATCCTCTAGAAAAAAAAGGTTAGTTCATCATAGATGAATACAACTTCAAGAAATACATAAGAAAGAGCATAAAAATTGTTTACTAATTTGTGAAGTGGGAGGAATGCTTGAAGCTCTCATTGTCTCCAAGAATGACTCCTTGTCTCTAAGAATGAATGACCTTTTTCTCCAAGAACCTAATGGCTCTTTTGCTTCTAAGAACCAATGGTCTCCCTTAGTTTAAGAAAACGAATGGCCCTTGTCTCCAAAGACCCAATTGTTTCTTTTGATTCCAAGAACCAATTGCCCCTTTTGGTTGGTGCTAATCTTCCATTTTTAAACTTCTTAAGATGATTCTTTTTTCAAGAGTCTTCCAAAAAACCATGAAATCCTTGCACTTTTCTTGACTTTCCCCCCAAAAGAATCTTCTAAAAGAAACCTCAAATCTATCCCATTTTCTTTGTTTTTTTTTTCCTTTTTCTCTTATTTTTCTCCATGTTTTTAGGCCAAAAGAAGTCCCCAAATTTGTCTTGGAGATGTCTTTTAAAGTTCTCCAAAAAGAAATCCCAAAATTGGATTTAAAATTATATTTTTAATTTTTTGCGTACTAGGGCCACAACTCTAAATTCAGGGGCCACAGTCCCAAACTGTCTGTTAGGGCACAGATTGAATTAGCACTGCAGGTCTGAATTTAGGTGCTGTGGCACCAAACAATCTGTCCACTTGGCATATCAACCTTAATTTCAGGCTTTGCGATGTCGAACAATCTGCTCTCTTGGCAACGCGACCCTGATTTTTGGAGTTGTGGCACCAACCAATCTGTCCTCTTGGTGTAATGGCTCTGATCATTCTTCTTACAAGCTATTTTTGAGCTATTTCTAGTCTAAATTAACCTTTTGTCTCTTTTAATGAATTATAGATATGTGTCTTGGATTTCCATATACACTTGAATCAAATTGATATAACTTTTGTAGAGAGAGTTATGCCTAAAATACCAAGATATATCATACTAAAAAGTTTCAATCCGATGCTAACTCTTAAATTTGGTTTTTCTCATTAAAATTGAAAAAAATTGATTTTGTGGTAAACATAAATACTATAAATCTATCTTTTGGCTTTTCAATGGATAATAAATCAAGTGAATATGATATTAGAGAAAACAGTCATTATTGAAATACAAAAACTGCCATCAATAACACCACAATATAAATTCTTCAAAATTTCTACCAACTTTTTGTTTATTTTTGTTTTCTTCTCATTTTGCCATTACCTATAAAATTTCATACTAAATACATAAAAAGTAATATACACACTTGAAAACAAACCAAATGTTAATAAAAAATCATATGAATTATTGGTATAAAACCAACTTATCAATCATACCACTTGAAATATGTTAAGTGGTTGTATATGACAACAACAAAGAACATAGTGTTTATATAGTTATATAAGAGCTGAAATTCACTGTCCGAGTGGTGCGACTCATATCATTTATAGTCACTATCCACAACCACTTAGTTGTTATTCGTACTATGACTAAAATTATTTGCAGGAAAAGTACCATCGTTTGCGCGCCTACAGGAAATTAAATGTAAAAATATAGTCATAAGTTTTAATGGTGCAAAAATCGAATCACCAAATAGGATCACATCTTAAATCAATTAAGAAAGAACTCCATATTAAATTGAAAGCTTACCTAAATTTGCTGAAATTTAAAAATTTATGGGGTTTTAATCTTGAAGAAATCACGAGGTTAGGTCTTCCAGCTCTAAACATATTCTATCGTACTCTAGTTTTATCATTGATGGGATATGGAAAAACAATAGTATATATATGTTTAGACCCACCACAACCTAATAATGTATCTTAGTTTATTTAATATGACCCATCATAATACATAAAATAAAATACTATAGTTTCCACACATTAAAGTCTTTACAAATACCATAAAGATGTGTCCTAGCCCAACATTTTATTTACTTAATTAATCACTTTCAAAATAGGATTTAACTACATTACTCAATCAACAGATAATATAAAATGTACAATATATTAATATGTTCACCCATTAAAGAAATCTTAACAATCTCCCACTTGGGCTACATATGTCATCAAATAATTATATATTGTAAACCTTGTGTGCTCAAACTTTATTTTATATACAGAGTATCATCATTAAAATAATTTGGTGCATTAACAATATTAACATAGGATCAAAGCGATCTTTATCGCATCTCTCTTAACTAGACCCATTAATGGTCACAATATCAATATAATTAATGACATAGATTAAGTATTGATGTGCAGCTTAGAAATTATGCAATGTGTTCTCTTAAAATGCCTATTTCCAACAAGTCCTCATTTATAACTCAAAATAAGTACCGTATTCTTTCAAAGCCTTTTGCATTATCGCAAAAAAATTATGCATAATTGTAATTGAAAGAACATAATTGTAGTTCAGAGTTTTCAAAAAATAATACTTTAGTCTGATTAGAAAAAATAAATATGTCTATAACTAACGAAAATTAAAATAAAAAACTCCCACTATCAATGGCGAAGCTAGGGAGGGCGGTTGG
This sequence comes from Paulownia fortunei, assembly GCA_019321725.1. Classification (NCBI taxonomy): domain Eukaryota; kingdom Viridiplantae; phylum Streptophyta; class Magnoliopsida; order Lamiales; family Paulowniaceae; genus Paulownia; species Paulownia fortunei. Next base: position 8,525,286 of record CM033123.1, read on the forward strand.
GTGCGGCTGCCCCCTCCTCAATTTTTTAAATTTATAATTTTAGTATATAAGTTTTAATAAATTTAAAAATTTGCCCCTTCTAGAATAATTAAACTATTCTAGCCGTCCTCTCAAATTTTTATATTCCTATATTGAATATGTAAATTTATTAAATTCATATATGTTCTAAAATTAATTTTAAATTTTATCTTTTCAAAAAATTTAGGTAATGAAATTTATTATTGATATAAAGTTTTAAAAGATATTTGTATTAACCTTCAAAATTTATTATGATTTCGTTTATAAAAATATGGATATTTTAGTCAAAAATCTCCTTATTGTGATTTTTTAATTTTTAATTTATTTGATTCCACTTTTATTGCTTATTATTTGAGATTATACTAATTTTTATTTCGCAAAAAATCATAAGTGTAGGTTTTTTATGATATAAAAATTATTTGATTTGGTTAATGGCTATGAAATAATGTTCAGATTCTTTTAAATTAGTTTTTATTTTGTGTTGGATTGAATTAGAATTGATTAACATTTTCATTTAGAAGTTAGTTTTTGTTCGAATACTTATGCAAATATAATAGATATAAAATATTTATGTGTAAGTATAACGTATTATATTTATATTTACATTTTTGTTTCTAATAATTAGTTTTTGAAAAACAATCAATAAGAAAATAATTTTGTATATAAAAAATAATAATTTGAAAATCGAATCTCACACCTCTCTATTAAAATCCTGGCTCCCCCTTCCCACTATACTAGCATATCATCAAGATGAACCATACCCATATGAGTCACATGCTCATGACATACTTTAGGTAGCACACATTTATTAAGCAAATCCGCAATTATGGAGTTTGTATTGATATGTTCAATAGATACTTGAAAACTCTAAACTATTTTCTTAATGACAAGAAACTTTATATGGAAGTCAGAGTACCTAATGATCTCTAAATGATCAAATCACCATTATATGAGCATTAGACCTTATGTTCTCTGCAAATACAATATAACCCATTTTAGGTTACTTAAATAAGTGTCGATCATTCCAATTATGTACGCAATATCCAGACGCGTATGAAATATGAGCATACATAGAACTCCCTATTACCGATGCATAAAGGGATGTTCTCCATTTTATTTTTCTCAAGTTCATTATTAGGCACTGAAGCAAACTATATATATCACCTTTAATAATGGGCACAACTCCTATTGCATAATTGTTTGTGAAATATTTTACAAATCACAAGTGCACGGTGTCAAGTTTTAATACAATGGTGAGTTGAGTTGAGTATCCACAAGGATTGTAATAAAAAATTAGAGCAAGTATTGTAGTTTAAATAGTCCTAAATTTATCTAGAAAATCAAGTGATGATTGGTAAACAAAGTAAAATAAGATAAAAAATGCAAAGGCAAAAGTGGAGTTTTTAGAAGCAATACAACAAATATCTTATAAGTAAGAAATTTTAGAGGAATGACTCACCTAATTATCACATATGTTCTTCCTTGCAAAATATACCGATTCAAGTCAACAACACATGTAAGTTAAGAATTTCTAAGTTCATCAATTTTCTCTTTTGAGTGCCAAATTGACTATGAGTTCCAACATGAATTTTGGTATCTCTATAAAAATTTAAGAATCAAATTTTACAACAGTTCAATGAATTCTTTTTCAAAACTTCAAAGGTTTCATAAGTTTCTCAACTATATGATTTCTAAGTTTTGTTATCCATATGATCATGTATAATCTTCCCTCTCTCGAATATCGAATCTCATACATCAAATAATCTCAATTAGTGGCCAAATAATCAAGATGAAGTACTAAACAAGATAATACAAACAAGATGAATAATTTGAATTAATATTGTTTAGAATTCAAAATATGAGATCAAATAAGGTTACATCATCCTCTAGAAATAAAAGTCTAGTTCATAATGGATGAATATAACTTTAAGAAATAAATAAGAAAGAACATAAAAATTATTCACCAATTTGTGAAGTGGGAGAAATGGTTAAAGCTCTTCTTGTCTTCAAGAATGGCTTCATTTGTTAATGCAAATTTTCTCCTCAACTTCTCAAGATGATTGCTCATCTTTTCTTCTCCCAATAGTCTTCTTGGTTGTTATTCCTTTTTTTATCTCCACCAAAACTCCCTTTTTTTGCAAGTTGTAGCCAACCCATTTTTTAGTCATCTTGTCTCTTCTTTTAGCAATCATTTTCCTTCTTTTTAGCCTTATTTTTTTTATTTTATGACATAATTTTTAGCCCATAAAATTTGGTTTAAGTGTCTCCCATCATATCTCCTTTATTCTCTTAAAATCAGGTGAAAATAAAAAGTGGACTGCGGGCAGGAAATATGACCATACTAGGGCATGCTCAGACCATGCTAGGGCATGCATTTTGTGCTGGGGCATGCTTGCGGCATGCTAACTACTAGACTGGCATGTCGCAACATGCTCAGACCATGTAGCGGCATACATGCTCCTTTTTGCTTCTTTTTTTTAGGTCATGCCGCGACATGATATAACTGTGTTGTGGCATGCCTTTTTCTTGTCCATCCTTTTAGCTTGTTTTGTTTCTCATTTTCCTTCTTGACTCGTATTTTGGAGAATTATTTTGTAATGCATCAAAACACGCATAAAAACTAGATAAATTGCTTGAGATCAATCAAATAATTAGTTTAGAAGTACTTAATTTATTGGTATAAAACCAACTTATCAATAATCTTTCATGCAAAATCTACTTAACACTTTATCAATATATGTCTTTTGTGATAGACCAAGTCATGAGAATGATCTTGATAGATATGTATGCCCAACACAAAAGATGCATTACCAGGATTTTTATTTCAAATTTGTTTGAAAGAAATCTCTTAGTCTCATGCAACACACATATATCGTTGTTTGCTAGCAAAATATCATCTATCATCAACATATAACAATAGGATAATGAATTTACTCCAACAGACCTTCTGATAAATACATTGATCAATAATGCTTTCTTTAAAATGAAAAGAGATTATCACTTGATCAAACTTTCAATACCATTGATGTGATGCTAACTTTAAATCATCAGTGAGTTTCTTTAAGTTGCACCAGATGCTTTAATTCTTTGGATTCAAATTTTTGTGGTTGCACCATATATATAGTTTCTTTAAAGCCATAATTAACAAACATGATATTTATATCTATTTGATGTAGCTCCAAATCATAATGAGCTACAAGTGTTATAATGATTTAAAAGAGCTTTTCAATGAATCCAGAGAGAAATTCTTTTTTAAATCTATGCCCTCTTTTTGAGTGAAATCTTTGATGACTAGACATACCTTATATCTTTTAACATTGTCTTTTGAATCCCTTTTGGTCTTAAAAATCTACTTACAATCAATCAATTTTGCTCATTTAGGCAATTCAACAAGACCTCAAATGTCATTGTGTTTCTTTAATTTCATCTCATCTTTCATAGCTTAATCCATTTATGGGAGTTTGCACTTTATTTAATTTGACGAAAGATATTGTATTACCTTCCAAACTTATGTCAAACTCACTTTCTTGGAGATATACGACAAAATTATCCAAAATTGTTGGTCTTATCTCCCTAGTGGATCTTCTTAAAGGCACTTCAATTGAGGTTGTTGTTTATCCACGTTCATAGCTTAATCCATTTATGGGAGTTTGCACTTTATTTGATTTGATGAAAAGATATTGTATTACCTTCCAAACTTATGTCAAACTCACTTTCTTGGAGATGTATGACAAAATTATCCAAAATTGTTGGTCTTATCTCCCTAGTGGATCTTCTTAAAGGCACTTCAATTGAGGTTGTTGTTTATCCACGTTCATAGCTTAATCCATTTATGGGAGTTTGCACTTTATTTGATTTGATGAAAAGATATTGTATTACCTTCCAAACTTATGTCAAACTCACTTTCTTAGAGATGTACGACAAAATTATCCAAAATTGTTGGTGTTATCTCCCTAGTGGATCTTTTTAAAGGCACTTCATCAATTGAGGTTGTTGTTTATCCACGTGAATAAGATCATGAGGTAGCTCAAGAGTGTCTTAATCATCCAAATTTGCCTCATTCATAATGATAAGCACAACTATAGAAATTCTAACATACTCATCTTTAAAGGCAAGATTCCTAAGTTTATCACTCCCACCATATTCGACATCCTCAATAAATTTAGCATCACTTATCTCGAAAAAAAATCTGCCTGAGGGATCATAAACTTGAGGCCCCTCAGCCCTTCAATCTTTTCAAGTATCCATCAAAGTAGCAAGTAGTTGTTCTTAAGTCCAGATTTCCTTTATTAGGCCTATATGGACTTGCCTCAGGTGGACAACCCCAAACATTTGCCTAATGCTAGGCTTTTGTCTAATTTGTACCTCATATGGGGTTTTAGCTATTGTTTTACTTTGAACTCAATTAAGAATATATAATGCAGTCTTTAAGCCTCTCCCTAAAATGATTTTGTTAAAGAATAATTTATCATACTTCTAACCATATCCTATAAGGTCCTACCGTCTCTCAGCTACACCATTCTGACTTGGAGTCCCCGACAAGGTATACTAAGAGATGATGTGGTCGGTTGTCGTAGGCCTACCAAATTTAAACCTTACTCTTCAATAAATATTTAACAAGTATAGAGTGAGTAAGAGTCGATCCCACGATGATCAAGACTAATTGATTTACTATCGACTCAACTAACTAAGAATTTTAACTTCAAAATTATTGACTTAAAACTAAGACTTCAACAAGCAAACGCTAGAAATAAACAACAAACATTTTGGGGGGATTGAGTTGATTAACTAAGTTGCAGAAACTAAAACTAATTAAAATTCAAAGTAATGAAAATTAAATCAAGAAGCAATAAGTGATTAAAGAAGGTTGAGATTTCATTCGCCACCACTAGACAATGAGTTCTAATTTCATATCAATATTATGAACAATTTGCCGATGAAATTATCAATCGTAGGTAATAACAAGCTCTACTACCCCAATATTTTCTTAGTTTCTCGTTAGATAGAACAAACTCTCTATCTAATTCTCTACCCACCAAACAACCTAGAATAAGCTTTCTAGATTTAATCCAATGGATGCATTAAAACAAAAAAGATAGATTGATCTAAGCAACAACCACACAAGCTCGGGTCATTTAACTTAGGTTATATTTTCCATTGTAATTAACAAAAATATCCCATAATCATTAATCACAATTTACTACACATGATTAGAAATTCAAGACAATTACGGATCTAAAATCTCTAATCTAGTTGTAGGGAATTCTCAAACCCGATTTGGTTGCACACCCAAACAAAGCAAGAAAATACCCATAAGACATTAAGTATAGAAAAACATAAACAACCTCAATTAAAAAATTGATCAATAATATCAAACATTCATTTACAAAAACTCATGTCTAGGGCATTTAGATCAACCTCAACCAATAAAGAAGTTTAGCCTAACATGATAAGAAATGACAAGAGAATAAAAATTAGCAAAATTGGGAATCAAAGAAACTTATTGGTTGAAGAAGATAGTTGAGATTGATGATAGATTATGGATGTCTCCTTCTCCAAGCCTCTTCCACTTTTTCTTCCTTGAAGCTCCAAAAACTCCAAGAGTGCTTTCAAAATGTAAATGAATGTAGAGAGTGAGTGAATCTAAAAATTGATGTTTGTGTTGAGATGATAGTGCCCTTTTATAAAGTGTGAGATGGTGATGTGATTTGGTGTAAAGTGTGTAAGATGTGTTGTGTATTTTGTGTAAAGTGGGGAAGGTGTGTTGTGCATTTGGTGTAAAGTGTGAAAGGTGTGTTGTGCATTTGGTGTAAAATGAGTAATGTGTGTGATATGATATATGTATCTAGTGTATACATATCACAAACATGTGTCAAAAGGTGTAAAGGATTGCCACTTGCCACCATTCTAACCAAAAGCATCAGTTTTGTCATATGGATAGCACCTAGGCGCTATAATATGGCGCCTAGGCGCCATATTTCTCAAAGAGGGCAGTAAGCACGGCGCTTAGGCGCCAAAAACAGGGTGCCTAGGTACCGATGCTACTGTTTTCTTCTTTTCCAATACGGCTGTCTGACACTATATATCCCCTTTCAACTGATTTTGAACCTCTTTATAGGCTGCATTGGCCTTTGGTATCTTCATAAGACTTGTATCCCTATATGTTACCTATCTTTACCCACTTGAATCAGATCAATATCATATTTGTAGAGAGAAGTATACCAGATATACAAAGACTGTCATATCTGGAAGTTTCAGTACATGTTTGACTCTTTAACCGAATTTTACTCTTTGAAATAAATTAAATTGGAAAACCTTACAAACATAAAAGTTGTAGATACATCTCTTATATTTTCAATAAGATAATAATTAGGTCAATTGAGCTTTGGATAAGACTTTTATGCCCAAAATACCAACACTGTCGCAATAGTACTGTATCAATTTGGCCCAAGAATGATTTTTTCAACTTCGTTTTGACTCATTTTTTATCTTTTCATTCTCAAACTCCTATCACACACAAAACATTAATAAAAAACTATTATTAACAATAACAAAGCAAAGAAGACATAGAAGAATTGATACAAATAAATATAAAAATATGCACTTATCATGATGCCTCACAAAAAAGTCTTGGACATGTTCAGCTTATCCATCATATCTACCATAGTATTCACCATAGTCAGATTTAACAACCTTAATTTTCTTGCTGAGTTGACTACAGCTTCAACTTTATAAGCTTTAAACATGTCCATTACCTAAGACTTCTCATGACTTATGTGAGTTGACTCTATTTTCTTGTTAGCAGCATTCTCATGAGGAGAAAAAGCTAAGTGAGCACTTTTATAATGTACTCCCTTATATTTTTTTGATTTTATACCATATTTAAACGAGTTTAGATAGAATCATATGCATTTTGACCTTTTACTTTTTTGCATCATGTATATTTTAACATCTCCCTGCATAAGAATTACTCTCCTAATGATATCAAGAGTAGAATTCTTCATGATCATAAGTCTTATGCAGTTAGAATGCTCCCACTTTTCATAATTAACCCTCTACTTAGTAGTACTTTCACTGATAGGGGTGGGAGGTACGTTAATCCTAATTGCGTAGTCCAGATCCATACACCCAAGCATAATGGTAATATGTTCTTTTCATTTATTAAAATATGTGTCGGTAAGTAGTGGAATGTTACTCAAATTGGCAGTAATATAAGATGCAATGTGGATGCATAACAACTAACATGCTCATAACAAATAATAATCTCATAATTTTAGTGCATAAACAATATAAACAGACCAAAATGTATTATCATGTAAAGCTAGTCCTATAAAGCACATACTACAGTAAAATAAATCATTAAATGGGCCATTATTAGATACCTAACACAATATCGATATGTAGTCTTCGGACAAAAATACCAACTGTAAGTGATACTCTTCATGTGGTAATCAAGTAGTAATCAAATAGTAATCAAATAGTCACCATTAATCCTTGTTCACATGGAAAACTTAATAATCATCATATATTTATTACCACACATATACTTGTTATTTAGCCAAATAATAACTTTACTTTGGGACGATCATTATTCGTATAATTAACAATTATATACATCTTAATATCTCAAAATAAATAAATCTACACAATAGAGGTTACTTTAGCAACATATTGCTTCAATTAATTTATTTTTGAAATATTAGACAAATAGGGCAAAATACAACCCATATTTATTATCTCACATGTTTATCATTTTGCCAAATAATAACCTTCATTTAAGCTAATTATTATCCACATATATATAGATATAATGCAAATCTTTTACCTCACATCTAAATAAATAAATTTCAATAACAGAGATCACTTTGGAGACATGTTATTTTAATTTATGTTGAAATATAAAATAAGATTTGCAAAAATAACAAAAATATTAATAAGAATAAATTTTATTATCACTTTATGTAATAGGGTTGTAACTGAATTTGGGTCGATCCAGTACGAATTTGACTTGAATCCAATTTGGATCATGTCTAATCCAATCATTATGGGTTGACTTAAGTCTAACCTCTTTATGACCTAATACCATAAACCCAAACTATGCGCCTATAATCTAACCTTATTTAGTTTTAAATCCCAAAGTCAAATTAGGCCCAAAATCAATAACCATATTTGGATTGAGAAAAAAATAGGCCCAAGATAAAAATTTAAATTTAAGCTATTAAATTAGGCCCAAATTTAAAAAAATCATATTCCTCACTTATAAAACCTAGTCTCATTCACCTTCACACTAAAACCACCCATGCCTCCGCCGTCAACCCCTCATCTGTTGGCCAAATTGTCGGCTACATGACGTTCAACTCTAGCCCAACCATCATAGCCACTTCATCGCTAACTACCAGCCTTACAACCGATAATAAGGTCACACCATTGTTAAAATCTCATAAGCTCAAAGCACCCGATTCTGCCTCAATGCCATCTTGGTAAGGGAAAAAAGGGTTTAAGAGGGGGTGGATTGTGTGGTTGGAGAACCAAATTGATCGTGCGCCCCTTCCTCTCCATTATCTGCACATCGTTTTTTCGCCTTCCACTATCGATAGTGCATGGCTATGGGGTTTGCTATTACTGGTTTACTCCAATATGAGAATATGATGAGCTTTGCTTGTTGGGGTTAATAGGGGGCTGACTTGGGGATTTTGTTAGGGTTTTGATAGGCGTTGGTGGTTGTGTCGGTGAGGGGGGGCCAACAACAAAGATACTAGATGGCCACTGCCACCCCTCTATCTTCATGGAATTAGGTTGGCAGCCGTGATACTAAATCAACTGCCTACCCTATTACTATTGCCACCATCCTTAACATCAACTAAAATTTCCCAAATTTTTGAAACATTAATATCATAAATTGTTTTGTGGGTAGATTTTCAACATAAAACTTTGTTTCATTGAGAGTGATTATCAATAGAAAATTGTAATTTTCTTGATGATCTAACTGACCTGCTATGATACCAGTTATAGAAAATTAAACATAAAAATAAGTTTTTTAAATTTTTAGGGTGGAAAATTGAATTAACAAATAGGATCACATGTTAAATCAATGAAGAAAGAACTCAACATTAAATTGAAAGTATACCAGAATTCATTGAAATCCAGAAATTCCCCGAGTTTCAATCATGAAGAAATCTGGAGTTAGTCTTCCAACTCTAAACATATTATGTTGTACTATAATTTCCTCAGTGATGGGATATAGGAAAACAACAATATATATATATATATATATGTTTAGACTGGGGAATGTAAGCTAATACTGTATTTTATTTTATTTTATTACAACCCATTATAATATATAAAATAAAATATTAAGGTTCGTACACATTAAAGTCCATACTAACACCATAAAGATGTGTTATAGGCCCAATATTTTATTTACTTAATAGATCACTTTTAAAATGTGCCTTAACAACTTTACCCATTCTACAAATAATATATAATATATGCTACAACTTTAAAGTTACAAACTCAAGTGTGACTTGTGTCAAGTAATAAATTTCTTGGAAGTTCGAGGTCGACTCACAAAGAAGTTGTTTCAAATTTTCGGGTTTATATTTTTTAAAAGATGGGTTGAATATGGTTTATAATATAAAGAAAAATTTATGCTATAACTTAGAAATCAAAGAAATAAAAGTACTAAAAATTATGGATCCGTTCTTAAGTTTTAGATGGAGGAATGATTTGATCAAGATAATATTTGAATAAGTATGAATCACCCCAATAAAAGTTTTTCACCTCGGTCAAAAACTTATTTTTATCTTGAAAATTTTAATGTGGTGGCATCTTTCTTGTCATAAGAAAATTAACAATGTCAGCAAACCAAAGTAAAATAGAAATATTAAATAGTTGTTTATCAGGAAAAGTGTCATTAATGTATGTGGTTTGAAATGAGTTATCACAAACGAATCTCGACTACCACCACATTTTCTGCTCTTTTCTTATCTCTAATCATAATGTTGAATTCATGGAATAAGAGAATCTACATAATTAGTCTAGGTTTGGCATCTTTTTTGAACAAAAGATATTTCAATATTGCATGATCATTGAAAACAACAACTGGTGAGCCAATAAAATAAGATCTAAATTTGTCCAATGTAAAAACTACAACAAGTAATTCTTTTTCAGTTGTTGAATAATTCAATTGAATACTATTCAAAGTTTTACTTGAATAGTAAATGATATGGTTTCTTATATTTTCTTTGTCCTAAGACAACTCTAACAATATAGTCACTAGCATTACACATTATTTCAAAAGGAAAAGTCTAATCTGGATGTTACATGATTGGAGCAGACGTAAGCATGTTTTTAAGCTTAACTTGCATTTTCACAATTTTTAGTCCAATCAAAAATAGTATATTTTTCCTATGGGCTTGGTGCAGTGGCAAAATGGTTGGAGTTTAATAGGAAGTATTGGAGTTTAAATTTTGGTGGATGTAGAGGCTATGGTGCGCCTGTGATGTCCTTTTGGGAGTCCTTGCCGCTTGACGTAAAGAAGGATCTATTGAGTGGGTTAACCTTAAAATTAAAATTATATATTTTACAATTCATCAATTTGAAAAATTCCAAAAAAAAAAAAAAATCTATCAAAAGAACTCAATTCATTAGTCTCTCAATGTAAAAAAATCCAAGGATAATTTATTCGAAAATTACAAAATTTTAGCAATGTTTATGTAAAAATTAATGGTTTGATTTTCTTGAATGGAAAGTTAGTGAAACAAATTTTTTGGATTGAAAATATTTTCGTGGGTATTTTGGATATAAAAATACATTTTAAAGGTTTTCAGTTATTTTCAATTTTTAAGGGTTTTTAGTTAATTTCTCTAAAACCAAATATACATTTTTTCAGTTAACTGCATTAACTTTTCCATTTTTGATGTATAAATTTTCAAATATAATGTTTGTTATGTTCTTTTATACTATTCAATACTTGTTAAAATAAATTAATTCAATTGTTCATTATTGAAAAAAACTTAAAAGCTGGCATTTTATATGTTGTGAATGATTTGATAATTCCGGTGTGATTTCTAATGAGATCCTCCAGCGAATATCTATGCTCTATCCACTCAGTGCACAATATTGTACATCAAATAGATGGATGTGTGTTAAGTTGTACATTAGATGAATGGATGCATATTAATTATGTGTAAAAAGAGGTATTTAAAAATACATATTACACCCAATATATATACACTAAATACAACATTTAACGACCAAAATCTCTATTTTCAAATTTTATTTCATCTCTTATTTTGACGTTACACAATCAAATTTTTTACCAAGAAAAAATGAATGGCAAAGAAAATGATTATAGAATTTTCCAAGCTTGCATGGGGTGCATGGCTGGTGTGATTGAGTATGAGTTTGGAGAATTGAAAATATATGGTTTTGGAGATGGTGGCTGTCATATGGAGACTTGATAGGAATCAGGAAATCAAAGTCAATGATCACTATCTGGAAATTTCATAGCCTTGGTTTGTTTGCAAGTGAATGACTTCTAGATTGAGAACTTGACTTTAGTAATGTTAGTAAGCAACATGTGTATTGTACTATTTCCTTATCCAAACTCCCTAATCACAACCATACAATATTATGATAATCAGATTATGAATAATTATTTAATTAAAAATCTAGTTCTCAATCGCTTGCAAACAAACGGGACAATGAAATTTTGAGATAATGACAGCCACCATCTCCAAAACCAATCACACCATCCACCCAATCTTGGAAAATTCTATAATCATTTTCTTTGCCATTCTTTTTTCTTGGTAGAAAAATGTGATTATGTATCCTAAAAAATCTATCCTTTATAGTAAGAGATGAAACATAGTTTTGGGAATAGAGGATTTCATTCGGATTCACACTAGGTTTCTCAAATTATTCACAGCCTATAAATTGACAGCTTTCTATTTATTTGCAATAATGAACAATTGAAATAATTTTCTTTAACAGGTATTGAATAGTATAAAAGAACATACCAAATATTACTATTTGAAAATTTTATGACATGATAGTAAAAAAGTTCAATGTAATAAACTAAAAAAATGGATATTTGATTTTAGGGAAAATAACTAAAAACCCTGAAAATTTGAAAATAACTAAAAATTTATAAATAAAATTTCATATCCAAAATACCCGATGAAAATATTTTCAATTCAAAAAATTTATTTCACTATTTTTTCGTTCAAGAAAATCAAATCACTTAACTTTTACATTTACATCGCTAAAAAATTGTAATTTTTACATTGAGAGACTAATGATTGCATTCTTTTGATAGATTTTTTATTTTTATTTTTTAAATTGATAAACTGTATAATGATAATTTTAATTTTTGTATATTGAATATTTATTTATTTTATGTGAACAACAAGAATTTTGAATTTTGAATAATTTACTTAATTTGTTGTTTAAGAAGATACGAAAAATCCAAACAGTTCCAAAGTTAAAATATAAATCATAATTGACACATTCTATCAATTTTGAAAACCCAAAGAAAAGTTTATATACAAATCTCAATTTATTAATTTCTTAACCCAGTCACCCGATGACCAGAAACACTGTTGGGTAACTGTCCGTCCCGTTAATTATTATTACGTGAAATTTATAATTTTTTTTTAAAATTAAATGTTAAATTTATTTTTTAAAAATTTATTTTTTATAAAAATTTTAAATTTGAAAGAAATAACACATAACGTAATTAATAAATTTATATGCTTTTATTATCATATGATGATTTATGTTAAACATACTAGTTGGATGATCATGGAGTTTAGGTCAATATGATTGGTTTAATTTTATGCATAATTAGTTATTTTTTGGCTTTTAACTAAAATAATGTCTTCAACTCTCACATTTTTTTGTATTTATTCTTAATGTACTTTTATGTCCCTCTTATATACTTCCTATTGGAATGTATGTGATACATTTATATAATAAATATATTTATTTATATTTTAATCATCATTCCTTAGATTAATTTTGATCCACTCTGGTTTGAGTGGATCACATAAGATTAAAGGTTCATGATCATTCATTTATTTTAGTATGTATGTGATGTATGTTATATTTATTTAATGCTTCCTTATGATGTATGCTCGTCATCGTTAAGATAGTGAACATTAAATAAACTAGAAAAAAAAAATGATAAGATCTTGTATAAAATTTAGTATGACCCGTACTTGAAAATGTTTTAAATTAAGAATCTTTATTGGTTCGATATCAAGCGCGTAAATGAGCACTATTGAATGGGAATCAATCGTCTATATCTTCTATCAAAAGTAGTGGCACGCCGATACGCTACCACATTTAGTCCGTTGGCCATGAGTTATGGAATGTGCTAAGTATTGACAAACTGTGACCACTACTAAATATTGAAATACCCATGGGATGAGCTCGTCTTTATTATTGGTCATGAGTCGTGGGATGTTTAGATGCTCTATCAATATGAATATTTGATGGGTAATACTTGACACTTATTACCATATGAGCTCGTAAAATTAGGGTGTATAAGAAGATATGAGACAAAATAGTTTGAGGTTGCATAGGGATGCAATTGCTAATGTTGTTAGCTATCTTTTAATTTTGTTGTATGAACTCATAAAATTGGAATGTATGATAAGGTTAGTTAAACCTCAAGCCCACTAAAAAATTGAATTTCCCGAATTTCCATATGAAGGTCGATGAGATTTGAAAAAATAATGAGAAATATTTATAATTAAAGATCATATCATAAATAATATTAATTGAATAAATACTTAAATTTCTATCTCGAACAGGATAATAATTATCGCTAATAATTTATCGTAGAATAATCCAAACAAACAAACAAACAAAGTTAACTTAATATAGATATTTGTTATTATTGTAGATATTTAAGGTATAAAAAGAGGAAATAAAGTAATTATTTGTTTAATTGAATTAGAAATCTATTTCTCAATAGCTTGCAAACAAACGGGACAATGAAATTTTGAGATAATGACAGCCACCATCTCCAAAACCAATCACACCATCCATCCAATCTTAGAAAATTCTTTGCCATTCTTTTTCTTGGTAAAAAATGTGATTATGTATCTAAAAAATCTGTACTTTATAGTAAGAGATGAAACAGAGTTTTGGGAATACAGGATTTCATTCCAATTCACACTAGATTTCTCAAATTATTCACAGCCTATAAATTGCCAGCTTTCTATTTATTCGCAATAATGAACAATTGAATTAATTTTCTTTAACAAGTATTGAATATTATAAAAGAACATAACAAATATTACTATTTGAAAATTTTTACATCAAAATTAAAAAAAAATGCAATTAACTGAAAAATCGGATATTTTAGAGAAAATAACTGAAAATCCTGAAAAATAAAAATAACTATAACCATTTAAAATAATTTTTCATGTCTGAAATACCCATGAAAATATTTCCAATCCAAAGAAATTATTTCACTGTCTTTTCATTCAAGAAAACTAGACCATTAACTTTTACACAATTTTTCGAATTAATTATCTTTGGATTTTTATTTTTAAAATTGAGAGACTAATGAATTGAGTTCTTTTAATAGATTTTTTTTCAATTGATAAACTGTATAATGATAGTTTTAATTTTTGTATATTGAATATGTACCTGAACAACAAGCATTTCGAATTACGAACAGTAACATGTTAATTTACTTTAAAAAAATTATTTTTATTTTAAAGAAGATACCGAAAAATCCAAACAGTTCCAAAGTTAAAATATAAATCATAATTGACACATTCTATCAATTTTGAAAACCAAAAGAAGAGTTTCTACACAAAACTCAGTTTATTAATTTCTCAATCTAAGAATTTAATGGTAATTGAGTTTAATAATGATTAAATCTTAATGGTATCGGCGTAAAACTTAACTATTGTATTTTCTCTAATGAAAAATTAGTAGATTGAATTTTTTGAATGGGAAATATTTTTTATAAATTTCTATATAAAAATATATTTGAAGGATTTTTTTAGCTATTCTGCCTTGATTTTATTCCGAAATAAACCTAGTATCTACTTGGGACATACTGCAAAAATCATTGCCAACCCACTGCAATTGTTTTGCACCTTCATTGAGTTTCCTACTTTCCCGTGTCTACTTCTATAAATTGGAGGATTACAGATTACAATTTACCCACAATAGCGTCCTCGTATTCGATACATCCCACCTAGACACGTTCGCACATAGTATAACATCACACCTACGTACAGACAAACACAGCATGATTAAACAACTGCTTGTCAGCTTATCCAAACGATTTTTTCTCATCACCCTTCTAAGGTTCCAAGATATATTTTGTCCACACTCATGAGAAGACCAAGATTTCAAAAGGGCTGATAATTTTTGAGTGATTTTGGGATCTGGGCTTTTCTTAAATTCATTGAAAAGAGCAAGAAATTGAAAGTATAGAGAGAAAAAGAAGGAAAAGAAAGAAAAAGGAAAATGGCAACTGATATGGTGGTGGTGCAACATGCCAAAGTGGAAACTGGTTGCTGCAAGAAGGGACCAGGATATGCTACTCCCCTGGATGCCATGTCTGGTCCAAGGGAAACTCTTATTTATGTCACTTGTGTTTACACAGGTATCTTGAAATTGTTCTTGCTTTTCTTGGTGTTGGTTGGGGGTGGGGGTCGAGTGGGGTATCTGCTTTTCTTTGATCTTGATTTTATTTGCTTTTAGATGCTAGGTGTTTTTCATATAGAGAGTTGGTTTGGTTTGGTTTGTGTTGTGATGCCTTTCTGGTGTTTGATCTTTTGATTTTTTTCATTTTTGATTTCTGATTTTTTTATTTTTTTGTTTTTTAAGGGTGTTGTTTGCTAGTGAATTTCTTGTATTTATCTCAGATGTGATTTTAGGGCTGGGATCCTAGGAATTAAGAAAGAGAGATGAGGAAGAGATTCAATGTCATACAATTGTCCTTTGGGAATAACAATTCATTAATTATGCATGTCTCATGAAACAGAGATTAACTTAAGTCAATTTGACAGGATTCAGTGTGTTGTTTTCTATCAATTTGCTTATATAAAATATAAAAACCAGATTTGCATGAAATTGAGGGTGTAAAACAATGTTAGTCGGAATTCGGAATTATGGGCCTTCAACCAACCATAGATGCTTAGAAGATAACATCTTTAGAGCAGCTGGTCTAACTACTTTTGTTGAGTTAAAGTATGTGTTGAAATTGGGAAAAGATAATACACCTTTTAATTTATGGTTCAAAAGACAGAAAAAATTACTAGAAATTTCTCAGATAAACTCTTTTGTTTGTAATAGCTGGGAGTTTGGCTGATGCCTTCACTGAATTACTTTCTGACCAATATGTTGCTTTCATGTTTACAGGAACAGGAAGGGAGAAGCCAGATTACCTTGCTACAGTGGACGTAGATCCAAGTTCGCCAACATATTCTAAGGTCGTACACAGGCTGCCCATGCCTTACGTTGGTGATGAACTACATCATTCTGGATGGAATGCCTGCAGCTCTTGCCATGGAGATCCTTTGGCTGCACGGCGGTTTCTTGTCCTGCCTTCGCTAGTGTAAGTGGCCAAATCTCTACGTTGTATTTGGGTCGTTATCTTATACTTTTAATGGAGACTTATAATACAGTCATTGCTGAGGGGTGTTTTTCATCCTTGATGACTCATTTCATTGAGCTTTTCAGGGATAAATAGCTTGACAAGTTACATGTTTTACCTAATTTACCTAATCTATGTCGATAAAATTCCTGAAACTAATGTTGCCAACAACTCTATTCTAAATGGAGATGTTAGTGTACAGATTATGCTTCATAATAATAATTAGAACTATCGTGAAAATAAATATTTCTCTTAGTAAACCAGATCAGAGTCCTCAATAGTTTTTGTTTTAATCTGTAGTGCCATAATGCATAACTCTTAGCATCCTCCCTAGGATCCTGTGAGTACTTTTTATGCGATCTTATGCAATCATCATGGACATTATTATCCAGTCTATCATCAAATGCTATGTGTGTTGCTGGAGGAGCAGGATTTTCTCATGAATTTAGGCCTGATGACAAAAAAATGAGCTTTTTACATACGCTTAATAAGAAAATTAATTGTTGAATTGATCATGTTCTTGTGAAATCTTTTCACTCATGAAAGATTGTATGAAAATTTGTATGGTTATAGTTATAATTTTTGTTTTTATTTTTTAACATTGTGGATTCAACGCTTCTATATGCTCAATTCAAAAGCATCAGGGAAACAGGGATAAAAGGTCATCTAATGCAGTGTACATGTTTCGTTTGTATGAATCTTAAGTATATAAACTTTAATAGTTTAATTTGAGATGTTGGTTTCTTTTAAGTTTGTCAGACAAAAAATGGGAGATGATGAGGCATTTTTTAACCTCTGATCTTTAAATCCTTTATCTCAGGTCTGGTCGCATATATGCAATTGATACCCAAAAAGAACCAAGGGCTCCAACTTTGCATAAAATTGTTGATCCCAAAGATATAATACAGAAGACAGGATTGGCATACCCGCATACTGCTCACTGCTTGGCATCTGGTGATATCATGGTGTCATGTCTTGGAGACAAAGATGGAAATGCTGAAGGGAGTGGATTTCTTCTGCTGGACTCAGATTTTAATGTGAAAGGAAGGTACTGTCTGTATCTACTTGCAAATTCAAAAGAATGTTATATTCATGTTCATCTTGGATGATCTTGTTGAGTACATTGTAACCTCGTGCAATTGTGTTGGATGAGAAAAAGGGTCTCCCTAGGAGAAATTGGTACGTACGAAAAGTGAAGTCATATCTGCATCAATATCATTAGAGGCTAGGGGTGTTGTCAGTGTTTCCTTGAGATTCACAGTTCCCTATCCCCTGGCTTTAATAGAAAATTAATGTTCCGAAACACTTAATATAAGTTGATCTCACACAAATGACATGATTTTTTGAATCTAGAGCTCAGAAGTAATGATGCGGCTTCAAATCAATCCTTAATCATGTGTGGTCCTCCAGCTAGAATTATATTATATATCTATTAGCAGTTGTAACTGTGCTCTACCTTATTTCATACTGTCCAGTTCTTTTTTGCTTTATCATACTTGCAGCTTAGTATTCATCTCCGCATAAAAATTAAAATTCCTTTATAAACACATGAACACAATAACTAATAGACATGTTCCCATTTTCTATAATAGGTGGGAGAAACCAGGGCACAGCCCCCTTTTTGGCTATGATTTTTGGTACCAACCTCGGCATAAGACCATGATCAGCTCTTCCTGGGGAGCCCCTGCTGCTTTCACCAAAGGTTTCAACCTTCAGCATGTTTCAGATGGTCTTTATGGGAGACATTTGCATGTATACAGTTGGCCTGAGGGTGAGTTGAAACAGACATTGGATCTTGGAAATACTGGTCTCTTACCTCTGGAGGTAAATATGGTGCTTTATCATTTTTCCTGAGTTATACCATATTTCCTAAAGCATGCCTTTTTCATCTCTTTCTTATTGGTTTCACATGCAATTCTTGCTAGTGTATGCTTATGCCATTCTCTGAAACTTTTCTCTCCTAATTCATTTGTATACATGTGTGTCTAATTTATTCACAGATAAGATTCTTGCATGATCCAGCCAAGGACACTGGATTTGTGGGGTGTGCTTTAACGAGCAACATGGTAAGATTTTTCAAGAAGCAAGATGGGTCATGGGGCCATGAGGTACGTGAAAGAACTGACATTCTGTTTTCAATCAATGGCTTGAAGGCATAAAAACTTTGAGTAAATCTGAATCAACTACAGGTATCAGTGTCAGTGAAGCCACTCAAGGTGCAGAATTGGATTCTTCCGGAGATGCCTGGTCTTATAACTGATTTTTTGATATCTCTTGATGACCGTTTCCTCTACTTGTCCAACTGGCTTCACGGTGATATTAGACAATATAATATTCAGGATCCTGCAAATCCTCAGCTGACAGGCCAGGTGTGGGTTGGAGGTTTGATTCGAAAAGGGAGCACTGTGGTTGTGGAGGCAGATGATGGCACAACATACCAGGTCGACATACCAGAAGTTCAGGTATTTGTTATATTCCTTTTCAAGCAAAGTATTAATTTTATTTTTTTTTCAGTGTTTTTGTTTCCAAAATTTTATTTACAAGTATATAGGCACTCTGTTTTGTGAGTTCTGTCTGTTAATTTTTTTTTTACCAGTCACACTCATGGCTCATACGAACTTACAGTTCCACTTCACTAATTTGCACCAGAAACAAATTATACTTAGAGGTTCAGTTACATAAATACAATTGAGACTTCTTACACCCCCCACCCCCACAACCCCCGGGAAAAAATAAAAAATACACCCTTGAGGCTAATGCCCCTTGTACAGCTAGGCCCCACATTTACTTTCTCTTTATGTCGTGGTATTCATTGATGTTATATAAATCGCCATGTCAATAAAAAGAAAATACTTGTTTTACACGCATGACTTGGAACTGTAAAAGCCATCAGCACTTGAATTCTGCTGAGCAACTGCAAGTGCTTCATGCAGGATGATGTTTCTGCATGCAGCATGTCTTATTTTTTGGACACATTTTGTCCTTATGAGATTATTCTCGACAACAAACCATCAATCAAGTAAACTTAATTATGCATTTTCTTTTCATCTAGGGACATCAATTAAGAGGAGGACCTCAGATGATACAGCTGAGTTTGGACGGAAAGCGGCTGTACGTTACAAATTCTCTCTTCAGCACATGGGATTGTCAATTTTATCCTGAGATTTTGGAGAAAGGTAGCCATATATTACAGATTGATGTTGATACTGAGGAAGGTGGTCTTGCGATCAACCCGAAGTTCTTTGTGGATTTTGGATCTGAACCAGATGGCCCCTCCTTGGCGCATGAGATGAGATATCCTGGTGGTGACTGCACTTCCGACATCTGGATTTAAAGCTCTCCAATCTCTCCAGAAATTGGTTATCTAATCGAACACGCCCTTGTAGTATAAATGCAATGTATAAACAAAATAAGCTAGCGCAAGGAGAGTTGCTATCTTTGATGAGATTTGACAATGAATTGCTTGATTGAGATCAAGTTCTTATATGTGTGATGATTGACCAATTATCTTTTTGGTGATGTCAATCTTGCGCTGTTACCTTGGTCTTGCAGCAATGTGATTTATGTATTCGTCGCAAGGACAGGTAACACGGTCTATGATTCGTAGATTGAATGTGATTTGGTGTTAGAACAAGTGGGTAGGATCATATTTCTTACTTCATTGGAATTGAAGTAGTTCTGATGGTGGTAAAATTCTACTCGAATTTAATCCGGACAATGAAAAACGTTTAGTTTCATGAGTCAATAGTTCATGGTTGGTATGTGAATCTAGACAGGTAACTTCCTGCTTAGCCACTTCTTTTTAAACATTGTACTAATATATGTTGTCAGAATAGCTTCCCATAAACACTGGTCTTTCCTGTTGTTTTTGAGTGTGTAGAGGGTGTTTCTCAGCGGAAGAGGAAACTGTTACATCGTTTGCACAGGAAAAGCCAAAACTAGAATATCTTTATAAGTTCATCTAATTTCCACATAAATTACAGTTTTTATGATATTTCAGTGTTGTCAAAGAAAAATAGAATAGAAATTTCCGGTGGCAAGTGTCAATTTTTTCAAGAATAAAACTAATTTCTTATGAATTAATAGATGAAAATGTTCTTCACCATATTTTTATGGCGCATCAGCTGCTATATTTTCGAACAGTCTAAGCATATATATTCAATGTAGGCCATAAACGTAAACGATAATTCAGAAAAACTAACATGAAAGATTTTATATTTTTTCTCCTTTATGTTTAGGGGACTGTGAAATTGTTAAATCTGTAAATCCGTAAATATAATATTGTATTTCCAAACATAGTGAACTCATATTTCATTTTACCTATTCTGCCATTGCATAAATATCTATTGCAAACATGGAAGAAATTCTTTCCCCAGTAACAGTTTGAGATCTTATTCAGGAAATTAAATTTCATATATAAGTAATTCCATCTTCAAGAATTCTTAGATTTTGACAGACCTGAACCAAGTATCCTGAGCAAGGTACTATGACTAAAATAAACAAAAAGACAGACAATGTACGGGTGGAGGATTAAGACGTGGAGATTCAGTAATTATCCCATCGTTTGCTTCCTTACACCCACTGGGAAACCCAAATAGAATTAGTTTAACAAATCCATATAATTACTTCATATGCAGAGTAAATTCAAAAGGGCCAATTCTGTAGCTTAACAAAGGCAATCATGTAGTTACGACTGAAATGCTTAAGGCTATGGAAAACCGTGCAGTTCTGATATTTCAAGAGTTTTCCAGGAACCTTTGGAGCTCTTAGTATACTGAGATTTACCTGTACCAAATCTTCTACTATCTGATCAGTAATACGCTAAATCCTGTATGCCAGCATTCAGCAAAGGACTTCAGTTCAATTATCCATTCTTTCTAAATGAAGAATATTGCTGAAATTTAACCTCTGGCAAGGCTTGGACTTCATGAACTGGAGACAACTGCAAGAAGTCAAGAATTGAAATTCATTTTAAGTCATGCTCAAACAATTTATTGCATGTGAAGGAAAAGAGTCATACGTATAAATAAAGGGTATGCATCAATTGCATAATTGTATCTCTTTTCACTATATAAAGACCCTAATGATAAAAAAAATTCAAATCACTTCACTTAAAAATCTAAGAGCCCGTTTGGTTTTATTTTTAAACTTATTTTCATACATCCAACATTTTCAAAGTTGAAAATTTTTACTAGGTTTTCGTGTAAAAATAAGAATATATTTGGATTAGTTATATTTCTAGAAAAATTTATAGATTTAGAAATGAAAATATATTTGTTTTACAGTATTTTTTGTATAAAAAGACTATGCGAGTATGTTTCAAAATGAGTTTAATAGGTGCGTGAAACGACGTAAAATATTATTAGGTTTAAAAATAAATTTTAAAAATAAAAATAAGTGATATTTCTATTGAAAATGAGTAAAATAAATGTATTTTCTCATTTTCAAATAGTAAAAAATGGAAAGCCTCCATGCAGAAATGAAACCAAATGGGTTCTAAGTCCTTTTGGAACCTTTCTATCAACATCTTACCATCATGCATAGCTTAAGCTGATAAACTATTTGTTTTCTGGTATACACATCAATCTCAGAAGTTGCGGGATGAACTTCCATGCTTCTCAGGGATTAACGATTTTTTAGGCTGATATAACTAACCACCCGAAGATAACCCTTAATTCTTTTTGATCCATTCACAGTAAAAGATGAAGCTTACACTATATGTATGCTCTTGCTGATTATTGCAATTACCCCATGTTCACTAGGTAGAGGCATCACCATATCATCTGCTTTTTTTTACACAGTTTCCAGCAGAATGCCTAGAAGAGCGTGCCAGAACCTTTCTACAAATATATGATATAACATTCGGAATAATCTTCTCAATGCAAATTAGGTGAAAATAACTAAAAAGTAAGCATCTTATAGATCCTTGGGGTCATATTTAAACAAAGGAAGTTACAATATCATATGCAACACTTAAGTCTCACCATCAAAAAGTTGCATGATTACCAAAAGTCATGACAAGAGCACACGCCATCCTTAAAATGATGGAATCTGTTGGCATCTCTAACAACTATTTCTCTATTGACAATGCTGCAGATGAACTTTAAAACTGTATGACAATCACCACAAACACGCAGATTCTTGAGTATACGTATAGATGTCCCAGGAGCAGATTTAAGCAGTCCATAAGCAACCGCCAATCTCTCACTATGCCAAAAGAGCTGTCTTTCCTTCTCTTGCTGTTCCATATCATGCAAAACCAAAGAAGTGTCAGGTACATAACCTCTCTTCCTCATCTCGGCATCCAACTCCTTTAGTAGACCAAAAATCTCATCCTTCATAGGATGTGTCGTCTCTCCAGCATAGAAGACTTGGTTCTCCTTTCCTAAGTCAACACAACTGTATCCAGGCTTCTTTTTCAATTCCATAGCCACCATCAATTTTCTCACTGTAGATACGCTTTCCCACATAGCAGCACGAGCATAAATATTAGACATCAGGATACATGTCGATGGGTCTTCTGGTCCTAATTGGAGCAAATGATTTGCGATTCGAATGCCAGTTTTGGTTTTCCCAACTTGACTGCAAGCGCTTAATAAAGCAGCCCATGCAGCTTCATCAGGCGTGAATGGCATGGAATTAAGTACATTCTCAGCCTCTTCAAGGTGCCCTGACCGACTATAAAGATCCACTAAGCATGTATAATGCTGAAGAGATGGCCGTAATCCATAATCCACAACCATAGCTTTGAAAAGCTGCCGACCTTTGTCCACTAACCCAACATGACTACAGGCATAAATGAGCCCAGTAAATGTCACTTCATTTGGTTTCAAACCAGCCAAAGTCATCTCATCATACAATGACAGTGCTTCATGAGCTCGGCCATGCTGTGCCATCCCAATGATAATAGAGGTCCAAGAAACAACATCTCTCTTCCTCATATTACCAAAAATCTTGTCTGCAGCTAATACATCACTGCATTTAGCATACATATCAATCAACGCGTTACTAGCATACGAGCTAGACTCATATCCAAGACCTATGACTAATCGATGAACTTGCTTGCCGAGTTCCAACATAGTTAAACTAGCCGATCCAGCAATCAAACTGGAAAGAACAAATGGTCCCTCTATATCAACTCCTTCTCTCCTCAATTCATTAAAAAGCCTAAATGAGTCAACACAATGCCCACCCTGCACGAAGCCTGATATCAGAGCGGTCCAAGAGTACAAATTTTTGCAAGGCATGTCGTGTAAAAGTTCAAGTGCTTCACTTTTCCTTCCCATCCTCGCATACCCATATATCAAGCTAGTCCAAGAAACCACATTCTTTGACGCAATCGAGTCAAATACCCTACTAGCTTTATCTGGCAGTCCACATTTTGCGTAAAAATCAACTAGGGACGACTTTACAACATCATCATCAGAAAACAACGATACAACAAACTGGGCGTGCAGTTGTAGACCAAGTTTCAGAGCAGTCAAACCAGCGCAAGCCTTAACGAGACTCGCGAAGATAAAATGGTCTGGCTGTAGACCATCGCTAGACATCATATTGGAAAACAAGAAGAGAGTGTGTTTGGGGAGGTTGGCTTGGTTGTGTGCCGTGAAAATTGATGCCCACGAGGCTAAGTCTCTGTCCGGCATTTCGTCGAACAGTTGGATGGCGTCTTCCAGATGGCCGCATTTGCCATACATGTCTATGAGTGTGTTGGGATAAAGGGGTCCATGAAGGTCTAAACCGGACTTGATAACATGGGCATGAAGTTTCTTGCCTTGGATTGGGAGTTGGAACTTGCTGCATTGCTTTATCTGATGCAAAATTTGAGAGTGATGCATGCATTCCCGGGGATTGTAGTTACTTGGGAATTTTACAGCACAGGGGCAGGTAATATAATTATCTTTCTGCAAGTAATGTGGGTGGAAGCAACGGGGACGTTAGTTACTTGGGAAAAATTCTAGTTGACTTGATATAAAATAAATTTTATCATCCAAATTATATGCATTTTTACATATTACTATTTAACTTTTTTTATATATTTTGTCACGCTGTTGTATTTTACCATCTATAATTCAATTAGTATTTTATAGAAATTCTATCACATGCCACAAAAATTGAAATATGTTAGAATTTAATATGTTGTAAAGTTTAATCAATGGAATTAACATATTGATTTGTCTATTTATTAATCTTTGAATGAAAAAGGAAGTTGATCGGTATAAAATATTTTTTCCTCAATCTTAATTAAAATAAATTATAAGCATAAATTAAAAAATATTAAGTCGATATGGAACAATAATATAATCTTAAATATAAAAAATTAAATGCACTAAAGTTGTTATAATTTTTATATTTTTTAATTTCATTCGAGTATAGACTAACTTTAGAAATGACAACGGCGCGGGTTTGTCAAAATCCAAGACCCGCCCCGCTCCGAACCAGTCGTGTTTAAGTTATACCCTCTAGACCGGCTTTATAATTTTAAAAATATTAAAAAATATTTTTGAAAAAAATAACATCACTAATTTTTTAAAAATATATATTTTTTAAAATATAATATTACATGAACACATATATATTAAAATAATAAATAAATTAAACGGGTTAGGTTCAGAGTGGGGCAGGACGGGTTTGAAAATATGTGAATGATGAAGAGCCTTGGTAAGTATGTCGGCCAACTGGTTGTGTGTTGTAATATATAAAGTTTTTAAAAGGCTTGCTTTAAATCTGACCATGGTTTAGAAATCACCGATTTTACGGTTCAAGAAAATTTCGATCTTTAACCTTAACCGTTAAAGCCGATTACGGTTAATCGCTGGGTCGGTTTTGGTTAATCGTCAGTTCCGGTTCCGATTCCGACTCTTATATTTTATTTTATTTTTTTAAAAAATTTTGAACTTAAATTTGTAAAAAATATTTTAATTTTTGAACTTAATGAAAAAAATGAACTTAAATTTGAAAAAAAAATACCTAAAATTTAAGCATATGGTCAAAAACAAAAATGATTAAATTAATTTTCGGAGTTAATGCTATCATGTAAAATCGATGTAACATTACAATAATTTAATAATACTAAATGATAATTTGGAGAATAAATACTAGATAATTATAAAGTAGCATCATTAAATATTTTTAAAAAATTATAAATTTACTTATTATTAAGATAATTGTAAAGCAACATCATTAGATAATTTTCAAAACTTTACTTATTATTAAAATAAAATGTAGAATGCTTAAATATAAAACTTGATTTGTAACTTGCTGGAACTAATTAATTAAATTTAAAGAAGAGTACAACACAAATTATATTGATTTTCAGAAACAAGACAAGCAATGTGAGGGGAAAAAAATAAAAACATGAGACTTATTTATGCACTTATTCAAAATTATAGATATATGACCTATTAATTCAGTTGGTTAGAGTATTCTACTAATAACATGAAGGTCACAGTTCAAAACCTTCATAGGATATTTTTACACTATTTTCGATATTTTTTAAAAAAAATAAAAAAATATAAAAAAATTAAAAACTGCTGGGTCGGGCCCAGTAGTTCACGGGTTGGATAAAATCGAACCTGTAATTGGCCCGTGAACTCACGGGCTGGTTACGGGTTCCGACCCATGAACCATGGTCTGGTTCAGACCCGGCGCATGGTCGGGTCTAGTCTGCTTGTATCTTCTCGCACATAATGTGACAGTCAATTTTAATGTGCTTAGTGCACTTGTGATGAATCGAGTTAGCTGCAATGTGAAGCGCAACTTGATTATCGAAAAAAAAAAAAAAAAGAGTTGGACCATGATGAGCAATTTGTTGTTTCTTAGAATTTCAAAAAATGATAGAAGAACCAAGAAACACACATAAACTAGAAATGGAACAGTGAGTATCGGGACAAGTTGCCCAATCAAAATATGCAAATGCCTTGAGTTAAACTGTAGAATTGGATAGAAAAAAAATACCTTGGCTTAGAGTTCTCTTAATATATTGTATGATTCAAAAAGCTGCTTGAAGATGTGGAGTACGAGGGGTAGCCAGAAATTAACTCAATCTATTCATGGAGTAACTAAGATCAGGACCAACAATCATGAGGTACAGTAGTTTACCAATCAGCCACCTATAGTTAGAAGGATCAACTATTAAATCACCATCATCTTGAGAGAGTTTCAAATTTGGTTCCATAAGAATAGAAACAGGTTTAGACCCCAAGTACCTTGTGTCAGAAAGAAATTCCAAGGCATATTGTCATTAACAAATGGAAATACTAGCAACATATCTAGCAACATCCAAACCCAGAAAGTATTTTAGGGGTTTGAGATCATCTATAGCTAGTTGATCATTACTTGTAATGATTATATCATCAACATACACTAAGAGAGCTAAGAATGAATTACCATGGTGTTTAGTGAACAAATAGTGGTCATTAGCAGATTGTGTAAATCCTGTTGCAAATACAATGCTGGAAAACTTATGAAACCATTGATAAGATGCTTGTCTCAAACCATATATAGATTTGTGTAGTCTGCAAATAACATTAGAAGGAAAAGTCTCCCCCTTTTGGTAAAGGTAACCAGTTGGAATAGTTATGTATACTTCCTCAGTAGAATCAAGTTTTATAAGAGACCAACCATAAATAGCAGCTAATGAGAGTAGAACTTTGATAGTAACATGTTTTGTTACAAGAGAAAATGTATCTAGAAAATAAATACCTTCTTATTATGTGTAGCCTTTAGCTACAAGGCAGGCTTTATATCGTTCTATTGTACTATCAGCTTAAAACTTGATCCTGTATACCTATTTACAACCAATGGGGTGTTTTCCTGGAGAAAGTGAGACAATAAACCAAGTTCCATTACTTTCCAAATCCTGTAACTCAACATTCATAGCATTACGCCATACTTGAGATTCAATAGAATGGGAGAAAGTTTGGGGTTTGATTTGGGATAAACTGGCTAATGTTAAAATACGGTGCAGTTGGGAAAGCTTATGATAGATTAGAAAAGAGAAAATGGAATATAGTTGAGAAGTAGAAGACATGTCAAAGAAAGTAGATGATGCATGTGCTGACAAATAACAATGGTAGTCAGATAGATAAGTTGGTTGCTTAGTGGTGCAATGTGGACAAGAAGGAGGTTGAATTGGTTGGTATGATTGTGATCAGCATTAGAAGAGAAAGACGTTAGTTGATTGTAAGGAGTAGAAGACTCAGATGTGATATGAATGGGCTTAGGAACAACACAATCACTGAACAAATCAAGAGCCTTGGTGAAGAAAAAAAGAGATTCATGAAATACAACATTCCTGGATATGTAAATTTTTTTGCTCTAAGTCAAGTATTTTGTACCCTTTATAGCCAAAGGATAACCAAGAAAAATTAAAGCCTGGGCACGAGGAGTACATTTGGTGCATTGGTTAGGTAGAGTGATCCAGAACATAAACACCCAAAAGTGAGGAGATAAGAATAAATGGATTTTTATTATTCAACCATTCGAATGGAGTTTTGTTGGATAAAAGCAGTAGGGGTGTGCGGTTAATTAAATAAACTGCGGTTAAGACACAATCACTCTAATAACAAAAGGGCGCACTAGACTGAAAAAGGAGGGCTCGCACCATATTGAGTATGTCTTGGTGCTTTTGCTTGACCACTGAATTTTTTTCGGGTGTCAACATAAGGAATAATGCCTTTGGAACAAAGAAAATCATGAAATGTTAACTCTGGAGCATTATCAGAAAGAACAAACTTAATAGCAGTGTTATATTAAGTGGAGATAAGATTGAAAAAATCTAGAAATATGGTGAGGACATCTGATTTTGCATGTAAAAGATATATCTAGGTAGCCCTTGTACAATCATCAACAATAGTAAGTGTTTATGACCGACTTGTGTGCTAATATGAAAGAGACCCTAAATGTCAATATGCACCAAATCAAAAGGTTGTGCAGACATGTGATTGTGTGAAATAAAAGAAGGCATTTTTGCTTAGCCATATGACAAACTTGACAATGTGAAGATAAAGTAAACATAGTACTAGTGGCTTTTAATGAAAAAGTTGGATTTTTACAGAAGATGAATGCTCCAGTCTAAAATGCTAAACCTCATTTTTAGACACTTCAGAATATGAAAATATTGAGTCACAAATATTAGTCCCTAATTCTAGAAAGTAAAGAGTGTTTTGTCTTCTACCCTTCCCAATCGTCAAGCTCTGCGTGATGTCCTAAATCACACATAAATTTGAGAGAAAGTGAACACAATAGTTGTGACTGAGAGTGAGAGCAATAATACTAAGAAGATTAAAGATAAACATAGGAACAAATAAAATATTTTGCAAAATCAAATATTCGGACAATTTAACTGAACCTATTCGGTTGATAACAACAGTATGACATTAGGTAAAGTGACAATAATGTTTTTGGATGAGTGTGGAGTGTGAGAAAAGGAAAATATTGCAACATATATGGTTCGTAGTACTTATGTCAATAATCCATGTATTAGAAGGAACAAAAGGGTGTGAAAGAGAGAAAACAGAAAAATGATTACCATAGATTGAGAGGCAGAAGAGCACATCACTGATTGATGCTCAAATGAGGCAATGGCACAATGATGCAGTTCTGAGCTAAGGTAGGCAATGATCTACTGAACTTGGTCGAGAACCAAGCGATGGAGATGGAGTTATAGCAGTTGCAACTGATGGAGAGAAATGGGTAATCTACGATAGGTCAGGGGATGCTTTTGATGGATTAGTGGTGGATTGAAAGGAGCCCATGTGATTTAAATGGGCATGTACCCAGGTGGTTACCAATGTAATTTATAGCAGGGATCACCGTATATCCCTTGAACCCACATTGTGAATAGATCGACACGATCATGTTTGGGCTTACTATAAGAAGAGGCAGCTGCGATAGAAAAAGATGATGATGAAGTGTTGAAGGCTAGGGATTGAGTTTGAGCAGAGGAACCAAATCCAATAGTATGCTTCGTTCTTCTTGGACGACAAGATTAAAGACCTTTGCAACTAGAGGTAATGGATCAAGCATCAAAATCTATCCAGGAATGGTACCATAGGATTCATTCAAGCCCATAAAAAAATACTTCACATGCTCTTATTGTTGGTAATCCATCCATGTTTTCATACCTCCATAATGATAAATAGAGATGGGATAAAAATTCTTAAGTTCATTCCAAAGATTTTTTAGATGGGTGTAATAGATATTGATATCAAGAGAGCTTTGAGACAAACCGTGCAACTGCTGATTGATCTAAAAAATGCATGGGGCATTGCTTTGGTGAAATCGATCATGCAGATCTTTTCAAATGGCTTGAGCACTATCAAGATAGAGAATACTGTCGGCCTTTTTTTTTAAATGGCATTGAGAATCTAAGAAATAACCATATTGTTGCATCTTGACCACACTCCATAAAAGGGATCTTCTGGTAACAGTTTCAGAATTGAGTCATCGACAAAATCGAGTTTATGCTTGTGTTAAAGGCCATAAGCATGGCACGACTCCAAGTATTATAGTTAGGCCTGGTGAGGGGATGTGATACGAGGACTAAGCCAGGATCACCACTTTGCAAGAAAAATGGATTGCTAGTACTATCCATGGAAGAAGAATTATTCTGGGGGCCATGGTACTAGAAGAAGGAGAAGGTGTTAGTAGTTGAAACCTATTGTTGTTGCTCTGTTGACCTCCATAGGCCAGTTTCAGGAAGGAAATGAAAGAGAAGTAGAAGGAAAAAGCTCTGGCACCATTTTACACAAGAAGAATATAAAGGGAAAAATGCTTTTTCATTGTCATTGAAAAGTTGGATTACATAGCCTGATAATGCAAGGAATATATAATAGAGTGTTATGCTTTACATTGCCTTTAAATACCATAGAATACTCTAGATATAGTTGGTTAGAATAATAGCTGAGTTGTACCTTTTTTTATATACGCTAATATTGTAAAAGAAAGTTTACGAGTAACTAAATAAACTCAAAAAAAAAAAAAAAAAGATAATACATCTGGACTGATTCATAAAATATAACCATGTATCTTAGTTAATTTAAGGGTTGATAAACAGCGCTATGGAACAGAAGTAAAAAGTGGAAAGCATGAATAAATATGTAAAAAGAAAATGTAAATTGAGGAGAAGTAAAAATGTTAAAAATGTGGAGAATAGGGTTAAGGGGAAAGATACATAGCAATCTAATTAATTGGTTTGTAAAAATGTGTTCTTAGGTACTGCATTTTCTTTTCTGATTGAAGCTTAACCTAAATATATACTTAAAAGATAGAAATAGCTAAAGAGAAAGGTATATAATGATTTATATGAAGCTTTTGTACAAAGTCTGTGGATATCTAGTAGATTCGTCTAGGAGATTGGAGAAGAGTAAATGTTGAAGGATTATGCCACATTTAAACTACTATACAACTGTGTTGTATTTTTTTTTTCCATCACTTTATGTTCTGCCAACTTATTGCATATTCTTCTCACTCAACTCTTTTTTTTTTAACAGCAAATCAATAACATGTTCTTACTTCACTTTTATACCATATTTTTCCACTTTGTGAGTCTACTAAAACTTGGCATGACTTTAGCCTCCAGTAAATGAAACAAGCTTCTTGCAGGTACTTTCTCCAAAGTTGTTAGATAGGCTAACAAAAAAGGGTAGAATTAGGGATTTGTTGAAGTTCAACCATTTATTTGGAAGATACTTATTTTGTATGAGCCGAATCAATAGATGAATCAAATGAGTTCTATCATGAACCATGTACTGCGCTTATTGCTTAGATCGGTTCTAGAAAGTCATGTCGAGACGAATTAGGAGAGTGTAGAGTGGGATCTAGAAAGTTATATCGAGATGAATTAGGAGAGTGTAGAGTAGGATCCTTCAATGGATAGATTGATGACTCCTATTATTAAGGGAGAGTCAGTCAATGGGAGTGAGTTTCTCTTCAGCCGACCATCAAATGAAGAGACTCAATAGGCGAAGACTAGAGACTATGGGATACTTTTAAGCTACTTTTCTGAAACCGTTGCACATTAAATTAAAAAATATAAAAGAAGTACACAATCTCAAATTTATGGGGAAGTTTTCCCTTGGAGAAGAGATAAAATGGCCAAATCTAAGAAAAAGCAGAATGAAGTTGATCCCCAAATTCACTATCAGAACATGGAAAGAATAATGAAGGTAAAAACAATATGCTAAGACCAAAATAAAGAAGGTAATAATGAAGAAGTCTAAAAAAGCTGCATTAAAAAAGAGAAAGAGTATTTTTGAACATGAGGCACTACGATAGAATAAATTCAAGAAGAGTAATGACGACTGATCATGGAATCATCTTCTTCAAAGGAGTTTAAGGAACAGATGAGTCAGGTTCAATAGGTTGCTACCATCGAAAAGACTAAGCAAATTGAGTCTTTAGTTGCAGGCTCTAAACAAACACCCAATAATGCAAAGCAGATGTCTTAACCACTATTAATCATCATTGAGAAGGCTTCAACCAAGAAGACAGATATACCACAGGCTCCACCTCCCATAACAAAATTGCAAATTAAGGTATGTAAAGTAAAGAAGGCCCCAGTCTTTGAAGGCAAAAGACAAATGAATCTTGATAAAAGAGCCACCAATCAGGGCCTAAACACCTTACTAGCTACTGGAAAAAGGGCTAGCCCTCATATTCATATTAGGAAAGGAAAATAACCTACATTTTCTTAGTGATCAAATCAAGTATCTCTTTTAGAGAAACACCAAATTGGAAATGCTAGAAAATGAGCTCAAAGCTTGGAAAATTTTCAAAAGAAAGAAAATGGATATTGAATTGGAACGGGTACGTCTCATTATATGATGCTTTAAAGATAGAAACAAAACAGATAAGTGCTCAAGGTAAAGTAAAAGTAGGTCAAGAAACTACTTGATAACAGAATGAAGTAATTATAGAAGACACCATCTACTAATTTGGAATTATAACAAGTTGTATTCAATAGGCTAGAACTGTACCTAGAGTTGGAAAATGAAAAACATACAACAGAAAAAGAATAGAAAATTACAAAATCTCCCATAACCAGAAGACTGGGAGTTAGCTTAGATTCAACATGAGTCAACTGCAAAAGAATTAATAGAATAAAACTACAAATGAGACAACCACAAAATTCCCATAACTTCTAAAAGAATCATATCAACAAACAAGGAAAATTGTAGGACCTGGACCTCAAACAACTAGAGAAAACTCCACAAAAGCCAATTCAACCATCAATAGAGGAAGAAACTGAGGCTCAACTTAAAGAATTAACTACTGAAACACATGTAAATGAGTCTTAGAAGTCTATAGTGGAGACAAGTACAGATCACACAACTACCTCAAACATAATAATGTTAGATGTAGCCACTAATATTTACCTCAGACACTAACTGAGGTAAATATCTCATCTGTCATTACAAATATTGCCACTAACATTTTGTAGGAATATGCCTGACATCATCCCAACATTATCTACAATAGAACCCTTAGAGGATGAACAATAACGTCAATATCAAGAGGCTCCATCAATACATCCATCAGGTGCTAGACATCAACTTCCAAAATAGGTGAATGATATAAACCAATCTTATACGTAACATAAGCCCATGACCTCAGGAACTACTGGAGCAAGCGAAAGAGATAAGAATGGAGAGGCAAGAAGATGATCCCAATAATGATGACCTATATGCATAAGACGATCTAAAGGACAAGGATAATGAAGATTGTTGTGAATTTTGTGAACGCAAGTGCACATTATCATTAACAAGTAATAAAGTGATGAATAAGTATCATTCCCATGAGTATTATTAAATTATTAAGTACCGAAATTATATTAACTCTAATTTTATTTGAATAAACTTAAGAATAGATTTATGATTATAAACTAAATCCAACTAAACTAAACTAATAATAAAAAGTATTTAAAGATAAAATTCAATAATTTAAAATCCCAGGGTTATAATTTCATCATAATTAGTCCGAACTGAATAAATTATCTCATCAATCTCAATTTATTTCCAAAGTTATAGTCGAGAATTCCTAAATTATCTACTAGCCTCTCCGAGGTCTAACAAAAATATCATCAATTGCTAACTCACTATATTCCTATGTGAATTACAACAATCAATAATTCATTAGGTTCTATGGATCTCTAACAAGAGTACACAAACAATGGAAGTATATTTCTTTTACATGCAATTTATAATTTTGTACACATAGAACTACACACATATATCACCTCCCGGATCAATATAATTAACAATTCATTCAATTAGTGGTCAAGTAATTGAAATCATTAACACTATATAGAAAACTCAACTTGAAAAATAAATCAAGAATTGAATTGATACAACTATTCAAAACATCTTAATTAGATTACATCACAACCCTAGAAAAAAAAATTAGTTTATGATGTTAAAAATGAATAACAACTTAATAATATTCATGAACATAATCAAAGAGAGAAAGAGGAAAATAAAAATAAAACTTGAAAAATGATGAATTTATTCTCTTGTAGATATCTTATTCTTCAATCTTGGAAGAATTCCTCTCTCCTTCTCCTTGTCTTCTTCCCTTTTTTTTTCTTTATTTTCTTTATTTTCTTGGCTTGCTCACTCTTCTCTCCCCCCCCTCTCTATCTGATTTTCCCTCTTGGAGACTTTTGGAATCCTTAAAATTGGATGTGAGATGCCCTAAAGAGAGCAAAAATCCCATTTTAACCCTATTTTTCCGCCTTGCAGCGCCTAGGTACCATTTGCTCTATGTTCGGTGCCTAAGCAGCCTATTTTGGCGCCTAGACACCGTTGCTGTAGTTTTTTCTCCTTTATTTTAATAGTTTGATAGTTTTCAGTCATGTTAACTAGTTTTTGACTTTTTTCTAGGATGAATTGGCTTTTGGTATCTTCTGCTGAATTGCAGCTAGGCGTTGCAGTTTTTTCTCCTTCATTTTAATGGTTTGACAGTGTTTAGTCCTTTCAACTAGTTTTTGATCTCTTTATAGGATAAATTAGCTTTTGGTATCTTCTATTGAATTTCATCTCTGTGTCTTAGCTTTCCATATACACTTAAATCATCTCGATATAAAATCTGTAAAAAGAGTTATGACCACAATATCAAAATATGTCATGTTAGAAAGTTTCAGTCAAGTGTAAACTATTTAATCTAATTTTTCACATTAAAATCAAGCAAACTGGATTTTATGGTAAACATAGAAGTTATAGATAAATATCTTATATTTCCAATGGTTTAAGAATCAAGTCAAAATGATATTGGAGAAAATAGTTATGGTTGAAATACGAATACTGTCCTTAATAGTACCATACAGCAGGTTTTTCTAAATTTTAACCAAGTTTTATGTTTCTTTCCATTTTTATTCTTCTTTTACCATTACCTACAAAATTTCAAACTAAATGCAGAAACAGTAATATAAGTACTTGAAAATAAACCAAATGTTAATCAAAAAGTATACAAATTATTGGTATAAAACCAATTTAACAAAGATAACTTGGATGTTGAAGATGATCAAATGGAGCAGCAGTTGCAATAATATTTGCATACCAACAATCACCAGCAGATTAGTTAACCTCAATAGAGCAAGAACCAACAGGACAACAACCTCCAATAGAGGAGAGTTATGAAGCAAAAGAGAGACACTGCAGAGGAGAGCACTGAAGTAGAATAGAGAGTGAAGTAGAGAATCCGACTGAAGTAGAGGATCCAACTTAAATAGAGGAGAACCCTAATGAGACAAATGAAGATCAAGTTGCAAAACTTCAAGGAGGAGCTTATGCATGAAGAAGCTCTTTAAACATTAATTAAGGGAAATGAGAAGGCCAACACTTCATCTCAAGCAACTGAAGAAAAACTAGAAAGTAATGCAGAGGAGATAGGGTTGGAATTTGACAATAAACCTATCATATCACCCAGATCTTAGATGAAGAAGGTTCAGATCTCTATTTGAGACAATTGTAGTGCAACTTACTCAGCACTTCAAATAGTTGAGATTTTAAGAAAGAAGTAAGATTTGACCTCAAGTTATTCACTAACTCAACAAATCGCAGGCTAGATTCCTACTCAACCGAACAAGGTCAAACTAAGTACCACCATAGTTATAACAAGTCTAAATGAAACACTTTCCAAATAGGTGATTGAAGCAAATAGAACTCAACAAGATTTCATTGACGAACTGGGACGTTGGGACCTCAAATTTACTAACTTGGAACAAAGTGTAGAACAAATAAAGATTCTGTTACACGAGATTTTGAACTTTCTCAATAGAGCTAGACCAACACCATCATTTCTTGATGCCAAAAGGGGGGAAGGAGGAGAACAACATAAAAGCTTGAAGAATATAGAAGAAAAGATAAAATAGTAAGAGAGAAAAAAAAAAAAAATACACATTGTAGGGGTGTTAAGAGAAGAAACCACCAAGAAGGAAAAACCCTCTAGACCTCCACCTTCCAAAGATATGTCATAAAATGATGGATGTATATAAGTAATCTATATAGGAACTTTTGACGGCAATAGAAACTATAGGAGACTATAGTAGATGAATAACACATTTAAAGCAAATAATAAGTTTTATATATTTATTAGTATAAATTTTATATATCAAATTATTAAATTTTAGAAGTTTACCCCCTAAAAAAATTAAAAACAACCTCTTTATCCAGATTTTTTAAAAAAATCTCTCCCCCATTATTCATTTTGATGCTATTTACTTTGGCATTCATGAGGTCTACTTTTTGTTATCACTACTTAATTCCTTCCACTCCTTTGGGAAATGATCTGACTATACTGATTCTTCATTGGAATGGTAGGTCCTTCAATGACACTGGTCCACAGATCAAAGTCAAGATCAATGAAATACTCACTGTGGCATAATTTCTGTGATCAAAGAGAAGTGGATGAGTGTGAGAGCCCTTCTACATATACACCAAGACTTGAAGATGCCATTAGAATCTTTAACCACACAAAGAGCACGTGGCTCCAATTCCAAATGTGAGTGAGAAAGTAGCTAAGAGGGGGTGAATTAGGCTTTAAAACTTTTAAGAATGAAGCCGATGCAAACTTCACAAATATAATAACTTAAGCAGAATAATACAGTAAATTGCTTCAATGAAAATAAACTTGGAATTATTAGTTCCATCAGAAGTACAAATGCCAAGTAATGTAGAAATAAATAACAGAAAACAGTGAAAGGGACACAACAATTTGTGGTGCTTGGACTTTATAAATAAGCTATGGCACTACCTAAGCTTTTATTAAGATTTTAAACCGTAAATTCTAATAGTTACTATACTTAATTCTATGTACATGCAACTTATATTTTATTTCTTATTAGAATAGGTAGATTTTTCTCTTGCTTAGCTACAGGACTAGAGGATGGATAGCGATTTACTCTATATTTTTTTTATCATAATAGTCTATTGTATACAAGAGCTCATAACTCATTAGCCCGGGGCCCTAAACTTTATTTTATTGCTACTCAGACCTTAGGGTTCATATCTTCGCACAATATAATTCACGGACCAAATCAATCAGCTTATTTTATTTTATTTTATTTTATTTTTTTTAATCCAATAAGTACTTCAAAAAGGGATCAACTTAATAATTAAAACAATAATATTTTGCTCAAGAATAACTTGAACTTTTTCCAGAATAAGGCAACTTTGGAGTTGAAAAATCTTTCCGAAGAAAATGTTTTGATGCAAAAGGAAAGAGTTAATTGAGGCCAGATTTGTTCCAAAGGCTATGAGATATCAGTTTTTGGAAATTAACCAAGTTAATTGAAAGTGTACTATAGCTTGATTGAGGAATGATTTTCGAAAGCTATTTGATATGGAAAAAATTTGTTTAAATCTTTTCAAATATGATGAATCTTTTAAGCAAAGCAAAGATTAAACATGTGATGTGTGTTAGCCAACAAGTAGGCTTATTTCTGGGGAAAGAAAACACGCCCAATTGCTTCCAATTACTAGGATCAAGCACATAATTTGGCCTACAACATTTAGACCAAAGGGGTCAACATAATTATCCATATAGATTTGTAGTAGACCCGACCATGGGTTGAGTCCGAATCAGACCCGATCCGTGATCAACGAGTCAGAACCTATAACCGGACAATGGACAATGGTCGTAACCCGTAACCATGGAGTTATGTTTGTATTTATTTTATTTTATTTTATTTTATTTTTTTAACCAAAATAATAGTGTAAAAGTGTGTTATGCAAATTTTAAACATGTGACATCCAAGTTATTAGCAAACACTATAACCAACTAACCTAATAAGACATATATCTATAATTTTGAATAAATGCATAAATAAGTCTCATAATTTATTTTTTTATTTTTTTCCCCCTCAAATTGTTCGTCTTATTTCTGAAATCAATATAATTAGTCTTGTACCCCCTTTAAATTTAATTAATTAGTTTCACATATAACAAGTTACAAACCAAATCCTATATTTAAGCATTCTACATTTTATTTTAATAATAAGTAATATTTTAAAAACTATCTAATGATGCTACTTTACAATTATTTTAATAATATGTAAATTTGTAATTTTTTAAAAATATTTAATGATACTACTGTACAATTATTTAGTGTTTAATCCCCAACTTATCATGTATTAGTATTAAATTGTTATAATATTGCATTGATTTTATATGATAACATTAACTCCAAAAACTAAAATTTAGTAAATTGTGTTTTATTAATACAGTGTAAATGGAAAAAATATTTTTTAGAAATTTTAAAAATTAATTTAGTCACCGTTGTTTTTATACCATATGCTTAAATTTTAGCTATTTTTTTAAAATTTAAGTTAATTTTTTTTCATTAAGTTAAAAAATTAATAATATTTTTTAAAAACTTAAGTTCAAAAATTTTAAAAAATAATAATAAAAATATAAGGGTTGGAATCGTAATTGGAACCGGCGATTAACTGGAACCGACCGGGCCATTTTCAGAACCCGAATCGTAACCGACCTTAACAGTTAAGGTTAAGGGTCGGAATTTTTTCGAACCATAAAATCGACGATTTCAAACCGTACCTGGCAGTTCTTAAACTATGGTCAAATCTATTTGTAGGTGTTTAATTATATCATTTAATCTTACACATAAAATAATATTTTCACAATGATTGCGTTTCAATAAAAATAGAACACTTGAAAAATTTCTTAGAATGAATTATTATTCTTTTTTTTTTTTTGTACAAAAGAGAATAAAAAGAAAAGAAAAGAGTGAATTAAATAAAGGATGTAGCAATTATCTTTATTCAACAAAGTGCTGCACATTCATAAATTGAGTTTTCCGTAAGATTCTATTTCTAGAAGTATGTGTCTCCTTGCCAAGTTCATTAGTGGTTGGGATCTTGCTTTATTGTCAAAAACTTCCTAAACAATTTTTTACAGTTTTCAATATGCCCAAGTAGATGTTCTTTGATATCTCCTTTTTTTATCAACTGAAATCTAACTATCAAGTCGAACCAACTTTCATTCTCTGAACTCTTCTTTCCCAAACAAGCAAAATTCCTTTTCTAATATATTGATTGTACAATTCAACTAAAAAACACCAATACTTTTAATTTAATTTGGGGAAAAAATATGAGAAATTAAAGTGTTTCGACTATAATTATGTATACTGAAATTTTATGCATTTTCACTGACAAGATTTATCGTGATTGAGCTTACCTTTTGAAGTGTGAAGTCTTCATGTGGTCAATTTAAATATGCACTAAGGTGTCAAATGTACTTGGACATAAAATGGACCCAATTTACATATCCCTAAATTCTTTAGATTCAAAGTTATGAAAAATGAAAACTATTTCTTGTTTTATCTTGTCTAATATGGGGTTGACCGTACAAACATGAGAATTATTTAATTGTAAATAATGATTTTTTTTTTGTTTATATACTTAACTAAATCTGAATATACATATATACTTAAAATGAATTGAATCGGTTGATAAAAAGATATTTTTCATACAAATTGTTATTTTTGGTAGATCATTTGTCCATTAGGCTGGAAGAGAAAATTCCTCCTTACAATTTGATTAACTAGCAGTACTAAGGTTTTATTTATGTTATGGAGAGATTAACGCTCTGTTCAAGTCTAAGACTTAACAAAGCATAATGAAAACAAAAAGTAAATATCATGAGAAAATGACAATAATGTACATTACTTTTTATAATTATATGTTTATGAAAAAACAAAGGTCCAACTGTGAGATTCAACGTGTATAGATAGACACAAAATACTTATATTCTTGCCTCAAAGTAACTGACCACCAAATGGTTTACATTGACAAACACAAACACTTCTGTAAGCATATAACAAACCCTATATCAGGCATGTCACTTGTATAAGTTGTCTATTTGCTCTTTGTACAAAGATACAACCTGGTCTCTTCGAATTTTCATGGTTGGAGTCATTAAACCGCTATCAATCTGCAATCAAGTGAACATAAAATGGTTATCGATACATCACTCAAGAGCACATTCAGTGAAATGTTAAATCTTGATGGTCATGTAAAAAAAGTTTCACCGTGAAAGGTTCATCAAGCACGAGAATTGGTCCAACTTGAAATGAACAGTCCGAGGTCCTGCATTAACAGAATTTCAGAAGAGAAACAAGAATTTTGGGAGATGAGCTCTGTTTAACATCTTCACCAACAAAAGTCCTAAATTCTGTGTAATCTGAGGAGATTAACAGCTACAGAGATAGCTCTATTGAACATCTGTCTAAGTTTAAACTATATATGGAATGATACATAAGCTTATAGCAATTCCATATTGATATTTACTTTGACAAAAGTGATTTCTTAAAGCATCATTATTTTTGTAGGCAATGTTTATTTAATGAACACTGGACAGATATGATCAGATACGAGACCCAGT
Organism: Paulownia fortunei; assembly: GCA_019321725.1. Lineage (NCBI taxonomy): Eukaryota > Viridiplantae > Streptophyta > Magnoliopsida > Lamiales > Paulowniaceae > Paulownia > Paulownia fortunei. Next base: position 8,565,831 of record CM033123.1, read on the forward strand.
TTATTTTGTATCACCTAAGGTTTTAGTGGTATAAAAACCTATGAGAAACACAAGAGACAAGAAGGGACATGATGACTTGATGATAATGCGATTGATAGAGATTACAGAAGGCTTTTGTCAGTAATTGTGATCCATTTGCTAGAACCAAGGGTACCATTTGGTCATATTATACTAACCTTAAACTACATTTTGGTGTTTAAAGGAACATTAAGGATTGCTAGAGCTGAGAAAAGCAAGTCTAAACACCGAAACCGTAGACCTTTCCAGTCCTATATACTATATGACTGCCACTTGATTCAAGCAAGAAGTTCTTGCAGCTCTTGCCCAGAACAGGACAGAACAGAAACAGAGTGATATTTTAGTATCATCGGAACTGCTTCATACATGGTTGAGTCATTAGACCAGTATCCCGTCATTGCTTGTATCCCAATGGTTTGAAGGTTATTTCTGAGCAAGCAGAGAGGCTGAACGGCATATAAGGCTGATAGAATGCTGATAGGAAGCATAAGCTTGATTTGTCGTTTGGATACCCTATGCCTACAAGGAAATGAGGCTGCGGGTCTGGAGAGATGTTATGCATCAGAAAACGAGGGAATAAATCTAATTATCTATGCAAGCACAGTTTCAGGGCTAACATTGGATAGCATAGAGAAAGAAGATATATTCAAGTGCAATTCGAATTCATACTTTAAAGCCACAGTAGAGGCTTGGAAAGGGATTTACTACAGTTTGAAGTAGAAGAGTGCTTTTCAACATACTGTTTGTGGACTGGATTTCTACAAAATCAACAAATTATTTCAAGACTTGCTTCTGTTTTTCTCTTTCTTTGTTTTTATTCATTCTTTTCTCCCCTTCCCTCCAAAGCAAGTTCCCAGAATTCAATGATTATGCGAGCCACAACAGCGGCAATTTAGGTTAATTAATTTATTTTTTTGTGTGCATCGCAAACACTTGCAGTTGTGCGGCAAACAGAATATATAGGTAACTCCTTTCACCTAAACTTATCATTAAAACAAGCCCAAGCTTTGTATTCCTATGGACAGATAGAGAATTTTTCAGAAACCTAACCAAGTGACCTATGTTCTACCTTGTCCTGCAACAAAGATGCTACTCTTCTTAAATAACACCTGTTCTATGCAAAAGCTCAAGCTCAGTTATATAGCTGATTTAAGAACCTTAAAAGAACATATCAGCAAAATTTCTTTGTTTTACGATGAAATAAAATTTGGTAATTCAAAATGCTACCAAGATTTTTTAAAAGAAGCTTGTCTTACCATTTTCTCAACTCCTCATGCAACAGGTTAATCTGTTTCTGCTTACTAAGCTCTGAGGCATCAGCTTCCACTATGGACAACCTTTTAGCTTCTAAGAGGATCTCTTCTTTGTCCGGGACAATTATAGCTCCAAGTCGTCGTTGATCCTACACATTATTGATACCGTATCATGCAACAGACCGAAATATTATGTGATTTAATTTTATGTTGCATGAGGCTTAATATTGCATGCAAGGAAAGACCAAGGTGGACTATTTGAAACAAATTACTATTTTCACCTGGCCAATGACCATGATCTGTTGAATAAGGCTACTTCTCAGGGCAGCTTCTTCAACCTCCGCTGGCTCAACATTTTCACCTGTTATGGCCATTCAGCATGAGCAAGAATACATGTCAACTATGCCGGCATCTAACGAAATAGCATGCTCTCCTAAAGAAATAGTGAGGAACTTCAGACTACATATATGCCTCAGACAATGGCCAGTCAAACTAATGGTAGCAGGGCAGCCACATGACTAGAAGAAGACAGGTTTCCTTTACCAATTCTGAAAAACAAGAAACAGATAGATACTTCTTTATTTTATTGCTTCTTGAAGTCGAAAACTGCTGAACTAGGTTTCCGAGTACAACTGAACAATATTATGCTCAAACAATGTGAAACTTCACCATCTTCACCTCTCTTTATTAGAGGACATATCTTAGACAACATTATGTTACTTAATTCAAGGCAGTTTATGTTGAAAGCAAAAAGTTATTCAACAAGACAATTTAATTTACCTGTTGAAAGGACTATTGTATCTTTTGCACGTCCTTCTAGAACAATTACTCCTCCAGCTTGACGACTTCTTCCTCTAGAATGAGGAGGAGAAATCCAACCAATATCACCGGTATTTAGCCAGCCATCCTCATCTATAGCTTGCTTTGTCGCCAAGGGATTCTGATTTAACATTTCCAAAAGAAACGAAATTAAGTTTTATCTCATAGTCACTGATATAAGCTATATAAATTAATAAACTCCATTAATATTAAGCAATGAACTGAAGAATACTGAGATATATACATTTGGGATTTAAATTCTAAATGACTAAGATGCCAATATTTGGGGGGTCACCTGAGGAAAACCAGTCATTATTTCAGTTCAGTCATGTAGCAGGAAAGCATAATGTCTAGATCAATGTCAATTCTTTAGGACATAAGATTAAAGGTACAAAACAGAATATTTTAAACATCAGACACATGTAGGTGAAGAGTCAGTTTAGTTTGCTATGAAATATACAATAATAAAGAGAGCATTCATCTATTCATTCAAGAAGTTGAAAACGTGAACAATAAAAATTGCATTTTAGAAAAGATCATTATCCATTTTCTCTGCAGATTTTTTGAGTAAAGAAAGAAAAGAACATAGACATAAAGCTTATTTTTGTGGAGAGAGTTGTTCTATGGAGTCCAGATATACTGTTCATATGCCTTCTATATTAGAAAGCTGTATGGTTAGGTAAAATTCAAAAATTTGTAAAGTTGAATGATCAAACTGCGAGAAAGGAAAGACATATACTATTTGATGAATTAAATATAACTCCTCAAGTGCACACTGGGTTATTTGAGGCCAAGGACATGGAAATTTCATCTATGGGTGGTGACAAGACTTGAATCTAGGTCTTTGAGAGTAGAGACATTTAACATCTAACATCCTCCACACATCAAAATAAGAGGTGAAACTACCTTGTAATAACCCTTCATCACTTGTGGCCCCCTTACTTTGACAAAACCTTTCGATCCGTAAGGAAGAACCACATCCGTTTCAGCATCAACAACCTTTATTTCTGTATGTCGAATAGGATGTCCAATTGAACCAAGAACCTTCAAACATTAAAGCTGTGACATTGTCAAGAAACATGCCATACGAGAAAGCAGACATTGAAAAAATGCATTAAAAAATTGATCTTGTATTCATACTACCAAACATCGGAGTCTGTTTAAAAAAACTAGATCTACAAGATAGGATCTAATTCTATACTCTCGAAATGCATAAAAGTGCAGTTGTTTATCCAGTGAAAGGGAAGAAAACATTGAGGGGTTCAGAGAATGACAAATATAGATTGGGTTACCATCAAATCATACTTTCAAGAGGGTCTGCGATAGAGGTATAGTTTCCAGGAACTCAACAATCTAATTATTCCTCAAAAAACATAAATAAAACTGTTTCCCATAACGTTAAAGCATGAGAAAGAAGCAGAATGGCTTGCAACTTCCCTAGAAAACTATTCACAATTTTCATTTTATTCTTCACCTATTGCAATTTATAAAAGTAGAAGAAATATGTGGATTTTCAATTCTGCCAAATCACTCATGAGGTCATCACTAATTAACACTTTTGGAACATGAGTTTGTTGCACAGTGGTTCCAAATGTGCAATGTTGATCCTTGCATCTCTAAGTTGATATGTCTATGAGATCAGCTGATATTTCACATAGACAAAACTGCATATTTTTGGATGATGACCAAAAATTGCTGCATAAGCAAAATTCTAATGTATGCTTCTCTTTCTATTAAAGAAGTGATATTAATCACTCTTGATTCTGATAGCTGCTTTCTTTCTCACACTAGATGGCACCTCCTGCTTCAATTGATGGAACTTATTATACTGTCTTTGTAGATTGGAATGAATAAATTGATGTTTCCCCTTTCTCTCACTGCAAGACGTAGTCTTTTCAGAAAATGATGTTATTGTCAATTGTCAATGGATGACTGAATTCTTCAAACAAGATAGCATAGCTATATAGAATCAAATCAAAATTAACCCCCAATAATAGTATATTAAATCAATGGCCTCAACATTTTGCATTCCTCTGGCAACCTTCTTTTAGTACTAATCCACAGGTTAATGAAACGGAAAGATCAAATTTCATTGTTTTACAATGCTTAAGTGGATGCTGAACTCCATTTGCTTCTAAATGCATGAACTATGATTCTTACATTACAGTTTGGTCGTCGAGCCGCAACAACAGGTGATGATTCTGTTAAACCGTATCCATTTTGAACCTTTATGTCAATTGCCTGTGTCAATAGAATATAGTACGTTGAAAAATACACCCACGTCCCTTCTATAGTTGACTAAGAATACAGAAGCATCTAACCTCAAAGAACCTGTCGACATGTGGAGCCAAGCTGCCACCTCCACTTATGCCAGCCTGCCAAATGTGAAAGCAAGTTTGTGCTTAGTATTTCTCATAAGTTGTACCTTTTGAAGATCTTCTGGTGATAGATTACAGCAAGTGTCTGCAAAGACAAGCACGCAATACAAACCTTTGAAATGCCGATAGCAGAATGAATTTTACTATAGACAATTTTCTTTGCCAGAGTATGTAATGGCCACAATATCGTAGCAACGATCCTTGCCCACAACCAATCAAAAAGTGCAGAAAGGTGGGAAGGTTGTTCAAGATTTCTGGCCAGAAATTTCCCCTAGGAAGCAGACAACAAATTAATAAAGCACAGAACTGAAAACCAGAATGCAGTACTAAAAATTAAAAGAAACAACTAATCAAATTCATTAAGAAACATAACCTCTGAAAAACGGTTAGCATCACTAGAGAAATTATAAGAAAATTAAAATGAGTAACTAATCAACATATTTTCATATGCCAATAGGATCATTTCAATAAATCTACATGCTTTTCATTGTTGGACATATTGAAGGATTTTATTTGCCCAGTGACTGAATCACAAGGACTCAGCTGGAAGTATTGTTATGTATTCGGCAGCTTAATGGATATGAAATCAAAGTCAGGCAAGACTAAAGTAGGCAATGAACAGAAGGTGACTTGATCACTTCAATGGGCAAGTTGTTCTAAAGACTGCAGCTTAAAGTTATCCACAATGAGTGCTATGCCAAAGCACATCTTCAGATTTTACGTTTGTTTTCAAGATTCACAACCTCATCAATGATCTCACACTGTTAGAGAGTGGACAATTTAATTATTTCAATCTTCAACCTCTCACCATGTCAATCACCAAAGGAAACATATTTGCTGGAGTGACATGGGCATTTGAACCCTGAAGATTTTGTGTTTATCAAGACATCATGCTAAAGCAACCAATTCAAAGTTTGTGGAGTTATAATATGTCATAGTTGCACAAGCTCCTCTAGCATTGGCCTCACTCAAGTTATACTTACTGGTTTTGAGTGGGTACCGCAGATGAAAATATTAACAAACTTAAATAACCTTGAAAACCTGAAGCCTTGGGCAATACAAAAGTGAAGATGACCAGTGCACACCATTAGAGGCCAAGAAGTTTTGAAGCATTACCTCAGCCAGTTATAAGGCACAAAACCCAAATATTTTTATTTAGTAAAATATTGCACTTTCAAGTGACTTAGCAAATTATTTCTAAATAAGGGGAAATAAGTAGAGTGTGAAATCTATATATGCATGGGTGCCAACATGGGCTAAACAAGCCAATGTTTAGATACCACATTACATCATATCCATGTTTAAATGTTAGGCTAAATGATGGAAGTATAAGCATAATGAAAAGATTGCATAAATTTGTATTCAATATTTTTTGGTTCTTTACAACATTCTGCCTACCAAATGCATAGAAGCTCAAGATAATAGAGAAAGATATTATCGAAGTTGTAAATCACAAGCAAAAATATAAAAATGTATAAGCAAGTAGTTAAAAGTGATCTTCTTTGACAATAGCTCATTATTCTCATCTAAGAGCAAGACTCCAAGATGCACATCTAATGTTTTTGCAGAAAATGTTAATTAAGAGTACGCCATCCATGTCATTCATTAAGTGATAGTACTCCAATCATTTAATTAGATATATCATATGGACCAGCAGGGGACTGTAAGCCTAAAAGTATGGACTTAATGATCTATGAAAACATCTGCACACTTGAAACAAGTAAAGAAAAATAACACCCCCAGTTCAGGAAGTTCAACCTCATAAATTCTTCTGGCCTCCATGTACGCTAAACTGATCTTTAAGAATAGAAGAGCAACAAGTTTACGAGCAGCAGAACTCGAACTAATCTGTTTCTGAATCCCACTGCAGTACAGGAAACCAATTTCAATTATCTACAAGCAAGAATGAAATTCAATGAGCTGAAAAGGCCAAAATGGGTGCAAAATAGCAACACAATTTTAAAAGAAACAAATGAACTGATACAAATATAATTTAACTTGAAGATTTTCAGTCATTGTGGTCGCCAAAATCTGGTGTGGTAGTGGATTAACACGTCCTGAATTTGAAACAAAATTAAGATAGCATGGGACCGTGGTTGTCTGCAGAACTATATTAATTGTGGAATGTAATATTCTGAAATAACTATCAATGATTCGTCATAACCAAGCAACATGGGAAAATATCCACATATAACAGATGGTAAAATTAATTGAAGATACTGGCAAAAACAAGACAATATGAATGGAAAAATCATATATTAGAGTACAGCACTATCATTCATAAATACTTTTGGAGGCAAACTTCACTTCATCATCCATTCCTTCATTATTTTTCAGTAGATCATCTCCTCTCCAAGATGAATTGTTTCAAGAACTGGTAAATGCAAGCCAATATATATACCTTCTCCCAATGTTCTATATCCAAGGCACATGCCACACAGTCACTAACTTCTAGTGAAATAGGAATTTTAGGTGGTAAGATTTACCTGTAAAGCATCTCATATACTAAAGGAACAGAAATAAGATAATGAGGTTGATAACGACGCAAATCTTCCTGCAATCGAATTAATAGATTGTTTTACTGTCATATAAGAAATAAAAAACATTTAAATCAATCTAATCAAGTAGAACCCGAAATTGCTATAATATTTCCTTTCGGAGGGCCCATGCATACAAGAATGCAGGAACAAAAGGCATATCACCTCCATTTATGAAAGAAATAACATACCCTTAGATTCTTGACCGTGGTGTATACATGCTCAATTCCACAGGTAAATATGAAATACTCGCAGGCTCGTTCATATGCATGCCAAGGTGGAAGCATGCTCAGAAATCTATCCCCAGGAACAGCTGGCACAATGTCCCATAAGTTTGTAATCTAAGTAGAACAACCAAATATCTCATTAGATGTTGTGTTTTATAAGGACACACCTGACATCTAATTAACAAACAGATATGACATATCTAAAACATGAAACTGAAATCTAAGCATCCACAACCTGTATTTGATTTAGATTCTATGATGCAATGCAGATCAGAACAACTATATGTGGATTGTTTCTAGTCATTTGTCGTCTATTCCCAAGAAGCAGCAATAGTGTTGCAGAATGTGACAGAAGTCCAAAATTTCAGTAGAATGGTAAATTTACATTATTGTTGTTTATTCAGCATGAAAATACTAAAATAATCAATCTGCCTTCACTTATTTGGCAGCACTTGTTACTGTTGGAAGCATTAAACACATTACGTCTCTACTCTCTAACAGTTTAAACTTTTAGTTAAGGTGGTTGTATGTTTTGATAACAAAGCTAGACATAAACAAAAATATTTCAATCTCACTGCCACCCATTTATGAAATAAAAACTTCCACTTGCTTGGTCCTAAGGAAAAGCATACGGCCTACAATTGACGGGGAATGTCTCTCCTCTAAAACAATGCAAAATTTTAGATAAGGAGATCATTCCATGGTTATAATGCATGCAGGCCACTTTTAAGTGTCAAGTGCAAATCAGGTTTATTTAGCTAACTTTATTTATCTGTACTTCTAAGCCCTATTTTGTCCAGTTTAATCCTTTGCTGCCACGTATGATGTGTCAAAGCAGACCTTCACACAACATGATGCTTATGATGGAGGCAAATGTAGCAGTTTCCATTAAATAAAAGGCATCTTTCTCTTCCACTTGGGCATCAATAAGACTACAGAAGAGAATCTTGTCAGATATCCATAAAAGATTCACAATGTAGTGTCGCCTCTTCGGAAGCAAAATTGAGGTCTTATACAGTCAATGAACATAAGTAGTACACCTCATGTAGGAAGACCCATTGAAACATCCCAAAGACACATGAAAATGAGCCAATAAAGCTGAACCAAAAAGTCACGTGCCTCGAGTTTTCAACTGGAAAGATAACCAGAAAGAGTACTTTTAACAAGATAAGGGTATCTGAGCTGAGCTTAGCAGAAATTTAATAGCAGAAAATATCCAACCTGGTGCAGCAGATTCTTGTGCGTGAGCATAACACCTTTAGGATTTCCAGTGGTGCCACTTGTATATACGAGCGTAGCAGTATCATCAGAGCTTATAGTTTTATAAATATATTGTTTCCCTGAAATTTTTTTTCCCTAATCAGCAATGTTCACTTGCCATACTGTAACTAAAACTCTGAAACAAAGTAAACAATGATTTCGCACACTAAGTCCAGATCAAATATGTCCAACCTCATCCCAACCCTGACAGGATATGAAAATTTTCATCACAACGACACCACAATATTCCAGATGCAACTCATAACAACAACAAAAAATAAATAAAAAATAAAAAATAAAAAATAAATAAAATGAAAGAAGAATAGTATATCCTTAGTTCACATTTACTCCATGAATTGTGATTATTCCATTTGAAATAACCTAAATGCTGATCTATTCAGTTCGAATCAACAACTCTACTATGCACGCACATCAATTTTACAGAAAATTAGCAGGCAAGTTGATGATAAAGCTGATTCATGAAACAATAAAAAAAAAAAAAAAAAAAAAAGAGAACTGATTTTTTCCTCCAAAAACCATGGAGTGCTTATATCACATGTTAATACATACTATAAAACGCTGCAAGCAAAATTTCATATCTTATAGTGGATACATCAAGCATTAACAGTTTTGCTGCAAAAACAAAAATTAATTAACACAATAGAATAACAACTAAAAGAGACTTACTAGCATCTTCAGAATGAAGTAAAGCTGCACGACTTTCACGACCCAAATTTATTATCTCCTTATAACTATAAATAGGAATTTCTACTGCTGCTTCATTTGTTATGCTTGATTTCTCTCCCCATAGCAAAATGATAAACCTTATTGTGGCTCGGGAGTGGAATGTTTCGAAAATCCGATTGTACATTTCAGGATCATCCACCACTAGTGCAACACTGCATTTACAAAACAGAAAGCTAAAATTCTAGTTCAAGAAAGGATGCTCAGAAAATTAACAGACAAGTTTTTGATTGGCAGTAATTCACCACTCCTAATGTTTGCAACTAGTGAAAGTTCTTTAGATATAGTGGATTTTTGCAACAGAAACGTGCATTATGTGCCAGTTAATAATGTATGCCATATAATGGCAGTGACATATCACTAGCAAATGCATATAGCAAGATTTAAACAAAATGTAGTTCCCAAAGCTGCCCAGCCCCAACACACAGTCTCATCTCAAATGATCACAATCTAGTAATATCTAGCAGCACTTCACTAGTCATTTCTAGCAAAACAATCTTGTACTGCATACATCCTTATACTACAATGATCACATTAATTTATTTGGTCATATTGTTAGTATAATTATAGAAGCTAGTGGTTTCTTTATTTTTCTGAAAATCACAACTAAGTGATCTAATTATGTTCCACAGTGTGCCAAGAAAAGGAAAAGAAAATGGATTGATATTGCTAAATTTCAATGAATCAAAATGTTAGTAAGGCTGTATATATTATGAAAAATATCAGATATTCCAATATAATAGATATAATTCAGTAGAAACAAAAAGGATAGATCACCAAAAAGGACAGGAGGGGAACATTTTTAAATTGTTTTCCTTCTATGGAATTAATTAGGCTTTCCATTCATCATTCAGAATTAGTTTCTCAATATAAGAGGTTATAGCCACTTTGATGGTGGAAGAAGCAATGTGGTGGCAGTCTAGTGGAATGTAAGGTGGAAAATGAGTTGTTAATAGCTGAAGATAAGGAACCAGGTAGAATTATAACAGCATGCTAGAGAATGGAAGTTTTTTCCCTTGTCTTTCTGTTTATCTGCAGGAGTGCATCTGTCGTATATATTACTTCATCCACCAAGTATTGACAAAGTAGTATGACCCACACCAGCTTTTTACCAACTACCTCAGGTCAGGATGGTAGATTTCTCCTACGGTTAATTTTCTCAGGTGTAGATGTACATCCACTGCGCAGCAGTTCTTCCATACCAACTTAGCAAAAGGTTACACCTGGAGTTTCTTTATAATGGGACCCAGATGTTATTTGTAATAATTAGTTTTGTTAATTGGTTAATTTTTATAATTAAGGGACTCCTTTTTTCATTTTTATGATATTTTCAATTTCTGGAGCTCGTAAGAGAGTTGTTTTGACTGCCCTAACTAGTACTTCTCACTCATAAAAAACAGTACAAAAGTATTGTATCCTTAATTTGTTTTCTTTCTGCTTCTTTCTTATTTGACTTTATTTTATCACAAGAAATTGCTTTAGTTATGCCAGGCGTTAAAATCCTTTCCATCAAGCATTTTAGAAGTAAAGTGCTATACATGAACTTGAAAAGAGTATCACAGTGATACATTAAATTTAAAAGAACATATAATTTTGCGTCAAGAAGTTAAACACGAACTTGAATATGAAATTCTGACAACTTTTACAATAGCACTGGCTCATTTTGTCTTTTCACGCATTATTTTGTTGACTGTTCCAATGCGTCAAAGTTACAATCAAATGTAAAATAATTCTTTTTCACATGCTGCCACCATGTAAGCGCTGAAATAAAGATACTCTTTTGACCATGTTTCATAAAATGATAAAATTTACAAACCTCCAGTAACAACCTTGATTGATAAAAGCTACTATTTCCCTTGCTTTATTCAAGCTGACAACTACTATATATTTGGAATTTGGGGTGCTTTCCCAAATAGTTTTATGGCCTTCCATGTGTCTTATTTAGTTTTTTTATTTGGGATGGCTTCCCAATAGCTTAGTTTCATGTTATTTATGTGTCTTGATTTAGATTTTTTAATCAGGTTGTCCCTGACTTTTTGGTGATTGTTCTAATTGTTGTATACTTGTTGAGTCTTGGGTAATAACATATTTATCTTGCCGAAATTAGATTGAATACATAAATAAAAATGTCCCAATTGTACCGTTCAATCGGAGCTCTTATTATTAATGTATGATAAACTGGAATAAGAAGACAACATATATGAAATGGAACTTCTCTAACCTTTCAGAGTGGTTGTATATCTGCAAAAGCTCTTCAACAGATGATCTCGTACCTCTCACAACATTGATTGCTCCAGTGGCCATAATACCTGAGGACAACTTAACACATTACAAAATTATAAAAACATGTTAACTACAAAATGTACATTCACATCCTCTTTCAAAAGAAGAGAGCACAAATTTCGAGAATAACATCTTAAAGAGAATCACAGATATCAAGTTCTTGCATCTTCCAGTACAAGGTAGTAATGACAATATGGAAATGACTTGGAAAACAAAAAGATAAGTAAGTGGTTTAGTAAGAATGATTCAGAACCATTGACTACCCCTGCAGTCAGAGCAAATCCATCGGCCAATTAGGAATAAGACTTGTGTCCTACATTAATTTATTATCCATTTTGGAAAAACGGATAGCGGGAGCAATGTGGCTGAACCAAATGAACAGTGTATAGATGCAACCAGGCAAAGTCCAATGATGGGAAGAAGCCAGCACTATTGCCTTTCAACTGGATGCACAAGGAATTTATGCAATTTGGCAGGCTTGCAGTGACCTTACCTAAGAGAATGATGATGATACCGTAAAATATGGAAAAATTAAAATGGAGGTAGTGAGACGGCATGGGATACAGGCCCAATATTCTTGATCTGCAAATTTGCAGAGAAAGAAAAAATGTTCTGATGGACAGAAATATGATGTCAGGAAAACCAATGCTTTTTTTTTCATATGCTTCTCATGTATGATAGTAGTTCTGAATTTACTTTACTGGAACACCTATATAGATTGTAGACATGGGAAACGAGCAGTATAGTTTCTAAACTGTTGCATGCTTGATATGCAGAATACATCAGCTTTTGGGTCCATCATATTCACATGGAGTTCACCAAAAGATTAAGCACTTCTCTTTTTTCAGGTGCTGGGAGGATAATGTGAGCCACTGCATACCTTGATCTGAAACAAGCCACCGACATGAATTATCAGCAAAGAGGGCAAGCTTTTCCTCTGGTTTTAATCCGATGACTCTTAAACCTTCACAGAAGTTCAAAATTTCTTGCTCTAGCTGAAATATATGAAGGAAAATGTTTCAGAATAAAATTGATCCAAGAAAGGAGGAAAAGAGGATAGGAACTAATTGTTCCTCAGATTATTGGGAAAATTTTAAAATACCAAAGAACAAGGTAACATGAAACAAATAAATAGAGATGGAAACTAGGAATGATATGTCCCTAAATTTGAATCAAAAATGAAAGTTGATATCATATACACTGGAATCTTCTCACAACTCACTTGACCAAGCTAAGCCAGTGCCACTATGACAAGACTATTACAGTTTATGAAGCCTTAGCATTCAACTAACTTAAGGACAGACCAGTTTTTGAACTCCCTCCCCCCACCCCCACCCATATCATTTATCCATGATCCTGGCATGCCTGTTAATGCAGCATATCCAAAAGCATGACCCAGTTTCCTATGTGGACGATCAGGAAAGCATCAAGCATCAGTAGATGCAGTTGAGGCAAGTCCAGGCATGGTAGGGGAAAGATTTCCCCTTGTAAGTAGCAATAGACCAGATAATGACCTAGGAAAAGCAAAAGATGGAACAAAATCAATTACTCCAACAATGAAGAACTTTTACTCATATTAAATGGGGACAGGGATATCTCAAGTTGTTCATGTGTCCAACAAGACCAGGGATATCTCAAGTTGTTAGTGTGTCCAACAAGACCAGGGATATCTAGAGTTGTTCATGAGCCTAACCGGATCAGCTATTTCTTAGCAAAAGCAAAATTCTGAAAAGAAACCATTTCAGCATCAAGTACAAAAACCAGATTGTTCTGTGAATTAAAACCAAAGCTAAAAAATGAAACTTAGGCTGGTATAAATGATAATTTCTTGTTCATAACTTATGTCTTGGCAGATCTAGTTCAATCAAAAATGTTTCCCGTGAAGTACATCACAAGAAATGGGAACAGTTGGCTCATGCACATTGTTTCTGGCATTTTCAACAAAGCCTTCATCGGTTTTAGCAAGAAATATAAAATTGAAGGAGAATTTTACGACAGTTCTCTTCATGGTTTATCAAGGAAAACAAAATTGATGGATATCAGAACTACGAACCATGTAACTACATACACCTGAAATGTTGAGTTGATAGAATATATAAAGAGACAAAGACCCGAAACCAACCTGTTTATAAGTCATATTCGTTGGAGGGTCATGGTACAGATCCACTAATGCTACACAATCACCAAATTTTTCCGCAGAATTCCTCCAAATGTCAGGAACTGTTTTCCACTCATTAGAATGTGAGACCCCATTTCCTGATAGCAAGTCACTTTCTAAAACAGGAGAAAACTTTCTGATCTGCATTTCTTTTTTCTTCAAAAATAATTGAAATGGAAAGAGATGTTAGCTCATTTTTTGTTTTGTGCTTTCTGTAGCAATTTCTAGATTACAAGATCATTTGTAATTGAACAGCAACAAGACTAAGAAATAACAATCAACTCCATTGCATTGCTTTTCTCACCTTATCTTTTTGTGCAGGAAAATAGAAATAAAAGCTGTGGCGTGCACAGATAACATGTATTTCAGAATAAAAGACCAAACTTAATGCGTGATAAATGAGGCTTTAAGCAGTTGAATTTAACCCAGGTATCATTCAAGCTTCATTAAGATTCATGTATGTGCTAAAAGACTAAGAAATAACAATCAACTCCATTGCATTGCTTTTCTCACCTTATCTCTTTGTGCAGGAAAATAGAAATAAAAGCTTTGGCGTGCACAGATAACATGTATTTCAGACCATATTTTTATCAAATTAATTGTCTTCTGTATATATGGTGGTGCGTCTGTCAGACAGCTGTAGACTGAATAAAAGATCGAACTTAATGCGTGATAAATGAGGCTTTAAGCAGTTGAATTTAACCTAGGTATCATTCAAGCTTCATTAAGATTCATGTATGTACTAAAAGATTTCACTGTTTTTTTAAGCTCATAAGGTGCTACAAGCTGTGCTCTTTAGCCTTTTTTCTCCATTTTTCACGCTCTTTGGTTCTCTTTATTACAGCCGGGGTTTAAATACGATTCTACAAAGTCCGACTTTTACTATTTCCTTTTATGTGATTCATCCTTTACAAACTTGCTTTTCTTTCTCATTTTTTCTACTTTACTCAAGAGTTATCTTAGAAAACAGGAAAGGTACATTTGGCAGTCTGTAAGGCTGAAAATACAACAGAATAGATATAAACAATATTAACCAAAGAAAAAAGGAAAAAAAAGAACAAAAACTCAGTGCTTTGTTAAACTTCTATGTATGTGTTCCGAAACTTTGCCTGATTTATGCATTTCTTTCATGTATTCTGCAACAATCAGCCACCTTTCATGTGGAGCATAAAGAAAATGTAGAAATAAACAAAGCAGAAAGAAAGAAATACATACAGATAGTTATTGGTTCCTATGTGAAAGTTATAGTGTCTGCTACAACCCTCACAAAAAGTTTCCATGTATCACACTTTTCTTCAAATTTCTCTCTCTCTTCTACAGTGTTTTTTGATGTTTTGACATTTTAATGCCAAATAATACTCGTATACTTCCACCCACCTAGTGTCCGCTAATAAATCCTGAGTACTTTACGGTCTAGAATTCTGAAGTAAAATGCCTCTTACTCCGATATCTTGCTTTTGGCACTAACAAGCTGAAATCATATCGCTCTAGTCTTCCTCAGTTCCAAACAAATTGATGCTAAAAGGAATTATGCATCTTATCTGGCGCAACCTGCTCAAAAAGATTCAAATTTTTGTTCTTCTAAACGTTGAACTATAGTCGTTCTATTCTCTGCAATATGGGTTGTTTCTATGCCTCGGTATGATGCATCGACATGTTAGTGCATACTATATTATGTGCTGCCTACTACAGTTTTATGGTGCTCAATACATAAACATCATTCCATGGATGCACATCCACACTAAATTTCAATACTTGGAAATGGATATATAGTTTAATGACAAAGCATATGTAATTCTAAAAAGCTGAAGCACATTAATTTCATGGCACATGGTAAAGCTTCTTAGCATTCCCTTTTACCAACGCACCACTGGGTAAGCCCATAAGTCTTTTTCATATTGCAGTAAGAGACAAAAACGTTGAACTGAATTAGGAATACAAATCCAATAATGATCCCCAATAAATAAAGTTTATCACATGGGTCGCATGAAAAATCCATTTTGAGCAAGTTTAAAGTCTTCAGTTGACTTCGACCATACAATTCCATATTATGAATATAAACAACTTAAACACCATTCGCCTAACAAATAGAATGTCGAAAAGCCTTCATTTATAGTTATACACTATGCTCTAAATGTAGGCCCCTCGCAATGTGATTCTAGTTTTATTCACCTATCTTAGAAACTTTACTAGTGATCCTTGAAAATTTAAGCCAGTTCATTATAGTAAATTTCGGTTGTTAGTATATGCCATGCCCTATCCATTTGCTTTTAGTTAACTGATTTGATGAGGTCAATTTCAAGATTTATACAGATACTACGTAATAGATACTCCTACTAGAGTTTACAGCATTATCCCTTGTCCAAGTAAATTGTGCCTTCTTGTAATTCACTGCAAAAGAATCTTTTGTCCTTATGTTTGGAAGAACTAATGGATGAAACTCCTCTTTTTTCCTTTTGTCTTTTTTTCAGAAATATCGCATCAATCCAGTGATGCCCCAGCTCCAAGCAGCTATATTCTATCAACTTTAAACCCATCCACATCCCACAAACAATCAAAAAAATCAGAATTTTATTCACATCATCAACTTCATACCAAATCAGAATTTTATCCACATCATCTACTTCACACCGAACTTATACATTTCTTGGAACAACTACAGGTCCATTAAAATGCAAGAAAAAATCACACTTTGTGAGGTTCAAATAGAATAACTTTCCAACAAATGACCTTTATCCAACTAATACTATATATCAGCAAAAAAACAGCATATGATGGGTCATTGAAAACTGCCATTGATCAACCAATTCTCACACAGGACACCAAAAACATAATAACAAAAAAGGAACTAAGCATCATCAGTTCATGAGTTCCAAACCTATATTAAACAATTCCCAGTATACACGGATCACTTTGAAACAGCAATTGAAGAATCAGCTCACAATCAACCAACAAATGGAAAATTTTAAGTGATGCAGCAGCATCGCAAAAGGGTTGTTCTTAAACAAATCAAAAGCTAAAAATTATTACAAGAAAACACAAAATGGCACCCCAAATATTACCTGGGACTCGCTGTAAACTCGAAAATTTCGACGTCTGTAAACAACAAATGCTCCACATTTCTTGTATAACAACCCGGAGCTGATCAATCTATTGTGGCTAAACAACAACTGACTTAATGCTAGCCTTGGATCGCAAGAACTTGATAAAGAACAAGAATTCAGATTCATCATGGTGAAAATGTATGGGTATAGATACAGTGAGAAAAAGACCTTTAAAATATACTATATAAACATATACAAGAATACCAGTGTGTGTGTGTGTGTTTGAGTGTTATTTCATGGAAGAAGGCGATGAATTTTCAAGGGAGTGGGGGCGAGAAAAGCTAAGAAGTGAAGTGAAGTTTTCGTGGGTAGTGGCAGAAACAACATTGAAGTCTCCGGATAGTGAGCAGAAAAATATTTACATAGTTTAGAATAATGAAAAGATTGTAATGAAATACACCATGAATATTTTATAACAAAAAATTATACTTAAAAAATAAAAATGATGGAGGAGATGAACTTCTAATTTGATCAAATTCAAATTAATAACGTATTATATTTATATATAATTGATTAAATTTGGCCAAATTCAATTTCAACAAGAGAATACTGCCATGTTTCTTTTTTTGTAGCATTTAAAATTACTCTAAAAAGTTAGGCGAGGGTTTCATTTTTTTTTTTTTAGTTAGCATTTAAAATGAGTTCAAAAAATTGGTTGAGGAAGGACCAATGTTTTCATAATCGAATTTGTGATCAAATGGATCCTATTGTTGGTCAATAATTTAATCGATCGTATCGATTCAATCGTCGATCCTACCGATCTAATAATAATTATTATATTTTTTATTATGTTATATAAAATAGTATTACATAATATATTAATTTTTAATTCAAGATAAAAAACACAAACTACCAACTAAAAAATATATTTAATAAATTTAAAAATCTAAATAATTACATATATTTATAATTAAATATTAAATTTAAATTTTTTAAAAAAATAAAAAAAATTAATAATTGATTTGATTAATTATTTATTGATTTGATCATTTTTTGATTATTTGTACTCAAATAAATTGAACCAATCAATTATAATTGGACGAATAGAACCAACAATTTTGATATAATTTTTAAAAGACTATGTGACACGGTTAAATTTAGTATAAATTGAAGGTAAACAGTAGAATACTATTATTATGTGAAGTTCAAAATGGAAAATTATGTGTGGGTCTGATTGACTAGTAAATTGTCATTATGGCATGAATTAATTATCGAAAAATATGGTTGCCGTCAAATCTGTCTAGGCAGGTAGAGTTTAAAGGTATTTGATTAAATTTATTTAAAATATCTTATAATTTATATTATATTTTATCATCCTATTACATAACAAATACCTAATAATTCGAAACATTGAAGTAGCTAATTTAGTGATAAAAATAATGTCAATATTGTAATGAGAGCCTTTCATGATATTGTTTAGAGAAAAGTAATGCACTTATGATCAAAATAGTCAACACTTCTCCAATCTTTATCATCTGTGTCACCTAGTTTCCTAGCTTAAATCTTTAACTCTTAATCCTATTCTCCAAAACGAGGTTGTCCACTCTCTATAGTACCTTCATTTATTGCCTACCTCCCAATTCTTGAACACCAACTTTGTGGGCATTTTGTATCCATCATCTTGAGGGATTGAACCTCAGCAATGACCCTTGAGGTATAAAATTTTGGCAAATAACTCCTGAGGATAGTTGACAGTTAATTAATTTTTAAAGTAGGAGTGCAATGACATTTTTGCACTCAACTAATTGGATTTTAATTTAATTTCATATTTATACTTTATATTTAATTACTAAAATATCACTTATATTTATCTATAACTATACCTGCACATATCTATAACCAATAATTTCATAATTGGACCGGTGATAAAAAACGATTTTATTATCAATTAGTGGTTCAATCAGTCAGATCGATATAGTGAAAATTGATTATACTTTTTTATTATATTATGTAAAATAATAATATAATAAACTAATTATTATGTAATACATTTTAAATGTAAAAAAAATTAAATAACTACCTAAAAAAATATCTAACAAAACAAAAAATCTAAATAACCACATAAATGTAACAATATATTAAATTTAAACTTCTTAAAAAATAAAAAAAAATAAAAATCGGTCAAATCATTTTGAACTATTTTAAACGATTTTGACCGATTTGATAGGTTTTTGATCAATTTTGATTGGTCAAATAAAAAAATCAGTTATATATGCCTAATCTGACCATATCAATTTTTGATTTTTAATTGAACTAATTGAGCCAACCAATTCTATTCGATTTTCAAAACATTATATATAATTATATAACACTTTACACTATATAAAATATGGATACACTGTTTTACATTTCTTGATATTTTTGAGACAACAGAAATCTTATATGAAAATACGTATTTATAGAAATTCCACTGTAAACAAGTAATTCACTTAATCATAACTATTAGAATAGACTTCTAGTTGGACATGAAACATTGAAGTGCAAATCAAGAGATAGGAAATTTTAGAAAACAAAGAAAATAGGTTGTTTCCTTAATTATTGTCTCGCCTCCCATTATATTAGATTCCAAATGAATAACCTAACAAAAATACCTAGACTTCTACTCCAAAAATTAAAAATGTGAGTTTTTTCATTAACATTAAATTGACAATCAAATACTTATTGTTTCTTTTCACAATATGATTCCCAAACTTGTTCTATATTATTATATTGTATGATTCACTGTTATTTGAGATCCCATTACCTATATGGATGGGACGTGGGCTAACTCATAGAATGAAAGATTATTTTTGGGCCTATTAAGTTAGAATAATTTAGTTTTGTATGTAGTTATTATGATATAGGAGTGGTGTAAATTAGGGTATTTAATTTAATCTTAAAATTATGCACTTATAATTTTTAATCAATATTTTTGGTTTTTGAAATTTATTTTTATTGTTTTTTTCCTCCTTTTCCTAATCCTTCTTCACCATCTGATCTGACATCATTTTTTCCTCTAAACAATTCGTCGCTCTTTCACCTTCTTCTCCACCCGCTGTTGTCACCATTTTCTTTTCCTTCCTCCCCATTCTTCCTCTCTTCTCCAGCGTGCCCACCACCAACCGCCACCATTTCTTCTTCTTCTCCATTTCTTCCTCTTTTCTCCTCTTCTCCAGCCATCACCCGCCGCCATACCTTTTTTGTCTTTCTTTTTCTCTTTTTTGATTCTTTTTCCATTTCCTTCTCTCTTCATCCTTTTCTCTCCTCTTTCACTATATCTGCAACCGCCCTACCTTCCATGTCATTTTTTCTTTCATTCTTGTCTTCTCTTTTTTTTTTTTCCATTCTCTTCTTCTATAGATCCTATAACCTCTGTCTACCACCACTACCGTCACCATCGGCCACCTCCTTCTGTCTCTGCTATTGAGCTTCAGGCCTATGATTTTATCATGGGCCCTTAATAATGAAAGTGAACATTTGACGGTGCTAGATTGTGCTTGATATTTTTATTAATCTAATTCTAGCAATGTAAATGATGACCAGATGTCCCAAACAAGTCATACCTCAGAGTTCAAATTGAATTTATCTAGGTCATAAAAAAACATACGTATAAACTTTGTTAGGTAAACTTTTGTATTTTAGAATAGACTCAAAACTCCTAAACTTCTTTATTTTATTAGGAATCAATTGTAAGGGCTATTTTCAAAGTCGTGAAGATTAGCTAAGCAAGAAAGAAGAGAAGAATCACAACAGAGCTGAAGATTAGATTTGTGAAGAGTGCTTTAAGAATGAGACAATGGAGTCCAAGAATAGAGTAGAGGACTTAGTAGGGCAAAGGTGAGTGAGAATGAGAACAATTAGTGAGAAACAAGCTTCACAAGCAAAGGCCTAAGCTTAATATAGGAGTGAAGATGCTTTAAGTACACTACATAGTCCAACATTAGAGTAGAGGACTTAATGGGACTAAGGTCTTTAATGTAGACTAGTACTGTCTACAAGAAGCAAAATTCATAGTTGTTACATTGTACTGATCAATAGCTAAAGTATAAGAAAAATAGATACCCATAGAAGAAGACGTCAGTATGAACAAGATAACAGACTGCAACTCTACACAGCCTGACATATGTGCAAATGCAACAGACAAAAAAGTAGGTGCAACGGACAAATTTTGTAGGCTTATAAAATGGAGCTTAAGAAGACACAAAGTACACAAAAGATACATGCGCGAACAGAAATATGGGACAAAGAATATCTAAAGAAGCCTTCAAGTACAATAGTCCAAAAATCTACTAGTTTCACTCAGTTATTCAGTTATGGACGTGGTTGCCAGTTGAGTGATTCAATCTATTGAGGAAAGAAGAGCTAGTGCTAGTCTCATGTTGATAAGTGTATATTTTTATATATTTTATATCAATTCATCTATGTTTTCCTTATTTTTTCTTGTTAATAATAGGGTTTTATTAATGTTTTATGTGTGATAGGAATTTGAGAATCAAAAGATAAAAAATGAGCAAAAACGAAGTTGAAACGAGCATTATTGGGTCAAGTTGATAAGGTTATACTACAACAGTTTTTGTATTTTGGGCATACATTTCTGATCTAAACCCCTATGGACCTGATTATTTGCTTATTGGAAAGAAAAGAGATATATCTAAAACTTTCATGTTGGCAATTTTTCCCAATCCAATTGATTTTAAAGAGAAAAAATCGGTTAAAGAGTCAAACATGTACTGAAACTTTCAGATATGACAGTTTTTGTATTTTTGGCATAACTCTCTCCACAAATGTAATAGTGATCTGATTCAAGTTTCCACCGAAAGGTAATACATAGGAATACAATTGTTATGAGACACCAAAAGCCAATTCATCCTATAAAGAGGTCACGAATCAGTTGAAAAAGAATAAACCGTGTTAGAAACTGAACTGAAAGAACAAAAACAGCAGCAACGGCACCTAGGCGCCAAAGAAAATAGAGAACACGGCGCCTAGATGCCAGAAACAGAAGAAATGGTGCCTAAGCACCATAACAGGGCTCCTAGGCGCCATCCATGTGATAAAATTGATGCTTTTGCTTAGAGTGGTGACAAGTGGTGATCCTTTATACCTTTTGGTACATATTTTTGATATGTATATACTAGATACATATATCACACCATACATTACATACTTTACAACACATCTTACACACTTTATACCAAATGCACAACACACCTTACACATTTTACAACAAATTATACCACCATCTCGCACTTTATAAAAAAATATTATTCTCTCAACACAAGGGGAGAATTTTCAGAATCACTCACTCTCTACGTTCATTCACATTTTGAAAGCACTCTTGGGGTTTTGGAGCTTCAAGGAAGAAAAAGTGGAAGAGGCTTGGAAGATGAGACATCCATAATCTACCATCAATCTCAACTATCTTCTTCAACTAATAAGTTTATTTGATTTCCAATGTTGCTAATTTTTATTCTCTCGTCATTTCTTATCATGTTGGGCTAAACTCCTTATTGGTTGAGGTTAATTTCAAAGCCTTAGATATGAGTTTTTGTAATTGGATGTTTGATATTATTGATCAATTTTTCAATTGAGGTTGTTTATATTTTTTTATATTTAATGTCTTATGGGTATTTTCTTGCTTTGTTTGAGTATGCAACCAAATCGGGTTTGAGAACTCCCTACAACTAGATTAGAGATTTTAGATCCATAATTATCTTGAATTTCTAATCATGTGTAGTAAATTATGATTAATGATTATAGAATATTTTTGTTAATTATAATGGAAAACATAACCTAAGTTAAATGACCTGAGCTTGTGTGGTTGTTGCTTAGATCAATCTATCTTTCTTATTTTAATGCATCCATTGGATTAAATCTAGAGAACTTGTTCTAGATTATTTGGTGGATAAAGAATTAGATAGAGAACTTGTTCTATCTAACGAGAAATTAAGGAAAGATTGGAATAGTAGAGTTTGTTATTACCTATGGTTGATAATTTCATTGATAAATTATTCATAATATTGATATAAAATTATAATTCATTATCTAGTGGCGGCGAATGAAACCTCAACCTACTTTAATCACTTGTTATTTTGATTTTGATTGCTTTATATTTTAATTAATTTTAATAACTACAATTTAGTTACTCAACTCAATCCCCCCAAACGTTTGTTGTTTAGTTCTAGAGTTTGCTTGTTGAAGTCTTAGTTTTAGATTAGTAATTTTGAAGTTAAAATTCTTAGTTAGTTGAGTCGATAATAAATTAATTAACATTGATTCTCGTGGAATCAACTCTTACTCGCTCTATACTCATTAAATATTTATTGAAGAATAAAGTTTAAATTTGATGGGCCTACGACAACTAACCACATGTAGACTAGTACTTGACTCTAACTTGTGTAGGATGACTCAAACAACAGTATCACTAGTGTCTTCCATAGGTGGACAAAGAAAAATTTGGTGCCTAAGTTTGTGTAACTAGGCTAAAGGACTAGAAGTTTGACTTTTTGTGTTTGGAGAAGAGCAGATATAGAAGGATTACTCTATCTTCTAACTATTATAAAAATTCTTATGTTCATTTTTACTTTTTTGCATATTAAATTTTTATTTTTTTAAATTTCGGTCCACTGCATCATATCCACTCAACTATTCTTAATTGAAAACAAAAGCCTGAAAACCTTCTATATCTAAAATCATATTTTTGTTGTATAACTCATTTGAGAAATACTTAGCACATTTTTAAGTTTCCAATATATTGAACTGCTAAGTCATCAGTCGAGTTATAAAACTCTTTTAAGAAACAAGTGATTGAGAATGTTATGACCCCCTCTAGACCCTTTCATACACTTGGAATCAATAAAATTCAACCATTTTGCATTACTAGTAGCTGGATCAAAATGAAACTAGTAATTTTGGTGAAAAGTTTTGATGTTGGAGATAATTGTTATCCTATTTTTCATTAAATGTGAGTCTGTAATGTTTTTAAATTTCTAAAAATTGAACTTTTAGGTATTATTCATTAAATGCAAGTTGATAATGTTTTTGAATCTCTAGAGTACATTTTCAAATTTTTGCTAGGTTATTCATTTAGAATCTAGTACTAATTGAATGGCAGAAAGTAATTAGGAAATCAACATATTCTCTTTGTTCTTTAAAGTATGTTCATCTATTTGTACTTTAAATTTCATGTCTAAGTAGGAGTATAATTCTAATGATTATGATCAAGTGAGTTACTTATGTCCCATTAGATTTTTATAGTACGGATATAGTTGTAGATTTAATTGAATAGAAATGACATTTTAGTAATTAACGTAGAAGTATATGCTGAAATTATGAGGTAGATATCCCGTACTGGAAGTTGGTGTGTATGAAAAGAGTTTCCAAACTTTAAAATAGTGTCCTTTAAGTGTGTAGGGAATTCTTGTTTGATGAAATTATATCGCAAGTGTACGGTGTTAAGTTTTAGTATAGAGTGATGAGAAGAGTTTGTCGTACCTACAGGAATTGATGTCGAATTCACACTAAGTATTATAATTAAAATAATCATAACTTTATTAAGATAACCTAAATAAGAGTTATAATTAACAAAATGAAAGAATCCTACAATTATACTAGAAAATTTTACTTGGACAATTTATCAAACACATAATAAGGAGTTCTAAAGGTATGATTCACCTAGTTTTCACCTATGTTCACCAATCCAAATTATCAATTTCAATTTAATAATTTATAAGTCAAAAATTCCCAAAGTAATCAACTCTCTATCTTGATTTTAATATCTCTATTAAAAATTAAAAACTATAATTCTATCAAAGATCAATAAATTCTTCAATACAACTTCAAAGGGTTCATAAGTATCTTGACTCTATGAATTCCTAGGTTATGTTATCTATGGTCATGCATAAAATTTCTTATCTCGAGTGCTGAATTTTATACACCAAACATTCAATGTTAATGGCCAATTAATCATGAATTCAATCAAACAAGATAACAGAAGTAAATTAAGGAACATGAAATAACACAAATCAGAATTCAAACCATAGGATTCAATATAGGTTACATCATCCCCTAGAAACTAGAATTTAGTTCATAACTAAAGTAGAAAAACTGATAGAAAAGTTTATCCCTTAGAAACTAAAATTTAGTTCATAACTAAAGTAGAAAAACTGATAGAAAAGTTTCTACACATCATGGGCAATAGATAAGAAATGAAAGAGAGAAAAAAAAAAGATAAGGGTAAGAAAATCCTCTCTGTTTCTAGATGATAGATGTTTTCGATTGTCTTGTTGAAGTTTTCTATTTGTTTTCAAGCCCTCTTCTTATGTTTTCTAAAGTGCCCAATTGTTTTGAAAGAGTCCCAAACCTAATATTTATCTTTTTTTTCTCAAATCCATATTTGAAATCTTTTTAACTCACAAATTGATCAGGTGGTGCCACGGCCCCTGAATTGGGCTCCGCCTCGCCGAAAAATCCTAAGCCTATTACCTAATTTTCAGCAATGGTGCTACGACGCCAAAATCAAGCACTGTAGCGCCAAACTTTTGACATTTTAATCTTTATTTTTCAAATGAATTGGATATAAATTATCTTTTTATTTTTTGAATTTTTATAGCCACTAGAATCAGATCAATATCAAATTTGTAGAGAAAGTTATGACAAAAATACTGAAATATGTCATATCTAAAAGTTTCAGTCCAGTGCTAACTTTTTAACACACTTTCTCTTTTATAACTGCTGAACTAGAATGAGAGGTCAACATGAAATTTATATCCATCTCTTATCTTTCCAAATCATCAAGAATCACATTAATTGGACTTTAGAGCACAACGTTAACCTCAAAATATAAAAATTGCCCAAAGTTGGAGCTGGAGCTATAACGCCTTTGTTATGGAATTTTTGACTTAGATTTCTTTTCTTGGATTTCTTGGACATCTTCACCAGTTTTATTTCCTAAAACATCATATAAATACATAAAAAGAAATGAAAAATATTTGAAGACTTAGAAAATATTAAGTTAAAAGTATCTGAATTAAAGATATAAAACCAACTCAACAAATCCCACATTGGAATATAAAGCAAGTTTGCCTTGCATATATTATATTTCACATCAATAGAAGAGTAAAAATATAGCGCTCCTTATGGTGCACCCTAGTAGACCAAGTGAATTTTTGGCTAGTCTTAAACTAGCTTAAGGAGCTACAAGGGGGGTGTGAAGTACCACTTGAGCCCACACCCACACATGCACACACACGTTACAAAGGTCATATTGGGTACTTTAGAGACGCATTTTGCACGTATGCATTGCTGCAAGAAGCCTTAAGTTTTTCAAAAATTGAACGGGCTTGTGGTGGAGTGGCTCGACCATGGCTCTGTGACGTGGCAATGGCATGGTAGATTCATCTAAGTGGCACATACATAGCATGCCACTATGTGGTTGGGTGCTGAGTGGACATGTTCATACATGCGGCTGCTAACAATGTGTGACTGAAAGGTTGCGATTGGTCCATGTCTCTGACGAGGCATGAGTGAGTGGACATAAACATCCAATTGGCAGAGATGGTAAAAGGTTGTAGACCTTTCCAAGGAATTTGGGCCACTAGATCACGACTGAATCTTAAAAGATACAATCTAATGATCTAAATAGATTCGGACCAAGGGATACAACCAATCATAAAATGATACTCAAAAATCTATAAATCCTCTCATTTCATTCTAAATCACTCAAAATTAATAATAGTTAATTGATTATTGCCTCTTTTCCTCCAAGTACTTAGAAAATTAATTAAGTTCTAGTCTGTTTCTCTAAAAAAATAAGAATAAAGTCAAGCTTTGGTTCACTTGATTAGTGTAGTGTTGTATGAATTTTGTGATGAAAAGATATATCTTGGGAGGCTGATGTCCATGATCCTGTAGCACTGTGTAGGGGGCGAAATCTATTTTATGAAAATTTATTTAGTACATCCCTCACTTCAACTGAAATTCTGAATATAAATCAAAATCTCATTTCAACATACAACCAATAGTATAAACATAATAAAATCAAATCAAATGAGTCAAGAGATAATGGCAAAAATATCATTACACCCCCACTTTTACTAATAGGTTTGCCAAAGTTTTATATCTCAGGAGATTATTTATGAAGATTCAATACTTTAAAGGTAGTGGATGTGAAAAGATCTTAACTTTGAATCCATATCTGCCTCTGTCCAGTAAGTTCAATCAAGTTCCTCCTCCAATCCTAAGTTTCATCATCTTTCTCCAACATCATTTAGTGACCTAACTCATTGGTGATTTGATAATAGAGACGCATGGAATTGTTTGGGAAAATTAATGATGTTTGAGGTGGTTTATTTAGTATTTTGAAGTCAGATCATATGGGAAAGATCGATCAACTCGGGAGATGATTGAATACACCTTCATTAGGCTGTGAATATAGAGAATAAAGTTCAAGGGGGTGGTTAAATACATGAAAGGTCATGAAACAAAGCAAAAAACATCTCTATATACTGTTGGGTTCGCTATAATCGAAGGGGTATACGCAGCGGAAAATTAAAATTTTTATCAAACATAAATTA